>OZ023327.1:53113186-53203186 GCA_964007535.1 Brachyptera risi | reverse complement strand
ATTAGTAACTAGTGTCACGGGGCGCGAGCTATTTTGACAATTAGAACATTAAAAAGAAGTTGAGAAAGACTAATGTTCACGTGAGATAAAAAAAAGTTTAGTTTGATAGGCTTTTTCGGGATAGGTTGGTGGGCCTGACACTAACGTCAGCTGGTCGCTATTAGATTCAGGAAGGAGTACAAGATAGATTTATTTAGCCTAAGTAAAGTTTCCAAAAGTTTGACTTAGACCTACCCAGTTAGCAGATATAGTTGGTTTTATCAAGATAAGAATCACACTTAGATAATACAATTAACACAAATTATAAAAGAACGAGGAAGTTTTCTCTAGAGCCTATAGATACATCAAGTAGACCTGAATATAAGAGAAAATACACAAGTTTTAAGTTTTCACTTGACAGGGGATTTTTTTGGTAGGTTTTCTTTGGGAGACGAATTGATAGAAGATTGAAGTTGGTTTTTTACTTTAGTTCAAGCGTCACAGATGGACAGATATTTAGTACAAGAAACAATTTCTCTAGAACACATAAGGCTCAATAGAGAAAGAAAGAGAGAAAAAACAAAGAGAGCAAAAAAATTATGGATCTAAAGATCTCTAGAACCATAAGGCTTTCAATAGAGATCGAAAAGAAGCTAACTCTAGAACCATAAGGCTTCCATAGAGACAAGAAGAGACAGAGATCAACAGAGAGAGAGAGAAAGAGAGATAGAGATTAATGAGTTGCCAACTTGCTATCGAAGGGCTTTTTCTGTTCTTTTATAGTCAACTGAGTGGAGGAGAAGAAGAAGTGAAAGCAATTATAAGGTAGTAAGGGCTAGGAGAAATGATGTGTTTGTCAGTTAGAGAGAGAAGGAAGATAAAGGTGTTTTGTTTCTTAGGTTACATAGAGGTTATGAGGGAATTATTTTGTTGTTATCTATGAATAGAAGTTTACAGCTTGATTTGGCAAGAGAATCAATAATTTTTTCTACATATTTACATGTTGTAGGCCTTATACTAGGTCTTAGATAAAACATTCAAATGGAAAAAATTGTACAGGTTTATCATTTGATAATTGAATTATTTAATAACATTTATATTTATATGGTCATCGCGCCACAACACTAGCTCCAAGTTCACCAGTCTTTCAAAGTACTGATATAATGTTGTTCTTGTATTTTATTAACTACAGAACTCATCAGTAGCAACTCTCGGGCTAAGATGAAATGTTGTACTTTGATGAACTGATTAGCACAGCAGTTACCAATCAAGCTATCTAGATTCTGCTACTGAATATAATGAGGCAGTAGATTTCAATGCGATAATATTTAACACTTTATTACAAGTAGGCCTACTATGTACAAAAAGGAGTCAGCAAAAAATTACACTATTTACGACGCGTACGGCGTGGCCAATCCTCATATCAATTGCTTCGGTTGCGTCAGTTCTGAAATAGAAGTACAATTTTTCAATGAATATTATGAAAGAACGAGGCTTGCACTTGCTGTCAAGTGAAGTGGTAGATCAAGTACCATTAAAATGTATCCTGAAAAATAATTGGCGGTACTGAGAAAAATTTCACTAAAACTTGAAGACAATAGTACAAAAACACTCCAAGTACAGTCTAAGAGAAGACATTACCGATGAAGCAAAAATGTGGGAAATAATTATCCCTTCAAAACCATCTGAAAGAAAGTGACTACAATTAAATACTAATGAGTCATCCATGTGTAGTTTGTGAGAAAAGAACAATGTCGGGATTGGAGTGTGATAAGTGTGGAAGCTGGAGACATTATAAATGTGCTGGGATGGTACTGAAAGAATTTAAGAAGTTGAAGAATAGAAAATGGGATTGTGATGAATGTCTTATGTGTGTAGATGTGGAAAGAAGAACAGAAAGAGAATGAAGTCAACTGTGCGGTAAGAATGGTGAAATTAGTGATGGAACTTATGGAAGAGGTCAAAGAAATGAAGGTGAAGGACAAGAAAAATAAAAAAGATTTATATGATGCATTAGCGGATAGATTTATGTGGAAGATGGAGATGGAAATAAAAGTAATTACTTTGGTAAAGAAGGTAAATGAATTGGAGCAAGACAAAGTGGAGTCGCAGATGGAGAGGTTTAATGCAGAGAAGAAGATGCGTGAGAATATAGAAGAATTAAAAACTACTATGGAATCTTTATTAGGATGGTCGGAGGAACATAGCCAATCAGTTAGGTCGGTGAAGATGGCGTCCAGTACAGATGTAGTAGAAAAACAGAAGAGGGAAAAAGGAAATGGGTGTGTATAGTATGTACGAGTGGAGTTAAGAGTGGAGTGTGGTGCAAAAGTGAGGGTAGGGCGGACGAGGACAAGGTTACCACTGAACTTCTTCTTGTCAAGGACAAGAAGAAGAGTGGAAGAAGAGTGAAGAAAAGCACAGTGGAATAGGCTAGGCCCAACTCTATTAACTGTGGTGCAAAGTGTCAGCTTGGTAATTGTAAGGACGACAAGGTTGTTGAATACTGCGAAGCCAATAGTACACAAAAGTGGCATTTGGCCTGTGAAAATATTACTGTAGCACAGTACAAAGTAGTTAGGGAGGTGACAGGCCTAAAAAGGAGTTGTGAAGGGTACAGGGAGGAAGGGTATAAGATGAGGGATGCTGAAGCTGCAAAGAAGAGAGAGGATGCAGCTACAAAGAAGAGAGAGGATGAAGCTACAAAGAAGAGAGAAGATGAGGTTTTAACGAAGAGAGAAGCTTTAGCTATGAAGAAGAGAGAAGAGAGGAAAAGAATAGACAAATTGCAAATGGGAAGCAAATTTAAAAAAGTAGTGATAATATGGAGCTCGTTGGTGCGGGAAGAAAGCATAAGTTCGGGAGAAAACACAGTCGTTGACGTGATACCGGGTATTGGAATATTTATGATGAAGAGAGTAGTGGATGCGATGCAGGAAAGGGAAGTAGAAGGAAAGGAAGTAATCTTGCATGTTTGAGGAAACGACCTAGAAGAGATGGGAAGGGGATAAGATCGTCAGAATATTATGAAGAAAGGAATGAAAGAATTGATAGTTGCTGCAAAGAAAAAAATTGGGGAAGGAAGAGTCGCTGTTAGTGGAATTGTACATAGAAAGAGTGAAAAGAAAGAAACAGTAGACGAAGTAAACAGAATAACAGAAAGAATGTGTGAAGAAGAGAAAGTGTTGTACGTAGAAACAAACTGTTGGATCAAGGACAGTGTCCTGAAAGAGGACGGTGTTCATCTAAATCATTGGGGGACTAAAAAGATAGGGGAACTGTTGGAAAGAGTGGCAGAAAGAATGATGATTGGAGACAAGAGGTGACTGTATACGAAAGAGAGACTCGCTAGTAACAGGGTTGATGAAGGACAGATGAAACGGGGCAAGGAAAAAAAAGGATACAAAAAAAGGGGAAAAAAGGAGAAATTATACTGGAGGAGGTGGATGGGTACAAATACTTAGGATTATACATACATGGAAATTTAGGGTCGGGGGATCATGTGAGAAACTTGACAAAAAGGGGATTAGATCACTAAATTTCATTATGATTATTATGAGTAAAATCAAAGACAAGGCATACAAATCCCTCATTAGGCCTACACTGGAATATGCTTGTTCAGTCTGGGACCCTTGCAACATTGGACAAGTCAAGGCCATAGGGAGCATCCAGAGGGTTGCTGCAAGAAGGGGAAGGGTACTGGGGAGAGTCAAGAAATGGAGGACCTTTTAAATTGCAATGGAGTGGTGAAGAAAGAACTAGAAAGGCCAAGCAAAATGGTTGAATAACTGACATGGGAAACTCTAGCGGAACGAATGAAAAAGGATAGACTATGTAATTTCTTTAAAGCAAAAAATAACTGTATCGGATGGGAAGAACTTGACAATAGAGTAGGAAAGAGGCTGCTGCAAAGAGGTACTAGAGGTGGAGGTAAATTGGAAGTGGCGAGTGTTTAGAGAAGTGGGAAAAAATGCATTCATACAGAGGTCTACAAGGGATTTGAACAATTTGGGGAAAATAGAAGATGTGTTGAGAAGTTATAATTTAGAAGATAGAATTTAAGAGAATGTTTAATTAATAATTTGATTTGTAATTGAGTGTGGAGTTATTGATTTGTTTTATATTGGATTCAATTTGAGTGTTGATTTTGTGTTGTGTACCATATTTGAATTGTTTTGTAGCATAAGTAGTTTATAGTCTTGCCACTGCACATAGCTGCATTTGCAAGTTGGACAATATATAAATACATAAATAAATGAGCAGTTACGGTACAATAAGTGAAGGTTAGAATATATTTTCAAAATCATGTGACCGTAAGTGTATTTTTTGTGAATAGTTTAAAAACAGAATTTGAGCTTGCTTCTCACGGATAAGAATGAAAAGCGTGAAAAACAATATTACTGACATATGCTGTGAAGCTGGCCCATCATGAACGAGCTATTCGCTGAGCAGTTTTTTAAGCCACCATGATGATGACACAACCAATCAGTGACGAGAGCGACGCGATTTCCGATTGTTAAGCTGTTGAGCAAATCGCATTCATGGAAGGCCAGCTTAAAACCACAAATTAAACTCATTGTACTGGTGGATGAGCAACTGAGAGATGGAGAGGGCAAAAGGGTACAAGAGAGAGATGGAGAAATAAGAATGGCTAGCACACTGAACCGTCATTCATAGGACCGGGGTTCAATTCCCTCCGCAGTCGACCCTCCGGACAGATGCATCGTGGTTTCCCACTGTCATTCAGGTTGATACTGGGATGGTTTCTAAACAAGTCCTGGCATACTCCTTCTCACAACCCAGAATCATCCAATTTAATAACCTTTTGAATCATCTAATTCAACATCCACCGATGCCAATAGATCTTAGTAATCAGTACAGTTAGTTGTAAAAATCATACATAAATAAAAAGAGAGAGAGTGAGAGAGAAAGAGAAAGAAAGACAGAGAGAGATAAATAACGAGGGGGAGAGTTAAAGAAAGAGAAAGACAGAGTGGTAGAGAGACAGAGAGAGAGATTCAGAGACAGTGACAGAGAGAGACCGAGTAAAAGAGAGGGGGGAAAGAGAGAGAAATAGAAAGAGAGTATAGAGATAAATAGAATGGAAGGAAGAGAGAGAGAGAGAAATATAGAGTGAGAGTGAGACAGAGAGAGACAGAGTAAAACAGGTCCATTTCGCTGGCATCCCCAAATCGAAAAAGTCGTTTTTTTTTCACCAGTTGTGTGTGCCTAATTTGTGCTCGAAACCGCATCATTTGTGCTCAACTCGTACGCTCGCTAATTAGAATTTAATTTGGGGGTGCCAGCGAAACGACAGCACCCCCAAATCAAAAAGTTGACTTTTTTCTCGCCAATCGTTTGTTTCGTTTGTGCTCGAAACCGCATCGTTTGTGCTCAACTCGTTCGCCCGCTAATCAGAATTAATTAGAATTAGAACCGAAATCAAATTCTGAATAGCGGGCGAACGAGTTGAGCACAAACAATGAAATTTCAAGCACAAACAAGCACGAACGAAGCATAAACGATTGACAAAAAAATAATTTTGTTCCTTCCATTTTGGGGGTGCAATTCGTTTTGGTGGTGCTGTCGTTTCACTGGCACCCCAAATTAATCCCTAATTAGCGGGCGAACGAGTTGAGCACAAACGATGCGGTTTAGAGTACAAACGAAGCACAAACGTTTGTCGGGGTAAAAAATATGGATTTTTCGATTTGGGGGTGCTGTCGTTTTGCTGGCACCCCAAATTGAATTCCAATTAGCGGGCGAACGAGTTGAGCACAAACGATACGGTTTCGAGCACAAACAAGCACAAACGAAGCATGAAACGATTGACAAAAAATCCATTCTGTCTTTCGGGAGGTGCAATTAGGCCGTTTTTGATTTGGGGGTGCTGTCGTTTTACTGGCACCCCCAAATTGATCCTCAATTAGCGAGCGAACAAATTGAGCATAAACGATGCGGTTTTAAGCACAAACGTGCACGAACGATTGGCGAGAAAAAAGTCGACTTTTTGATTGTGGGTGCTGGCGTTTTGCTGGCACCCCCGAATTAAATTCTAATTAGCGGGCGTACGAGTTGAGCACAAACGATGCGGTTTCGAGCACAAACGAGCACAAACGATTGGCGCAAAAAAACAGATCTTTTTATTTGGGGGTGCTGTCGTTTTGTTGGCACCCCCAAATTAAATTCTAATTAGTAGGCGAGCAAGTTGAGCACAAACGATGCGGTTTCAAGCACAAACGAAGCACAAATGACTGGCGAAAAAATAATTCGACTTTTTCGATTTGGGGGTGCCAGCGAAACGGACCTGAGTAAAACACTCTTCAAACGATCAATTTTCGTTGTACATAAAATTTCAATAATTGCAAAGAATAATAATTTTTAATGGTGTAATGGCGCTCAAAATTTCTGTTGCGAAATTTCAATTTCAGTAGCAACATTTGTGGGCAACATTTGAGAACTTTTTTAGATTTTAGAATTCAGATCGATCGACTTTTGGAGTTTCTACTTTCCTGCGCGCTTCCAGTGTCAAGGTACCGCAACTAGGAATATACATGTAACCTAACTTTACCAACGCGTTGAACTTTACCACTTGACCAAACTCAACCACAACAATTGTGATGTGCCGTTTTCCAGTTTTGTTGCACCCAGATAAGTGCTTGCTCATACAGAATCGATATAACATGACATGAAAATTAAAAAGCCAATGTCAAATTGGCGATTTATCTTTTTTTTCCGTTCAATGTTGGATAACGACGTAGCCCACGGTTTGTAGACCCATACGGAGTCAACGGAAAAGCACGTGACAGTAGGCTCTTTACTCATTGGTTGGCTAGGTGAAAGATTGCAGAAAAGGTGAGCGTATTTCAACTTTGTGAAATTAGTGCATGAAATTGCAATATTTCCGTTCTCGTGTAGTGGCAATATGGGAACGTAGGTATTCTTCTTTTCTGAACTTAATCGATCGTATAAAGTGGCTTTAAGAGAGCGAGAAAGAGAGAGAAATATAGAGAGTGAGAGAGAAAAATATAGAGTGAGAGTGAGAGAGAGGGAGAGAGACAGAGACACAGAGAGATTGACAGAGATGGATAAATTGGGTTTCAACGACGCACTATAATGTTAAACTAAGATCTATTGGCGTCGAATGAATGATTGATGAGATGATGGGATGATGAGATGAAGGTTTCTTAGGTATCGGGAAGGATAGTAGGAAGGAAGCGGTCGTGGCCTATATCGTGGAAACCATCCTGGCATTAGCCTAGACTACAGAGGGAAACCACGAAAAACCCTGTAAAGATGGGCGGTGGTGGGGATCGAACCGGGTCCAATATTCCCCTTCACCTCCCAGATCACATGGAGCGAACTCGTGCGTTTACCACTCAGCTACATGTGCCGGTCAGAGATGGATAGAGAGAGAGAAATGTAGAGTGAGAGAGAAAAATATAGATAGTGAGACAGAGAGAGACAGAGTAAGAGAGAGAGAAAGAGTAAAAGAGTAAGATTGTGGAGGGGGGTAAGAGAGAGAGAGGGGGGGGGGGGGGGGTGAGAGATCAGAGAGAAAAAAATATAGAGTGAGACAGAGTAGGAGAGTGAGAAAGAGTAAAAGAGTAAGAGAGAGGAAGGGGGGAGAGAGAGAGAGAGAGACAGAGAAATGTAGAGTGAGAGTGAGACAGAGTAAGAGAGTGAGAAAGACAGAGTGAAAGAGTAAGAGAAGGGGGGGGGGGGGGAAGAGGGAAATAGAAAGAGAGCAAGAGAGATACTGCTATGTTGTGACGGCACTTACCCATCATAAGTGAATATCGGCCGGTTGCTGTGGTACTTTGTATAAGATGAATCTTCCAACATTTGTCGTACGGGCCTCGTGTTGGACTCGGAAGAATTGCTGGGTCTTGACGAACGTAAGCCTACTCTGGGTCCTGAAAAATGAAGAATTATTGAAGAAATGAAAAAGAGGTAGGCCTACTCTCGCTGTGATTCGTACCATCGACTTCCTGGATATGACTCAGGCACCGTAGCTATACAGAGCTATGCAGACATTGATGTTATTTCTTTTATCATCATCAAACATAACCTTTATAGAATATTTAACGAAAAATGAGAGTTCTAATGGATGACTGTCTTTAGGTGAGTTAAATTTTGCTATCGTTACGATAGGCCTGAGACATACAATTACATGTTCTAACTGTAATAAGATGTGTCTGTTTACTTGAAAAACAAACTTCTAGCTGGCGCTTTCAACGCTCAAGTCCTTGCAACTAGAATAGATGGACCAAATTTATTTTTCAATGTCACGACACAATGCTGAGATGCCATCATGCAACTCGCTTGAGAATTGGCCAATGCATATTGTAAGTTGCATGTTGCTGTTAGAAGTTGTTTAACGCTGAACTGTAAATGTACGTTCACATGTGCAACACCTACAACCCGTTTGTGCCAATAAGACTAGAATACACCAAATTCACAAGGCCTAGTCAAACGAACCGACATGAAGGCCGTGGAAATGACAGTGCCAGCACTGCCCTCCCACGGTCTTTGTCCGAAACTTTGTTTGTGGGTAAAGACAATAATTGGCAAAATTAATCTTACCTTGATCTAATTTGATCTTCAGAGCTGGGGTGTAGACCTAGGAGCCATGGGCTGAACAGTTGGATTCTTACTTGATGTTCCTCCTGAGCGACAATAATTGCTACTGATTGAATGCTGTCTTTGATACCAGTAACTGGAAAACATAAAATTGGTACCTCAGTATTACTTTCAGATTCAATTACTGGTAATTGGCACATTAGGGGGCTTATTCAACTTATGAGTTTGTCATACCAGTAGGCCCTACTGGTATTTAATTTTTCAATGTAAGATTTAATAGACACAAAATCTTGTGATGAACTCACAACTTTGTACAAGTTAAGCTTAGGCCTATATCTATGACAGGTGATTATGCTGTAGGTGTGTTAACCAAGTGTTTTCACAAAATCAACAGTCACAAAATCAATGGACCGTCGGGTAAAGTTTGCATCGAAAAATTAAAGTGCGCATACTGTATCGTTGACCAACACAAACCTCTCCTTAACCATTGGGTTTAAACTCAATTTCCTAACTAACCTAACCACCACTAGAAATCTACAAAACATAACACTAAAAACAATCGGCTTTGGATACTGTACAGTAGGCCTATAGATCTACCGGTACTTGTCTTGTAAGAAGTAGAGCCTAATAGGCCTAACTATATTTAACCCTAGGCATTGAATTTGTAGCTTGACTAGCCCTAGAACATATATCTTATAATTACCTTGTGCAGCCATCGGTATGTTGGGAAGTTTGTATCCAATGCTGATGAAACTGCCATGGAACTCCGGTGATCTCTAGCGGCAGTTCACGAACTGTTTCTATTAGTTTTTCAACGGTTATAAACCAATTTTCAGTTACCGGTACACCTTGTTGATCTACGTTGCGATGACCTCTATACCGGTAATAGACTCACTTCACTTCATAGAATTCATTTTGCATCAATGGAGCCGACATCATAATGAGTATACTCAATGCCGATATGAATGTTGAACTTCTAGCCATGTTAGCGTATAGGCCTACATACGGTTGAGTGCGACGACAACATGACGAATAATAGAGCCCGTCACTTCAGTTTGTTCATAGGCCCTAACACACAGCAGCAAAAGGCCCGAGCCTTACACCACTGAAAAAAGGTGAATAGGCCTGGGCCTAGGCCTATACCCATGCAAAGATAAGCCGCGTCGATCTGTTTAGGGTTATGATTGTGTAGGGTCTAGGTCAACCTTTTTTGTATTTTATGGGTTTTACATGACGGTTTGGGTTAAAAAGGGTATGGATATCAACACTGTGATTTTAAGGTTCAAACCTTATCCCAGGACTAGGCCTAGGCAGGCCTATAACTCCCACAGACAGTTCAGTTAACAATATAACCTCAAAACGAATTGGCGCAGTCATGCGTATCAATATTTCTTCGTTCATTCTGACGCAACTGAGCATCTACATATAACAACTATGAAACCAAACGAAAGTATTACTGTGGAACCCAATTTTGGTATACAACCCACAAGTAAGCCTGCCTACCACTTTTAACACTTCAACATCACCAATTTACGAAGCGTCAATTAACTGACAATTTAAGACTTGAATGTTTTGAAGAGCGTTCGTTCGAGTGTTTAACGACTGGCGCGCTAGTAGTGAGTGGATGATATTTGAATTTGAAACTGAGAAACAACAAAATATGAAAATATGAGAAACTAGCATGAACAAAATTCAAGTTTTTGTTTTGTGTTTTCATCTATGTTCTTTTGCTGTCAGAGAGGAAGATATCTATGTTCTTTTTCTGTCAGAGAGGAAGATATTGACTGCAATAGTGGAAGCAAACAATCAATTACAACTTATTTCCTGAAGAATAATTGGAGTTTTTGCAATTATTGATAAAAATAAAATGTGGATGAGTTTTACATCGAATTAACTGGGATTTATTTAATTCAGAAAGAGATTATAAATGTGCATATGCCCACTTCCACTTTCTTTGGCTCGTTTTCTTATACCCGCTGAAGATTTTTTTTTGCGTATTTTGGCGCCTGTTTATCAAACATAAAAAAAAATATTTGAACAACCATCCATCCGATCTGGATTTAACTTCAGATTTGTTCTTTTTCAATGTGTATCCATATTAGGTAGAAATTTCGTTCATCAGACACGAAAAAAAATTGCCGTCAAAAATTCAAATCCAAATTCCAAATCCAAAAATTCAAATGGACCGTGACCATTGACAAAACATATAATACGATAAACCTACAGATTTTTGTTAAATCGTTTAAGAATATGTAATTATAGAAACCTGATCAAACATGTATGCCTTATAAATCTATAAATAATCATAAAACCCTGTAGGATCGTGTTCCTATTGCAACCTGTCAAAACATATAATACAATAAACCTGTAGATTCTTGTTAAATCGTTTAAGAATATATAAGTATAGAAACCTGATCAAACATGTATGCCTTATAAATCTATAAATAATCATAAAACACTGTAGGATCGTGATCCTATTGCAACCTGTCAAAACATATAATACAATAAACCTGTAGATTCTTGTTAAATCGTTTAAGAATATACAAGTATAGAAACCTGATCAAACATGTATGCCTTATAAATCTATAAATAATCATAAGACCCTGTAGGATCGTGACCATATTGCAACCTGTCAAAACATATAATATGATAAACCTGTAGATTCTTGTTAAATCGTTTAAGAATATGTGAGTATAGAAACCTGATCAAACATGTATGCCTTATAAATCTATAAATAATCATAAAACCCTGTAGGATCGTGACCATATTGCAACCTGTCAAAACATATAATACGATAAACCTGTAGATTCTTGTTAAATCGTTTAAGAATATGTAAGTATAGAAACCTAATCAAACATTTATGCTTTATAAATCTATGAATAATCATAAAACCCTGTAGGACCGTGACCATATTGCAACCTGTCAAAACATATAATAGGACGAAACCTGTAGATTTTGGTTAGAATGTGTAAGAATATTTTACTATAGCAACCTGATCAAACATTTATGCCTCATAAATCTATAAATAATCGTAAGACCCTGTAGGATCGTGATCCTATTGCAACCTGTCAAAACATATAATACAATAAACCTGTAGATGTTGGTTAAATCGGGTAAGAATATGTAACTATAGAAACCTCATCAGACATTTATGCTTTATGAATCCATAAATAATCGTAAGACCCTGTAAGACCGTGACCATATTGCAACCTGTCGAAATATATAATATGAAAAACCTATAGATTTTTGTTCAATCGTGTAAGAATATATAAGTATAGCAACCTGATCAAACATGTATGCCTCATGAATCTATAAATGATCGTAAAACCCTGTAAGATCGTGATCCTATTGCAACCTGTCAAAACATATAATATGAGGAACCTATAGATTTCTGTGAATACCTATAAGAATATAGAACTTAAGCAACATGTTCAAACATATAGCATCAATAAATCTATACAGTAGTGTAAAACACTTTAGGATCGTGAATTATTTTAACCTGTTTAAATATATATGAGATTGAAAAACCTGTATATTTGTGTTAATACCTATAAGAATAAAAAAGTTTAGCAACATGTTTAAAAATGTAAGATAAATTAATCTATAAATAATTGTAAGACCCTGTAGGATCGTGACCATATTGCAACCTGTCAAAACATATAATACGATAAAACTGTAGATTCTTGTTAAATCGTTCAAGAATGTGTAAGTATAGAAACCTGATCAAACATGTATGCTTTATAAATCCATAAATAATCGTAAAACCCTGTAGGATCGTGATCCTATTGCAACCTGTCGAAACATATAATATGATAAACCTGTAGATTCTTGTTAAATCGTGTAAGAATATATAAGTATAGCAACCTGATCAAACATTTATGCCTCATAAATCTATAAATAATCGTAAAACCCTGTAGGATCGTGATCCTATTGCAACCTGTCAAAACATATAATATGAGGAACCTATAGATTTCTGTTAATACCTATAAGAATATAGAACTTAAGCAACATGTTCAAACATATAGCATCAATAAATCTATACAGTAGTGTAAAACACTTTAGGATCGTGAATTATTTTAACCTGTTTAAATATATAAGATTGAAAAACCTGTATATTTGTGTTAATACCTATAAGAACAAAAAAGTTTAGCAACATGTTTAAACATGTAAGAAAAATTAATCTATAAATAATTGTAAGAACCTAAAGGATCGTGATCATTATTTCAACTGTTCAAACATATAGGGTGAAAAAACATGTTGGTTTTTGTTCGAACCTGTTTGGACCTGTAATTATAGAAAATTGCTTAGACTTGTGAAATGTTTAAACCCTTCAAATTACAGTACAAAACTAGTTAAAACTATACAAATCCCTTATCTGAGGGTAACTTGTACGGTTCAATCCTGCTCAAACTTATTGATAACTCTTACTGTAGAATCCTGTGGTGTATAGGTTTCTACAGTTGCTCTGTTTCACCTGTTGGTCTCCTGTTGATGCATATTGGAAACGGATATATCTTGTAGAAACCTATTAAAGTGGTCTTACAGGTTTCAATAGTAATTTGCACTAGGGTAGGCCTAGGCCTATACTATTAAATAATGAAGAAATGAGATCCCGGTAAATATGCCGTATCTTTAACCTCTTTTTGAGGGTTATATGTTAGACGATGGATGGTAGACGATTGTTAGGGTTAGTAGGGCAGGGCACGAACCCTAAAATTACAATAATAATAATAATAATGAGTCTTCATTTGTGCGGCGGGATTAAGCCGCAATGGCTTCTCTAGTTGTACATTCAATACAAAACCTTACCCTACTTAACCCTTACCATTCGTGCCCTAGTCCCGTTTACACGGTTCAATTTTTCTTCAAATTATTTGTATTTCATATGGAGTTAAAGAAATTTGATCGTGTAAACGCTATCATTGAACGAAAACTATTGAGCGAAAGTATTGTATTTCATATTGACATTAAATACTTTTCGATTAGGACAGGTTCTAATTTCATTACATATTGAATGAAAACTGGCCAATCACAGCTCACCATTCTTTTGACGTATCGTTCTTTGGTATCACTAGTTGAAATGGCTGCCAGCTCAACACCATGGATGTGTGATGCTGCCACTATTTCAATAAGTTTGTATACGAAGTAGAGCCATGTCTCCACGTCGTTACCTCTCCCGACTTCGATAACAGATAATTACAGTTTCAACTTATCAACATTTCATGTGTACATAATAAAAGTAGTGATATTATCCATGCAATTGGTCATATATAACCCCACTTTTGTTGTCCGAGTCTGAATTTTGTATTACGAACAGCTGAGTGATCACGGCCAGTCAAACACCAGACAAACATGTTCACCTGACGTCAGCACGACGTCATCATTTGACCTAACTTATTGAACAGTGTAAACGAACATTCAATGTTTCTGTCAAAATAATTGATAACAAGTATCTATGACTATCAATAACGTAACGGGATAAGCAACATGGCGCTTTCCTTTCGCACCATGCGTAGATCAAAGGGATGCCGCCTCACAAATGTTATGATGATTTGCTGGTATTATTGTTTATTGATCTATACAAGTAATAGATGTAATGCAATCTGTGAATCTAGCTCTTTCCAACTGCACCAAACAATATTGGGATAAATTTCATTTGAATTAGCCAATCTATATTTAAAATACGTCTGTAAAAGCATTTAGTCCCCTAGTCAAGAGCCCTACTGCTATATTTACCATTTGATAACTGGACAATTACTCATCATCTACGGGAAAGATTAAAATCAATGCAATTGTACAACTATGTACTATATATTGAAATACGAGCCTAGTACGTACGATTTGATTTGAAATTGCGAATCTCACAAATGTACACGAAAGCGCGCTGATTCCATCATGGTGAAAACGGCCTAATGTTAAAAGGATAGGACTTATGCCGTGTTGCTTATCCCGTTACGTTATTGATAGTCATAGCAAGTATTGAGTAAAATTATTTTGATGAAAAATTGAACCGTGTAAACGGGGCTTTACATCAGTAAAAAAACGAATGTAGTTTAACCATTGAATTTGAAGTGGTTGGTTAAACCTAATAACTGAGTACTGACAGTGACAGTGCAAACACAAAGTTCCGATTCTTGAATGTTTTTCTTCTTCTTCTTCTTCTTCTTCTTCTTGGTTCTAGGTGCTAACCTATCTGGCCAGTCTGATTGTTTTTTGAGCAGTTTTTGAACTATGATTCCTGGTTGGTGAAGGTAGGTGAATAAGTGGCAGGATTCATAGAAAATACATGTGAGTTCATCTAGTCGAGCGATAGATCGACGAGAGCCAAGTCCGTGCGAAGTCTCAGCTACACGCTTACACTGTTTACACGAAGTATTTCCATGCGGTTTTTAACATACTGTATCTCCGGAACTAACAACCTAGATACCTCTACTTTGTTGTAATGGAATGAGGCGCCATAATCGACACGACAATTAAATATATATATATATATCTGAACAAACGTCTGGAAGTTATAGCACTGTGAAAATACTACTTTTTCCGTTTCACCCTCCTCCTCCTTTCGTCGTCACCTAAGAACTTGGCTAAGGGCCAAACGAATCGTCCAATTTGTCTAATTTTTTCAGGGATTATGTGAACTCATATGAAATTATGTCTTTCCAATTTTTAAGCGCAAGTTGCTTTTGAAAACCGGAAATAAGGTCATATTAAACTCTCTCTTCAAGTTTGTATAATTTTGTTAAATCATTTCACGACATTATTTCGATGACATTTCGAAAATATGTTTGTATGAATACACCAGATCGATCGTGTGTGCGAGATATGTCAATTAATTGTTTTCAACCGGAAAAGATTGGAATAATAACTTTCAGAAATGAAGAATACTGTCGTATCGACAAATCGTCCGATGTGTCTGATTTTTTCAGAGATTATGTGAATTCATGTGAAATTGTGACTTTTGGATCTTTCAACCGGAAGTTGCTTTCGAAAACCGGAAGTAAGGTAATTTTATACGAATTTCTCAAGTTTCAATTATTTTTAAAAATCTTCACATCATATTCCAATGATATTTCAAAGATGTGTTTGAATAAATATAACAGATCGATTGTGTGTGCGAGATTGGTCAATTAATCATGTTTAACCGGAAGAGATTGAAATAATCACTTTCAGAAAAGAAGAATACTGTTGTATCGAAGATTGAATCTCCGCCACTAATGAACCATCGGAAACTTTGAGTACAGTTTAGGGCCAGTTAAAAAAACTGAAGAAGAATAAACAGCTGCTATAGAAAAGGAATTTGAGTCCCGAGAGATCAACAACTGAAAAAATCAGGCATAGGGACTACACTTGGAAAAAAAATCACGGGAAAAAAATCGAGAAAAATCAAAGAAAGCACGAAAAGTAAGAAAAAACACGAAAAATCGGAGGAAAATAAAAAATCGAAGAATAACGAAAAATGGAAGAAGAATAAAAAACAAAGGTTCACCAAAAATCGAGAAAAAATGAAAAAAAAATCACAAAAAACAAAAAAATCACGAAAAATCGGAAGAATTGAAAAAAAATCAAGAAAATAAGAAAAACGAAAAATCTAGAAACAGAACGGTAGGCTGATCACGAAAAATCACTAAGGTCACGAAGAATCGAGAAAAAATGGAAAAATCACGAGAAATCGAGAAAATAGGAATGAATGAAAAAATCACGAAAATCACGGAAAATCACACAAATCACGAAAAATCGGAAAAATTTGAATAATCATGGGAGAAATCACGTTTCAATTTTTCGCCAAGCGTTTGCGCTTCGTTTGTGCACGTTGTGCTCGAGACTACATCGTTTGTTCTCCACTCATTTGCCCGCTAATTGGAAATCATTGCGAAAATATGGACTTATATTCAATTTGTAACCCCCAAATGCATTTCTAATAAGCATATCAGTATTTCAAGAACTGTATTGAATTCAATATTTCCATAACCCACACTCATCTCCCGGTATATGTGTATTTTTACCAGCCAAATCGTAAGGTTTTTTTTTCATACCACCGGTATTTTAATATTTCCATTTTCAGCATGTACATGTAGGCCTACATATGAATATACTGGATACATAATATTTCACCGGTAAATTCGTATGTTGAACCAATCCACAATAATCTTATACCAGTATATTATTTTGTACATAAAGATATACCGGTATCTTCTATTTTCCATAATTATAGGCCTATATCACCCACAAATATACCGTGACACCGGTATTCGAAAAATATTCCAACTTGACGACTATTTTGGGCCATTCAATGCTGATATACGATAGGCGAGAAAATCAATCAAGAGACTGTGTTTGATCGAACGAAAATTTGATGACACAGTCAAGAAATATATTCTGATGCTGTTGTGAAGATGCAAATGCATTTAATCATTATGAAAGAACAAAAATTACTGATATCCCACCAAAAACCCCGACGGGTGAAAACATGGAGCCAAGTCCTGAAATGTTTCAACAACTACACAAACTTTTTGATATAAAAGGTGTGAAATCAAAACTGTATGCCAAGTGCAATGTATTATTAATCAGTACAACCTGGAAAAAAAGGAACACTTGGCTCATTGCCCCCCACGTCCCCTCATATATCACCACCCCAAATTGAAGTGAAGTGCATGATGCTAAGAAATGGATAACTCATCCACGTCCCTGATACAGGGAAACGTAATATGATTCAAGAAACTTGCCCTCCCCCTTTCATTTTCCATTCCAAAATATGGTTTCCCAACAATTTGAAGATATTTAGTGGGTAGTGATTGAGAGATCATGAATTGAGAGCCCACATTTGATTGGGGAGCAATACACCCTTTCACCCTTTCACCCTTTCACTTTGAAAAATTCAAACTTTACCATTAGTTCATAGAACCTCACTTACAAAATTAATATCTTGTTAGATTTCGTGATGCAGGTTTTATGAATCAAATGAAAATACTCAAATCACTTTCAAATTCAGATTATAATTCCACATTATTTTTATAATGTATTTTTATCCTTATTTGAAGTTATTATTCATTCTACTCCAATGAGGAAATGTATGTCAGGGTCAAAGTCAGTCTCTGCCTTCTTTCGAGCCATAAATGCAACACTTATTCAAAAAAGTGGATATTTTGATAATTTAATAACCAATAACGCGACAGAGTCTCCATGAGACCATGCGTGAATTACAAATTTTCTTGACTCATATTACGTTTCCGTGTGTCAGGAACGTGAAATTACCCATTTCTTAGCATCACGCTCTTTACTTCACTTTAATTCTGCTTGGTGTTATATGAGGGGACGTGGGGGGCAATGAGCCAAGTGTTTCCTGTTATTTTCCAGGCCATATTGATGAATAATACGTTGCACTTGGCATACAGTTTTGATTTCACACCTTTTATATCCGAAAGTTTTTGTGGTTGTTGAAACATTTCAGGACTTGGCTCCAAGTTCTTACCCGTCAGGGTTTTCAGTGGGTACATCTAAGAGTGAAGATACGAGGAGGCGGTGAGGCGGCATCCCATTGATATGCGCATGGTGAGAAAGGAAAATGCCATGTTGCTTATCCCGTTACGTAATTGATAGTCATAGATAGGGCACGATGTAGTGATACCAACCTATTTACACTACTGAAGCTGGATTCACAATGCGAACTAATGATTAGTGACTAATATCGAATACTAAAATTAAAAAACTGAGCATTCACATAGACTTGAAATAAGAACCAATTTTGAGAGAAACGACCTATTTTTCATGAGTCGTAGCTGTCTCAAGATGACAAATTTAAATTGAAGTCTGCATGTTAGAAGGCTGTTAACGAGCGGTTCACCGAGTGGGAAAGCCTATCCTGTTGCATTTACGTCCTGTCGTTTCGAATTCACGACTTCTGATTGGTCAGACTAATGATTGAAACTAATGATTATCACTAAAGATGAAAATTGATCAACTTTCGAAGTCAGTCACTAATATAAAACACAATGCGAACGTCAACATTGATTCCGTATGTCTCAACTTTAGTTAATCATTAATCACTAATCATTAGTCCGCATTGTGAATCCAGCTTAATAACATATATCATGAATAGTTTGAATTCAATGAATCCAAATAGGATCTGAATAAGAAAAATTGCAACATATTTTGTAATTTTGTGTATCGTGTGGTTCAAGTTGAATCGTTGCATCACTAACACGCTTATATGAATGGACTTTAGGTTAATTATTCATGTTTAGAAAATAATATGCATGTTGACTATCAACACAATGTGTGGTACACGACAAAATTATACATATACATATACAGTGTTGAATTCAGGCATACAAGGACATATGCAGTGTTGAATTCAGGCATACCTGCGGATGTCATTCGCCCCCCCGGGACTAGATACATAGTGTATTCTTTCAGAAACTTGTATTTCGGTTTTCCATTGCCCCCCGGGAAACACAAAAGCCACCCCGCAACAAAATCTCTGGATTCAACACTGCATACATACAAAATTGCTCTTGTACTTTTTTTTAGGTTTCTGTAAACAATACGAGGTTGTAATACAAGGTTTTATCACACTGAAACAATGCACTAGAAGTAATATATATTTATATATATATATATATATATATATATATATATATATATATATATATATATATATATATATATATATATATATATATATACATATATATGAAAATTCATATATATATAAATATATATATATATATATATATATATATATATATATATATATATATATATATATATATATATATATACATATATAAATATATATATGAATATATATATATATATATATATATATATATATATATATATACATATATATATATATATATAGGCCTATATATATATATATATATATATATATATATATATATATATATATATATACATATATATATATATATATATATATATATATATATATAGGCCTATATATATATATAAATATATGTATATATATATATATATATATATATATATATATTCATATATATATTTATATATGTATATATATATATAAATATATATATATATATATATATATATATATATATATATATACATATATAAATATATATATGAATATATATATATATATATATATATATACATATATATATATATATATATATAGGCCTATACCTATATATATATATATATATATATATATATATATATATATATATATTTATATATATATATATATATATATATATATATATATATATATATATATATATATATATATATATATATATGAATATATATATTGGAAGTTTTCTACCAACAGAAGCAATTGAACCACCCTCCTTGGTCTTGAGGTAGCGCATCTGCTTCTGGTTCCAGGGCCGCAGGTTCAAATCCTGCGTTAAGTATGGGTTTTTTTCAAATGTGTTCTCATCCATCATCACCTCACTGTTTCCTTATCACTCACTCATTCGTACCCTCTATAACCTAGCAGTTGGTGGGCTCGTTATGCAACATGAAAAAAGGATTTAATTGAAGTTTTAGATTATCACGCCTATATGCAAAATATCAAAAGTACTTCACTCTGTTGATAAGAGAATTCAATTCAGGATTCTCTGTTGATAAAAGAAATAATATACCGTTTCTTTGTGAATAGAAGCATTGTAGTCAAGATTTCTTTCGATAGAAACAATCAATTTCAGAATTCATTTTTACAGAAGAATCCATTCAAGGTTTTCTGTCAATAGAAGCAATCAATTCAAGGTTCAATTTTCTATATGAGGGCGTCCAAGGGTGAGCTTGCTCACCCTTGTTCCTTTTCAAACCTTTCTCCTAAAATATGGAATTTATCAGAACCATACCCTAACAGATTCGTCACTAATGTATCTGAAGAAGCATTCAAAAATTGGTAAGAATCGATAATCTGTAACCTACCGACTGAAAAAGAAACGTACTTCTGAATGTTGTTAGGAATGCAAGTAATTTTTGCCTTGTATAGCTTACCGATATGTTCCATAATTAAGTGGCTATCATAATTTCTAAGGTTGTGGAAAATAACTGGAATGTGCTTCACTTTCTCATAATTTAAGTTACATTAATTATGAGCAGCCCACCTAAATTTTCCGCTGAAATGACAATGATCTCTAACTCTATTCGAACCCAATACCTGACCGCATATTAAACACTCACTCGCTTGCTCAAACTCGACATTATTCTCCTCGGTCATAACAAGCGGTTTCTCAGATAACATAATTTCTGTAAGCTCTTTTTCATCCATCAATAAAACTCCCAGAAACTTGTCTACTGCATGGGGTCCTCTTTAAACACGTGGTGGTTTGAACACTTTTCCATCAGAATTAATAATGACATACGAAAAATCAGAAGGTTCATGGTGGGTCAACTGTGTAGTGTGAGATACATTTTCATCTTGATCACAACCAGAAATCTTTGCTGCAAAATACTCAAAGTCTGCATAAATCACAAACGGCACTCTTCGAGAGAAACTGTAATTTTTGAAAGATAAGATTTTTTTCAGCTTCTTGAGGCATTTTTATCTTCTGTGGATCATGTTGACTACAGAGAGTGTGATGACTTCCCAGTAGAGCGGCTGAGGGGAAGCGATGTAAAGGGCAGTAGTATTTTTCACCATTATGTTTCGTTAACAAACTTAAAAGACGGTTCAAATTCTCAATGTAGAAATAGTGAGAATTGTTTTCATCTCTAATTAATTTTAAATTGACATGATGACGACACTCGCGAAGTTCAGCTATTCTTAGTGGATAAATATTAGCTTTCTCATCATATCCAAATACGTTCACTGATATGTCATTGTTTTTTTCAGAAACTTTCAACTGTGATGTAGGCACAGGTAACGAAATATTTCTCATTTCTAGTTCATTATCGAATTGCTTTTAATACTTCACTCGTTGGGCATGCATCTTCCAAGGGTGTGAGCTTGCTAATACACTCCGAATAAAACATTTCTGATCACTATTGTTGATGTTGATTATCGATTGATTGCGTCTCAACTGAATTGAGAGTTTCATATAACTACTAGCAGCCAAGGGCAAGTACTCGGCTATTTTTGGTTTTAGATATAGTAAATATGTTCGATACCCCAGTTGCTACCTTCACGAGAGAATTTCTCACTCGATTTCTGAATATCTTCGAAAGCACAGCTAAATTGTTCATTGAAATCATCTTTGTCCATTGAAATCATCTTTGTCCAATAGCTTAAATGTTTCAGACCGGAAACACGGGCTCGTAGATATTTCTTCTTCACCAATACCACGGCTATAACGTACAAAAAGCGATATGTACCACTTGATACCCTTGAATCTATCTTAATTATACGGAACAATGTAGACTCAATTTTATCAACATAATTGTGTAGGAAACTTAGAATATTCCTGTTATTATCAGCTTGACGGAATTTATAGCTCTTGAAAACACCGTTTAACGATGAGACAACTTCATGAGAATCTTGCTCGTAAACACACGGATCATTATTCACAATAACATCTTCTTGACTTTGTGTCGCTGTTGAAGATTGCTGTTCTATTCTATGAGTTTGACGATGACGTATCAAAATCATTCCCCATCTAAATTGTTTCAAACAAATCTCACATTTGAAAATATTTGAATGATCAATTTTTATATGATTCCTCAAACTATACGCTGGTGTAAATTTCGCTTAACACAAATTACATCGATGAGCTTGATTGTTTGTATGATTTAGTATATGCCGGTTCAAAGTTGATTTTCTATCGAACACAGCTTCACACTCACTACACGTGAACACTTTCCTTGACGGTGAACTCATTTTCATGAAGAATCTATAGACAAAGAAAATTAAATGAAAATTAATTTACTGGAAAATGTCTGAACATTGGATTTTGAAATGTGAACCATTCAATATAGTTCATATGATAATACGTATAGAGGCATCTATCTGAATTAAATTGACATTCCATTATCAGAAATGTAGTTATCGACACTAGGTTTTCATTCGTTCATCCATTTGTTGTTATTTATTTATTCTGTTGTTTTCTCTATTCTATTCTTTGTTTTTCATCTACTTGTATTGATTTTTCATTTAAATTTTATTTCTTCTCAAAATCGACTCTCATCTCTTCACTATCTGAATGGGAATTGGGTGTTGAACCGATGGTGACGATATGAATATTCAGAAACAATGATTGATTAGCGTAGCGAAGTCTCCATCCTACTCTTATGGGGCTTTGTCTGTGTGTTTTTTTTTTTTTTGATTTTTTGTTTGTAAGCACTCCACAGGTCGCAAGGGTTGACTGATCAACATGACATTTTTTGAGTACACGCAAACTCATCCAACTTAGAACTGTACAGTTTTTGGAATGAATCGGCCAGACCAATTTTGAGAAAAGTCATCTCAAAGTTTCTAAAAACCTCATGAGATTTGGCTGGGCGGAAAATGTTGAAAAATGAAATCTCTTCAAATGGGATGAAATTTTCTCCAAATGTGTATACATGGATTTTACACATTATTACGATTTTGTTTGCAATTCTGATCAGTCGTTCTGAAGAAAAGAAAAATAACTGATGATATTCATAAAATATATCATACAAATTGTGACAGAATTAGGTTGTTGAGATTCACTGCTTTCTAGATTTAAGAGCTGACCAAAAATGAAGTATTTTTTATATGCGTCACGGTGTGTAGAATACGACAGTCAATAATGTGGCAAGATCAGAACTACTTTAACTACTTGCATAGCTTATTCAGATATCAAGGTGTGTAGAAGTTCTAGTAGTTTCTCTCAGAGAGTGCCGTTTATGATTTTATGCAGACTTTGAGTATTTTGCAACAAAGATTTCTGGTTGTGATCAAGATGAAAATGTATCTCACACTACACAGTTGACCCACCATGAACCTTCTGGTTTTTCGTATGTCATTATTAATTCTGATGGGAAAGTGTTCAAACCACCACGTGTTTAAAGAGGACCCCATGCAGTAGACAAGTTTCTGGGAGTTTTATTGATGGATGAAAAAGAGCTTACAGAAATTATGTTATCTGAGAAACCGCTTGTTATGACCCGAGGAAAATAATGTCGAGTTTGAGCAAGCGAGTGAGTGTTTAATATGCGGTCGGGTATTGGGTTCGGATAGAGTTAGAGATCATTGTCATCTCAGCGGAAAATTTAGAGGGGCTGCTCATAATTAATGTAACTTAAATTATGAGAAAGTGAAACACATTCCAGTTATTTTCCACAACCTCAGAAATTATGATTGCCACTTCAATTCAATTTTAAATCATTTTATTCACATTCACATGTGTACCAGAATACATATACAGACAACAGAAAACATACACATAAATACTACTAAAATGAAAATAAAAACAGTATCAAGTTGTTACTTAGGTTTGCTGAACTATTAGGCGAGAGGATTATACGATAGCAATGTGAAGCCCGCGTAAGAACAGAAATTCTTGTGTGCGGGCTGAATAATATTGTGTAAGCAAAATATGAAATACAGCTGACGACAAAAAAAAAGTAAACGAAACATGTAATACACAGGATATTAATAAATACAAGGACGTGTATTACGATTTAGATAAGTTCTACACTCACATATTATTTACACGAATAACATAAATATAGAAACATGAATGAAACCTGAACGACTCCAAAAAAAAAAAAAAATTTGAAACAACAAAAAAAAATGGAATTATATAAATGATAGAGTTTCACTATGCATTATATGAATAATCCAGAAAGAAATCAATACCTGAACTCCTCAGCCAGTAGTCGATGTCTCTTTTGAAAATGAATAGCGATTTTGAATTTCTAATAGCTAATGGAATTTTATTATAAAGCCGCGGTCCAATGAAATCAGCACTTTGCTGTCCCAATTTCTTTTTCCTCATGGGTATTTTAAAATTCAATTCATTGAAATTGCGAGTGTTGTGAGGTCCAATGTTACTTGAATTGTGATCAGATAGACTATCTGTTAATCGAGTGAATTTATATTCATCAAAATTAGTTTTAAAATAGATCAATGTGGTTTTAATATAAATTTGTCTAATGTCGAGAACTTGCGTTAATTCATACGTGCTGCTTGACGAAAACTGAGTAGGTTTACATAGAATTATTTTAAGGATTAATTTTTGTATCTTAACAAGTCTATCAATATTTGATTTATATGCACCACCCCATTCAATAATACCGTACTGAATGATTGACATAGCTAGAGCTTGATATACGATCAAAAGCATCGATTTATTCAATATATGCCTCAACCTGTGAAAAATGAATAGTAAATTTCGAGCTTTTTTTATGGTGGATGAAATATGTTCACTCCATTTCAAATTTGAGTCAACAATTATTCCGAGATATTTAGTGTGTTCTTCACATTGAAGTTCATAACAATTGCATATGGCAGGAATATTGCAATTTGAGTTGTGGAGCCTTAAAATTAGGTTCGGATCTGGTTCTACCTTAGCATTAGTAATTGAGTGAGCTAGATAGATAGTTTTAGATTTATTTAGTGTCAATAGATTATTATTTAGCCAAGAATAGACCGACTGAAGTGATTTGTTGACTATTTTAAAAAATTTTGGCCAACTATCACTAGAAAAGAGTAAAGCCGTATCATCAGCATACGAAATTATATTTCCGTCTAGGTTGAGGTCACATAAGTCATTAATATAGATAATGAAAAGGATTGGTCCCAGTACCGCACCTTGTGGTACTCCACATACAATTTTTGATTCTTCACTAAATGAGCTATTTACTCTTACTGATTGATTTCTATCCTCCAAATAAGATTTGAATAATTTCAGGGGAATTCCACGAATGCCAACGTTTTCTAACTTTGAAATTAATATAGAATAGTCTACAGTATCAAAAGCTTTAGCCAAGTCTAAGTATATAGCAATTGATTTTTTCCCAATATCAAGAGTTTTATATATTTCACTTGTTAATTTAAAGATGGCGTCACTAGTACTATATTTTGGTCTGAAACCGAATTGATTTGGAGAAAGAAATTGTTTGTCTTCAAGAAATTTAAATAGTCGAGATTTGATAGATTTTTCCAAGAGTTTGGAAAAATGTGTAAGTAAAGAGATAGGTCTATAGTTAGCAGGATCTGATTTATCATTGGATTTGAATATGGGGATAATAATAGCAGTCTTTAATTTACTTGGAAAAATTCCTGTTTCGAAAGATAGATTGAAAACGTACATTAGTGGTTGAGCGATGAAGTTCATTGCACATTTAATTGTGTTCGCGCTTATATAATCGATACCATTGGCTGAGTTTGTTTTCAGATTACAAATGTTTGAAATAATTTCTGATTGAGAAATGGGGGTTAAGAACATAGAGTTAATATTAGTGTTCTGGTTTACACTTGTATTTACATTTTGCACTTTTTCATTACTCATATTGGGGGGATAATTATTGTTATTTCTTATCTGCTCAGCTAAATTGATTCCAACATTTGAAAAATAGTGTGAAAATATATTTGCTACTCTTTGGGGGTCATCGGTGGACTTATGATTGATATCCGTCAAAGTAATCTCATCAATTGCATTCGAATTAACCGTTTTTCTACCTGTGATCTCATTTAAAATTTCCCAGGTTTTCTTGGGACAGTCGACGTTTAAATTAATCTCATATATATAATATCTCTGTTTCGCTTTCACGAGGAGACGATTCAAAAAATTCCTGTATATTTTATATCTATCTTCAAGTGTGGTTATTTCGTACTGCATACTTCTCATATTATCATTCGTTCGAATAATACGTTTGCGTAATCTATTTAACTGCATGTGGAGAGCATCTCGCTTATGGAGAATATCGGTAAGCTATATACAAGGCAAAATTTACTTGCATTCCTAATAACATTCAGAAGTACGTTTCTTTTTCAGTCGGTATAGGTTACGGTTTATCGATTCTTACCAATTTTTAAATGCTTCTTCAGATACATCAGTGACGAATCTGTTAGGGTATGGTTCTGATAAATTCCATATTTTAGGAGAAAAGTTTGAAAAGGAAAAAGTACATCTTCTACAACGGAAAGGTGTTTTTCCATATGATTACATTGATTCAGAATCTGAGTTGATGGAGACTAGCTTACCAACTCGTGATAAATTTTATAATATACTCACAAGGATAGCCATCAGTGACATAGATTACCATCTTGCAAGTGAAGTTTGGCGTGTTTTTGAAATTCGAAATTTAGGTCAGTATCAAGATTTATAGTTCAAAACAGACGTTCTTCTCCTAGCTGATGTCTTCGAGAATTTTCGGTCGCTTTGTTTAAAAAATTATCAACTCGATCTCGCCCATACCTATACCGCTCCCGGACTTGCGTGGGAGAGTTGCTTAAAAATGGCAGGAGTTAAAGTGGAATTGTGTACATATCCTAATTTGTATTTGTCTATTGAAAGCGCCATCCGGGAAGGTGTAGCCATGATTTCTAAACGTTTTTCGGAGGCGAATAATGGATATTTGGATGGATATGATCCCAGTAAACCTTCAAAATACATAGCATATTGGGACTGTGATAATCTTTATGGGGTCGCCATGTCTGAACAGTTATCACTTAGTGATTTCAAATGGCTCAATTCGGATGAAATCAATCAAATTAATTTTTGAAAAGTAGAGGATAATGCTGAGATGGGATATATTCTAGGAGTAGATATGGAATATCCCGAGGAACTACATGATTTACATAATGACTATCCTCTTGCTCCTGACAAAATGGTAATTTCTGAAAATATAATCTCTAAATATAGTGCTGATCTGCTGAGGCAATTTAATCGAAAAATACCCGTGAATGTACAAAAATTAGTTCCAAATTCAAATAATAAGAAGAAATACGTTTTACACTATGGAAAAATGAAAAAAAAAACACATATCTTGTCATGAAGGTTGGTAAAATTCACCGTGTACTAGAATTTAAGCAAAGTGCGTGGTTAGAACCTCACATTAACTTCAATACAAGACAGCGAGCGTTAGCTGTCAACAATTTTGAAAAAGATTTCTTTAAATTAATGAATAACGCGGTTTTTGGTAAGACTATGGAGAATATACGCACCATAATCAATGTTGAACTCGTTATTGAGAAAAAGCGTGCACTGAAATTGGTTGCATCGCCAGCATTCGAAAGTTTTAAAATATTTGCAAATAACTTGGTGGCTATTCACTCAAAAAAGTGGTTCACTATATTGGATCTGAGTAAAACTGCCATTTATAAATTCCATTACGAATACGCAAAAAAGAAATTTGGTTATAAATTGAAATTATTATTTACGGATACTGATAGCTTATGCTACGAAATTCAGACTGAAGATTTGTACTTGGATATGAAAGCTGATGAGGATTTGTTGGATACATCTGATTGCCCTAAGCAGCATCAACTTCTCAGTGAAAAAAATAAGAAAGTTTTGGGTAAAATGAAAGATGAGATGAATGGTTACCCCTATTACGGAATTTGTTGGGTTACGCGCCAAAATGTATTCAATCCTAGAGAATACAGGAAGTAATAAGCAAGTTGATAAAGGTATAGTCAAATCTACCCTCAAGAGATATGTAAAACATAATGACTATAGGAATTGTCTTTTTAAAAAACAGATCCAGTCAGCTGATATGTACTCGATAAGGAGTTTTGACCACACCAGCTGTTCACTATTAAACAAAGAAAAACAACACTATCTTGTTTTGATGACAAACGTTATATTTTGATGAACGAAATAGACACTTTAGCCCATGTGCATTTCCAAATTTCCAGAATGATAGAGTAAATGAATGTCTACTTTAGACGTATACAATCCATTTATTGAATGAATAGAAATATATCAATTGTAAACTGAAATCTTGGTTCTTTTGTATTGGTATTGAAATATATGTATTGAAATTGAGAATGTATATAATGGGAACTGAAGATATAACATGTAACAATAAATTAATATTGTTCAGAAAAACGTATTTTGATGAGGAACATATGTTTCTGCTATCCTCTCTCAACGAATCCTCTGCTTCATTACATCATGAATAACAACTTCATAAACTTTTGTTTATCAACTCTATAAATGAAACTCTGCTCTGTGAGAAATACCGAGCTCATAATATATGATTATCATTTTCAGACACATAATAGAAATCAAAACATATTGATGGATCTACGGTTCGGAAATACTATATAGATAGTAAGCGATCACTGGCAAAGTATAAAAGTATTTGGAATGATCAAATCACTAAGAAGAAGAATGACAACTTCTTTCAGTAAATAATATAATATGAATGGTTAATTTGTATGAGTATAATGGAAGTTGTATTCGAGTCAAAAGAATAATTGGATAAAGGTTTTGAACTTGAAATTCACAGTATGGAAAAAAAACTATGAAAAATTGAAAAAACTCCTGAGAAAAAATATATATATATATCAAGAAACACCGTATGAAAAAGATGACATGAGCATCTTACATCGTTAAAAGAAAATTGAATTGTTTGAGAATTATCGTGAGAGAATAATCAACACTCAAAATAGTGAGAATGTGCAAATTATAAAAGAAAAGACCATCAAAAATCTTGAGCCCCCAAAAATAGGAACTCCCGGAAAATAAAAGTCCCAGAATTAGGTTAATGTGGTGAGATTATAGTGTATAGTTTAGAATGTGACGTCAATTGGAAATAAAATATTTGATTTTTGAAAAGAAACCCCTCAAAAATCTTAAGCCCCCCAAAAATTAGAAACCCCCAATAATTAGAAGCCCTCAAATTAAAAACCTCTGAGAATAAGGTAAATGTGATGAGGTTAGTGTATAATAGCATAGGTTAGGATGGGTTATGAAATTATCTCTCATACGTCAGATAGTTGAGCTTGTATCGAATATTAACGCAAGAAATTCCTAATGGTTGATTGGTCCAGTGGTTAAGACTCATGACTTCAAACGCTGATCTCTCAGGTTCAAATTCTATCACTCGGTCATTATGTATTGAAAATAATCAATTAATCAATTAATTGTTTGGTTTCAAAATTGGCCACTGAATAGCGTCTGAATCGTAAAAATAATCAATTGATTGATTTAGATTTTAAATTGGCCACCAGATCACGCCTGCATACAGAGTGGGAATTCGAAATTGAAGATAACGCGGGAATTCGAAATTTAAAAAATGGCGCGGGAATTAAAAATTGAAAATGGCGCCGAAATAATATGACGTCATGTCAGCCATCTTGGATGACGCCATAGGTCAATGACCATGGTCACCATCTTGGATGAGAGGTTAATGACCTTGACCAGGTGAGGTTAGTGCCTAATGGCATATGTTGGAGTGTGACGTCACGGCCACCATCTTGCACCAGGAAAAAGTGGCCTCGAACTCTCATTTTCACACTACCAGCCTAATACGTACGATTTGATTTGAAATTGTGAATCTCAGAAATGTACACGAAAGCGCTGATTCCATCATAGTGAGAGCGGTCTGATGTTAAAAGGATATGACTTACGCCATGTTGCTTGTCCCGTTACGTTATTGATAGTCATAGATATAAGCCATCATTTCGGCATGCAGGAAAATCTTCGGAATTTGAAGGAATCAAAAGTGATTCTTTAGTCTTCTCATAATTACATTGAAGCAAGAAATGATATTCTGCTATAATTTTCCGAGATGTTCTTGTGATGCATCAGATTTGGCTTGGGCCTTGTGCGCACTTATATGGTCTAAGGCTGCACGCTATTGTCTCGTACACTTGCTCCACTAACGAAGAAGACTCCGATCGACCGTCCCTCTTATTCCACACCACCAACGCTCGGATAGTTCGCTCCTTCATCTCTTGTGGATACAAGCACACTCAGCTTGGAGTAATGAAAATAATCTCATGGTGTGGCGGCTGCTTGAATTGTTTGGTGTCGGTGCATTGACAATGTTCCAATAATAAAACATATCAAGCACGGGTTATTGGAGAGTTAAATACTACCGTTAGAATTTTCACTAGTGGAACTAATATTGTTGTTCAAAAAAGGTGACAGGTATGATCCCAGTAATTATAGGGGAATCGCGTTGATAAATTGTATGATGAAAATATTCACTCAAATAATTGCTAGTAGATTGAATACGTGGGCAGAAAGTCACAGAGCTTTACCCGAATGCCAAGCTAGTTTGAGGCAAAAGAGAGGTTGTGTTGATCACATATTTGTTTTAAGTAGCCTCGTACACAATCATATGAGATTACAAGGAAGGAAAGTTTATGCTTTGTTTGTAGATTTTAGGAGAGCGTTTGACTCAGTTAGCCATGACCTTCTCTGGCAAAAACTTAATAATTTAGGTGTCAGTTCGAAACTTCTAAGAATATTAAGACACATTTACAGTAAGGCAGAGATAAGAGTTAGACTATTAGATGGTCACACCTCACCAATCAATGTAACTGAGGGCGTATTACAAGGGGATTCCTCAAGCCCTTTATTGTTTGCTTTATTTTATTTGTTTTGACGTTGAAGACTATTTCAGGAAAGCAGGTGTCAAAGGCATAAGTATAGATGGGATATCGGATATTTCAATGCTCTTGTTCGCGGACGATTCGATTGTATTTGGCGACACTCTAATCGATCTACAGAAGAAAATTAATATCTTGGATAAAAACTGTAGTACAGTCAACCTCACTGTCAGTATGAATAAGACGAAAGTAATCATTTTTCGTAGAGGTGGAAAGTTGAGAATGTTTGATGTTTTCTATTATAGAGGAGAAACTTGAAGTGGTCAATGGGTATATTTATCTCGGTGTTCCATTTGTTTTTTCAGGATTATCTTACGACGCTTCTAATTATTTTGTCAATGAAGCAAATACAGCTGAATTGGTTCTGTTCGTGACATAATGGTACGATCTAAGGTAGATTCTTGGGCAGGTAGAGAGAAGTTATTTGATTCGATAATTTTAGCTACTCTCCTCTATGGTAGTAATATATGGTCACTTAGATATTTTGACGTAATAGAAAAAGTTCAAGTCCAATTTTCAATAGGCTGTTATTCCTTCCTAGAAACACACCTAATTATATTGTTAGATTGGAAGTTGGTAGAACAATGGTATCAGGACATGTTCTCAGAATGATTTTGCTAATTCTGGATAAAACTCTTGAATATGATGGAAAACAGATTTCCAAAAATGTGTTATAATAGATTGATGCTAGTGCTTGATAAACTAGAAAGCAATCAGGTGAAATATAATTGGGTCAGCCAAATGAAAAAAGTTATTTGTGATGTGAGTTATGAAAATGTCTGGCATGCACAAAGTTCCATTATGATTGGTGATAAATTGGAAGAAATAATTGTTAGTTATAATGATAAGATGTACGAGAGAGATAGGCAAAATATAATCAAATCGTCATGCTGTCCGTTATATACAGATTTAGCAGGTAATACCCTAGGTACTGCAAGCTATTCGATGTTCCGCATATCAATTTAAAAAATTCGTATTATTTGTCAATCAAGAGTAGCTAGTGTAAATAACATATAATGGTACAGTCGATCAGGCAAATACCAACTACAGCCTGAGAACAACTGCAGGCCTACTTTATGTAATGTCCAGGAAAGGGAAGATATGTTTCATTTTATGTTGATATGTCCTTTATACAAAGCCTATAGAGAGTATTACTGAGAAGAATATTTGACTAACACAGATTATAATAGATTGAATTTCCATGTAATTTTGTTCAATGTGCAAGATGAAGTAAAATTGCATAACATATACAACTTTATCTCCAGATCATTATCATTGAGGTCGTTTGTGCTGACAGAGTAGCACTAATTATTATAGTTGCATGCATATTGATGTATTTCTCTTTTTGTTCTGATTTGTTTTGTTTATATCTAACCGGTGGTACTGTGTACTGTGTTTTCATTTTTGTATCCATGTAATATGGCTATGTTATGGGTTGAGGCCCCGAAACAATAAACTTCTTCTATTCTATTCTATTCTATTCTATCAAGCACGGGTAGTTTTTCTTCCAGTTCCCAACCGGCTGGCTGATGTTGAAAGGTAAGGTCAATGAGATGAGGTCAAGAACGAGCTAGTCCACGGATACATTTTTAATATGATATCTCGCATACATATATTCTTTCGTCTGCTCTGTCAAGAGGTCGTCTCATTTCCTACCTCTTGACCTGTTTGCTTGATGGTGTGAGTTCACACAATGCTCACTAGAGTTATCTGCTAGCTGGCTTTGTTGGCGGACTTTTCTTTTCATTTCACTAGTAGAATAACGTCGAGATTTCAGCTAATTGTGCTGTGAGAATGTTTTGAAATGTAATGAGACAATTTCAGCACTCAAAGTTCCGTAATATACTGTTCTGTGAAACGAGATGAAAGATTTTCCCCCGATCGTATAGTGAATTTCCGGATGCATATGTTGTGGTGAAACTGCTTCACAACATTCAGAGAAGTTTCCTATAAATACTGTCGATCCATGATGAACATTTACAATATGTTCTATTATATGTTGTTTGTATTTAACGGTACGCGGTGAGGTGAAAATCGATGACAATTTCGGGTATAACTGTTACAGGCAAACGCGTTATGTGTTGCCGCGTTGATGAATGAGCTGGAATATATCAACTCATCTTTGGATTGGTTATTATATATAGCCACCCTGAGATCCAAACAATTACGTCACTGCCATCCTATTTTCTGATTAATTATTTCTATAATGATGAAGAAGGCTTTGCTCTAATCGCTTCCAATCAATTGGTGACATCTGTTGCTTGGATTTAATTGGTTTCTTAATAGCTTTGAGCGATTTAAAAAGATTGGATCATATATTTTCTTACATCAAAACGACTGATCTGGATGGACTGAAAGTTTGGAATGAGAGGTATAATAATTATTATATTGAAATTCCCCGAGAATTTGAATTCTCTCGGAGGAAATATTTTTGACGAATTTTTTCCTCCTGGTTATTTCATGAGATTTTTGAAAATTTTGAGATGAGTTTTCTCAAAAGTGGCTCAACCGATTGCGCCTCACAACTTCACAGTATCGAATTAGGTAAGGACATTCGTGTATGCCAGCTTTCATATGATTTTGAATTTTCATTTGACTTGTGGAGCGCAAACAGAAAAAAACAAAAAAAACAGGCATTTCTCTTTCGAGTATGTTGAAATCGAGTCTTCGCTTCGTTTATCCAACAAGTGATCTTTCCATGTTTCTATTATAAAATTTGGCTCGTTAGCCTTCTCGACAAATATTGTCTGCATCTTGTGATGTATTTGTTAATTTGGTGTTATTTTGCGATTTAAGTTGGTGTGATCCCAATAAGGCGATCATGTTCTATTACCATGAATATAGTCCAGTGAAATATCAGTTTTGTTTGAACTTGGATAGCTTTGATGCTCACCGAGTGGTATACAACATGGAAACCATCAACTGATGTGTGTATACACCGACAAGAAATACGTGCTAACTATGTCATGATGAACATCATCCATTTTCAAATTATAAAACAAAATGTATTAGAGTTTTGAATAATGTGTGTGGTCAGGTTTTCTTTTATCGACTTATTGAAATTGTTTCGGTGCACTTTAACTTGTTGAAACCTCTACTGTGTAAGAATTATGAGTGCTTTCATGCCATAGTTCAGTGGCATCATTTGTACTGAAGTGTACTTAGGCTCGTATTTCAATGTATTTCAGTTGTATACTTGCATTGCTTCTGATCTTTCTCTTAGATGATGAGTTACTATCCAGTTATCAAATGGTAAATATAGCATGGCTCTTGACTATGTGTCTAAATTCTTCCACGAACGTATTTCAAATTCAGATTAGCCAATTCAAATGAAATGTATTCCAATATTGCTTAATGCAGTTAGGAAGAGCTGGATTCACAGATTGCATTACATCTATCACTTGTATAAATCAACATACAATAATACCAGCAAATTTCAATAAAATTTGTGAGGCGGCATCCCTCTGATATACGCATGGTGCGAAAGGAAAATGCCATGTTGCTTATCCTGTTACGTTATTGATAGTCATAGCTTATATCCATGATCGGTTTCGATCATTGGCTTTATTTCCGTCAGGAGTGTAGCAGAAGAGATTTCCTCCATCAGTAGTTCAGTATTCAAACGTGAAGTTTTCAGCTCACGTTTCTGTTTATGTTTCCACTAATGGTGCTAGCTTATAGTGATGACAATGGGATATAACACCCAACCAAGTATATTTTGCTTCGCTGAAAAATTTTCATTTGTCCTCATGATCAATTAATGATCTATTGTTCAATTTTTTTAAGTAAGATCTCCTGCACACGCGTATGGTTCTAGCCTATAACCTCATCATTCCAGCTTTGAAAAACTATGCACCTGCTAACGTGTGGATAGAATACGGTGGCTCGATTTTTCACAATCAAGTTTGAGATTTTGTTGGTGTTTTTTAGAAACCCAAGTAGTCCTTTCGGCTGACTGACAGATGAGGTAACTTAGACAGGCATGGGTTCGAGACCTGCATAAGGCATGGGTTCTTTGATCCGCGTTTCACTAATCACCACTTCATAGCTCCATTGTCAACTACACAAATCTACCCCCGTATAACCTAGCTGTTGGTGGGGTCATTAGGCACCTCACCAATAGCTATAAATATATCAATTTTGTTTTCATGAAGATAATATATGTTAATTCCCAAATATTTTCATATTTATTCATGAATAATATTTTTATAATCCCACCTTTATTGAAGATAAAATGAGTTGAAATCAAAATTGAATTCATCAACTCGGTACATCTTCCTTCATCTTCAACTTTTCTGAACAGAATTTCAAGGTTAACTGTGAGTGAATCGATCGGTTAATTGAATTAACACGTATGATATACATTCAATTATCCAATTAATTAATTTATATCTCATAATTCAGTCATAGACAATAACCGTATGAAGCTTTGATTGAATGTTATACGCTATCATTAAACCGTTTACACAGAACCCATTTTCATTCGAGTTCAAAAAAAAATACTTCTCAAAAAAACAAAAAAACAATGTAGATTGTGATTAATGTTTTGTTGTGAGAACTTGATTGGAAGTTTTCGGCTGCTTACCTCGTTATTTTGTAGATTGGGCCATTTCTTCAAGTTACTCTCGAACTATCTTTTGAAGCAAGAGAATTAGATTTTTTTTCTCTATCATTATTTTGATAACCTTGAATACTATTCGAATCAAATAAGTCAGAAGTTCCTCGTAGCAATAGTTTCTCTTAAGGAACTATCCATTTTTCTTAAAACAATTAAATATAGCCTCAAAAAGCCATATGTGGTGATTTCTACAAAAAGTTCATTATAATTAACTCAGACCATCGTTTTTTATCACAAATGTGCAACCGTTGACATGCAAATTGAACTCAAAATTGAGTAAGTATGATGCTGAGTAACTATCACATGTTTTTTGTTTCGAAACACATATAATTGTGGATGTATGATAGTGGGACAGATTCTTTTTCAAAATGAAACTAAATTCACAAATGAGAAACATTTCATTCGGTAATTCATTGTGATAAATTTGATAACAAAAATAATAGTATTCCAAACGGAGTAGTTATATAAGCCAAAGGAAAGAAACCTCCCACTTTCACATACTACTTATTACATAACAATGAAAATGGACTTCAAGGAATCAATCAATGCATTGCACCCAAGCTGAGAGAACCTCTGTTTGTACAATACATCTGTTATTGATATTGTATTGATAAGTTTTAATTCACTTTTTCATCCAACCAGATCATTCTTAACCTAAATATGAGAATAGGGACCAGCTCGGGATGTTTCTTCAAAGGGTACTCACTATCTTGATGATGTTATACTTCAAAGTCTGAAAATCTCAGACGAATGAGAAACGTGTAAACCAACTAAAAATAGGCGAACATGAGAAATATTAAACTTAAATAACAGATGGCACAGGGTCAGTTCATTTCCATATCAAACATATATCCTAACTGTTGGTGGGCGTATAGTAGGAAATAGGATTAGCATTGTGAGGTAACAGAGTGATAGATGTTGTGCAAATCGAAACTTTATTGTTATACAAATATGACAGCTTGCAATTAAAATCTTCAATGAAACTATTGAAATCAAATATGAAACTGCTCTCATGTGTAATATTGAACAACAACTACGACATTTTCAAGAACACAATGTTCACTCATTTCAAAAAATGCTGTCTCTACAACCAATTTATATTATTGATGAAAACATAAATGAAATTAATGTGATGAAAACTATTTTCGAATCTACGAAGAATGAGCAGTGTTGTGACTTATCTAGATGAAATAATCGAAATAGTTATTTTTTATAAAGTTATCTACTATATTTCATATCTATGCGGATAATAATTTTGAAAAGCACATATATGAAGATGATTATTTTTCAATTTGAAAAGATTCCGTGAATTTATCCCAGAATAAAAAATGATTATGTGTCGCTTTAGAATTTGGATAAGTCGAGTCGCCCTGAACGCAAAATGTGCGATCACAAATTACCCTAAGCGCGGGCTCGAGTAGCAAGATCTATGAGAAATTATACACATAATTATTCCTCATATTTATTTTTCTCATCTTCATCTTTGATCTAGATATATTTCTAAAAAATCACCATCTTATCTCCATAAACAAATCGGTTATCTCAACATTTATCTAGATAAAGCTAGCCACAACACCGATGACATGAGAATGTCAAACTACGAGAAGAGATGATCTCTCGCTTATTCCTTTTTCACAGTATTGGTTTTGTTGACAATCGGCATGACATACTTGTCGTAAGAAGTACTCAACGCCTTCAGGATCGGCCCCACGTACTCCAGAGATCTGTGGGAGTCAACAGGATTAATCGTGCAATACATCTCATTGACGTCTTTTCAAAACGGTTGGTTTGACAAATGAATGTATTCAAGGTTCCGAGCGACCGTCTCTGCCATCATACACCACTAGCGCGCGGTTGGTTCGCACCGTCATCTGTCGTGGCTGAAGAGAACCCGCTTTCTATTGTCCCCCGTTTGACTCGGTCAGCCAATACACTGCTTTGGAGACTGCAATCAGGTCAAGTGTTCGAGTTCCGCGCAAGGCACACATCTGTATCTCCATATAATGGTAGCTGCTATGCAACATCGGTTCTTGACACTATACATGCGAACGTTGTTGTTGTTATTGCGCGCAGCCCAAACTAACCTAAATAACCCAATCTCACCAACTCAATTAATCCTACTCAAACTAACCATAGCCTGACCAAACAAACATTATAAATTACTAGGAAAACGCCATATATGCGTTGTTAGACGAGCGGATAGTAATAGTATGTCGACTTTTATGACCAAACTTTTGCCTACATTCGCCAATTGGGTGACATTTAATTCAGAAATGGGTAGAAACTGCTTCGATTGGTACCAATTTAGCACATTTTATGGTTTTTCTTCAAAATGGCTCACCCGATCAAGCTGAAAGTTCTCAGAAATGTGTATGAATATGTAACCCAACTTCACGCAAAATATCATTTTTGGGGAAAATAAAAATATTTTCTTTTTTTCCGCCGTGTTATTCTAATGGGTATTTTTGAAATTTCTAAAATTCATAAAAAACAAAGTTGACATCCTATGATGTCAAAAAACCATACAAATCTAAGTTAGATGAGGAAGCATAATGGAAAGAAGTTTGAAATTGATAGCTGTAGCCGTTAGACCTGTGGAGAACCGACAAAAAAACATGAAAAAAAAACATAAAAACGAACACCAATTTTTTTCAGTACGTCGAATAGAATCCTCGCTAAAGCTCGTCTAAATATAATCTGAAAGAAATCTGAACCCTACTTCCTGTCCGACGAATAGCCACTTCTAACTATTCCTTCTGGCAGACTGAGACGAGTTGTCTCAGTGTGAGACTGAGACTGAGACGAGTGGTTGAGTGGCTAGACTATCATTCAGGAGACCGAAGTTCGATTCCCGCCATGGTCGACCACCCTGACAGGGCTTTTTCGTGGTTTCCTTCTACCGTTCAGTTCAGTATTGAAATGGTTCTTTAACAATATGCCACGACCGACTCCTTCCCACTTACCAAAAACACATAATGAAATAACCTTTCATCTCATCATCCGATTATATCATGAATCATTCACCGACGCCAATAGGTTGGTTATCATATTCTCAGTGAGAAAATCAAGACGTTATCATCAAACCTAGTGAGGTCGTTGAAAACAATATTCATCGTCAAGCTTGATTCAATAATCTTATTCTAATGGTCTCAAAACTGAATGATCTTAAGGTGTCCCCAGTCTGCACAAGACAAAAATTTACCGCCAGGGTGATTCACAGATATAGATTATCATGAAATTTGAACCGTGCAAGATACAAAATAAACATTCACAATAGGTTACGTGTTATTGGTATTCAACGGTATACACTGTGAGGTACAAATCGATGGCGAAAATATCGAGTGTTACTATTACATACGTAGGCCCCAACTGATCTTTCCACCTTTGTCATCATAAAATTGGAATCATTGGCATTCTCGACAGATATTGTCTGAATCTCATGATCTATTCGGTAATTTTGTATTTTGCACTGTTAACATATTTTTATGATCATTTCTATCTGTGAAATCATTCTGGCGGGAACTTTTCACCCTTCGGAGACTGGGGACGCCTTAAACACTGATTCTATCATCAAGTTTACGATATTACGGGTTTTCGTTCGAATGGAGTCACGGCCAAGAGGTGAGAACGAGCGTGGTCTAAGGGTAAGGTCCACTCGAGCCCTGCTGTGAGCTGCTCTGAGCTGTATGGGAGCGTTGCACAGAAACGGGACGGCGGGCGCCGTTAAGAGGCTTAACCCGGACGATACCATCACAGTCATTATGCAGCTGACACCTATTTTCAATTAAAGGATTGCGAGAATGCAGATTTTATTTTCATTCATTTCGTGATTTCCTACTTTAATTTGTGATAATTCCTTATTGAAGAAAGAAATAGAAGTAGCATTAGCAGATCCATAACTGAGTGGTGAATTGAGACAGTGGCAAAAAGCACGCCGAACATTCACTCAAGAGGCCGGGGATCGATGACAGAACCCGACAGCTTTATCGCGGTTTTATCTGTCGTTCAGGTGAATCTTGGGGTTTTCCAATATCAAACCACGGCCGACTCCTTCCCATTGTGAAGAGGACTATTCACTGGTCCTACACTTGTCTATAAACTACAATGAAATAAAAATGAATAACTCCCCTATACGGACTATATAAATGAATTTCTGTCAGAAACAAAACTTGTATAAAAAATATAGCCTTCTGACTTTTTTTTTTAGATAACCTTTGTAAGTAGTAAGAGGGAAATGTTATCGCGAGTGGGCCAACTGCCCCGTGGCAACATCTGTATACAGAATATCTAAACTTGCAAATTATAATCCACACAAGTTGAAGGCAGCCTTCCTGTAACGTCCCGTGGGGCGGTTGCTTCTACGTGTGGTCATAACTCACCGTCTTCATATCGCCAGCAACAAGATCAGGGTAGCGATGTAACGACCGTGTGTGAGTCGTGTTTGCGTAACACTGACGTAGACAATGATCATTCATAAAAAAAGATTAATTGGAAGATAAATTTTAAATTTCGAATTAAAATTTAAAAAATCTTTCAAATGACCCGAAAAGTCAACAATTAGTGAATTTGGTATAGGCCTATACACCTGATTTCAGATTTCGAAATTACAGAAAGATTTCACGGGATTTCAAGAAGATTTCGAGAGATTTTATGGAGATTTCAAGGGATTTCAGGAAGATTTCGAGAGATTTCATGGAGATTTCAAGGGATTTCAGGAAGATTTCATGACAAGTGTACACCGGATTTCAGAAGTAATAACCTAGCTGTTGGTCGGGTCGTTTAGCAAACAAAATTCAATTTGAAGAATGATGAGATGAAATAATAAAATAATCATGAAAACAAGAATTGGGACAGTCATCATAATGATTGGAAGAAGCAAGGGAATATATGGAAAGCAGACAGAAAATAGAGAAAAAAAAGAAATATGATAATATGACGCCCGAAGATTTTTTCTCTCCATCGCAAATGTTCGAATTGGACCTTGACCTGATACCTTAAAGGTCATCACCAACCCTGGGGCAAAATCAGAGTGAATAATTAAGCAATTGTTTCACCCAAATTCTAGAGAAAATTAGAAATCATCATCACAATTCTAGAAATTATAATTAATATATTCGTCCTCCTGAGACTCCGAGTCGTGACGTAGGCATTATACCCGAATGTGTATTGGAACAGACAGAATCAGGTACCGCTTACGTCACGATTCAGAAAAGGTATAGAGGGGACAAATAAATCAATTGTAATTTCTGAAGTTTGGATTATACTTTTATTTTTCTTGAAATCACTTGGTGAAAATCAATGTCAAAAATATCGAGTGTTACAGTTACGTACAACTGATATTTCCATCTATGTAATAATCTAGGTCATCAGAATTTCCAACAAATATTGTCTGCATTTTGTGATCTATTTCATAATTATTTATCTCGCACTGTTGAATTTTCATGAAGTAAAATCACCCCAGCGGAAACTTTCTACCCTACGGAAACTGGGGTCACCTTATAACCGAGTTCAATATCACTTTTCTTTGATACTACACTTTCCTCGCACACGGTCATAGGGGATGCTATCAACTGTTCGAAAAAAGTGTTCGAAAAAAAACTGTTCGAAAAAAAAACTGTTCGAAAAAAAAGTGTTCGAATAAAAAACTGTTCGAAAATAAAACTGTTCGAAAAATTAACTGTTCGAATAAATAACTGTTCGAATATTAACGCAATAGTTTGATATTTCGGTTAAGCTGTACGTGAACGTGAGGGGGACTCTCCCTCCCCCTGAAATACTATCAAGACCTTTCAATGGTGCCAATTTTTTAAACGAGCAGTTTAATTTGATCTGTTAATAATCGAACAGTTAAATCTTCGAACAGTTTTTTTTCGAACAGTTTTTTTTTCGAAAAGTTTTTTTTTCGAACAATTTTTTTTTGAACAGTTTTTTTTCGAACAGTTTTTTTTTCGAACACTTTTTTTTTCGAACACTTTTTCGAAAAGTTTTTTTTTCGAACAATTTTTTTTCGAACAGTTTTTTTTCGAACACTTTTTTTCCGAAAACTTTTTTCGAACACTTTTTCCGAACAGTTTTTTTCGAACAGTTTTTTTTTCGAACACTTTTTTCAAACACTTTTTTTTCGAACAGTTTTTTCGAACAGTTTTTGTTTTCGAACAGTTTTTTTTTCGAACAGTTTTTCTTTCGAACAGTTTTTTTAAAACACGTTTTTTCCAAACACCCCTTTTGAACACTTTTTTCGAACAGTTTTTTTCCGAACAGTTTTTTTTTCGAACAGTTGTTCACTTGAAACTTTTTTTTTCGAACACTCTTTCGAATAGTTTTTTTCGAACACATTTTCGAACACTTTTTTCAACACTCATTATTGACAACTTCTTTTCGAACACTTTTTTCTGAGAGGATTGCTCTGAAACACCAGAAAAATCTTACACCGGAAAAATCTCACACCGAATATATCTTACACCAAAGAATTTGTACACCAAAAAAATCACACATCGAAAATATCTTGGACCGAAAATCTCGTTCACCAGAAATATTATCTCACAGGGTGACTGTAGTACTGGGAGGTACGTCCCGAGTAGAAGGACGATTCAAGGTGGAGCCCTAAATCAAAATTCAAGAGTTTCAGAAATTTAAGAGTTTCAAAATAGTGGGGACTATTCCTTCTCCGTCAGAATGATATAGTGTCTAGTATGAAAAGATCGTTCTCTTCAGTGAACGAGATTTTTGGTGTAGGATGTTTCGGTGTATGATTTTTCCGGTGTACGATTTTTTCGGTGTGAGATTCTTCCGGTGTGAGATTTTTCCGGTGTAACATTTTTTCGGTGTAAGACTTTTTCGGTGTAACAATCATTTTTCGGTGTGAGATTTTTCTGATCTAGGATATTTTCGGTGTAATATTTTTTCGGTGTGGGATTTTTTCGGTGTAAGATATTTTCGGTGTAAGATATTGCGACAGCAGTTCAACGCAAGATGCATCGAGGGTTGCGTTGGTTTGCCGATTGGAGATGGTGTCCTCACTTCCTATCCCTCCCATGTTGAAAATATGTACCAATTCACGGGCCACGTTTGAAGAACTATTTACCGTGCGTGGATAAGGATAAGTGAGGACGGAAGGAATTAACTTTACGTTCTCGTCGGCTCAGCTAAAAACATGCTGTCATCACGTTTATCGGCCGATCAGCCGTTTCTACAAAACAACACTAGATAGAGCAGCGATCAATATTTCTCTGGAAAGTACTCAGGGAATGGAACATGTTTTCGAATTAGTGAAGTCACCATCTCCGATCGGCAGACCCACGCAACCCTCAATGCATCTTGGCTTAACGATATGTAACTACTTTACATTGGTTGGATGTATTATTAAATCTAAATATCTATGAATCATCCAGTTATTATCCACTGTGGAAACGCAGCATGTGCATTGTAGGATGAGCGATGTAAAGGTCCGTGAACCTTTCCCTCCCTCCCCCCTATTTCAGCACAAATTATGAAATTTGGTCGAGATTTAGTGCTCAATTAGTGCCATCCTTCTGCCTAGTTTTAGAATTGGTGCTCTGATAGTTCCGAGATAATACCATTTGTTAGTGGAGGAGGAGTCAAGTTCACGCTTCTCCCACCACTCGAGCACTGATTCTGCATCTTCGCCAGGATTGAGTGCTCAATTAGTGCTTCACTTTTGTAAAGTACTAGGAACAATGCTGTGTAAGTTTTCGAAATGATCGCACTGTAAAATGGTGGGGCGATCAAGTTCACGCATCCCCCTCCCCTCCCCCTCAACTCCCAGAGAGCAATTGGATCATAAATCTTAGCCAAAACTTACTCCCTGATTAGTGCCATAATATTGCATAGTTCTAGTATTAGTGCTCGGATAGTTTTTGAGAAAGACGATATTTAAGGCTGGTTGGTCTCTTTCCTGGGAGCGCGCCAACCGATCGTCGCTTGCACCAAATTCAAATGCAGAACCGTAACAAATGTACAAACGTCGTTTTACGCGCTACTTCCGACCCAAATGAATCCGAATGAATTGGTTGATATTCATTTTGAAAAAAAAATATGAGAAACGCCAAACATCTTTTTTTTCAATCAGTGAGAGTGTATATATAATTCATATATGCAGATAATTGGAGATACAATTGTGAATAATTGTGAGCCTATTATTTGTTTGGTTGTAGAAATACTCAGCAAACCAGATTGAAGACTCGTATCTTGAACCACATTGTTGTGATTAACTCACGATTTGATCTTTTTTTCCTTTCACGATTTGCACATAATGAATAAATGATGATGGTTATTTATTTATATTCTGTTTATCTATGCACTTTAATTACTGATGACTACGATCCATCGGCGTCAGTGGATGATACACGAGATAGTGAGATGAAGATTCATTTAATTTTGTGTTCTTTGATAGTGGGAAGGAGTTGGTCGTAGCCTGTTGACATGTTGTTAAGGAACCATTCCAGTATTGGCCTCAACGACAGATGAAAACCAGAAGAAAAAACCCTCTCAGGATGGTTGACTATGGCGAGAATTGAACCCCGGTCTCCTGGATGACGGTACAGTGTATAGACCATATGGCTACACGTCCCAGTTACGGTAAGAGTCATTTTCGAATATCAAGTAGGCCTATATGGACTCTTCTCACGACCATTTTTTTTTTAAGGATCATATTGGTTCATTCGATGGTATTCGATTTGCAAAACTGCTCGATGGCTCATCTGGTGAGGATTAGTGAAAAAGAAGTTGTCGTGACCTATGCTGTGGTAAATCTCTATCGGCAAAGCTTGGAGCCATAAAAGCAATAAAATATTCGGTGAAGATGGTCGGTGGTCGGGATCGATCTCATATGCGCTATCTCATCCCTCAGTTCATCAAAAAGTGCATTGATACATAAGCCCACTGATTACCGAATAAAATATTGAATGACAAACGATCAATTCTATAAAAAGGATCCAATTGCTCTCTGGGAGTCGAGGGAGAGGTGAGGGGAGGCGTGAACTTGACCCCCCCACCCATGTTACAGTGCCATCATCTCGGAAACTTACACAGCATTGATCCTAGTACTTTACAAAAGTGAAGCACTAATTGAGCACTCAATCCTGGCGAAGATGCAGAATCAGTGCTCGAGTGGTGGGAGAAGCGTGAACTTGACTCCTCCTCCACTAACAGGTGGTATTATCTCGAAAACTATCAGAGCACCAATTCTAAAACTAGGCAGAAGGATGGCACTAATTGAGCACTGAATCTCGACCAAATTTCATAATTTGTGCTGAAATAGGGGGGAGGGAGGGAAAGGTTCACGGACCTATACATCGCTCATCCTGCAACGCACATGCTGCGTTTCCACAGTGGATAATAACTGGATGATTCATAGAATATTAAGATTCAATGATACATCCAACCAATGTAAAGTAGTTACATATCGTTAAGCCAAGATGCATTGAGGGTTGCGTGGGTCTGCCGATCGGAGATGATGACTTCACTAATTCGAAAACATGTTCCATTCCCTGAGTACTTTCCAGAGAAATATTGATCGCTGCTCTATCTAGTGTTGTTTTGTAGAAACGGCTGATCGGCCGATAAACGTGATGACAGCATGTTTTTAGCTGAGCCGACGAGAACGTAAAGTTAATTCCTTCCGTCCTCACTTATCCTTATCCACGCACGGTAAATAGTTCTTCAAACGTGGCCCGTGAATTGGTACATATTTTCAACATGGGAGGGATAGGAAGTGAGGACACCATCTCCAACCGGCAAACCAACGCAACCCTCGATGCATCTTGCGTTGAACTGCTGTGGCAATATCTTACACCGAAAATATCCTACACCAAAAAAATCCCACACCGAAAAAATATTACACCGAAAATATCCTAGATCAGAAATATCTCACACCGAAAAATGATTGTTACACCGAAAAAGTCTTACACCGAAAAAATATTACACCGGAAAAATCTCACACCGGAAGAATCTCACACCGAAAAAATCGTACACCGGAAAAATCATACACCGAAACATCCTACACCAAAAATCTCGTTCACTGAAGAGAACGATCTTTTCACACTAGACACTATATTATTCTGACGGAGAAGGAATAGTCCCCACTATTTTGAAACTCTTAAATTTCTGAAACTCTTGAATTTTGATTTGGGGCTCCCCCCTGAATCGTCCTTCTACTCGGGACGTACCTCCTAGTACTACAGTCACCCTGTGAAATAATATTTCTGGTGAACGAGATTTACGGTCCAAGATATTTTCGGTGTGTGATTTTTTCGGTGTACGAATTCTTTGGTGTGAGATATATTCGGTGTGAGATTTTTCCGGTGTAAGATTTTTCTGGTGTTTCAGAGCAATCCCCTCAGAAAAAAGTGTTCGAAAAGAAGTTGTCAATAATGAGTGTTGAAAAAACTGTTCGAAAAAATTTCGAAAAAAACTGTTCGAAAGAGTGTTCGAAAAAAAAAGTTTCAAGAAAACAACTGTTCGAAAAATAACTGTTTGGAAAAAAAAGGTTCAAAAAAAAACTTTCAGAAAAAAGTGTTCGAGAAAAAAACTGTTCGAAAAAAGTGTTCGAAAAGAGGTGTTTGAAAGAAAACGTGTTCTAAAAAAACTGTTCGAAAGAAAAACTGTTCGAAAAAAAAACTGTTCGAAAAAAAAACTGTTCGAAAAAACTGTTTAAAAAAAAAGTGTTCGAAAAAAGTGTTCGAAAAAAAAACTGTTCGAAAAAAAACTGTTCGAAAAAAAACTGTTCGAAAGAAAAATTGTTCGAAAATTCAACTGTTCGAATATTAACAGATCAAATTGAACTGCTCGGTTAAAAAATTGGTGCTATTGAAAGGTCTTGATAGTATTTCAGGGGGAGGGAGAGTCCCCCTCACGCTCGCGTACATCTTAACCGAAATATCAAACTATTGCGGTAATATTCGAACAGTTATCTATTCGAACAATTAATTTTTCGAACAGTTCTATTTTCGAACAGTTTTTTATTCGAACACTTTTTTTCAAACCCTTTTTTTTCGAACACTTTTTTTTCGGACAGTTTTTTTTTTCGAACAGTTAACGCACTCCCGGTCATAGCAAAAACTTGACCGAAACAAACTAAAGAAAACAACTTACCGTTTAGAATAATTATTGCCATAGCCGACTGCCCCCGAGTTGTAAGTACCACCTGTGCTGTACGCGTTGTAATTGTTGAGCGGCGCGTCGTAGGAGTAGGTATCGCACGTGCCTAGCAAATAGCACAACTTGATCCCAAACAGCGGCAAGATCAGAGCTAGCAGCACGGCGACACCTAGCACGCCGGCCACGAGCGTGGCAGTGGTCGTCAGAATCGTCATGTAGTTGGCGGGGATCGACATTTCATCTACAGAAAAAAAATATATATTTATTACTAGGAAACGCGGAATATGCGTTGTTAGACGAGCGGATAGTAATATTATGTCGACTTTTTTAATTGCCGCATTTAAATTGAAGCAAATGTATTGATTTGCTATCACCGATCATTTTACCGACATTCATAAAAATACGAAATACAGTTCACACGTTTTGAAGGAAATCCTTAAGAAAACGTTATTTTTGTTTTCATAGCTTATGGGCATATTTCGCTCCTTGCTCGTCTATCAACGAAGTCTATGTAAAAATATGCTTTTCCTAGTTCGTTATCAAAAAATATTTTAGGAAATCCTCATGATTGCCAAACTTTTGCCTACATTCGCCAATTGAGTGACATTTAAGTTATAAATGGGTAAAAACTGCTTCGAGTGGTACCAATTTATCACATTTCATGTTTTTTCTTCAAAATGGCTGACCCGATCAAGCTGAAAATCTCAAGAAATGTGTATCAAAATGTAATTCAGCTTGACGCAAAATTTCATTCTTTTCGAAACATTTTTCTTTTTGTTTCGCTGTGTTATTCTAATGAGTATTTTTGAAATTTCTAAAATTCATAAAAATAAAAGTTAGCACCCGATAATGCCACGAAACTATACAGATATAAGTTAGATGAGAAACCATAGAGAAAAAAGTTTGAAGTTGATAGCTGTAGCTGTTTGACCTGTGGAGAACCGACAAAAAAAAAACGAACACCAATTTTTTTCAATGTGTCAAATTGAATCCTCGCTAAAGCTAGTCTAACAAGTCCTTATTTTAATAATTCCGATTTCAAGTTCAGAGTAGAATATTGAATAAGTAGAATATTGGGTTCAGCGACGTACTGATGACTACGATCTATTAGCGTTGTTGAATGATATATGAGATGGAAGGTTATTTCATTTTGTGTTTCTGGATAGTGGGAAGGAGTAGGTCGTGGTATGTTGTTAAGGAACCATCCTAGTGTTGATCTGAACGACAGAGGGAAACCACGAAAAAAACTCTGTCAGGATGGTCGACCATGGCGGGAATTGAACCCCGGTCTCATGAATGACAGTTCAGTGTGCTAGCCCCACTCTACCATTTGTCTCAGTACAATGAATGATGATGAAAAATGTTTGAGTGGTGTGACTATGAGATGGGCTCAGGACCAAAACGGGGCTCGAAAATTAAATGACGTCACAACCTAGGGGCTTGAATGGAATGAATAATGGGCTTTTTTTGCCTAATTCCAGAGAAAACTAGAAATTGTCACCTCAATTTCAGAAATTATTATTCATCAATTTGTCATCCAGGACATTCTGTTTGTTTCATTACACAATCAGCCTACGTCATGACTCGGAATCTCTGGAGGACAAATAAATTAATTGTGATTTTTGAAATTGAGATGATGGTTTCTAGCTTTCTCTGGAATTTATGAGAAAAATCGCCTCATCATTCATTTAAAGCTAGCCCCCAACTTAGATGTCCCTTCAGGCCTTGTTTTCCAAAACAATCTATTTGTATCTATATTCAACAAACTTACAATCAAAACAAAAATTACATGATTTGTTTTCAACATTTCTTTTAGTTTGTATAGAGATAGCTCCATACTAAACACTTAAGCAGATGTAGGAACAGGATGAACATAGAGATAGGGGTTGAATTGTCGCGGGGGACCCTGGAATGATAGTAACGCCACTGGAATGATCGATGAAGATCAACTACGTAGATGAGTGGGAGAAGTGTTCAATGTATGCATAGCTCTTATAGAGTAGTACACTCCACATGCACTTCAAAATGAATCTTGATTAAAATTGACTGACATTCGCAATAAAACTAGCAGGAAAAGCTTACACTTCGGATCTCATAAAATGGTTTATTACAACTTCAAAGTGTAAATTCATTTGAATCTCACGCTCATTTCACCGTTAATTTCCTCACAGACCGTGGGCCTATACATTTTATTCCAACTTGAAAATTTAAATTTAAATAAATACCACACTTATTTTACCGTTCATTTCCTCACAGACTGTGGATCTACATGGATTGTGTAAGTACATTTGTTGTTGTTGTTGTTGTTTGTGATTGTTGTTGTTGTTGTGCACGCTTGTTTCAGTGGTGTGCAAAATGTCAGTAAATATTCGTCAGGATGCATTTTATGGCGTTTGCTTGATCGACCAATTATGAATTAAATTAACGGTATAAACATATGAGTGTGAATTTTGTTTAAATTAAGTTTCACTTCCATGAAAAAATTTCATTTCAAGACAAGTATACATATTATTGCAAATTCAATTGGAGTGCAAGAAAATGATGAATTCAAAATGGGATCACCTAAAATAATCAACATCTAAAATGTAATTCAAGATGAACCAATACTTTAAGAAGTCAACATGTAAATTTAATCAACTTTAGAAGCATTTTGTGTAGAATCCTTATGATATTTTTTTATGAATTTCTTAAATGTTATACCTCATAGTGTTATTCATACGATCCTTTTGGATCATTTTGATTCTGTTCATATTCAGTGAATAATGATTTTTTTACTGTAACACTTTCATAACTGTTACAACTGTAACAACATTTTAAAGTACACTGTCATAAACATACCAAACTTATTGTTGAAACCATATAAAAGATCCTGAAGGAGTTTATAGATACAAGATCGCAATATGGTATGTGGAAAGTTTCATGGAAATTGCTTTGATAGATTCTGAGATATGTGTACCTAGCTGCATAAAATCAATATTCCTAAATAACGAGCCCTAAAGTTTGAGATTGAATTACCGGTGATGTTTGAATTGGAATATTCGAATGAATATTGAAGTTCTCAATTGTGTGGAAGGATCTTTTTCCAACTAACATTGTCATAGTATCAGGAGTGTGATTGTATTATATTCTCAAGATATCAAATAAAATCAATCTTTTTTTTCTTGTTCTTGATGCACCAATCGATCTATCAAAATGGATGTTAACCACATGAATCTATCAGATTCGTTCTTGTGCAGGACCCTGTATCAAAACAAGCGTGCAAACATAGAACCAAGAATGCTTATCGACATTTTGACCCTCATTGTTGAACAATGTTAGCGTATATCATGTATGTGAAACCTTTGGCACGCTTCTTAAGGAAGTGAACCCTCAGGCTAATTGAAACCGTATGATAAATCACTCTCGTTTGACTTGTGAAACAATTATTTCTGTTTCTTCGGCTGTGAAATAATTCAAATACCATAGACTAAGAGTCGAAATATTCAAAAACATTCATAACCCTTGTTCAATTGCATTCTTCCCATAACATTCCAGTCATTTTCCGAATAAATTCGTAAATGACATAAACTTCATAAAGATAACTTGAACGTGTGATCTGAGAAATGTAACGTTAAAAAAAAAAGTGAAAATGCAGACCAATCTAGAGAGATGACAAGGGAAAGGGGAAAGGAGGGGGGAAATGGCAAGCATGCTTCATTTAATGGCAAGAAAATTACGTATTGCATTTTATTGTTCAGCATTGTTTGTATGTATGTTGAATCAGTAATTATAGATAAACAAAAAAAGCAGAAATACGAATTATATTCTCCTTTTTTCTTCTAGAATTGAGTGGGTGTCTACAAATAACAATATCCATGTGTATTATAATTATGATGAATATGTAATGTATATCATGATTATTGTTTGCTTAACGAGCCCACCAACAGCTAAATTATACGGGGGTACGAATGGGCAGGTGATTATGAAACTATGAAGTGATGATAAATGATAGGACGTTTACAAAAACCCATGCCATATGCGGGACTCGAACCCACGCCCGATGATGACTTCAATTTCTGAAGCGGTGCCTCAGCTGATCGAGCTACCGAGGGCGGCTGTAATGTTTATGTAGTATGTGTTTATGTATTTATGTAAGTAATATCTATGAATTATGTAATCTTGTTTGTTCTGAGAGACAACCCGTTGAACTGTTGACTGTAATGATTGATCTCACTTGGCAGTTTTATAGTTGAGACGGTGTTCCTGTCGGAATTGGATGTCTCGACGGGATCAGCGTCTTCCTGGGCGAACACCAGACTTCCTAGCGTCAGGAGCAACACACACACTGCACGACAGCGAGACATTCCTGGAACAGAAAAACACAGTCCCTTCTGTATCATCCCTTCTGTATCATCCCTTCTGTATCCCTTCTGTATCATCTCTTCTGTATCATCCCCTCTGTATCATCCTTCCTGTACCATCCCTTCTGTATCCCTTCTGTATCATCCCTTCTGTATCCCTTCTGTATCATTCCTCCTGTATCATCCCTTCTGTACCATCCCTTTTGTATCATCCCTTCTGTATCCCTTCTGTATCCCTTCTGTATCCCTTTCAACTATCCAGACTCATTGCTACATATACATTCTATGCTTGATGATCATCCTTCAATCTTGAAGGGGACATTTCCAGTGTCAACACAATATATAAACGATAGCAATGACTTGACATATTGTGGTGAAACTGCTTCACACCATTCAGAGAAGTATTGATATCGATCCATGATAAACATTCACAATATCTTATTTGCATGTAACGGTATGCTGTGAGGTGAAAATTGAATGCAGAAATATCAAGTGTTACTGTTTTACATTCAAGTGTTAAATGCTTTTCACCTTTGTTATAATGAACTTTGAGTCACTTGAATTTCCGACAAGTATTGTCGGCATCTTATGATGCATTGGTTGATATTCTATCTTGCAGCTGTTGAGAGGTTTATCACTGGGAAAACGCTATATACGCGTGGTTAGACGAGCGGAAAGTAATAGTATGTCGACTTCTTTGTTAAACCATTTCCCACATTCGCCAATTGGGTGACATTTAAGTTATAAATGAATAAAACCGGCTTCGAGTGGTACCAATTTAGCACATTTCATGTTTTTTCTTCAAAATGGCTGACCCAATCAAGCTGAGAATTTCCAGAAATGTGTATCAAAATGTAATTCAACTTTGAACAAAATTTCATCTATTTTGAAAATGAAAAAAAATTTCATTTTTTTCCGACGTGTTATTCTCATGAGTATTTTTGAAATTTCTAAAATTCATAAAAAAAAGTTATCATCCGATAATGCCACAAAACTATACAGATCTAAGTTAGATGAGTAACCATGATAATAAAATGTTTGAAGTTGATATCTGTGGCCGTTTGAACTATGGAGAACCGACAAAAAAAAAAAACATAAAAACGAACACCAATTTTTTTCAGTATGTCAGATTGAATCCTCGCTAAAGCTCGTCTAATCATTTATAGCTGTGAAATCACCCTGGAGGGAACTTTTCACACTATAGAGATCGAGGACACATTCCGATTTTTTGGCAGATCGTTAATGATTTCTTAATCTAATATAGAAAAATCAACTTTCTCCACAACCCTATGCCCGAGATGCCATTTGAATGATGAACATTTTTTTTATCAATATCAGGTTTAACAACGCATCGTTTACTGATAATGACGATCTATTGGCGTCGGTGAATGATATATGAGATGGTGGGATGATGAGATTAGAGACTACATTTTATCAGGTGTTTTTGAATAGTGGGAAGGAGTTGGTCGTGGTCTGTTGTTAAGGAACCATCCCAATATTGACCTGAACGACAGAGGTAAACCACGAAAAACGCCTGTCAGGTTGGTCGACCATGGTGGGAATCGAACCCCGGCCAGCTGAATGATGGTTCAGTGTATCAACCATTCGGCCACATGCCTCAGTGATGAATAATTTAATTCAAATAATAATTTTCGAGACCAGTGGTTTTGCTGCTTTGCGTCCCGTGATTCTAAACTGAAATCGATCCAAACCTTAGAAATTTCCTCAAACATCCCGTAGCAATTTTTATTTTATTGGATTGTGTTCTTGTTTCATTTTTCGGATTCATCTACAATAGTTTTCTCAATTTCATAACAGAGCAGTTTATTATCTCAAATCAGAAAGGTTTCAGCCACATATGAATCCATATAAAATGAAAAAAGACACGATTCTGATAAATAAGCCAAACAATATCAGAGTCGATCAATTTGGGACCAAAAAAATGAAAAGCAGATAATAATATCCTATATTTTCATAAAATTTGTCATGGAAGAAAATTTGCTTAAAACTAGAATAACGCGGGATTTTCGTTGTGAGATGAGCTTAGAAGTATGGAAATCCAGGATGAAAAATATTCTGTCAGCTCAATCCAAATTTACGGACCTTGGCTTACTTCAAACGTTCAAAAACCTCACCTGCAACTTGTTGATATTCATAGTGCTGCAACCTGTCGCATATACACTTTGCAAAACCAATTGATCCAAATATTCAATGTATGTACACTTCTATTGCGTTTTCTTAGTTATTTTTCATCCGATTGTTGCAAAAATCTCTGAAAAGGTGTATAATAGTATTGTTCATATTCGGTGAAAATTTGAGAGCTTTTAAGAATTATTATTTTTCAAGTAATTTCCATCCGTGTTATTCTTTTGAGGATTTCTCAAGCTTTTCGTTTTCCGGGAAAACCTCCCGACCGATTTTTCTGAAAAACAATCCCAGTCCATTCTGGTATGACAGAAATATGTGGAAAAAGTTTCAAGTCGATAGGTATTATTTCCTGACCTGTATGCCGCGTACAAAATTACAAACAAAAAAAACATAAAAACCATCCCATTTGTTCAGTATTTGAGAGGAATCTTCGCTACGCTCATCTAATAATTTGTGAAGAGAATATCTCAAACGCTATCCTCTGGATTCAACTGAAATACACACACTCTCACGATGGATGTGAGAAAGAGTTTTTAATGATTGAACTATTAATGTAATAATTTATCCGTGTTATGCGGAGAAAAAGTACACGTTTGAACAAATTGAACATTCACTAATTATTTCAATCTCGAAAATATAATTGACAGTTTCACCTATTTACATTAGTTATACGTTTCAAGTTGAGAATTATCTTCAAAACTAACTAGAATCAACTACATCAAACCTGAGTTTGATATATCAATCTCACAGCTTCGATATTTCCTACAGTGTTTAGTTTAGCAGGAAACAGTTTGTGGAACACTAATCAGTTGAGTCAAGTGGAACCAAAACCAATTGGAAAGCTTCTAGTAGGACACACAGTCTATGCATCACCAGGTGTATTTATGTTGGAGAATTGCATTTATTAATTAATGGGAACGTTGGATCCCGCACTGACCTATATCTCCACACGTGAGGGTGGAACAGTCTAGAAATCAACCCACAGACGCAAGTAAGATATACTACAACGAATTGAAGCTATTGATATGTTCATTATTCATTTTAGAATTGATCCTTGATCCGTAACGACTACAGTGACGATAAAATTACATACCATTCATTAATAAATATATATATCTGTATATATATATGAATATATATATATATATATATATATATATATATATAAATATATATATATGTATATATATATATATATATATATATATATATATATATATATATATATATATATATATATATATATATATATATATATATATATATACATATATATATATATATATATATATATACATATATATATATATATATATATATATATATATATATATATATAAATATATATGTATATATATATATATATATATATATATATATATATATATATATATATATATATATATATATATATATATATATATACATATATATATATATATATATATATATATATATATATATATATATTTATATTTATATATATATATATATATATATATATATATATATATATATATATATATATATATATATGAATATATATAGATATAGATAAATGTATATATATATATATATATATATATATATATATATATATATATATATATATATATATTTGTATTGTGGGAGTTAGTAACGAGGCAGTGAAAGAACACAGTGAATACAAGTAAAGTGGATGTATTCTATATACTTCTGTGAAATGTTAAAACATCCTCCTCTCAATCCAAGAGAAAAATAACTAAACTACAAACTGGTTGACAAGGCAACAGACACAACAATTCCTTTACATGAACAAAACCCAGTATACAGTGATTCAATATTACTGCATACTGGAAGTGTTGCAGTCCCCTATAGGACCCCCTCCCCAGTGTCTCGAACATATGGAGGAACACGATAGTCTTCCAGTCGCGCTGGAAAGTGAATTCGCCGACCGTACCTAGTCGTAACTGATGGAGATGGGGCAGCGTCCGCGGCTGGTGTGGTGGAATAAGGAATGATGACTGTGGCTGGGTCTGCGAGTATGTATGCAGGTTTCAGCCTGTCCATGGATACTACCACTTGTTTACAGTTGCGCACGATAGTGTAGAACTTGTCGTGGCGAGCTGTGACAACAAACGGTCCATCATATGGCTGCTGCAGAGGAGTACGGACTGCGTCGTGGCGCACAAAGACGTGCGAACATGACGCTAAGTCCTTGGAAAGGAAAACTCCGTGTTGCCCATGGTGAGAAGGTTGAGCTGGCCTCAGCTGTCTGAGGTGACGTCTGAGTCGATCGACGTAATCGGATGTTGACTCTAGGGTAACCGTTGTCGGTGCAAGTCGCTCGACCATTCCATTTGCTTGTGGGTGGTGGGCAGTTGTCCGGAGATGAGTCGTACCTGTCAGGTTATTGAGTGAACGGAAAATACACGACTTGAACTGGCGTCCTTGGTCGCTAGTGATTCTGAGGGGAGCTCCAAACCGTGATATCCATCCTGTGACGAGGACGGCAGCCACGGTTTCCGCCGTGATGTCTGATATTGGAATTGCCTCTGGCCACCGTGTGAAGCGATCCACACATGTCAGTAGGTAGCGAAATCGGTTGGCTATTGGTAGAGCTCCGACTAGGTCAATGTGTAGGTGCTCGAATCTAGCACCCGGTACGTCGAAGTGACCGACGGGCGATGTTACGTGACGTGTAATCTTGGAGCGTTGACATTGTATGCACGTTCTGGTCCATTCCTTGCAGTCCTTATTTATAGACGGCCATACGTAGCGCTTCGTGATTAGTTTGGTGGTTGCCTTGATGCCAGGATGGGACATATCATGCAAGCTGTCGAACACTTGACGCCTCAAAGGAAATGGCACAGAAGGACGAAGTGTAGACTGAGATGTGTCACAGTAAATTGTGAGGTTGGAGTCGACCAACTTTTTACATTCTATCTGAAGAGACGTGTTTGATTGCCTGAAGGTCCGAAGTTCGATGTCATCTTGCTGTGCCCTTGCGATGTCGGCAAAGTTGACAGGAGCTGTTACTGCCTCGACCCTGGACAAGGCGTCGGCGACGACGTTGTCTCTGCCTAGAATATGACGTATATCGGTAGTATATTGCCCGATGAATTCAAGGTGTCGAAACTGCCGTGGTGAGCATTTTTCTGGTCGTTGTCTAAAGGCAAATGTAAGCGGTTTATGATCGGTGTAGACGGTAAAGGTTCTAGCTTCTACCATGTGCCGGAAGAAATGAATGGCGTCGTATATGGCTAACAGTTCACGATCGTACGCGCCGTGATTTCGTTGTGCTGTGTTAAGCTTTCGGGAGAAGAAAGCGAGTGGCTGCCATCCGCGGCATGTCCACTGCTGTAGGGTGGCACCGACGCTGGTGTCCGAGGCGTCGGCAACAACTGCCAGCTCGGCGTTGATGTCTGGATGCGCGAGAAGGGTGGCATTCGCCAGACTCTTCTTGCATGTTTCAAACGTAGACCGAAGTTCCGGCATCCAACCGACGGGAGTTTTACCCGAGGTGTCAGTACCAGCGAGGAGGTCGTTGAGAGGAGTCTGAAGTTGGGCAGCGGACGTAAGAAAACGACGGTAAAAGTTAATCATTCCGAGAAACTGCCGTAGTTGCTTGATATTGCCGGGTGGCGGAAAGGTAAGTATGGCGTTCACTTTCTCCTGAAGAGGTCGGGTACCAGACGCGTTGACTGTGTATCCAAGAAAATGCACTTCGGAGGCGCCGAATACGCACTTGGAGGAGGTGACCACGACGCCGTACTCCGAAAGCTTCGTAAAAAGGAGTCGGAGGTGTTCCTCGTGCTGTTGCGGATCACAGGAAGCTACTAAGATGTCATCGATATATGCATAGCAAAAATCGAGGTCCCGAAGTACTTCGTCAATGAACCTCTGAAACGTCTGCGCCGCGTTCCGTAGTCCGAAGCTCATAAAGGGAAACTCGAAAAGTCCAAAATGTGTAGTTATTGCTGTCTTATGGATGTCTTCGGAAGCGACGGGAATTTGATTGTAGGCACGTACTGAATCAACAGTGGAAAAGATGGACTTGCCTGAAAGGTTCTGTGCAAAATCCTGGATGTGCGGAACGGGATAGCGATCCGGAATAGTCCGAGCGTTCAGAGGGTGGTAATCTCCACACGGCCGCCATTGGCCGTTCTTTTTCGGGACTAGGTGGAGAGCGGAGGACCAGCTGCTAGATGATCGTCGAGCAATGCCTGCCTCCAGCATAGTGATAAACTCTCGTTTAGCAATGTCGAGACGATCGGGTGCCAAACGCCTGGGCTTGCATGACGCTGGTTGTCCCGGCGTCGTGTTGATGTGATGAGCTGTCTGATGTTTCGGCTCACGAGGCGTACCACTAGGGCGTGTGACGTCCGGAAAAGTGGTAAGTAGCTTGTGAAAGTGCGACTGAGAAATGCTGCTCTTTCATGATATTACATTAACTTGCCCAAGAGTGCTGTTGGAGAGCTGTCCCGGCATTGCCAACGTAGTGACGCCATCAATAAGTTGCCGTTGACGGACGTCGACGAGTAAGCCGTAATGTGAAAGAAAATTCACTCCGATTATTGGTTGAGCGACATCAGCGATGACGAAACGCCACTCAAAAACTCGGCGTAAACCTAGATCTAATGAAAAGTGAATTGGTCCATAAGTATAAATGGGAGACCCATTTGTAGCAAAAAGTACATAAGTAGTCTTACTGGGGCGGCCTTGTACTTTGTTTCGAGGATACACACATAAGTCTGGACCGGTGTCGATGAGGATTCTCGTCTTTGTTTAATGGTCCGTTACGAACAGGCGATTTGCTGTCGGGCCGTAGTCAGCCGCCATTACTGCCCGCCCCAGTCTTTTGCCGGTTGGTCACCACTGTGGGAGTTAGTAACGAGGCAGTGGAAGAACACAGTGAATACAAGTAAAGTGGATGTATTTCATATACTTCTGTGAATTGTTAAAACATCCTTCTCTCAATCCAAGAGAAAAAGAACTAAACTACAAACTGGTTGACAAGGCAACAGACACGACAATTCCTTTATATGGACAAAACCAAGTATGCAGTGATTCAATATCACTGCATACTTGGAGTGTTGCAGTCCCCTACAGTATATTATATATATATATATATATATATATATATATATATATATATATATATATATATATATATATATATATATATATATATATATATGTATATATATATATATATATATATATATATATATATATATATATATATATATATATGTATATATATATATATATATATATATATATATATATATATATATATATATATTTATATATATATATATATATATATATATATATATATATATATATATGTATATATATATATATATATAAATATATATATATATATATATATATATATATATATATATATATATATATATATATATATATGAATATATATATATATATATATATATATATATATATATATATATACATATTTATATATATATATATATATATATATATATATATATATATATATATATATATATATCGATATATATATATATATATATATATATATATATATATATATATATATATATATATATATATATACATATATTTGAATATATATATATATTTTCTCATATATATATATATATATATATATATATATATATATATATATATATATATATATATATATATATATATATATATATATATATATATATATATGTATATATATATATATATATATATATATATATATATATATATATATATATATATATACAATATTGTTCCATATATTGGTATATATTCAAAGAATATGATCCACACAAGAATAACCCGAAACACTGAATTTTATCAATTTATAAAAACATATGATAGCTAAGCGGATGAACCAAATGATTCGGGGTTTGGTGATAGAAGCATGAATTTTGGCTCGAATGCTCAGAAAAATGAGTTGATCAATCTCAGATGGGGTTGGAAAAAAAATCACCCTTGCGACCGTGGCAGGGGTGAACAAATTTGGGGATGTGCAAATCAAAATAATTGTTTTGGGGATAATAGTCTCATCGGAATGTATTATTTTATCACCAGTTGATAGATGACGGAGGTTGATCGTTCTGTTTTCGGAAAATCTTTGTTTTTTGATCAGGGGTGACCACAATGGTAACCTATAACATTCATTTTTTAGAAAAATTCATAACATTCAGGGGTTGAATGCTGAAATCTTCAAATTATACTCAAATGCTCTAATATGATGAGTCATCATTCTGAGATAGGGTGGAAAAAGATTTATTCACCCTCTCAACCGTGTCAGGGGCTTACAAACTTGGGGGTACGAAAATTAAATCAATTGTAGTGGGGTACTTTGTTGTGACAAAATACCCATTTTAGTCGATATATAGCATACAAAATTGATCACTACTCATATTCAACTCAAAATAGGTCGATACTTTGATCAGGGGTGACCATAATTCTTTTAAAATATCTTCTTTCAAATACTGGAATATTGAAGTTTTGATGATGATTACACTGTTTTTCAATCGAATAACCATCCAAACCCTAAAATGAAACAATACAGAAGTCAATCATGATCCGTTCATCCTATATCGGGGGTTAACAAAATGGGGAGTGAATTATTTTTTGAAAAAATACCAAATTTGAGGGGATTCGTTTGTTTGGAAGATTGTGAAATTGAGAACTGTCATTGAATGGATTCACAAATATTCCAAATATACTAATATTTTTCTTAGGGTTGACCAAAATTGGCGACTTATGATCCAGAATAGGAAAGTCGTAACCTCTGTGGTTTTAATGGGAGGATAATGATCATATTCTTTGGGGAAAATCAGTTTATATTTTGACCATTCCCATTCAGAAAGCGGCAAACTTTAGGCATGCTTGTCTCTGTTGTTTTTTTTATAAATAACAACCCAAGAAGAACGTCGCCGTTGGTCCAACGTTGGAATGGGGGAGGTTGGCGGTGGATCATTTCACGGCGATTTCCAACGGCGGTCCAGCGTCGGTACTACGTGGGTCCCCACCGGAGAAAACATCCCGTGTATCACGTGTCATTGACGGAGTCGGTCCAACGTTGGATTACATGCGGCTGCCGCGTCTGTTTGAGAGGTGGATTTGATACGGTTTCCAACGTCGGTCCAACGTTGGATTACATGCGGCTGTCGCGTCTGTTCGAGAGGTGGATTCGATACGGTTCCCAACGTCGATCCAACGTTGGGTTATATGCGGCTGCCGCGTCTGTTCGAGAGGTGGATTTGATACGGTTTCCAACGTCGGTCCAACGGTGTATTACATGCGGCTGCCGCGTCTGTTTGAGAGGTGGATTTGATACGGTTTCCAACGTCGGTCCAACGTTGGATTACATGCGGCTGTCGCGTCTGTTCGAGAGGTGGATTCGATACGGTTCCCAACGTCGATCCAACGTTGGGTTACATGCGGCTGCCGCGTCTGTTCGAGAGGTGGATTTGATACGGTTTCCAACGTCGGTCCGACGTTGGATTACATGCGGCTGTCGCGTCTGTTCGAGAGGTGGATTCGATACGGTTCCCAACGTCGGTCCAACGTTGGATTACATGCGGCTGCCACGTCTGTTTGAGAGGTGGATTTGATACGGTTTCCAACGTCGGTCCAACGTTGGATTACATGCGGCTGTCGCGTCTGTTCGAGAGGTGGATTCGATACGGTTCCCAACGTCGGTCCAACGTTGGATTACATGCGGCTGCCACGTCTGTTTGAGAGGTGGATTTGATACGGTTTCCAACGTCGGTCCAACGTTGGATTACATGCGGCTGTCGCGTCTGTTCGAGAGGTGGATTCGATACGGTTTTCAACGTTGGTCCAACGTTGGATTACATGCGGCTGTCGCGTCTGTTTGAGAGGTGGATTCGATACGGTTCCCCACGTCGGTCCAACGGTGTATTACATGCGGCTGCCGCGTCTGTTTGAGAGGTGGATTCGATACGGTTCCCAACGTCGGTCCAACGTTGGATTACATGCGGCTGCCGTGTCTGTTTGAGAGGTGGATTCATTACGGTTCCCAACGTCGGTCCAACGTTGGATCACATGCGGCTTTCGCGTCTGTTTGAGATGTTGATTTGGTACGGTTTCCAACGTCGTTCCAACGTTGGATCACATGCGGTTTTCGCGTCTGTTTGAGAGGTGGATTTGGTACGGATTTTAACGTCGGTCCAACGTTGGATTACATGCGGCTTCCGCGTCTGTTTGAGAGGTTGATTTGATGAGTTTTCCAACGTCAGTCCAACGGTGGTTTTCACGCGGACTACGCTGTTCCCAAATGAGAGTTTGATCTTAACCGTGCACCACCTTTCATTCAACGTTGAAATACTTGCGGTTTCCACAACAAGAAAAGTTATTGAGAGTGATATTTCAACATTATTCTGATATATTGTATTTTGGCTGTGAACACTGTTCACAAACGTTGAAAAATATCGTTCATAGTAATTTTAGTAATGGTGGTTCGGTTGAAGTGGGCTGCTTGCACATTGACTCGAATATCTTCAAGTAATCGATCGTATTTAAGGCATATTTCCCATTCCATTCTTCAAGATTGCAATCACGCATAATATTATGATCAAATACAACAAGAACATTTATGTCATATATGATTGTCCTAGCTATCCTAGAAAACCTCATGAGAGCAGGCCTAATTATTTACGGTAAAAGTGAATTCAAATTTCAAAACAACCGCCCAGACGCTCCGCTCTAGAAGGCAGTGCACTTTTGGCGGTTGAGAATACAGCTCTGTGTGTCTAGCTACCCGGAGACGCTTCGGTTCGGATTTGTTTGGCCGGCTGCTCGTGCATCAGACTTATCAGGTAATTGATCATATGTATAGCATGTATCTTGTTTTGTTCTATTAGATGAACTTACAGTTGAACTTGATATAGGCCTACTCCAATACAATTGCGAACATTGTAAATTAGGCATGTAGGTAACGTAGCTAACCTCGGATGAATAGGTCTATACTTGACTACTGTCCGATAGTCATGGGCTTCTCTTCGCCGTACCACGCCTACGGAATGCCATGCCATATCAGGATGGATTCATATTCTAATAGATTAAACATGGCGACATGATTTTTTCCATCCCGGTGAGTCAGATAATTCACAACTGTTCCTGTTCGGTTCACGTGACTTACCGGGATGATGAAACAGTGCAACCGTGTTACTATGATTCAGGCATAAATACTTAGGAATAGGCCTAAAAACGATGGGCCTATCTCAATTTCATGAGGAAGGTCTATCATCCTAATTCCATCACATCTGATTCATAGGCCTATATATTCTAGGATAATTGGATAACAGTATGAAATGATGATTTGATACTCGACCTGTCTACTGAATAAATACAACTCTTATGAGACAGCGTACTCCACGTGAAAACCACCCTTGGACCGACGTTGGGAACCGTAATGAATCCACCTCTCAAACAGACACGGCAGCCGCATGTAATACACCGTTGGACCGACGTCGAAAACCGTATCGAATCCACCTCTCAAACAGACGCGGCAGCCGCATGTAATACACCGTTGGACCGACGTCGAAAACCGTATCGAATCCACCTCTCAAACAGACGCGGCAGCCGCATGTAATACACCGTTGGACCGACGTTGGAGACCGTACCAAATCCACCTCTCAAACAGACGCGGCAGCCGCATGTAATACACCGTTGGACCGACGTTGGAAACCGCCAATGTCAGATATGTAGCTATGGAGACATGAGCAGACAGATTGAGTATTTAATCATTACTTTATATTTTTCAGAAACTCTAATACATTTTTTTGTATGAAAGTGATGGCTGAAGCATTATTTACCTTGATTAATTTCCCATATGCACCTCCACAGATTATCGTTTATGGATTTTTTTCAAAAATGTAATTTTGTTGCTCAGCCGTACAATTCCGGCAAAAATTCATCAATGCTAATTTATTTCCCTCGTGGCCTTATTTTTAGTGCTTTCCTGGGCCCTTCTCTTCCAGTCCGTTCCTGAACCAGGTGATGTACATTTGCGTGTCACTCTGGATTTCATCATTCTCTTGGACAAATTATGAACACGAATGGACGTGTTTTCGGTAGTGGACTTCATCGGGTCACTTCCGGAAAGGCAGCTGGAATTGCACTAGTCCTGGGTTTGTATCTCGTCACTTCAGTACCACTGGACAGGCGCGAAGTTGGATGGAAGGATGATGGATGCCGGGAAAGCAGTGCTTCTGTGGCGGATCAGGCGATGGAAGAAGGCGGAATAGCAGCGGATTTGTAGCGTTTTGGTGGCGTATTAGACACGTATCGCAGGAGGATGAAAGCCGGGAAAGCAGTAGTTCTGTGGCGGATTAGGCGATGGAGGAAGGTGGAAAAGCAGCGGATTTGTGGCGTTTTGATGGTGTATTAGACGCAAATCGCAGGAGGATGGAAGCGGGGAAAGCAGTGGTTCTGTGGCGGATCAGGCGATGGAAGAAGGCGGAATAGCAGCGGATTTGTGGCGTTTTGGTGGCGTATTAGACACGTATCGCAGGATGATGAAAGCCGGAAAAGCAGTGGTTCTGTGGCGGATCAGGCGATGGAAGAAGGTGGGATAGTAGCGGATTTGTGGCGTTTTGGTGGTGTATTAGACGCGTATTGCAGAAGGATGAAAGCCGGATAAGCAGTGGTTCTGTGGCGGATCAGGCGATGGAAGAAGGCGGAATAGCAGCGGATTTGTGGCGTTTTGATGGCGTATAAGACACGTATCGCAGGAGGATGGAAGCCGGGAAAGCAGTGGTTCTGTGGCGGATCAGGCGATGGAAGAAGGTGGGATAGCAGCGGATTTGTGGCGTTTTGGTGGTGTATTAGACGCGTATTGCAGAAGGATGAAAGCCGGAAAAGCAGTGGTTCTGTGGCGGATCAGGCGACGGAAGAAGGCGGAATAGCAGCGGATTTGTGGCGTTTTGGTGGCGTATTAGACACGTATCGCAGGAGGATGGAAGCCGGGAAAGCAGTGGTTCTGTGACGGATCAGGCGATGAAACAAGGTGGAATAGCAGCGGATTTGTGGCGTTTTGGTGGTGTATTAGACGCGTATTGCAGGAGGATGGAAGCCGGGAAAGCAGTGGTTCTGTGGCGGATCAGGCGATGGTAGAAGGTGGAATGGCAGAGGCTCACAACGTTGGACCAACGCTGGTTTAGGGGCGGATTAGTGGCGGGTACCGCCGTCGTTACAACTCCGTTTCTCTTGTCTTAACTCCTGAAATCCGAAGTTGGAAAACAACGTTGAGCCGCGTCGGCTGGGAGAGGCGGGCCACCGTTGTTCCGCCGTCGTTGTTCTACTTGGGAATCGTCATTTCTACCCTTCAAACGCTGCAATCTCCTCCACATTCGAAAGACGCACAACAGAGCTGGCAGCTAACTGAATATAAGCATCTCGTTGGTAAACAGTTGACCTTGCATTTGCAAATGATGACTTCATGAGAAGAATGCATCGAATCTGTGATGTGAGTCGACTTTGGCTCCCACATGGCTCCTTGGTGTATAATATATACCCATTTAGATGGATCTGGGGATGGATGAGATGCAGTTCCTGATGTTTCCCAGATAATACCTGCTTGTGATGTTGCACGCAGTATGTGGATCATAAGTGAGTCCTGGACCCTTATTCTTGAATTTATGAGATTATGAGATGAGATCATTATGCTATGGTATTTCATAGCATTTTCAGTGCGATAACCAGAATTCCATCTAAATAATCTCATCTCATAATCTCATAATCTAGAGCATGAGGGTCCTGGGTTGGTGGTAGATGTTCCATTTGCCAGTGCTATTGAGTGAATAGTCTGCTCTTTGTGGCAGCTATTCACAGTCGAGCATGCAGACGTTATGTCATAAAGTGTAACAACAAACTCCTCAATGATCTTATGAGTGTCATCATCCACCATAGTCCACTGGTGCTGACAATTGTTCGAAGGTTACGTTTACCTCAGGAAGAAGGGCTCATACTTTCACACTACCGTTTTTCTCACGCCTGCGAATGATGTGCAAGTGTCTCAACCAGCGAAGGAGTGAAATAAAAGAAGACCTGCTGTCTTTGCAGGACCAAGAGCTTCACCAATCTCGTGAGCTGCAGTTACCCGTGTGGCCTTTTTACAACCAAACTCGAGCCACACTTTCTAAGAAGAAAATTCACTTGCAGCAACGACATCGACAAGTTTTTTTAACAGGATAACAATCCATGCTCCCCTGCGATATCTCCAGATGGACATCTAACATTCGGGAATGAATTCATATATATTATAATGCCTGGAAAATTCGAAAGCATCAAGAGAACATGTTGTCTCACATACTTACGCCATTCACTCAGATGGAGAAGTCATCGTTGATATGCTGACACCACCTAAACTACTAAATACATTTGGAGACTATGCGTCAAAAACGTTTGTTCCATATATGTATATGCAACTTAGAAAAGCTTCACTGATTGATATGTTGTGTAGGGATGTTAATCGAATCGATTCACCAGAAGCACACTAAAGAGAGAGACGAAGTAATTGTGTGCGGCGACGTGTTAAAGCCTGTAATTGTGTACCATAATGATGTGCATGAGTTTTCAGGAATTGATGATGAAGAAATAGAGGGTAATTGCAGCTCACAAGATTAGTGAAGCTATTGGTCCTGAAAAGACAGCAGGTCTTCACGATATTAGTGAAGCCCTTGGTCCTGAAAAGACAGCAGGTCTTCCTTTATTTCACTCCTTCGCTGAATGAGACACTTGCACATCATTCGCAGGCGTAAGAAAAACGGTAGTGTGTGGAGTTTGGGTCCTTCTTCCTGAAGTAAACGTAACCTCCGAACAATTGTCAGCACCAGAGGACTTTGGTAGATGATGACACTCATAAGATCATTGAGGAGTTTGTTGTTACACTTTATGACATAACGTCTGCATGCTCGACTGTGAATAGCTGCCACAAAGAGCAGACTATTCACTCAATAGCACTGGCAAATGGAACATCTACCACCAACCCAGGACCCTTATGCTCTAGATCATGATATTATGAGATGAGATTATTTAGGTGGAATTCTGGTTATCGCACTGAAAATGCTATGAAATACCATAGCATAATGATCTCATCTCATAATCTCATAAATTCGAGAATGAGGGTCCAGGACTCACTGATGATTCACATACTGCGAGCAACATCACAAGCAGGTATTATCTGGGAAACATCAGGAACTGCATCTCATCCATCCCCAGATCCATCTGAATGGGGATAGATTATACACCAAGGAGCCATGTGGGAGCCAAAGTCGACTCACATCACAGATTCGATGCATTCTTCTCATGAAGTCATCATTTGCAAATGCAAGGTCAACTGTTCACCAACGAGATGCTTATATTCAGTTAGCTGCCAGCCCTGTTATGCGTCTTTCGAATGTAGAGGAGATTGCAGCGTTTGAAGGGTGAAAATGACGATTGTTATTTATAAAAAAAAAAACGGAGACAAGCATGCTTAAAGTTTGCCGCTTCCTGAATGGGAATGGTCAGAATATAAAATGATGTTTTCTCAAAGAATATGATCATTATCCTCCCATTAAAACCACATAGGTTACGACTTTCCTATTCTGGATCATAAGTCGCCAATTTTGGTCAACTCTAAGAAAAATATTGGTATCTTTGAAATATTTGTGAATCCATACAATAACAGTGATTAATTTCACAATCTTCCAAACAAACGAATCCCCTCAATTTTGGTATTTTTTCAAACAATAATTCACTCCCCATTTTGTTAACCCCTGATATAGGCTAAACGGATCATGATCAACTTCTGCACTGTTCCATTTTAGGGTTTGGATGGTTATTCGATTGAAAAACAGTGTTATTACCATCAAAACTTCAATATTCCAGTATTTAAACGAAGATATTTTAAGAAGCATTATGGTCACCCCTGACCAAAGTATCGACCCATTTCGAGTTGAATATGAGTTGTGATCAATTTTGTATGCTATATATTGACTAAATTAGGTATTTTGTCACAACAAAGTACCCCAGTACAATTGATTTAATTCTCGTACCCCTAAGTTTGTACACCCCTGAAACGGTCGAGAGGGTGGATGAATCTTCTCCCACCCTATCTTTGAATGATGACTCATCATATTAGAGCATATGAGTATAATTTGACTATTTCAACATTCAACCCCTGAATGTTATGAATTTTTCTAAAAAATGTAATAGGTTACCATTGTGGTCACCCTTGATCAAAAAACGAAGATTTTCCGAGAACAGAACGATCAACCTCCGTCATCTATCAACTGGTGATAAAATAATACATTTCAATGAGACCATTATCCCCAAAACAATTATTTTGATTTGAACATCCCCATTTTTGTTAACCCCTGCCACGGTCGCAAGGGTGAATTTTTTTCTTCTCACTCCATCTGAGATTGATCAACTCATTTTTCTGAGCATTTGAGCCAAAATTCATGCTTCTATTACCAAACCCCGAATTGTGATGTTTAGTCGACCTAATCCGCTTAGCTATAGGTATATTCATAGATTTTTTTTTTAAATAGTGCTTGGACCGAATTTGTCAGAAATGAGTTACGATCATGTTATAGTATATGTATTATGTATTATAAGTTTGGTATAATCGGGGCCTAATTTGTAAATAAAAAGGAACCAGTGTTCCGAATGTAACGGCACTATATACCGTAAGGTGTGTAGTCCGCACTCGAGGGGTATTGAGTACGCTGAAGGTCACAGTGTGGTGTCTTCCTGGTAAGATGGGGTTGTGAACAGAAGCAGTCTGTAACGGAGAACTGTCGAGACAAGTCGCTCTGGTCTGTGAAATGTACCGTATTCCACAATAAACCAATGGAGTCAGAATGTCTTTAGGATGATATAAATCCTATTCACTCATCACCTCCAAGTCCAACCATTACGTTACAATTGGTGAACCTGCCTGTATTTAATATTTCGAACCTGAATCACATTATCAACATTTTGATCAATTTTTTATGAAACTTCGGACTGGAAGAATAGAAATACAAAATCAAAATCAAAATACAATCAAAATCAAAATCAGGAAATAATACTAAAATGGCAACCGATGACATTTTACGAGAATTATTCGGACTGAACGAGGAAGCAACAAGTGAAGAGATTCAGGTGGAGGCAAGAAGAAGATTTGAGCTGGCGGCTGTACAACAACAACCCTTTCAACCGCAACAACGGGAAGCGATTGACAGACCAGGACGCCACTGCGTGTGAATCTGCCTACGTTCAGGGGGCACGGAAATGGTAAAACACCGAATGAGTTCATCGGCGAATTGAATAGATACGCTCTATCACAAAATATGGACCTACCGACGCTGCTGATGAGAGTGGTACCAATAACTCTAACGTACGCTGCACTTCGATGGTGGGAGTTTCATGGGGGGTATCAAGATTGGGAGATGTTCAAGCATGCACTCAAAGCAGAGTTTGGTGCGACTAACCACGCCCTCCTGTTAAAGCGTGAGCTAGACTGCAGGACGCAACACCCTGATGAGCCGCTGTTCTCATAAATTCAAGCCATCGACGGGTATTGCAAACTAATCGGTGAACCGGCCGATGAGCAAGAGAAATTGAAACGTGCTGTCGATCAAATGCATCCGGAATTTCGTCGTCTGATTCAAGGAAGGGTGTTCAGAACCATTAGAGAACTTGCAGCCGCGGGGCCTGAGTTACAGGCCAGGATTTTACAAGATCGAAGTTACTAACCCCCACCCCCGTCTGAATGGTCCACTGTACCAGGACTATCGTGGAGAGGCGCTCGTCACTACGAACTGACGTCCGCAACTGCGGAGGTGTGCGAGACGGCAAAAAGCCACGACAATGATTACCGACAGTTGAGAATGGCGGCTTTGGACCCATTTATGTTCAATCATGTCCCTGCGTGGTCTCACAGTTTGTGGCATCAACAAAATGAAGAGCCAACAAAGAAGAGGAATCCCGGCTTCAAACCGACCCCTTCCCCCGGATTGCTGGTCGTGTGGCAAGAGCGGACATATTTCGAGATGGTGCGCTGATAAGGATCAGTCAAAAATCTAGCAGCGCATGCCGTTCAACAGAGGAGAAAGTCGAACGGCGTCCGCAATGGGACGGACAATCAGGTAAATAACAATCCCCCAAGCAGCCATATCCCACAACGTATCCCAGAATTTCCACTTGGTCAAGAAAGTTGTTCATTTATAAATTCAAAAAGTTAATTCAAGGGTGAGCATGATAGAATCGAGCGTGAATCAGAAGTTAGAAGTAGTAACCATGTTTTTAATTTGTGTAGTGGTGATAGATCAAGGACGTCTACACCTGAGGCTATACTTGTTGAAAATATTGAGATTATATTTATCAAGAGTTTGACCGATCACAGTGATGATACATCAGGGAAGTCTTCATCCGGGGCCATATCGGAAAGAGTGAAAGATAGTCTAGTATACGATAATCCAACTTCGGGAGAGGAAAGGCTAGATGAGGCTATGCAAGTTAGAGATTCGCCGAATGAAATAGGGACACAAAATAATAGTTGCTTCTAATAGCAAACTATAACTAATAGTAAACTAATAGTAACTATCTAATAGATCAGATAAAAAAACTAGATACTTTGAAAAGCTTGTGTAACGAAGGGGAAACTGCGGGAGAAGTGACTGACGTTGTGCAAGTTAGAGGTTCGCCGAAGGAAACAGGGTCACAAAATAGTAGTTGCTTCTCGGGAGAGAAAAAGCCACATGTTTTGAAAAACTTGTTTAACGACGGTGAAACTGCGGGAGCAGTGGTGATCGACGTTGTGCAAGTTGTAGGGTTGTCGAACGATGTAGCGCTACGAAATAATAGTTGCTTCTCGGGAGAGAAAAAACTAGGTATTTCGGGTAGTAATAGTTTGTTTAACGAAGGTGTGACTGCGGGAGTGGTCACTACTGACGTTTTGCAAGCTATAGGGGTACAGAACGAGATGGGATCACACAAATATAATTCAATCTTGGGAGAAAATGAATGGGATACTTCAGCTAATCATGAATCTAATGTACAGGGAGGGACCTCAGAAGAAATAGAATTAAATGTTGACAGAACGATGGACCGGGTTAAGTTGGACGCAGAGCAGCATCAGGGAAATGCAGATGGGTCTATAGATGACAACTATACTAATCCTTCTCCATACATGTCCCCACGTGAAAATCCTCGATTTGATGGTTCACATCGCATAAGTTTAAAATAACGGCGTGCGATGACGTTGAAGATTCGAAAAAAAATATTGTAGGGTCAATGAACGCTACGAATACCAAGCCAAGAAGGGATGATCCGCTAGTACTTATGAAATGTGATGGCTTTTTAATAGGGTCGTTTCTCAGAAGTTATAATACCAAGAAAATAACTGTGAAACTAGTAGGTGACACCTTGTTAACAGCTGTTAACTATACGCACCAGCGTGGGAAGAGCCTAAAGTTACCACGTACGTTGGACAATAGAGCTCGACGGTGGAATTTTCACCTACCTAGAAGGGATGAGAATAGCATTATCGCCATCGAGCAAGAGCGTGTGACTGAGTGTTTTTCTTTAAAATATCAATGGCCATTTATAAAAGCGAGAGTATAATAATCTCTGCAGTGCTAAAGTGTCTGTTGGATGAAGACCGATTATTGCTTGCGAAGAACCCAAGTCTGATGGGCACGAATAATTATATTAGTATAATAACATTCTTACTGTGAAATATGTTGGGATTCTGTATGTTTACATTTCATGCATCTTTTTATGTTCACTACAACTGTTCATCTAGGTTGAGAAAACTATATTGAAATGTGGCGAGCTATAAACATTACGTTTTGGATATTGTTATGAAAGTTATCGACATGAATCAATAGATGATGAGAACGGTTCTGTATTATAAGATAATTCAAAATGTAATCGAGAAGTGTTACACAGTGTATTTTCATTTGTTTTCACCTTGAATGTGATTTTAGCATGATTTTCGAACATGAAATAAGGTGTAAATAGTAATTATAGAAAACGTAATATGTCATTCAATTTGGAATCAGCATCATAGGGAATCTGATATTTGTGTCTATAGACTCTGAGTGGTTAATGAATGTTCTGCATCTCAATTTTTCAAACTTATGTATTTGATTTTTGATTTTTGGTTGCTATACTTAATTGCTATATACATTTTTCAATTGGGTTGTACCTTTTGTTTCTGTACCGGTACTTCACTATTTGTAGGAGGAGGGTATTGTACCGAATGTAACGGCACTATATACCGTAAGGTGTGTAGTCCGCACTCGAGGGGTAGTGAGTACGCTGAAGGTCACAGTGTGGTGTCTTCCTGGTAAGATGGGGTAGTGAACAGAAGCAGTCTGTAGCGGAGAGCTGTCGAGGCAAGTCGCTTTGGTCTGTGAAATGTACCGTATTCCACAATAAACCGATGGAGTCAGAATGCCTCTAAGATGATATAAATCCTATTCACTCATCACCTCCCAGTCCAACCATTACGTTACACCGGAACGCACCTAAAAATACTGCTTCTTTTCCTCCCCCCCCCCCCCCCTCCACAATTAACATCGCAAAAATATCTTTGGAAAATACAATGAAATGATAAATTGTTCGTCCTTGAACTGTATTCAAGAGAATGTATTCGAAATTATTTTCATCTTTATCAAACACCAACAGAAAATAATATTTGACATTTTAAATTGTGTTAATGGTTCACAAATCTTCAGATATTATCTATATTGACTTCTTGAAATTTTAAAGTTCGTGTCCACGAAGAGAGGGTGAATACGTGTTGCAAGTGTTTGCAGAGCTTCTCCATCTTGATATACCAATACGCTTCTTCATATTTTGATGCTCGACAAACCGGAACGCCGTTCCGGTGCGTTCCAGTACAAATTAACCACTGAGTATGATGTATAATATTATTGTTCTCTCGTAATATTTCCTCAAAAAAGTTTACGCCTGGAAAAAACATCAAATAATGTCTTCATTGAAGAAATCTAATTCATTTAGGATGGCTCCCAGGGGTAGCATTCCTGTACGTTTTAATCCGGGGGAGGAGGGGGAGGGGGGAAGAGTGAAAGCTAGGTGGAGTAAATTAACATTCCTAATAAACCAAAGCTTGGTTAGTTCGGATTCGGTGAAACATTGCACCCAGCCAAGAAGCAGGGGTAGGCAGGATAGCGCATCACAACAAAGCGTTAGCTTCTTTATCGAACAATCGGAACGATTTATAGAATGTAAATTGAAGTGTTGAAAAGTCGGAGTCACGCTTGCTGATGTTATTTAAAACGACATTTCAATATGACAGCTTACATTCATTCTCTTTCTGTAAGTTTGGAATAATTTTGTTATCTTTGAAGAAATCTGAGTTTTATTTCTCATTTGTTTCACTTATTATTTATAATTTGTTGCTTCTAGACAAATATCTTCTATTATACTTTCATTCTCTTCAACTTCATTCTCATTCTCTTCATTCTTCTAACTCAGATATCTGGAATTGCGTTATACAACATTTTGCACTTCATTGCCAATAGACCATTTTGGAAAAGAATGAGCCATCTAGCGGCGATCGTTTGAACTAGAACGGGATGTTATTACCCGAGTTCGAAAGTCTTATGCTGCCAATGCTATTTAGCACGTTTCATTTATATTATTGTGCGTCACAGTGAACGTATTAAGTTTCAATTTCGATTTATTTTGTTCTCTACATGGTATACAGGAAATGAAGGTATAAAAATGTGAATTCCTCAATGAGAGTAATCTTGTGCTGGGGAATCATTAAAATTAACATGATCAGGTTTATGTTTGAAGTGAACATTGAAAGTATGAAGTAAATGTAGCCTAAATTTAAAATGTAAAGCAGCTGGAAATTATTACTATTATTATATATGTATATATGCTTTTTTTTTGATAATGCTAGGGGCATTGATTATATTTGATTGAACAGGAATTGTTATGTAATTATACAAATTAATGGAATTATCAAGCTGAAAATATAAACCAGGACAATGCCGAGAACTACAACCAAAACTAAAACTAGAAAGTGAATTAAATAAATTTATTTTACATGTTTACTATATACTGAGAGATTTACACACTGTCAGAGTGAGTAAGATGAGAGATAATGCAAGTTTTATATTTTGGTGTTCTGCCTTAACCCTGTGGATAAGCGGCCTGACTTTTTGATGAACATACTAAAACTCCCACAATGCAATACCAGCGATCCCTGCTGCTAGGAGGCGTGACGCGCCTGCACATTGAATTTTTGAAATGGTCTATTAAACTGTTCATTTTTCACCATTCTTCATTTATATCCAACATGTATTTTCCTCATGTGAAACCCCAGACAAGCCTGTATCAGACTTCGTGGACATTTTGTGAACATGTCATGTATTTATACTGGCAAACTACGAACGAAATTTCAACTTCAAATATTCAATGCATTTCAATACGTTTCATCCGTTGGTGTTAATTTTGTGTTTCTTATGTTTTTTTGTGTCTGACATACCATGTGTTTCAATTTTCAATGTACAAAAATTATGGGCTATTTAATAAAAAGAATGAATAATAATTGACAATACTGGCTACAATAAAGTGTGAATATGTTATCTGTATAATCGATGTTTTTGCTTCATTGAGAGTAAAGGCCTATCACATTCACGATATTCGCACCCCAGTCATCTTGAGTGAGTGTTTCTGAAACGGTTGCGCGCTGAACCGTCATTCAGGAGACCAGGGTTCGATTCCCGCTTTGGTCGACCATCCTGACAGAGGTGCATCCTGGTTGCCCCGAATACTGAGAATAATCAATTGATTGAGACTGAATCAGAATTAATGTTATAATGAAATGTATTTCCAAATTGAACTTCAAAATTGAACAAACATTAGCTATTGAAAGCTGATATCATCTGAAAATTGGAGTTCAAAATTAATAGAACCCATCTTCATCTATTAGAATTATTTAAATGTTATTTCAAATATTATTATCATCATCATTATTGTTAATTATCAATGGATTTACTTAATATCATTTACTTCTATGAAGCCACATTTATAAGTTAGTAAGCTGATAATTGTAAACTACTAACCATTCCGATTTCCTCGGACGAGCGTGGATATCATTACAATATAGAATGAATAAATTGAGTGAATTCAGATGCATAGTAACAAGATTAATTACCTCATCAACGAAGTTTAAATCATTCTGACAAACTCAGTTCGTAATATCTTGACGTGATTTCTAATTGGCTAATCTCGAACTCTTCTGTCCTTATTGACTAGAATAGTCTTATTACATTTTTAATGATACCAATTCACTACATGGTGGAAAATTACTACATCCTTATTAACACAGAATCACTACAAACTACGTCGTTACTACATGTGAAGAAATGCGACCCCTGATAACTTTTATTAAATTTCTAAAAGAATTCCTAGTAGCATAGCAAATCGTGAACGTATCAAGTAACCAATCCCCCCCCCCCCCCCCCCCCCCCCGTTTGTACTGACCTCATGAAATAGAGTTTTAATAAGAACCAGTAGCAATTGCAAATGATTGGCATAGATTGTTACTAGGAAAATCTGCTGAACTAAAACCTGCTATTGGACTGGCATATCATTAAGATCTTTTCAATATCGCATTGAGCAAACATTTGATTAATAAAACGATGAAAAAGTTTAAATTTCATTTGATTGTAAAAGAAAACAATTTCAAAACTCAGAACAAATATCCTGCTCGAATTATACGATTCTTGACCAACGGGAATAATCTTTACAATTCCTTGCATAGTTTCTGGATCCGACCCAGTCATATCCACAGTCAAGAATCAAGATGAACTGCAAGACTAGAAGATAAAAGAAATGGAGACAAAATGATGATTCGTTTATTTCCCGTCTGTCATACGGAGGAAAGCAATTTGAGAATATGGTAACATCTTTTCATATTCTTGGAATCCATATCGCTTCGTCTCTCTCTCAACTAGCAGCGCAGTTCGAAGCCGTTCAAGTCTTCGTCAAGTAGTGTGTCGGTTACAAATACAACTAGGAAAACGCTATATACGCGTTGTTGGACAGGCGGAAAGTAATAGTATGTCCACTTCTTTGCCAAACTTTCGCCTAAATTCGCCAATTGGGTGACATTCAAGTTATAAATGGATCAAAACTGCTTCGAGTGGTACCAATTTGGCACATTTCATGTTTTTTCTTCAAAATGCCTGACCCGATCAAGCTGATAATTTCCAGAAATGTTTATCAAGATGTAATTCAACTTCACACAACATTTCGTGTTTTTGGAAAATAAAAATATCTTCATTTTTTCCCGCCGTGTTATTCTCATGGGTATTTTTGAAATTTCTAAAATTCATAAAAATAAAAGTTATCACCTGATGATGCCACAAAACTATACAGATCTGAGTGAGATGTGAAACCATAACGAAAAAAAGTTTAAAGTTGATAGCTGTGGCCGTTTGACCTGTAGAGAACCGACAAAAAAACATTTAAAAAAAAAACATAACGAACACCAATTTTTTTCAGTATGTCAAATTGAATCCTCGCTAAAGCTCGTCTAACTAGGAAAACGCTTCATACGCGTTGTTAGACGAGCGGAAAGTAATAGTATGTCGACTTCATTGCCAAACTTTTGCCTAAATTCGCCAATTGGGTAACATTTTGGTTACTAGAAAAACGCTATAAACGCGTTGTTAGACAAGTGGAAAGTAATAGTATGTCGGCTTCTTTGCCAAACTTTTGCCCACATTCGCCAATTGGGTGACATTTAAGTTAGAAATGGGTAAAAACTGCTTCGAGTGGTACCAATTTAGCACATTTTATGGTTTATCTTCGAAATGGCTCACTCGATCAAGCTGAAAATTTTCAAAAATGTGTATCAAAATGTAAATCAACTTCACACGGAATTTCATTTTTTTTTGAAAATAAAAATATTTTCTTTTTTTTCCGTCGTGTAATTTTAATGAGCATTTTTGAAATTTCTTAAAGTCATAAAAACAAAGTTACCATCCGATAATGCCACGAAACTATACAGATCTGAGTTAGATGAGCAACCATAATGAAAAAAAGTTAGAAATTGATAGCTGTAGCCGTTTGACCTGCGAAGAACCGACAAAAAAACATTGAAAAAAAAAAAAAATGAAAACGAACACCAATTTTTTTCAGTATGTCAAATTGAATTCTCGCTAAAGCTCGTCTAATAAATGGGTAAAAACGGCTTCGAGTGGTACCAATTTAGCACATTTCATGTTTTTTCTTCAAAATGGCTGACCCAATCAAGCCGAGAATTTCCAGAAATGTGTATCAAAATGTTATTCAACTTCACACAAAATTTCAATTTTTTGGAAAATAAAAATTTTTTAATTTTTTTTCCGCCGTGTTATTTCTGGCGAGTATTTTTGAAATTTTTAAAATTCATAAAAAAAAGTTGATATCCGATAATGCCCCAAAACTATACAGATCTAAGTTAGATAAGGAACCATGATGACAAAAAGTTTTAAATTGATTGCTGTAGCCGTTTGGCCTGTGGAGAACCGACAAAAAAACATGAAAAATAAACATAAAAATGAACACCAATTTTTTTCAGTATGTCAAATTGAATCCTCGCTAAAGCTCGTCTAATAATATGACTAGGCCACAAGTCCATGTTCTGTCATATAGTAGATTCTGTCTGAGAAGCCGGGAGACTACCACTGCAATGACATGCAGTGATTTACTAGCGCTTTTTGCCCGTCAAATATGTGGAAAACACGGTCATATTGTCATATATAGCGCATCCAGACCAGTTCATTCGTATTTGTCAATATATTTTCTAATTATATGTACTAGGAAAACGCTATATACGCGTTGTTAGACGAGCGGAAAGTAATAGTATGTCGACTTCATTGCCAAACTTTTGCCTAAATTCGCCAATTCGGTAACATTTTAGTTATAAATGAGTAAAAACTGCTTCGAGTGGTATCAATTTAGCACATTTCATGTTTTTTCTTCCAAATGGCTGACCCGATCAAGCTGAGAATTTCCAGAAATTCGCATCAAGATGTTGTTCAACTTCACGCAGAATTTCAATTTTTTTTAAAATAAAGTTTTTTCAATTTTTTTTCAGTCGTGTTATTCTAATGAGTATTTTTGAAATTTCTAAAATTCATAAAAATAAAAATTATGATGCAATAATGCCACAAAACTATACAGATCTAAGCTAGATGAGGAACCATGATGAAAAAAAGTTTGAAGTTGATAGCTTCAGCCGTTTGACCTGTGGAGAACCGAAAAAAAAAAAAAAAACATAAAAACGAACACCAATTTTTTCAGTATGTCAAATTGAATCCTCGCTAAAGCTCGTCCAAAAAGCTCTTGGACAAAGTTTATGGGAGAGTTTTCTTTAGCGACCTATCAAAAGTGTTTGCATTTACTTTTACGAAAGTTTGCAGATTTGTATGGGTATGCCTACCGTCAAACCAAATCCAACGTGTTCAAAAGAGTTATGAACTGATAAATAGTGACAATTGTTGACGTGCGGTGGCTTCATTCAATAGATATTATTATATATACTGGAAAATACCAATTTCAAGATAAGTTAATGAAAATTGGTTGCAATGCGCTATATGACAATTTTACCGAGAACATCTCTAAAATTATATCCATGAAGAAACATTTTAGTTCTGGAACAATGTTTTCATTAGTATTCATTTCAGAACTATATTTTACTCTAACGACAACATTATTGAAGATCTCTTTGTAAACTCAGAACAAAAGTATTTCAATTCTTTTGTGTTATGAAAGTCAACTATAAAACGAGAGAAGTACGCTGCATGTTCGTGTTTCAGTCTCTATGCGAGGGTGGTATTAAAATGGCAAGGCTTGCACTTCTTACCTTTATCAGTAATACTTTTCTCGGTCGGAAGAAGGCTCGAAAGTTTCGCGGACTGGTTGCGTAACTAGCTTGCTGACCCTCGAAAAACGAGTGCACTGATCCTCAAATCTTCGAAACCTGTCTTTTTAAAGCCTCGTATCTTGAAATCAACCCCTATTTTCCACCAATCAGAGAGTTCCAGCCACCCTGAGCCACAACGCAGGCCAGCCCCATCCCTTACGGTAGAGGTGAACCCATGACAAAAAACTAGACAATGAAATTCCTGGGAAAAAGTTGTGTAACTTTTTTTTACTCTACCGTGTCTTCACGTTGAATGTTTGTATATTGATTCCAGGTTTCATATTCTTCATTTCAGAATTGACCACAGTATAAGTCTAAAGAAGAATAGAGCTGTATCACTTTTTCCCGCCTTTGTGGAAAATATCAGATGAACTATTTTCGAGAACATTTCATTGAAATGAAATATATATTTAAAAAAATTAAATCGCTCCACTGGATTCACGCTTAATATTGGCCAAACTGAGACGAGTGGTCTAGTGGTAACACACTGAACCGTCATTTAGGAGACCGGGGTTCGCTTCCCGCCACGGTCGACCATCCTGATAGGGGTTTTTCGTGGTTTCCCTCTGTCTTTCAGGTTGATACTGGAATGATACCTTAACAACAGGCCACAACCGACTCCTTCTTACTATCCAAAAACTTCTAATAAAATAATCTTTCATCTCACATTCCCATCATCTCATATATCATTCACCAACGACAATCGATCGTAGTCTTCAGTATGATGCGTCTTTGAACCAAAATATGAATAAATAAACAACATTGCTATGATTCTCTAGTATTTTAGAGAAATGATTCACTACTTCTAAAAGTATTTCTTGAAATGGGTTGATTATTTCAGTGGTTCATCAAATGGTTAGTGTAGACCTATATCGAGGTTTACGCGATATGAGGGTTGTTTCTCTGAAATACCTAATTTCGTTACCTGAGACACGGAAACTCATGTTTCTGTCATTACTGTGGCTGTATTCGGCGTCAAGTCTGGATGAATAGGTCCCAAAACATCAGTCAGGAAATTAATCAGAATGAGATGTCTCAAATCAAAACCAACTTACCCCTATAATAATAACATTTTCGAGTCCTATTTTATAAGAGGTTCCTCGAGACTCCCTCAGTCGTTCGGGGGTGCATGCACTAAGCTCATTTCTTATATTGGATTCAACAACGCACTGTACTGATGACTACACGATCTATTGGCGTTGGAGAACGAGATATGAGATGATGGGATGATGAGATGAAAGATTATTTTACTAGGAGTTTTTGGATAGTGGGAAGGAGTCAGTTGTGGCCTGTTGTTAAGGATGAGGAACCATTCCAGTATTGACCTAAACGACAGAGGGAAACCACAAAAGAACCTGTCAGGATGGTCGACCATGGCAGGAATCAAAACCCGATCTCCTGAATGACGGTTCAGTGTATTAACCACTCGGCCACTCGTCGCAGTACGAAGTTTATACAAATACAGAAATTCACCTTCACTATTTTATGTTCACGAGCCAATATCATCGAAAAGAGGGGGTGTCAGCTCAAAGTAAATTTTATGCTCTTTAATCAATATGACATTCTATTTTTGTGTATTCAATCAGTTTTGAGTTAAGAGTCCACGGGAGTCGATTGAGCGAAATATCAGTTTTTTGGTGATAACTTTTGAACGGTACGATATATCAAAATTATATTACGCGAGAAGCACAGATAATTATGATAGCTTCAAGATAATATAAGTCATAACTATTTAAGTCATGTCGCCTAAATGTCGAGCGTCGACAGCTAAAAAATGTGCTTTTTAGCTGTCAACGCTTCACAGTTATGCAACGTGACTTGAATAGTTATGACTTGTATTATCTTGAAGCTATTATAATTATCTGTGTTTCTCGCGTATTAGAATTTTGATATCTCATACCGTTCAAAAGTTATCACCAAAAAACTGATATTTCGCTAAATCGACTCTCGTGGACTCTTAATACGTCAATATACCAAGAATAAGATCAAATTCATTGACGTGATATCGTATTACGACTGATTAAATTCACAAAAATAGAATGTGATATCAATTAGAGAGCATGACATTATCTTGGAGTTGGTATACGTTTTCATTCAATGACACTTGTTGGTGAACATAAGAAAATAGTGAAGAAGAATGTCTCTATTTGTATAAACACCGTGCATTAGAATGTTTTAGGCAGCCGCTAATCATCGAACTATCAGTGTGTCAGTGTTGTTGTTGTTTTTGTTTTCGTTTTTGTTGTTTTTGTCGTTGTTGTTGTTGTTGTTGTTGTTGTTGCGCACAGCCTGAACTAAGATAAATAACCCATCGAACTATCAGTGTGTCAGCACATACGGACATTGTCGTTGTTGTTGTTGTCGATGTTGTTGTTGTTGCTGTTGTTCTTGTTGTTCTTGTTGTTGTTGCGCACAGCCTAAATCAAGCTGAATAACCTAAACTAAGATAAATAACCCATCAAACTATCAGTGTATCAGCACATGCGGGCGTTGTTGTTGTTGTTGTTGTTTTTGTTGTTGTCGTTGCGCACAGCCTAAACTAAGCTGAAAACTTTCAAGACTTTTGAGCTGCAAAAGACAGCAATTAGAATAATTATAAAATCCAATTGGGGGTCTATTTCTACTTCTGTACCAATAATGCCAAGTTGTAAACCACTATTTTACGAGTTGCAAGTTATGGCATTGCCGTGCATATATATATTTGAGGTACTAACATTTGTCAAAGCTAATATCCATGAACTCTCCCCCCTTGAACACAGTCACGATACTCGACACAAAAATCTTATTAAATTAGACAAGCACTATGAAACTATTCACCAGAGAGTCTTGCATCATTGTGGATCAAAATTGTTCAATAAATTACCAACAATCGTCAAGGAAATGCCTTTCAAATCAACCATTAAAATGCATCTTCTGAAGAACACTTACTCCGTAGTGGATTTCATGGACACTGGCTTCATCTAAAAAATTTGAATCAATATCTCTTATTTTCAGAACCTATTTTCATTCATTAAGATCATTTTGAATATCATTTCAAATATTATCATCATCATCATTTCATATATCACTATCATTATCATTATTGTTAATTATCAACGGATTTATTCAATATCATTTAATGTAAGCCGCATTTATCAGTTAGTAAGCTGATAACTGTAAACTACTTACCATCCCGATTTCCTCGGAAGAGGATTAAAGGAATTGTTGAATAGAAAAAAAATAGATCAAGATGAATAACCCATCGAACTATCTGTGTGTCAGTACACGAGGACGTTGTTGTTGTTGTTGTTGATCTTGCTGTTGTTGCGCACAGCCTAAACTAAGCTAAATAACCTAAACTAAGATAAATAACTCATCGAACTATCAGTGTGTCAGCACAAGCGGACGTTGTTTTTGCTGTTGTTGTTGTTGTTGTTGATGTTGTTTTGTTGCGCACAGCCTAAACTAAGCTAAATAACCTGAACTAAGCTGAATAACCCATCGAACTATCAGTGTGTCAGCACACGCGAACGTTGTTGTTGTTGTTGTTGCGCGCAGCCTGAACTAACCTAAATAACCTGAACTAAGCTAAATAACTCATTGAACTGACCTTATTATACAGACTATATCATGAATTCAGTCACATTTTAACTGTAGACATAGATTAATTAAGAGGAACCCACCATCAAAAATGTATCAAATGTTGGGTTATTAATTGATGTATCAATGCTGAAATAGTATATCAAAGATTTCAAATGAAAAACAAAGTGGAAAATTCCGAGAAAATTTGGGAAAATTTGGTTGAAAAATACGTTGAACCGTTACGTACAGAAAACTAGTAGATAGTGCATGAGCATACGATAGTTGAGTAAACCATCCTCTATCAGATAAGCTGAATTTCATCAGCATACTGTAACCGTTTTGATACAGATAAATAAATAGTTTCTATTACTTTGATTCGAAACAAAAAAATGGTGTGATTCTCACTGGTCTTGTATGCCAAGCGCATACAGTTGATCTGTTTTTTTTTTTTTAGTTTGGCCCAAAGGCAATTGTTATATGAAAACATCGATGTCATACACAATAAAATATCTCAAGAAACAATCAAATAATCATTTTCAGTGTCAACTAAAGCATACACGATCGTAGTGGCTTTCTGGATGAACGTATTGTTGTGAAACTGCTTCACACCGTGCAGAGAAGAACCTTCTAGAATATTGTCAATTCATAATGAACAGTCACAATATTTTCACAAATGATCCCCCCGGTGAGAACTTTCGGACGCATTGAAGGTATTTGAAGATATTAAGAAAGTAATGAAATTAGGGTCAACCAATAATGCATGTTTACAAGACAAACTCATAACCAAATTAAATCACGGAGGCAAATATTTCGAAAAAATGTAACGATTTATATTCAGAATATGCAGAATTGTATATTTGCATGAGTTGATGTTGATGCAGGTACAGTAAGAGTACAAGATGTGAATCAAGAGAAATTAATCGGTAAATAAATAGTTCTTTTGTTCAGTCGAATTGACAAAAAAAAAAAATACAAGAACTCAGAGTCAGGTTTGTGGAGTTTTTCCACACTTCCATGGAATTATAATTATTTTGCGTGGGTTGGGGCTTTGAATCTGTACTCCCCTACGTTTGTTTTGCTAATTGGTTCATATAGCGCTCTCTCAGATTAGAGCGGTGAGCAACACAGCTCTCTATCACAAAGTTCTGTCGAGTGTCTATGAATATGTGACAAACAAATACTCTAAAAATGTCAGGTACCACAGCGAACGACCTTTTGGCTCAGACAGTTGAGGCACCGCATTGAAATCTGAAGTCAGAGAGGCGTGAGTTCGAGTCCCGCTGTAAGCAAAGTCCTATCACACTGAGTCGAGTGGTCTAGTGTCTAACACACTCAACCGTCATTCAGTCAGCAGACCAAGATTCGATTACCGCCATGGTCGACCATCCTGACTTTTTTTGTGGTTCATCTATGTCGTTCAGGTCGATACTGGGATGAGTCCTTGGCAAATAGGCCACGACCGACTCCTTCCCACTATCCAAATATGCCTAATAAAATAACACTTCATCTCATAATCCCATCCTCTCATATCATTCACAGACGCCAATATATCTCAGTCATCACTACAGTGCATGGTTGAACCCAATATGAATAGAAGTCCTTCCACCTATCATCACTTTATCGTTTCATTATCAGCCGTTCATTCGTACCCCTAAATATATCAATATATTTTTGGGGTCAATATGAAAAAAAATGTTATATTTTCAAGGCGTATATGACCCAAATCAACTAGTCATTCCGAGAAAAATCATCGAGCAATTCTTTCCTCACATACTTAATTTTCAAAACAACCAAACCTAGGTGTCATTTTTTTTCTTAAGAGCCCATGGGAGTCGAATTAACGAAATATCAGCTTTTTGGTGATAACTTTTGAGCGGTATGAGATATCGAAATTCGAATGCGTGAGGAACGGGGATTGGTAAACTGTACTAAAAATAAACTGTACTAAAAATAAACTGACCAAAAATAGGCTGTTCTAAAACTAGGCTCTGCTAGAAACCAACTAATCTGAACTTATATTTCTTGTACAGCCTGTACAGAAGGTGAAGTCGGAGATGTCACTCCTCCCCTTCATGAATAGCATTAACCACAATTCTATTTTTAGACACATTCGGACAAGATGTCCGAAAACAGTAATCTTGATTACAATAAGTCATTAAAATTCACATGGAAGAATCTTCAAATTCAATGTGGCTCTGATATTTGACGTCACCAAGTGGGTAATTGTGGTTAATGCTATTGTTACCTCCCAGCCTCGAGGAATCAGTTTGGGTCAGTTGGTTTTTAGTACAGTTGGTTTTTAGTACAGCCTATTTTTAGTACAGCTGATTTGTAGTACAGTCGGTTTGGAATGTTTCAGTGCACCAAAAACCAACTGACCTAAACTTCTAAACTTCTCGACACAAAGTTGAACTGAAGGATTTGGCTCCACTCCTTCACAAATTGCTACCTCCCATCAATGACAATTATGTTCAGGTCGATTGATTTTCTGTTCAGCCTTTTTTTAGTACAGTAGATGTATAGTACAGTTTTTTCAAGCTCACTGGGTCAGTTTTCAGGTCGGTTGGTTTTTAGTACAGTTTGTCGGTTTTTATTTAAGGTCGGTGAGTTTTTATATATAGAGCCTATTTTTAGTACAGTGGATTTCTAGTACAGTTTTTCAAGCTCACTTGGTCGTGCATGAGAAAACTGTACTGAAATTCCACTGTACTAAAAAAAGGCTCTATCTAAAAACTAACCGACCTCAAATAAAAACCGACAAACTGTACTGAAAACTACCAGACCCGAAAGCTGAAGCCTATTTTTAGTACAGTGGGTTTTTAGTACAGTTTGTCAGTGTTTGGTTTTTAGTACAGATTGTCGTTTTTTATTCTACTGGCTAGCAGCGTAAAGTCAGTCTTGCGGCAGTTTGACCAAGTCCCCAGTAGAGTGAAGAACGTTTACAAAGACGTTGGTCTCGACCCTTTAGGTAGTTTCTAGCCAGCTTTTTCATGGTTGACAAACAACAACTTCAGTATTACTTCCAACATCATGGCTATCAAATACTTGGGCTTAAATAAATGAAATTATTTTTTTTTTCAAAAGATTGTTTCAATTATACCTGTTAAAACTGATGGGAAAATATGTTCACTTTCATCCATCGGAAATGAGAGGGTATAATATTACTATTTCGTGCCATTTAATTGGCAAAGAAGATGAAATATATTCTGTCAGTGCAACACTTGCCTAGTTTCTCTTTTTTTTCTGAATACACTCTTTGTTGTCAATGTAGTGAGTTTGTGAATTGTTTGATTGTGAAACAATAGTGGAATCGAGAGAATTATAATCATTTGTGAAATTGGACATCGAATAGAGAAATATTTTTCAACTCATAACCACATTTCTTTCTCCCCGTTTTTGTGTGGATAATTATTGATAGACAGAAAAACGCAGCACATGCGTTCTAAGATGAGCAAGATATGTATATGGAATGCACTCAAAAATAATCAGTATATACACAACTTGACATTGGTATCCATCGAGCTTTCCATATTCATTCATATCATTTCATTCTTCGAACTCAAAGCCTTCGTTATTCATTAAACCTCTTGATTTCCATTCACAATTTTCATTTGAATATTTGACATTTTTCACCCTAATAATTCATTTTCTCAAAAACTACAATTAAATTTTTTCAAATCTGGTCAAAACATGAACCAGAATGATATCAAAAAGTCTGTGAGAATTTCATTTCAATGGAATGAAATTGAAAAAATCGAACATTTCACCAAATACGGCACTGTACTTTTAAAATAAATTTTCAGAAATATTCCCGATGAACCTGTTCAACCGAGTTTGCTCAAAAACAATCCCCACCTATTCTGTTGTGACACCAAGGTTCAGAAAAAGTTTTAAATTGTTTGGAATTTTTGTCTGACTTGTCTGTCAATTGTCAGGTGTCATGGAATAACGAAAACTTAAGAGGTATAAGATTGAAATTATATGAATGACTGACTTATATAAGGAAGGCTTGATAGATTTCAAAATAAAAGTGTGTAAATATGACTGTCGAGTACATTCCATAGAAATGTCTCGCTCATTTCACAACCTATACGCTGGGCGTTTTCCTAGTATAAGATATAACGTATAGTGGATGAGCTTTGATAAGCCAATGAGATATGAAAATATCAGTAGGCTCATGGATGGATCATGTTTATGTAATTCCATTTAGTTAACACTTCGACTTCAACATCATATCCATATTCAAAATATATTCACACAACTACTTTACACGAGCGGTTATTATTTCTGGCTTATTTCAAATTCGTATTCTGCGAACCTTTTCGACAGCTCTGGTTGGATCTCCTGATGACCGTTCAGTTGCCAGCCAATAGCGTGAGTCTGTTTAGGTTCGTGTGTAATACCCGCGAACAGGCTTGCCACGGTTGTTGGAATTCATACAGTATGTCTTATACAAGTTATTTGAGCTTCTGACAACACATGAACGATTGGAAGAGTTCTTATTAATTGCCATTGATAATATACATATTATTCTATAAAATGATACCAATCATCAACACATTTTGAATAGATAATTATTAATTTCGTTTTGTTATAGTTCAATTCTTCATAACGCATTCATATGATTTTTCTTCTAATAACATCGAAGCTTGATACAAAATCACTGATTTTTTTCAATATTTTTTTTCAATATCTCAATTATATCTATTTATTCACTTGAATGAGTTTCCTATTTCCTGTCGAGTAATATTCAGCTGACTAGATGAGCAAAGGGAGATTATGCTGCTATGATACCATCCATTATGATGAATTTATTGCATTTGAAAGGATTGTTAAATTAATATAACAAATTTACTCGATGAACGTTATGAATAAGGGTCTTCTGATTGAAATATATGGATGGGTGATGTATAGCAAAACAGATACACAACAACCGGTGTACAAACAAAACACTTTTCGTGTTTTTCAAATGATAGCACATACCGGTATTGATCATTTTGGAAAATCTAGACGTTTCTAAGAAACAGAAGTATAGATTATTAGTTTGGTTTTAAGCACGGAAACTTGAATAACTAATTGGATGAGCGAAGCGAAGACTCAATTACACTATACCGAAAAAAAAGTGTCTGTTTTTTTTTTTTTTTTTTTTTTTTTTTTTTTTTTGGTTTTTTTTTTTTTTGTTCGCGCTCCACAGGTCAGACGAAAATTCAAAATCAGTTGAAACTTGGCACACACATGAACCCCTATCTGACTTGATGCTGTATAGTTTTGAGGCGCGATCGGTTGAACCACTTCTGAGAAAACTCATTCCAAAGTTTTCAAAAATCCCATTAGAATAACCCAGAGGAAAACATTCGTGAAAAATATTTCATCTGAGAGGATTCAAATTCTCAGGGAATTTGAATCTGATAATGATACACATTATTCCAAACTCTCACTTGAATCGGATCAGCCGTTTCGATGTAAAAAAATATATAATGTTATTTGTGTTAATTATTCAAAGCTATTAAGATACCTATTAAATCAAAGCAACAAGTGTCACCACTTGATCGTAAACGATTAAAACAAAGCCTTCTTTATTATCATATAAATTATTAATGAAAAATAAGATGGCAGTGATGTAATGGTTTGGATCTCAAGGTGTATATATATATATAATAACCAATCCAAAGATAAGTTGATATGTTCCAGCTCATCCATCAACGCGGAAACACATAACGCGTTTGCCTAGTTATTCATAACCATTCATTTGAAAACGGGACCAGTTCACATACAGTTTGTGAAGATGAGGTGTTGATTCTAAAATAAAATAATATCTAGTGAATAAACATTCACAACTAATGACTAGAACAATAATATAGTAGGCCTACATTAGAGTTTGGCAAGATCCAGTATTAGATCATTCATGCATGAAATAATGAAACTTCAATTCTAATATGTGATTCCTGAGGTCTACATAAAATTCTGATGCATGTGAATTCTCAACTTGCACGCATCATTGATCATCTTTCACTAACGTCGAAGTTAATACGGAGGTGGAAAATGAATATTTTCAATAAATTTGAAATAATTTTTCACGTTTTCTGAATAATTCGTATTCATAATTCCATATTTCGACTGCTGTCGTTTTTAGATGATTGTCTTTGGACAATCTAAGCTTGGAATATATTCTTCCTATCTGAACCATTTGCATAAGTTATTAATAATTCAATTTATTTTCCTACATTTTTTTTTACAGAATCTCTACATTTTCATTAGGTTATGTCTAAGATTTTATAATCATGGAAATCATTCGTGTACGTGAATTTTCATGAGTGTCTCTATCTATTCATTTGTCAGTCTCCCGGTCACAATTAACTGTTGCTGAAGTAATCATTTTCGCTGCAACTATTTCGATGGCTTAATGTGACAACATATGTTTCGAAAAAAATGTTGATTCCTGACTAAGCAACCCTCCAATCGAAACATGAAGCCACTAGATCGATAATGAGCGATATGATCGATATGGAATTATGAGAGAAATGGTATGAATAAATAAATGACAAAGACCTATTAGAACTTTGAATTGAGATTCAACTGAATTTTTTTGTTGTATCAATTTGGTTCAAGCGGTTTGGTTTTTTTCCGATTTCCTCATACAATAATTCTTTCTATGCGGGCTTCTCATTTTTTTCCATGGCAGTTCACGATATATTCTCTTGGTGTTCCATGTATGTATTTTCATCATATTTTCATGATGAATTAAAATAGAACTGAGAATAAAAAACACTTTCCAATTTGAATTTTGAATTTGTATGTAGAATGGAAGTCTCCACCACGCTCATCTGACTATTATCAAAAATCGTATGGAATAACAAATCAGTCGTATCAAGAACAAAAGGTAAAAAATAAGACTGATGAACATAATAGTGTATTTGATATATAGTTTTTACAGTCAACCACTCATAGAAAGATTGAGTCTGACTTGAAATACAAATGGCCCATGGTTCCTGTTTCCCCACCATCAATACATGACAGCAATCTCAACGTGACGTATTGATAACAGAAAGGAATTGAAAAAGTTTTCAAAATGTAGAATTGAACAACATAATTAGAAACGATAATTCATTAGTGTGATATTATGTGATGAATAATCAATGATTGATATTGAGTATATAATTATTCATAGCTGTGATCAATTTTCATACCACTCAAATCATCACCGACTTCAAGTTGTTGTTTTGAATTGAGCTTTTCTCAATGACTTTGAGAATAAAATAGCCCTAGACCTATAACCTAAGTGAAATATTAACGTATCATAAAAACAATCATGTTTTGATAATTGATACTAATGTGGAAACCAGAGTTACGAATAGAATAATTGGACATACGTGTGGAATTTTTCACGGTCAATATTTTCACATTATAGTGAACCGGCAAAGTTTTTTGTACCCTCATATTAGATTGCAGTCATGTCCAGATTAGTGAGCATTTTTGCCGTCGACTGAAAATGGTCCCGTTTACTCATCAACATCTAGAGATATCATGCATTTCATTGGGATTTCAATTTCGGGACTAAAATTGAAGATAAAAAAAAAGGAAAGCGAATGATTCGGTTGAAATGGTGATAGTTTAGGTTATGTGATTCTTTATTATTGTTTCACCTTTGCAACTACGTTTTATTTTATTAGTGATGCATAAATGGGTGACAAAATCTTCCTCTCATGAAAAAGTGAAGTGTTAGAACCCGTCACCACGAGACCCTGAGTTGTAGTAGGTAAGGATTATTTCCGAAATTGACTGACAGCTCACCACTCCCCCCCCCCCCCACCCCCCCGACCAAAAACAACCCATAATAGCCTACGCGCAATGGTAGAGGTGGTGATCTATATTTACGGGACTTGGTCAAACTGCCGCAAGAATGACTAAACGCTACTAACCGGTAGAATAAGAAAAAAAGTTAGTTTTCAGAACAGTTTGTCGGTTCTTATTTAAGGTCGGTTAGTTTTTAGATAGAGCCTTTTTTTAGTACAGTGGAATTTCAGTACAGTTTTCTCATGCACGACCAAGTGAGCTTGAAAAACTGTACTAGAAATCCACTGTACTAAAAATAGGCTCCATATATAAAAACTCACCGACCTTAAATAAAAACCGACAAACTGTACTAAAAACCAACCGACCTAAAAACTGACCTAGTGAGCTTGAAAAAACTTTACTAAACATCTACTGTACTAAAAAAAGGCTGAACAGA
>OZ023327.1:53085686-53108186 GCA_964007535.1 Brachyptera risi | reverse complement strand
TGTCACGATCTCGTAAGGTCCTTCGTACGGTTGCTGTAATGGAGTTCGTACCACGTCGTGCCGAACAAAAACGTGGGTACAGGCTGCGAGGTCCTTGAACATGAAAACCGAGCGCTGCCCATGTCGTGTAGGACGGACTGGTCGGAGCAACTCGAGGCGTCGGCGAAGTTGATCGACCTACGCCGAAGTGCTGTCCGGTGTCGATGTTGGAGTAGACATGTACTCGCCAGGAAGTCGGAGCGTTGTTCCATATACTATTTCGGCAGGGGTGGCCTTGACGTCCTCCTTCTATGACGAACGAATACCTAACATGACCCATGGGAGGTTATCCGTACATCGGTCATCCTCGTGACATTTGAGCGATGCCTTAAGCTGACGGTGAAGGCGTTCCACCATCCCATTGGCGGCCAGGTGGTATGCAGTGGTTCGAATGAGAGTAGTGCCAAACAGGTGGTTCAATGACCTGAATAGGCTCGACTCAAATTGTCGACCTTGATCGGATGTTATACGAGGGGGCGTCTCGAAGCGGGAGATCCAACCCGAGACGAGGGCGGATGCGACCGTTTCTGTTGTAATATCAGCTATCGGAATAGCCTCGGGCCATCGTGTGAATCTGTCCACACAAGACAATAGGTGACGATATCCAGCTGACTCTGGAAGGGGACCAACTAGATCTATGTGTATATGCTCAAATCTCGCTCCCGGGACGTCGAAATGTTCGACGGGCGCAGACACGTGGCGCGTGACCTTTGACCGTTGACACACAATGCAGGTTCTTGCCCACTCCTCACAATCTTTCCGCATGGAAGGCCACACGAACCGGTGTGCGACCAGACGAGTGGAGGCGGCAATGCCAGGGTGGGACAGACTGTGCAGTCTGTCAAAAACCTGGCGTCGGAGTATGGTTGGTACGTAGGGTCGCTCTGCCTGTGTGGATGTGTCGTAGAAAATAACCAGATTCGTCTCGGCAAGAAGACGTTGCCGGAGTTGAAGTGCAGTGTTGGATTGGAGGAGAGCCTGGATCTCAGGATCATTGTCCTGTGCTCGCGCGATGTCGGCGAGGGTGACTGCAAGTGATATGGCTTCCACTCGGGATAGGGCATCCGCGACGACGTTCTCTTTGCCGGGAACATGACGAATGTCCGTGGAGAATTGTCCAATATGATCCAGGTGACGAAATTGTCGTGGTGAGCACTTGTCAGTCTTTTGGTTGAACGCGTACGTCAGGGGTTTGTGGTCCGTGTATATATCAAATGTTCGCGCTTCCTTCATATGGCGAAAAAATCGTATGGTCTCGTAGACAGCGAGTAGTTCACGGTCATACGCTCCATATTTTCTTTGAGCCGCGTGAAGCTTCCGTGAAAAGGAAGCGAGAGGTTACCATCTTTTGCTTGTTCTCTGCTGTAGTGCGGCGCCCACGCTAGTGTCCGATGCGTCTGCTATGATGGCAAGCTCGGCATCCGGGTCGGGATGAGCTATAAGCGTTGCCTGTGAGAGACTGCGTTTGCACTCTTCGAACGTGGCAACGAGGTCTGGTGTCCATGTAATTTGTTTCCTATCCTTGCTGTCGGTTCCGGCAAGGAGGTCGTTCAGTGGGGCCTGACGGCTGGCGGTGGAAGGTAAGAAACGCCTGTAAAAGTTGAGTATTCCCAGAAACTGACGTAGTTGTTTGAGATTACTGGGTTGTGGTAAAGTTGCAATAGCGTTGACTTTGTCCTGAAGGGAACGAGAACCAGAGGCGTTGATCGTGTAACCCAAAAATTTCACCTCGTCGGCCCCAAACGCGCATTTAGAAGAATTCACAAGCACCCCGTACTCTGAGAGTCACGCGAACAGGAGGCGCAGGTGTTGCTCGTGTTCCTTCGGTGATTTCGATGCAATGAGAATGTCATCAATGTACGCATACGTGAAATCGAAACATCGGAGTGCTTCGTCGATAAAGCGTTAAAAAGTTTGTGCAGCATTACTCAAACCGAAGCTCATGAATGGAAACTCGAAAAGACCAAATGGGGTAGAGATGGCTGTTTTCGGGATATCTTCTGTTGCGACGGGTATATGGTTATAAGCACGAACCAGATCAATCGTGGAGAAAATCGTTTTGCCACAGAGGGTCTGGGCGAAATCCTGAATGTGGGGGACTGGGTACCGATCGGGTATCGTTCTGTTGTTTAGAGGGCGGTAGTCACCACGTGGTCTCCATTGATCCCCTTTCTTAGGAACGAGATGAAGAGCGGCCGACCAACTACTTGATGAACGCCGTGCAACACCAGACTTAAGCATAGTTTCGAATTCTCGTTTGGCGATGCGGAGACGATCCGGTGCTAACCGTCGTGGCTTGCACGGTTCTAGGTGGCCAGGCGTAGTGTGGATGTGATGCACCGTTGTGTGCTAACAGTCTGCTGCGTACCGGCAGGACGCGTGATGTCGGGAAAATCAGCAAGCAGGGTGTGGTAGCGAGAACCTCCATAGATTGCCTTGACGTGTTCCTGCGTGTGAATCGACGGGCGGCCAGAGATAACTCGTGACGTTGAGCTGTCAATGAGTCGTTTCTCTCGGGCATCGACGAGTAAGCCGTAAAAAGACAGAAAATCTACACCGATAATCGGTTTAGATACGTCGGCTTCCACAAATTTCCAATGAATTCACGCTGGAGGCCGAGGTCGAGGTTGAGGTTGATGATGCCGTAGTTTAATATGACGGAACCGTTTGCCGCGAATAGCTCATACGTCGATGGCATGCGAGGTCCGTTGACAAGCGTGCGAGAGTAAACACAGAGGTCAGACCCGGTGTCGACGAGGAACTGTCGGCGTGTTAGGACATCCATCACGAAAAGGCGGCGAGAATTTGGGCAGCCATCAGCCGCGTTTACTGACTGCCGTTCGAGTTTTTCTTCGGAAAGTTACATGGTGGTTGACAGCGTCTGGCGTTCTCTCCAAGCGTGCGGTGATACCAGCACATTTCATCTTGAGCGCCCTTAACGGCATCGCACACTCAGATGAATTTGTTTGTGACAGGTTTTGTGAACGCCTTCGGGTTTCCACTGCGCTACGACCTGTGGAGAGTGTTGCAACTTGATGTGCCAGCTCCTCAATCTGCTTTTGACAGCTGGTCAAGTTAGCCAGATCGTGAATTACTGCGACGCGGGAGGGTGCAGTCGCACTCTCGTAGATGCGATCTGCCATGATAACTAGCGTCTCGAGGTTGTCGGAAGATGCTGCTGCTAGTATGTCACACGTCCGTTGTGGCAATCGGCCGAGCCACAAGACGCGCAACACTTCATCGGACACAGTCGTACCACCGAGAATTCGCATATGGCTAAAAAACTGGGACGGTGAACGATTGCCCATCTCCTCGTGCTTCCAGCGAGGGTGAGACTGAATCGGCGAATAAGTTCCGACTTTAAACGGTCGTATTCGTCTTTCGTTGGCGGGTTAATGATAATGTATCGCACAGCAGCGGCGTAGCGTTGATCGAGCGAGCCTGTTACTGTGTGAAACTTCGTTGTGTCCTGTGTTATGCCGGCCAACACAAACTGGCTGTCGATTTGCGCAAACCACAGGGCTGGATCATCGTGCCAAAACGGGGGTACACGCACACTCGCACGGGCAACCGTATCGTTGCTTGCTGGGACCACGGGTTCTGTCATTGCGACACTTAAAACTATACTCATCACTAAAAATTGTAAAGGTTCACTACGTAAAGTTCACGTTTGCCTACGTTACTCACCAAAAATCAAGATCCAAACATACATTCGTAGGGTCATCAGTTCGTTCGTTCGATCGTTCGTTTGCTGTTTTCGGGTTCGGATCACGTCGGAGTCACCACTGTTGAAAATGTGAGTTTAGCAAAGTGAATGAGGAACAGTTATCATGTTAAATAAGACATTCAATATACAGTGTGTGAAACATGACAATCTGATGATAAAACGTACTAGTTGTCTCGAGAGCCAGAATCCTAACTGTTTTTATCACAGCCAGTATGACTTCTTTTTTTGTTGCTGTAGAACAGAAGAGTCTTGTTCAGTCCGTAAGGCCGTGGAATGAATGGGTTTAGAAGACTGCTGTGGAAATCTCCCACATATATATATATATATATATATATATATATATATATATATATATATATATATATATATATATATATATATATGATCAGAGATTGATTTGAGGGTGCCAGCGAAACGACAGCATCCCGAAATCGAAAACGGCCGAATTGCACCCCCCGAATGAAAAAAATGGGATTATTTTTTCGTCAATCGTTTGTGCTTCGTTTGTGCTTGTTTGTGCTCAAAACCGCATCGTTTGTGCTCAACTCGTCCGCCCGCTTATCAGAAATAATTAGAATTAGCTCCCCCAAATTGAATTCTGATTAGCGGGAGAACGAGTTGAGCACAAACGATGCGGTTTCGAGCTTTAACAAGCACAAACGAACCACAAACGACTGGCGAAAAAATAATTCGACTTTTTCGATCTGGGGGTGCCAGCGAATTGGACCTCAACTATTTTAATCAAAGAAGACGGCGGAAATATGTTCAAAACGTCATAACTGCAGACTGTGGGGGTTGATGCAAAAACAAAAACAAGTCATGTCACATTTTTGACGTTTTTGAGAAAAGCGCGCAATTATATAAAATATTTCTTTGTCTTCATTTTGGAGCAATAGTAAGTCAAGTCCGGACATACCTTACAAGCCGGTATGCAATGCACACTTATAGCCACTCACTTTTGTGGGAAGAACAAGACATGTCCTAGGACTTGTCTCGTTCTTGCAACCAATCAAGGTGGCAGTGAGCTGTCAGATTTTACCGAATGGCTGTCTGGAGCTTGAAATCGAAAACATCCAGAGATTCTAGCAATCAAAATATCAACTTTGTGTTGATTAAAATAAATAACTTTGATAAAAATCGTATTATGTTATGAAATTATTTTTGGTGCAAAAACACGACAAGTCCAAATGCATCAAGGGTTGCAGAAAATAATCATCCATTCAATAAAAATCACTCAAAATGATTTTTACTGTAGACAATTGATGTATTTGTGTTACCATACTTATAGAAGTGAATAATATTGGAGCTACATATTCATTTTGGAATTTGGAATCTAATATTGTGAATATCTCCAGATATTGAATTTGTGACTTGACGTGTTTTTGCACCAACCCTCTCTACTATTCCAGATTGTTGAACAATAAAGTGGAGGCCGGGGCGCTGAAGAGCAAATAGTATAGAAAAGAGATACATACCACGAGTGAAGTTGGACTTGGCGTGTACCAATGGCGTAGGAGCTACTATTTCGGGGAATTGGTTAGAGCACAGAGAAGCTGTGGTAAGGGTTGTTCGGTCAGGATTTGATCATTTCCTCGAATAGGCACATCCTCTTTCTAAGTGAACACGCCAAGCCCACGTTCACTAGCCACGTGGTAGTATCTCTATTCGATCCTGTATTCGCTCTCCAGGTGCCCCGAAGTGGAACTCTATCGCTCATCCAACAAAGATAATCAATGCTTACCAAGGATTTTCATTTTTTATTTTGAAATATTCATTCAATGAAAGTGCTTCACTGAAACTCCGTTTCACGAAAAATCAAAATGTGATAATGAAGTTAATTATTCGGCCTGATTGAAATAAAAAAAAATAACTCTAGTAGCCTAGAGTGATAACAAGTTATTCCACCAATAATTATTGTTTGACACACTTATTACCAGTGGATGTATCTGACGAAAGATCCGCAAAATTGTATCATTTGATGGTATTCTGGAATATCTTTTGACAAGCACAGTTCTGTTCTGATTTCCACAGGACTGTTGTTGAATGAAAAGATATTAAAATTGATGAATTCTGTTCAAGTAGTAATTCAAATTCAAGTTTTCAAACATTTCATCACACACAGTCAAAGTGAGTGAGTTTTAACCAGGGGTACATATATATTTGTCTAGTTATGACCTAACCTCCTATAAACTTATGGTAGCCGCGTAGCTCAGTTAGATTTCTCAACACTTTACACGTTGTCTGCACCGCTTCACAGGTTTCTAGCTTACCTCCTACAACCTCATGTTTGCCGCGTACCTCAGTTCACCTCAGTATGACTTTTTCCCAATTATTTCTCATTTTCAAACAGTCGATTTCTATCAGGGAAGCAGAATACTGAGAATAGTTGAGGAGGATCTACAAAATTCAAATTCGCAGTAATACAACTCCAATTCAATTTATTGTTTAAGATAAATGGCCAAGTGATTATTGTAGCTTCTTTCTTTTTCTAATCTAGTCAATAATGAGCAGCCTAACAGGAAAGAAGCAGGAATAGAAATATGAAATTAAAAAGATATTACACCAGATGTTTATTATTCAATATGCAGACACTCAATATTGTACCAGTCAGTGATAATAACATTCCAATACAATCAATTTGTATTCGTGAAACAAAAATGTGGAACACAAAATTGAGATTAGAATATACACACAAAATAAATACATGCATCTATATATACAATGATGAATGGACAGAAATTCAATGTAGACCTACCGAAACTTCAATTTTTGTACAATTGCAAAATCATTTTTAGGACTACAATAAAAGAAAGAGTAGGCCTACATATTTGAATCAGAGATGAAATAAAATATAAGTGAAACAAAATGAACTATAACATACATACACTGTACGCAATACTCTCTGCTAGAAAAACGCTATATACGCGTTGTTAGAAGAGCGGAAAGTAATAGTATGTCGACTTATTTGCCAAACTTTTGCCTAAATTCGCCAATTGGGTGACATTTAAGTCATAAGTGGATAAAAACTGCTTCGAGTGGTACCAATTTAGCACATTTCATGTTTTTTCTTCGAAATGGCCGACCCAATCTAGCTGAGAATTTTCAGAAATGTGTATCAAGATGTAATTTTTAGACGAGCTTTAGCGAGGATTCAATTTAACATATTGAAAAAAATTGGTGTTCGTTTTTATGTTGTTTTTTTTCATGTTTTTTGTCGGTTCTCCACAGGTCAAACGGCCACTAGCTATCAACTTCCAACTTTTTGGAATGAATGAATATTAGGGTTTTAAGGCGCATCGACAGCGAAGTAATTTAGCGCCTATCCAACTTTTTTTCCATCATGGTTCCTCATCTAGATTAGACCTGTATAGCTGGTAGGTAGGTAGGTAGGTAGGTTTTTTTGGTCGGTTCTCCACAGGTCAAACGGCTACTAGCTATCAACTTCCAACTTTTTTTCATCATGGTTCCTCATCAAGCTTAGATCTGTATAGTTGGTAGGTAGGTAGGTAGGTAGGTAGGTAGGTAGGTAGGTAGGTAGGTAGGTAGGTAGGTAGGTGGGTAGGTAGGTAGGTAGGTAGGTAGATAGGTAGATAGGTAGGTAGGTAGGTAGGTAGGTAGGTAGGTAGGTAGATAGGTAGATAGGTAGGTAGGTAGGTAGGTAGCTAGGTAGGTAGGTAGGTAGGTAGGTAGGTAGGTAGGTAGGTAGGTAGGTAGGTAGGTAGGTAGGTAGGTACGTAAGTAGGTGGGTAGGTAGGTAGGTACATAGGTGGGTACGTAGGTAGGTAGGTAGGTAGGAAGTAGGTAGGTAGGTAGGTAGAAAGGTAGGTAGGTAGGTAGGTAGGTGGGTAGGTAGGTAGGTAGGTAGGTGGGTAGGTAGGTGGGTAGGTAGGTAGGTAGGTAGGTAGGTAGGTAGGTACGTAGGTAGGTGGGTAGGTAGGTAGGTAGGTAGGTAGGTACGTAGGTAGGTAGGTAGGTAGGTAGGTAGGTAGGTAGGTAGGTAGGTAGGTAGGTAGGTAGGTAGGTGGGAAGATAGGTAGGTAGGTAGGTAGGTGGGTAGGTAGGTAGGTAGGTAGGTAGGTAGGTGGGTAGGTAGGTAGGTAGGTAGGTAAGTAGGTAGGTAGGTAGGTAGGTAGGTAGGTGGGTAGGAAGGTGGATGGGTAGGTAGGTAGGTAGGTAGGGAGGTAGGTAGGTGGGTAGGGAGGTGGGTAGGTAGGGAGGTAGGTAGGTGGGTAGGTAGGTAGGTAGGTAGGTAGGTAGGTAGGTGGGTAGGAAGGTGGGTAGGTAGGTAGGTAGGTAGGTAGGTAGGTAGGTAGGTAGGTAGGTAGGTAGGTTGGTAGGTAGGTAGGTAGGTAGGTAGGTAGGTACCCAGCAAACAAAAATTAGCTCGCCCACAAGACGCCCGCAACTATACCCCACATCTCGCCCTGAGGGTACCCTAGCATCCTTTTGTGGGCTGACTTTGCGGGCACCCTTAAAAATGTGTCCCCTCGATTTTGTAAAGGCCCCACACGGGCTTGGTCGGATCCTCCCCACAATCTACCTGCAGCTAGCCCAACATTGCCCGCAACCAGCCATCAGTGCTTAGCAACACGCCCGCATTGCTTCACAACACGCCCCAATTGCCCCACAAATCGCCCCACAACACGCCTGAACTCTACCCATATGATTGACATATTGTGCCAGAATTCTACCCACACACTACCCCTAAAAAAACTTTCATTCCACCCACACATTACCCTTGAAAAAACTTTCATTCCACCCACAATAAGCCCAGTTGTGGCCCACATGATAATATATATATATATATATATATATATATATATATATATATATATATATATATATATATATATATATATATATATATTTATATATAAATAAATATATATATATATATATATATATATATATATATATATATATATATATATATATATATATATATATATATATATATATATATAAATATATATATATATATATTTAGGCCTATATATAGGGCCTATATATATATATATATATATATATATATATATATTATTCAGTCACATAATTTCGTTTTTCATCATTTCTCATGTATTTTATATTGATTGTTATCCTGTACACTTTGGAGTCAGGAACAATAAAGGTTTGTATATATGGGCCTTCCGGTATATATACTGGTATATATGGTACTCATCAATCCGATTGCTCAATCAAAAAAAATGATGGTCAGTGTCACAAAAGAGTACATTGGAAAATCATAGAGGTAGAACAGGACACTCGGGAATTTTTCAAGGATTTCAAATTGATCAGTTCAAATAATTTGAACCAATGAATTCAAATAATTACTGTAACACAGAAATGTGGTGAAAGATATTTTATTTTAAATTGCTAGGTACTGGAAATACACCCTCGACTACAGTTGACTTGGAATTGCTCATGGAGTATAATTACAAAACACAGATTTTCTTTCAGAATCACACAGAGAATATCAGTTTGAGCAATAACGGTAGAATTATTCAAATCGACTGGTACAATACGTGTATAAAAATGATTAACATATTCTAGTACTGTCATATGAGCACCCTAGAACAGTCTCATTAGTCATTGGAGATAATTATGACAGTGACAATTCAGTCACCGACTCAAACCGCTGCAATTGAAATAAAATGGAAAACACAATCTAGGATGTGAGCGCCTATGAACTGTCCTATCCAATAATTCAGTGTGAATATATACATTTGTGCAGTTAAAATGAAAATACCTCTTGATAATTTGAGCTCTCAGGGACAATCAGTCTTATATTATAGATAAGCAGCACAATAAGATTTCATAATTGAATTTTTACAAAATTTTAAAATGAAAATAACGTAAGGCCTAATCAATTAAGCACCAAAAAAATAGTCTCAAATTATAGATAAGCTGTGCAATAAGATTTAGATAATTGAATTGTTGCAATAAAAATGATGACAATTTCATAACCTTCTGGAAATGTGATATGATCCACAAACAGTTCAACTACAGATATGCAGCAGAATGAGATTCAGATAATTGAACTGTTTCAATAAATATTATTATAATAGCCTCCTAGTAACATGAGCAACAGTCTCATTACCGATGATCAGGGCGACGTAAAGGTACGTTTACTCTCGTGCTTTGTGCTACGAGCAACATGCTTTGAGCAGCCGGCAACGTGCGTTGACCAATCAGAGAGCGAATTTCTCCCAGCTGCATGAACACTTGCTATGTGCGCCAAGAGATGGACTTTGTCCATCTCTTTCAGAGGAAACATGTGCTGAGACCCACAATGCAAAGAAGTTTTGTTAACGTGTTGACTGCTATTCATGAACCGGTCTGCACAAGATATTATTTCAGTTTTCAGTTTATGGTCCAACAGTATTAATAACCTCATATAGTTTGATTGGATACATTTGGCGGAAGCTTACAGAATTTCTTGTGGAAGCGTAACCACAATTTGAAGTCTAACTATGACGTCGTCATTGCGCTCAACAGTAAACGTATTCGTGCGCTGAGTGAGTGTTGGCGGTCACTTATTATGGTAGCATATTGCACGTGGCACAAAGCTCGAGAGTAAACGTACCTTAGCAAGTATGTAGGCCTACATCAATTGGGATATGTCAGTACAATTTAATGAACAACCTTAATGGAGATATTCCTGTCACAAAGCATGAATTGAAATTGAGATTTTCAATATTTTACAAAATTTGCCTGTAGCATTGCTGCTGATGTGAGGTGTAAGCTGAACCTCTTTGTAGACATTCTGCCTCGTTCTCTTCCACAATGATGTTCTGTGCGTCTTCCAAGGACAGGGTGGTAGTCGGTTCGTCGTGCGTTTGAAGGGAGGGGGGGGGGGGGGCGTCAGTGCATGGCGGTTGTTGACCGTGATGTCAAGCACTGAAGGGGGGGGGGGGGCATTGAGATTGGTGGCCGGTGCAATGTTAGGGCTGTTACCTTTCCTGAAAGCTCTAGCCGCCCGCTCTTTCTATTCCGGCTGTCTCAAAACCACAGCTCAATTTTGAAATCAATTTCTCCAGGTTCTGCGTCCGGAAACGATCGTCGTACGGTACCGCAACTGGAAATGAAAACAAAAATAGCACATTATAACATTAGCTATCAATAACTTTGTTTCATGGGGGTTTTGTGGCATAATGACCGGGTTATTTTGCACAGAATTGAATTGAATTGATGAATTGGATTCTATAAGTGATATTATGTATTTTATAACTTAGGTAGGCCTATATTATTGTCGTGAATACACTGTCGCAATGTTTCAGTTAGTGACATTATTGAGTCGATCATATTACCTAGAACCGTAACCGTGCATTAGGCTGGTTCAAGATTAGAGTAGCGTTGATACTCCTGCATATATATGAGGAGGACTGAGAGAATATTTAGAAATAGTCAATGAATTGTTCAAGAGAAATGTTGTGCTAGAGTTGTTACATATGTGAAGAAGCAAACTGATCCCGGTTTAGATTCTCATTATTGACCAATCTGGCAAGGGTAACCCTAGAGCAAGCATAAAGTTTCCTCCACGGTAACTCTCATAACCACTGAAAGTTGACTGGAACTTTGATACATGAAAGCGCACCGTATAGTTAGGAAGGTTCTGCTCACATGTAGGTGGCACCAAGAATGTCAATTGAACAAAACACTTGACGTCTTTACGCGAACAATTCCAAACAACTTCTTGAATTAGATTATTCATCTGTTTTGGTTTCACGACGCACTGTAACGATAACTAAGAACTTTTCACGTCGGATGAACGATCAATGAAAATAATATTTCTTTCTAAAGGTGATGGGGAGGAGAGTGAGAAGGAAGCGGTCGTGGCATATATTGTAGGAACCATCCCTGTATCGACCTAAACTACAGTTGGAAACCATGAAAAATCCCTGTAAAGATTTGTGATCCTTGTGGCAGGGATCAAACGAAGTCTTGATATCCCCCTCACCTCCCGGATTGAACGAAACGAGCGCATTAGCAACTAAGCTGAATGTGGCCGTAACTTCTGAACTATATTTTGAAAGGCAAAAACGCATGCAATGATATATAGGTGAATGATCCAGGTAAAAAATCATTCCTTCAACGAAGTGACTACCAGGCCGGCCATCCGGCAAAATAATACAATCTTATGTGACGCGCCACAGGTTCGTCGCGTTTCTATGTTGTATTAGAGCAAATAACAATAAGCTTGACGCGAATCATCGCTGTGCAGTGGTTAGTATGGCTGACTCCCGTATCAGAGAAACTACTTACGGTCGATTTCCGTGGGAGAAACTTTTTTTAATTCATAAATCTAGTGTCTCGAGTGCACAATTATGGGTTGGTTCCATTTTTTTTCATTGGCAAAAAACTAAATTACCGATAGGCCCAACTAAATATAAGCCAGCAGTGTTTAGGTCGATAAGGTAGTCCAAGATAGTTAGGATCAAGTTTCTTTGACAATTCAACTTTTTGGGGGTTTCTGAAATATTCTGTAGAAGCTTTTAGCAATAGGTCATGTGTCAGGTGATTTTTTTCATTCTCGGATGTTTTATGAATTTGATAAGTCCCGACAAAACATCAGGACAGCCATACGACTGCACTTCGGCTCTGCCCTACCATTAACCTTGTGACAACAGGCGGTCGTTCAGACACAGTGGGTGGATTGCAGAAACGGAGTTCAAATCCCGGCCTACCTTAGACGCCGTCCAAGTAAGAAATTGCATTGTGGTTGCAATGCAATTCATTACTTAGACGGCGTCTAAGGTAGGCCGGGGTTCAAACTCCGTCTCTGCAATCCACCCAGCGTTTCTTTCAATTCATAGGCCTGCCTACTTGTTTTGTCTAGGATTTTGTAAGTCCTTGGCAAGACCAGAATGTTCAACTTACGTCAGATCATGTCCGTCCAGCACCCGAGGAAACGTTTGAATACTAATTCTAGTATTCCCGGCCGTTTAACGAAGCAACTGTGGCACTGCCTTGATGAAGTAAGATTTAGTACATTGTTCATGATGTCCCCCACATTCTTACTGCGTTGTCCAGCCAAGTGTATAACCTGGGAAATATACACATTACAAGGTTATAAAAGCAAACAAATGATTCATCCAAGATCTGAAAGGGGCGGGCCCACCTCTGGTGGCATAGAGTTTCTGAATTTCTCTCAATATAAGGAAGTTTTGAACAAGAACCAGGCCCTAGGCCTAAGAGTATGATGATATTCATGATTAGGCCTAGGCCTAAATATAATATTCAGTAATCCGAATGCCTATTGCGTGAGTCTAAAATAGTCATATAAGCTGTCAGTAGGCCTACGCTTAATGACATGTTTCGTGATTCGTGAATGTTGCATAGACGTAGACCTACTAATCTGAAAACCTAAAAACTAGAATAAGCCTTAGGCCTAGGCCTAAATAGAAGCTTGGACTGATTTATAGGTCGAATTATGTTGCTTTGTTTTTTCTAGTAGGCCTAGCCTAAGCCCAATATTGATAGGCCCAACTTGGGGTGTGGTTTTAACACGTATAACACTATTATCACAGTTACTTAATCATCCATCACTTACCTTTGAGTTATTATATTATCATCACACGTTCATTAATCCACACACGCATATTACACTTCGCTTGTCGGTTCAAATAATTTAATGCACGTTACGGCTGTCGTTTCTTGAGACATTGTTTACACCCAAGCGGGCCAACAACAAAAATTAAATATTAGGCAGCTGAGGAGAACAGAAATCATTCATGATTGAAATGGACGTGTTTCAGCCAGAAATATTGAAGTGAATAACAATATTCCTCGAAAACTAGAATTAGAACACCGATACATAATAGAAAGAGCAACGTAATTGACTGAGAATTGAGATGAAAATACACAATACGCAGCTAATTTTTCACAGTTGGTATGATCACTGAATTGTCGATCAAATGTAATGGTCGGTGGCCGTTTGCCTTACCTAATTCAGCATATGCAATAGAAAAAGAATGGCATAAATCAGATTTTTTCATCACAATGAGGTAAAAAATGTATCCAAATGACCTTGTTGAACATATAACGTATACGTACACTCAATTCTATAACGGAGCCCACGGAGCAACACGAAAAATCAACACGCCAATGCATAAAGGCAAAAGGCTCTCGATCTGTTCGTCAGAATCAACTCCTCACTCACTTTTGCGCGCCCTTCTTGTATTTCTCTGTCTCTCTTCAGTCAAGCACATTGCGCGTTATTTTCAAAACAGAACGTTCAAATAATTATTGATGGAATTAAAAAGTGAGGATCTAATGTTATAACAGTGGGTGTGATTATGGGAATGATAATCTAAGTTAATGAAGATGCAATACGTGGAACGTGTTAGACGATATTTCAATTCCTAAAAAGAGTAATATGCCTGATTTCTTTTTAAAACTGATGATCTAGGCCTACTGGGCAAGTTATGAAAATCGCTCGGTGTTGTTCGTATAAACAAGTGAATTCACCTAATCGACAATAGTCGGACTTTAATCCGTTAATATGTTGAGAACCAAGTGAAAAATCAGTATGAGATAAATATTTCCATGAATTAAAACATGAAACATAATATATTTTAATTATTCGACCATTTCAGTCCACATAGCAATGTTCCCATATCTGGCCTTTGGGGCACCCTCATGGCACTATGAATCTTGCCCAAACCCTCTGAGATGCCCACATCTAGCGATAAGGGCACCCTAAGGGCACTACCCATCACGCCCCAACACATGTAGACACTCATAAGGATTGTAGAATCTAGCCACTTGGGCTCCCTTAGGGCACCCTTAGGGTACTACCCGTCACGTCGGAACCATCCTGCCCGCCAGGTGCCCAAAGGGCAGAGTTTTCATGTTGCCAGCGATGTATATGCCCTGTTCGAGCCCTTAAAGTGCCGTTAGGGCAATAACCATTCCGCCTACAACTATCTTGCCAGCAAGTCGCCCATATGGGCATTGGATGGGCATATTTCAAACTACCCACAACCCACAGAACGCCACTAAATTTACTACTGGCCCCTTAACTCGCCCACACTCGCCCGTAACAATTTGTTTGCTGGGTAGGTAGGTAGGTAGGTAGGTAGGTAGGTAGGTAGGTAAATCATAGGTAAGCCACTGAAGCTGGCCTAGGCGGAAGCATTCAGAAAGAGGTGGTACTATACTTTCAATAATGTGTGCGCAACGTAATCATAATAGTCAAACAACTTACAGGAATTTATATTCATTTTCAATCTGTCTTTTCATCATTTTATGTTTCCATACCACAATGATTTTGGACAATGATCAAAGATAGATAGATAGATAGATAGATAGATAGATAGATAGATAGATAGATAGATAGATAGATAGATAGATAGATAGATAGATAGATAGATAGATAGATAGATAGATAGATAGATAGATAGATAGATAGATAGATAGATAGATAGATAGATAGATAGATAGATAGATAGATAGATAGATAGATAGATAGATAGATAGATAGATAGATAGATAGATAGATAGATAGATAGATAGATAGATAGATAGATAGATAGATAGATAGATAGATAGATAGATAGATAGATAGATAGATAGATAGATAGATAGATAGATAGATAGATAGATAGATAGATAGATAGATAGATAGATAGATAGATAGATAGATAGATAGATAGATAGATAGATAGATAGATAGATAGATAGATAGATAGATAGATAGATAGATAGATAGATAGATAGATAGATAGATAGATAGATAGATAGATAGATAGATAGATAGATAGATAGATAGATAGATAGATAGATAGATAGATAGATAGATAGATAGATAGATAGATAGATAGATAGATAGATAGATAGATAGATAGATAGATAGATAGATAGATAGATAGATAGATAGATAGATAGATAGATAGATAGATAGATAGATAGATAGATAGATAGATAGATAGATAGATAGATAGATAGATAGATAGATAGATAGATAGATAGATAGATAGATAGATAGATAGATAGATAGATAGATAGATAGATAGATAGATAGATAGATAGATAGATAGATAGATAGATAGATAGATAGATAGATAGATAGATAGATAGATAGATAGATAGATAGATAGATAGATAGATAGATAGATAGATAGATAGATAGATAGATAGATAGATAGATAGATAGATAGATAGATAGATAGATAGATAGATAGATAGATAGATAGATAGATAGATAGATAGATAGATAGATAGATAGATAGATAGATAGATAGATAGATAGATAGATAGATAGATAGATAGATAGATAGATAGATAGATAGATAGATAGATAGATAGATAGATAGATAGATAGATAGATAGATAGATAGATAGATAGATAGATAGATAGATAGATAGATAGATAGATAGATAGATAGATAGATAGATAGATAGATAGATAGATAGATAGATAGATAGATAGATAGATAGATAGATAGATAGATAGATAGATAGATAGATAGATAGATAGATAGATAGATAGATAGATAGATAGATAGATAGATAGATAGATAGATAGATAGATAGATAGATAGATAGATAGATAGATAGATAGATAGATAGATAGATAGATAGATAGATAGATAGATAGATAGATAGATAGATAGATAGATAGATAGATAGATAGATAGATAGATAGATAGATAGATAGATAGATAGATAGATAGATAGATAGATAGATAGATAGATAGATAGATAGATAGATAGATAGATAGATAGATAGATAGATAGATAGATAGATAGATAGATAGATAGATAGATAGATAGATAGATAGATAGATAGATAGATAGATAGATAGATAGATAGATAGATAGATAGATAGATAGATAGATAGATGGATGGATGGATGGATGGATGGATAGATAGATAGATAGATAGATAGATAGATAGATAGATAGATAGATAGATCGATGGATGGATGGATGGATAGATAGATAGATAGATAGATAGATAGATAGATAGATAGATAGATAGATAGATAGATAGATAGATAGATCGATGGATGGATAGATAGATAGATAGATAGATAGATAGATAGATAGATAGATAGATAGATAGATAGATAGATAGATAGATAGATAGATAGATAGATAGATAGATAGATAGATAGATAGATAGATAGATAGATACCCTGCTTAAAATGAATAGTTCAAAATGGTTGAAAAAATAGTTCAAATTTCTCGTTCAAATTTGTTAAAACTTGTTCATTCCTTCCTATTATTTTCTACCAATTTATGAAACACGTCAACAAGTTTCAACTAATAGATTTTTTGGATGTAATCAATCATTTCTAACAAAGCTCAACTGAATCGAACCTTTATCCAAGAAATTATCATTTTAATCAATTTGAATTGATGTTAATGATTCTCAATGAAGCTGAACTGAATTGAACTATTTTCGATAGTTATTTTTACTGGACTAGTTTGAATTATTGTTAATGATTCTCAGCTAGCTCTAACCAATATGAACCATCTTCAACTGATATCTTTAATGAACTAATTTGAATTGATCCACAGTTATTATCAACTACTCTGAACCATTTTCAATCAATATTTTGAAAGAACATACTCGAATCATTCTCAATCAGTCTCAATCGATATGAACCATTTTCAGCTAATATTTTGAATGAACTAATTTGAATTATTGTAACGATTCTCAGCTAGTTCCAACCAATGTGAACCATCTCCAACTGATGAATTCAAGGAACTAATTTAAATTGATTTGAATGATTCTCATCTATTATTAACCACTCTGAACGATTTTCAATCAATATTTTAAATGAACCAATTTGAATTATTGTTAATGATTCTCAGCTAGTTCCAACCAATATGAACTATTCCCTATTTATATTTCCGATGAACTAATTTAAATTGATTCGAATGATTTTCAACTATTATTAACCACTCTGAACTATTTTCAATCAATATTTTGAATGAACAGATTCGAATTATTTTGAATAATTCTCAACTAGTCTCAATCGATATGAACCATTTCCAACTGATATTTTAAATGAACTGATTTGAATTGATTCGAATGATTTTCAACCATTATTAACCACTCTGAACTATTTCTAATCAATATTTTGAATGAACAAATTTGAATTATTCTGAATAATTCTCGACAAGTCTCAATCGATATGAACCATTTTCAGCTAATATTTTGAATGAACAAATTTGAATTATTGTTAACGATTCTCAGCTAGTTCCATCCAATATGAACCATTTCCAATTTATATTTTCAATGAACTAATTTGAATGATTTTCAACTATTATTAACCACTCTGAACTATTTCCAATCAATATTTTGAATGAACAAATTTGAATTATTTTGAATAATTCTGAACTAGTCTCAATCGATATGAACCATTTCCAGCTAATATTTTGAATGAACAAATTTGAATTATTTTGAATAATTCTCAACTAGCCTCAATTGATATGAACCATTTTCAGCTAATATTTCTAATGAACTAATTTGAATAATTGTTAACGATTCTCAGCTAGTTCCAACTAATGTGAACTATTTCCAACTGATAAATTCAAGGAACTAATTTGAATTGATTTGAATGATTCTCATCTATTATTAACCACTCTGAACTATTTTCAATCAATATTTTAAATGAACTAATTTGAATTATTGTTAATGATTCTCAGCTAGTTACAATCAATATTAACTATTTCCTATTTATATTTTCAATGAACTAATTTGAATTGATTCGAATGATTTTCAACTATTATTAACCACTCTGAACTATTTCCAATCAATATTTTGAATGAACAGATTCGAATTATTTTGAATGATTCTCAACAAGTCTCAATCGATATGAACCATTTCCAACAGATATTTTAAATGAACTGATTTGAATTGATTCGAATGATTTTCAACCATTATTAACCACTCTGAACTATTTCTAATCAATATTTCGAATGAACAAATTTGAATTATTTTGAATAATTCTCAACTAGTCTCAATCGATATGAACCATTTTCAGCTAATATTTTGAATGAACAAATTTGAATTATTTTGAATAATTCTCAACTAGCCTCTCAATTGATAACCATTTCAGCTGATAGTTCGAATGAACTAATTTGAATTATTGTCAACGATTCTCAGCTAGTTCCAACCAATATGAACCATTTTCAGCTAATATATTGAATGAACAAATTTGAATTATTTCGAATAATTCTCAACTAGTCTCAATCGATATGAACCATTTCCAGCTAATATTTTAAATGAACTAATTTGAATTATTTTGAATAATTCTCAACTAGTCTCAACCAATATTGACCATTTTCAGCTAATATATTGAATGAACTAATTTGAATTATTTTAAATAATTCTCAACTAGTCTCAATCGATATGAACCATTTTCAGCTAATATTTTAAATGAACTAATTTGAATTGATTCGAAAGATTTCCAACTATTATTAATCACTCTGAACTATTTCCAATCAATATTTTGAATGAACAAATTTGAATTATTCAGAATAATTAATTCTCAACTAGTCTCAATCGATATGAACCATTTTCAGCCAATATTTCAAATGAACTAATTTGAATTGATTCGAATGATTTTCAACTATTATTAATCACTCAGAACTATTTCCAATCAATATTTTGAATGAACAAATTTGAATTATTTTGAATAATTCTCAACAAGTCTCAATCGATATGAACCATTTTCAGCTAATATTTCGAATGAACTAATTTGAATTATTGTTAATGATTCTCAGCTAGTTCCAACCAATATGAACTATTTCCAAATGATATTTTTGATGAACCAATAATTGAATTGATTTGAATGATTTTTAACTTTAATCAACAACTTTGAACCATTTTCAATCAATATTTTGAATGAACTAATTTGAACGATTCTCGACTAAACTCAAGCAATGTGAAATATTTTCAACTGTTATTTTGAATGAACTAACCTCAATTGATTTGAATGATTTCCAAATATAATGAACTACTGTAAACTATTTACAATCGTTATTTTAAATCATTGTTAATGACTCAACTATCCATCTCAACTAGTCCAAACCATCTGAACTATTCAGAACCATTTTCAATGAGTTGATTACCGTCAATTGACTCAATTGATTTGAATGATTCACAACTAGACAAGGCCTATGGATGACTGACCGAATGGAAAAGAAAATTCTGTTGTTGCAGCAAGGTACAATAATTCTTGAATACAGGTTCAAAGTACGTAGGTCAGGGATTCATGGGCCATAAAAGTGAACTAAGTCTAATGGGTGATTTTAAAATGTAACATTTGTATCTTTCTTTCAGTAGTCAAATTTGTATTATAAGATGTAGAGAAGTCAAAAAAATGAATTAGTATATACAGCATAAATCACTACTCTGCGACCCCCCCCCCCCCCCCCCCCCTTTTCCAATTCTGCATCTGCAACAGACGCCACGGCCAAGCTGCTTTTTTTCATTACTTTATTGCCAGTAGTTTTATCCACCACAAGCCCTGAAAAAAAAATACAACAAGTTGAAATTAAAAAAACACATCCACTAAAAGAGGGTATAGGCTCAAGTCCTGACATGATAAATTGATGCAGTTTGATAGATTAATACAATAGCTTATTTGGGTTTTCCAGAATAAGTTTTTGGGCATTTATTCGAGTACCCCTGATCGGACGCGGACAAACTAGGTACCGTTGGAAGCGTCTCGGTGAATGGCTTTGATCAGCTAACGAAATTTTCCGACTCGACTCATGGTTGGAGCGGAAAAGCGGGAAAAGTGTTATTAGAATAATATAACAATATATAGGGGTGATAAGATCACTCTTGTGGTGCCCCATCCAAACGATCTCATCTTTTATCCATAGTCTTAATTGGGAAACAAAGATTCTGTATCAAGTTTCAATGTTATTTGAAAAATATATATATAAACAATATTTGTTATCAACATTCCACTACATATGATCCACGTTGATCGACAGCGGTCCCTTATATACCTCTGATGCCGTCAGCGGCTTACCATAGTAAGCCAGAAAATTCAATACGAGTACAGTAGGAATAGAAAAAATAGCTTCACAATGATGATTACGTGAACATTTCTCTTCCAAAAAAAAAAACACTAGTTTCAAAGACGTATATGGACACTAGACTATAGAATACATATGTATTATGAACGTACGTAGACTATAACTTCCAAGCTATGAATGTGACCTACTATTAAGAATTACAATGTGCATTTGAAACGAGAAAATTGCATCCAGTTTATAGGTGGTAAGATTGCCCATATGGTGCCCTGTCCAAACAATCCTACATTCTATCCGTAGGTTTAATTGGGGAACAATTATCTTGTATCAAGTTTCGATGTTAATAATGATAATTGAAAAAAGGATTTAAAAAATGTCAGCCTGCGTGGCTCTTTGCAGCGATCTTCCCCTACACCTCCATCGTTCTGTATCATGTGTTCTAATTATCTACAGCAAATCAAAACAATATGAAAACAAAAAATCATTTGTGATCTTAGAATGGATATCAGGTATAAAACACCAAAAGTTGGGTAGTCAACCCCTCTTCTAGCTTATTTCAATCTACTGTCAGGTTGGTCTTGATTTTTAAATAATTCATCTCATTCAATCATCTTACCCGAACTAGTCCTTGTCGAAACACACTGCTGGCCAACATACTTTGAAGTATTCTTCAACTCCTCCATGAGTTTCACGGAGGCAGTCCCCATGGCGACCAGATATTGCTTAAACACACATAAAACAATACAACCGTGTTAATACAACCATATACATTTATACGACGTTTAACAATATGCAGGCCTACCTAAATGATCAATTAACCAAGATCTATGGACTTGGGAGACCAATGAATGAGACGACAGGAAGGATGAGACGAAAGCCATTTCATCAGGTTGTTTTGGTTGGTGTTGTGTTCATTAGGTGTTTTGGGTGGTAGGAAGGAAGCGGTCATGGCATGTTCTCAAGGAACCATCCACGTAGGTAGCCCATACATAAAGAAGCCAACTGCCAAGGAAAACCATGAAAAACCCTAGTTGGGTTGATTTTGTTGTAATTTCACCAGATGCACTTGTCACAATCTAGTTGATACTTCAATATACCAGGTGGCAGGTAACTCGTCAACAAAACTTTCCCTCTGAAGGTAGCGTTCATATTGAGTCAAGATGTTGAAAATTAAAACATGATCTTGTATAGCGTGTTTTATGAGTGGGTTCAAACCTGGTCATACAAACATGAGATGTATTATTTTATCACAAACTTTATCACATTAGTAACAGATAGATTTGATCATTTTTAATTACTAGGCAAACGCTATACGTGCTTCCCCCGCGTTGAAGGATGAGCTGAGAAATTTACACCGGTACCTACCCTGATGTACCCTACTGTGAAGTCACCTGACTTCAATAACCCTAACCACAATAAACCAACCCTGGCAGTTAGGTTAGGTTTAAGTTATATCAGGTCAGGTCCCAGTCGGTTTTAGCCGGATCTTGATCAAACTAACCATGAAATCTCACCCCAGGCGGTTAGGTTAGACCACGTTAGATGAAGTCAGGTCAAGTACGAGTCGGTACTAACCTTACCTTGATAACGCCGACCAGTGGCGATGCCAGGATTATATTTCAGGAAGGGGGGAGGGGGGGGTTACTCAAGTGTAAGATGGGATAAATTCTGTAAAAAAAATGAGCTATTCTCAATCAATATACACTCTCAAGTCCCAATAACTATCACATAAG
>OZ023327.1:53040686-53080686 GCA_964007535.1 Brachyptera risi | reverse complement strand
ATTTTTCTCTTCTTGGTCATTTTGATTGAGGGTTCTCATTAATTCAATTTTGATATCATTCAATTGGATGAGCGAAGCGACGACTCAATTTCGCCATACCCGAAAAAAAGTTACTTTTTTTTTTTTAGTTCGCGCTACACAGGTCAAACTAAAATTCAAAATCAGTTGAAACTTGGCATACACAAGTGTCATTATCTAATTCGATACTGTATAGTTTTGAGGCGCAATCGATCGAACCACTTCTGAGAAAACTCATTTTAAAGTTTTCAAAAATCTCATTAGAATAACCCAGAGGAGAATATTCGTAAAATAATGTTCATCTGAGACATTTCAAATTCTCAGGGAATTTCAATATGATAATTATACACATTATTCCAAACTTACACTGTTTTCAACAACTTATTCTTCGAGCATTTCGTTCCTCCAGAATGAGAAAACATGCAATTAAATTGCTTACAACCATATTGAATTGGATTCATTATATATATCATTTTAACGACATCTTCATGATATTCAAATTGCTTTTAACTTACTTCAAAACCGGACACTTTGGCGAGACGGGGAGACACTTTGCCAAAATCAGATGAAAAATTTGCAAAGTCACAAAATATGCTTCGAAATAGCGGATTTATATTTTTAGTATGTGAATTATCTTTTTGAAGTCATTCTTTATTTTCACAATTGCCCAAAAGCTACAAAATTTATAAATTGAACAACTTTTGTTGCGTAAGTGTCCGTTTTTTCCGCTAGTGTCCACCCGTTTTGAAATCTGAAGTTTTTTTCGCCCACGTGTCCGAAGCCCAAGTGTCAGTGAATCGCTCAAATTATATCTTCGATTTCTCCGTCGATTGATCTCTGTGGAGCCGTGGACTATAATAAATGATGAATAAATCGACCAATAATGACCTATTTTCGCAAAAATAGTTCCTAACAAATTGAAGAAATAAGAAAGGAATTGATAACGCAACAAATCATGTCTATTAAAAACGTATTCAAGTTGGATATGCTATTAATCACGATAGAGAACTTTATCACGTGATAATTCCGAGAGTTTCAGATCTTGGGCAGGACTGGTAGGAAGTTATTTTGATGAAATGAATGTTTTATATATTAATTCTGTTGTTTCATTTCGGCTATACATTGACCATTATTCGAATATTAAAGACGGGATTTGAATACCATTCAGTGTTCCGTGATTATATAATCAGAACCACATGGTTGATTGTACTATGAGAAAAATCATCCATCGATGAGTTCCTGCATGTTGATTTAACAAAGCGGAGGTAATCCCTTTTCTTGCTTAACAATAGGTCTAGAGCGCAAGGTGATTGACGTGTCTTGAGAAAGCGTCTATAGTGACAAAGTAATTCGGTGTGAATGCGGGTGGGGTAAACAGGCCTACAGTTTTCAGTAGTCTTTTAGATATTTCATACCTGATGACTGCGAAAGAAATGTACGACAATAAATGAATAAATAAATTCATTTCTTGGAAGACACGACGAATACACCATAAATATTCAATTTGTATTTACTCCCCTACAAGACAATCTCACTGGGAGCTCAAATACTTGTGTGACCATTGTATGAAGTGTTGTATGTAATATGTTACAAAATGAAAAAAATAAAATACAATGGATCGATATATCGGGCTTCGGTTCGATCCCCGCCACCGACCATCTCCACAGTTTTTTCGTGGTTTTCCTCCGTCGTCTAGGCTAATGCCGGGATGATTCCTACATTATAGGCCTCGACCGCTTCCTTCTCACTATCCTTCCATCAACCAAGAAATTTACATCTCATTAATCATCCATTCGACGCCAGTAAGCCTATAGGCCTATATATCTTAGTTGTCATGACTATGCGCCGTTTAACCCAATATAAATCAAATGAACAAAAGATTGATATCAAATGCAATTATAACACACGTCTTTCATCGTTCTTCGTTCGTATGTTGTCATAAACTCAAATGACTTCTCCAAAACTACAACCGGTAAAGTGGGGTGACTTTGACCCCCTGGTGTGACTTTGTCCTTTTGTTGGAGAAAGTTTCATACTGCCACAAATGAGAAAGTTTTGATTTTATCTTGGAATATGGAAATTCTAGAATTAGTTTCCAATTGGTTGCCTTATTTTCATTTTCATGCTCATTATCATTTAACCTATCGAAGTGAATTATGTTTTAATATGAGTTTATTAAATATTAACATAGTAAATCACAGTGTATTTTAGTGTTTTGTTTTTCATCGTTTAAACCACAGATGAGCCATTTATGGCTTAGTGGACGAGAGTTCAAACTGTATTACTTTATTGTATAATTTAATTTGTGACAATAAAAAAAAAAAAAAAAAAAAATTGCTGAATAAATCGATCACGCCGAAACTAGCCCCTATGGAATCTGAAATACAGGAACGCTCACTACAAGGCAAAGAATCTATCACAGCTGAAATCATGGTCTACATAGGTAGTAGAATTGTAGGCCTAATGAAAAAAAATTGAAATCAGTTGTATGCATTTTTCTCACTATGCCAGCATATTATACTGGTGATCTTCATTCTCTGTTGTTGTTTCATTTGAACTGTTTTGTTGTTGGTGTGAATCGATGATTTAATATATAATTATACATTATTTCACAATAATTGTAGTGAGAATTGGGAAAAAACCTTTTGACTAATTACGGGACTGGATGCGTTCAGGTTTCCAAACATAAAACAACGATAGGACATTCCTTCATAGTTCATAGGCACATCGCTAGTCATGGTATCCCAAAAATTTGTTGTCAAAATCCTCAGTTTTCACATAGTGGGTTCCAATGAAAATCGACAAAAAATCAGTCTATACAAAAATTTGTTCCTGGCCCTTGTTTCTTCCCCTTTCCTCTCACCACCTTCCCCCGCTAAGACAAAAGTTAGATGGGCCATGCCCACCCACCCCTTCTCCCACCCCTTCTCCCACCGCTGTTTCAACGCCAGTGTGCGTTCTACAGATTATTCCCACACACTTGAAACACACCATTCAGAATGAATGAATGAATATCAGGGTTTTAAGGCGCATCGACAGCGAGGTCATTTAGCGCCTCAGGCCTAAGTCAAGACGAAGACACTTAATACAGAGACATATTTTTCTCATTTGAGCAGTAGTGTTGATTGAAGTACTCACTACGCTCGTGCGATCGTAATTGAGCGATGAGACGAGAAACAATGAGAAGTAATGGAATATAGAATATAGATTCACCCTTCTTCCAGCGGTGTAATGAGGAATGTAAAATGATCGAATACGATGTTTCTACATCATATTTATCTACGTCCTTATCTCATGTTAAAAAAGTTTTCTCAGATCATATTGTTAACCATGAGCCGGTTGTACCAACTGATAATTGATGTGAAACATTCAATAATTATGCATGGTAAGAAAATAACATGCGTAACCAAGTGTAATAACCGATTTGTTGGCTGATTGATTGTTCAATCAATTAAATTACTAATGATTAATTCTAGTTTCTGGTTATTAAATTAGTACACCAATCATTGCCTATATTTCACTTTTCACTAGTTATAACCGACTCTGTAGAAGATGGAAAAAAAGAGAAAATTAGACCCACTCTTCCATCGTTTCTTGATTCACTGATTATTTCATCGTGAATTGGTCGAAAATTGAAAATAAAAGCAGGAATAAACATTGCACAGTTAATTTATACTCATCAAATACAGCGTCAAACAAGTAGATATGATTATTCAAACTTTTTTCTATCGCAGCTGGATTTTTATTGACGTTAGTCAAGAGTTTATATCAATTATATTGTGTTGAACAGGTAAGATCTCCGGGCAGATTATTGAGAATAACTCTCACAAACATAACGCCGTATCTCGGCCGCAAATGAGTGAATTTCTCACAATAAAAAAGTAAATTGCTCAGATTTTCATTTTCAAAGAGTATTTTCAGAATTTAATGATCTGAATCCCGTGATTTTAGTTTATTTCTACAATGATTATCAAACTTCTATTGTTCTCTAGATTCAGGTAATGCATCCTTTTAGCCGTTATCCCTCGAAGAGGATCGTACCTCTCATTTCAACTAGGAGTGAAGTAGAAGGTGGGGTGGGGTAAGGGCTGACAGATGAGCAAACGCTCTTCATTGGTCAGATTCTTGTAAGGAGGCGTGAACGTCTATGTTAGATTGAGTCGACGAATTGGGAATTCACCGAGTCGGGATTTCGACGAATATTACCAGTCGATGAATCTTACCAGTAGACGAATTGAACACCTACGTATTTGGCTAGAAGTCGAAGAATCGGGATTTCAATGAATCGGGATTTCATCGAGTCGGGATTTCGACGAGTATTACCAGTCGATGAATCGGACAGCTACGTGAATGGCTGAAAGTAGACGAATCGGGATTTCGACGAATCGGGATCTCACCGAGTCGGGATTTCGACGAATATTACCAGTCGATGAATCTTACCAGTCGACGAATTGAACACCTACGTATATGGCTAAAAGTCGATGAATCGGGATTTCACTGAGTCGGGATCTCACTGAATCTTACCAGTCGATGAATCTTACCAGTAGACGAATTGAACACCTATGTGAATGGCAAAAAGTAGACGAATCGGGATTTCACTGAGTCGGGATTTCATCGAGTCGGGATTTCGATGAATATTGCCAGTCAACGAATTGAACACCCACGTAAATGGCTAGAAGTAGATGAATCGGGATTTCGATGAATCGGGATTTCACTGAGTCGGGATTTCGACGAATCGAGATTTCGATGAATTGAGACAGTAGACGAATCGGGATTTCACTGAATCGGGATTTCACTGAGTCTTACCAGTCGACGAGTTGGGATTTCGATGAATTGGGACGTAGCCCCGAGTGGGTACTAACCTGACCTTAATAACCCTAATCATGAAAGCCCAACCCAGACAGTTGGATGATGTCAGGTCAGGCCCGAGTTGATGCTCACCTGACCTTGATAACCCTGACCATGAAAATCCAACCTAGGCAGTTGGGTTAGAGTAATCATGGAAGTAACTCAGTTCATGGGCAACGTTACAATGAGAAATCGAGACAGTGGCATAATGAAAGTGATTTTAGGTATAGAATTATCAAGAAAATCTATATTTTAGCTTTTTTTTTACTTTTTTTACAATCACTGTAAGATATTTTGATAGAGTGTAGCAACCTAGTGGCAACATTCAGTAGGCATTTTGAAAGAAATTGAAGATTTTAATTTCTCATTTTTTAGGGAAATTATTCGAAAATATTTTTTTTCTCAGTAGTGATCAAACTGATTAGAACCAAGAACTGAAAACATTTTACTTGTATGACGCAGCGTATTCACGAGAAAAATCAGACAAATCGGGCCAGCCATCCGACCTGTGGAGTGCATTTTGTCGCATTTTCGTCCAAAAAATATTCAAAAACTCAATTTTTTCGAGATTGGTAAAACCAATTTCTCCTCAAAACTACACAGTTCTGAGTTGATTGAGTGTGTACGTCCACTATAAAAATCATATTGATCAATCAAACGTTCCGACCTGTGGAACGCGGACAAAAAAAAACAACAAACAAACAGAGAAAGATACATCTCCAGCCTAATGGGAGTCTTCGCTTCGCTCATCCAATTACAAAGTGGAAGTAATAATTGAGTTACTTGGCTCAACTCATATTGCAAGGTATTTTACTCTTTTGTTTGTCATATAGGGTTTTAACGACACCCTATACAGATTGCTATGATCTATTAGCGTCGGTGGATGATGAATGAGATGATGTGATTTTTAGATGAAAGGTTATTTTATTAGGTATTTTGGATGTTGGGAAAGAGTCGGTCGTGGCCTGTTGTTTAGGAACCTTCCCAGTATCAACCTGAACGACAAAGGGAAACCACGAAAAACCACTGTCAGGATGGTCGACCATGGCGGGAATCGAACCCTGGTCTCCCGAATGACGGTTCAGTGTGTTACCACTCGGCCACGTGCCTCGGTGAGGTATTTTACGCATTTGAAATTCGAATAATTCAACTTGATAATAGGCTTGAACTTACTAATTGGTAGGCCTATTTGAATTGGAGTCCACCTTTAAAACTTTAAAATTATTGTATTGATGAAATAGGTCCACAGGTCCACAATTGAAATAGTAAGCATTATCAGGGGCTACCTTTTAATAAGGGATTCAGGAATCAAAGATGGACATTGTAACATCCCCTTTCCCCATCTTTGTGAAACATTCATGAAGCAACTAATGGAAAAGGATTTTTTGAATCGTTATATTTCCACCATCTACCAGCACCGGAACCATTACTGCTCCACCCGAAAACTTGACATTTCCACGTATTCCATGCAGTCAAACAATGTCAAACAGAAAAGAAATCAGGTCACATATGAGGGAACATTTATATAGGAGAACACATTTTTTTTTCGATTCGATTTCGATTCGTCAATTCGATCGGTTTTCGATAAAAATGCAATCGATTTCGATTCGATCGATTTTCGATATTGTGAACTTCGATTTCGATCACGATTTTTTGATCGAACGGCAACCCTTATATGTACATATATTGTGTGAAAGGGAAATAGAGAACAGCAACTAACTGAGGTTCACAAGTAGGAAGGACTACTTGTGAACCTCAGTCAGTTGCTGTTTTCTCTTTCCCTTTTACCCAATTCATATATCATTCTCGACTATTTGCCTGAACGAACCAAGTCATTTTAGATCTGTATACATAGTTTTGGAGCCAAATTTGCCTAGTATAATTGAAAGTTAATAACGGAAAGTTGAATTTTCATATCTCCACGGTCATCTCACAACTGCAACTCGGTAGCCTAATCACATAATATCAATAGCCGCAAGACACCCACCTTTTTTTTAGGAGATGAATTTCCCGCTATAGGTAGAGGATCGTCTATACTTGCTCACCATCCGACGATGAATTTGGGCCGGGACTATAGATGTTGTCCAGATTGGGCATACGGACACGTTTGCCCTTGCCGGCTCATTCAAGGCCTCTAGTTCAGCCCTGGAATCTAATAGAATAAAGATTTAGTGTACGCAGAAGCATAACATTCACAAATGACAATAATTTGTTTCCAAGTAGCCTAATTATGATGAGAAATGTTCAAGATGATAATCATTGTAGTATTCACTACGCCAATAGCTGTCTTGAAGCAAAGTAAGACTTAGTGTACCGTAACTGATATCTTATATGGTGAAGCTCATGTTATATTATATTAGCAGATCAGCAAATAATATTAACCATATATGCCAAGCATAATTATAACACGCAAGTCCCGAGCCACTTCACTCCCACGCGGACTAGATTAATAGGCCCTATATCGTCGTAGGCCTATGAAAAATATTTTATCTACAAGAAACTACGGAGACTTTGTCTTTTTCGTTTGTACAAAACAGAAATTTAACCAGTTTCAATATATTTGTTGGCCATGGCCATTTTTTAAAATAATAGACCTACTAAGCACGGCTGAACACATGTCAACGAATGAAGAAAAGTGACTTTCGACTTAACTAATGGAAGGAACTAACCACAAAATAGCGGCATTTGGACACCACTAGGCCTACCTAGGTCGTCTAGGATGCACCCTGTGCTAAGCATGCTGTGTAGGCGTATGCCTAGAGTCTAGACTAGGCCTACTGGTAGTGTGTTCTACGCGTGTGTGCTATGAATTTACACCACACTAGATCTACAAGGCTAAGCCCAGAACTCAGTTTCCAAACTACTATATATATATGCATATACATATACATATACATGTACATGTACATGTACACATCGACATCTAGCTATAGCTATAGGTATAGGTATAGGTATAGGTATCGGTATAGATATAGCTATATATATATATATATATATATATATATATATATATATATATATATATATATATATATATATATATATATATATATATATATATAGATATATATATATATATATATATATATATATATATATATATATATATATATATATATATATATATAGATATATAGATATATAGATATATATGTATATATATATATATATATATATATATATATATATATATAAATATATATATATATATATATATATATATATATATATATATATATATATATGTATATATATATATATATATATATATATATATATATATATATATATATAAATATATATATATATATATATATATATATATAAATATATATATATATATATATATATATATATATATATATATATATCTATATCTATATCTATATCTATATCTATATCTATATATATATATATATATATATATATATATATATATATATATATATATATATATATATCTATATATATATATATATATATATATATATATATATATATATATATATTATATATCTATATCTATATCTATATCTATATCTATATCTATATCTATATCTATATCTATATCTATATCTATATCTATATCTATATCTATATCTATATCTATATCTATATATATATATATATATATATATATATATATATATATATATATATATATATATATATATATCTATATATCTATATCTATATCTATATCTATATCTATATATATATATATATATATATATATATATATATATATATATATATATATATATATATATATATATATATATATGAATATATATATATATACGGAGTGCTTGCTAACATGGAACCATCCCAGTATTGACCTGAACCGTCACCTGTGGTGACACATTAGTCCCTGTGCCCACGCCTATGGCAGTCACGTAATTGTTTGGATCTGAAGAAGAATATTTATAATTGATACAAAGATATAAGTTGATATGTTCTAGCTCATCCATCAACGCGGCAACACATAACGCGTTTTCCCAGTTTAATAATATAATCATATGATCATAATCCAATATAATATAATCATATAATATAATTCATCATTTATTCATAATATATCTTTATATTATGATAAAATAGGTTGGTGTCTCTATATCAAGGTGTAACTACGTCAGAAACCAACATTTACACAGAATAGGAATGAGCAAAACTGAGTTACGTTCATTTCCAGACATGAAAATTCAGTCCCTCAATCACATCAAACTGGGATGCTAGCTGTTGAATGAAAATAGAAATGTATTTCTAAATAAATTAGGGAGGCTAGGATACCAGAGACCCGTTTGTATCAATGAGTGTCCATAAGTAGAATGAATCCCAAGGCAGTTGCACTGATATACATTTTTCTTGAGGATAACAAAGTCAAGTTATAAGATACCTTATTGTATATAAGTAGATGAAAATAATAATACAGATGTAGTATAAAGCAATATCAATTAATTTAGTAATATTGATGAAGTATCGACCTAAGAGTAGAATTAGCATGGGATAAGACAGCACAGGGTAAAGGTAGAAATTCCTTGGTTTGAGGGATATACCTTACAGTTACATACATGACTCAAGTCTCATTTCCAGATAATTGGTGTGTCTCAGGAAAGAAGATGTAATCATCTTATGTGTCAACATCTTTCATACCGTATTATGTTTTTCTTTGCAATTCAGAATTACATTTATTCACTTGTATAAATGTCAAAAGTATCTATTATTATTAAACTCTCTTTATTAGCTACTCGAGCTAGTTCAATACAGTAATTGGTATACATTGATATTATACATATCACAATAAGTACAGTTTGAACATAATCATACATTAACTAATCCTAAGTCTATTCATGTAGTGCATGATTAAGATATCGTAAATAATTACGTTTGAAATTTTTTTCATTTGTAGCCTCTCTAATGAATGTTGGCAACTCATTGTATTGCCGGATACCTTTATAGAATAATGACTTACTCATTTTACTTTTTTTATTTCCTCTCAAATAAAAACCAGAACAGTTGGAGCCTCTGGTGCCATAGTCATGTACATTTGTTATTTTTAAAAAGTTTGAATTTAAATGAGCTGGCATTTCTCCTTGTTCTACTTTAGATATAAATACCATACCACATAACTTTATCCATTCAGTAATAAAATATCTAAATTAGTCTTCATACAAGTACAAATATAATCTTATCTACACATCAAATTTCATATCAAATAGAAATGCCACATGATTTTTCAACAAGCAGCAAGGTGATGATGTATCAATATTAGCTTGCTTTATATTTTATTCAAACATATTTTTTATTTTTTTAAATCATCATATTATTATATAAGAACCAATACTGTAAAGAGTGATAAAACAACTCATTGTATTGTGACGATCAATAAATAAATAAATAAATAAATGAATAAATTAAATATGAAAATTTGGGAACATTCAAAAATTGCAGCAGGATTTATCCAATCTCAAACAGAATCGCTTAGCCAATAAAGATACTCTCATAATCCAAGGCCAATAAAAAAATTACAGAAGAAGAAGATGAAGAAGGTGGAATAAGTAATAACGTCAAGGCAATGGTCAAGGTAAGAATATTTTTCAAAGTTTATTAGCTGCGACCTACTCTAGACAGTTATTACATTTATGTTATTAATAGCATATTTATTAGTACTAGGCCTATATCGTAGAGTTTTCCAGTATTTTGGAGGTTATAGGCCTAGTTCTCATAGGCCTGAGGCAATGGCCTAGGCATTGATTTTTGAAATCAATGGTCTAGGGCATAGGCCCTACCTAAAAGACCCTAGGCATTGAGTTTACAGTGTATATAGAGGCGTCATGCCCTGTTAACCTGTTGTGCGAAAAATCGTTATGTTGCCCGTACATTCCGCCGCGAGCGTGACCGATCCCTTGCGCCAGATTTCGGTGCCCGAGCATGCCGTGATATATAGCGCTCAGGTGGTGCGTACGAGAACTACTAGCATGCGCGCCGTGATGTATCTAGCGCTCAGGTGGTGTGTACGAGAACTATTAGCATACTACTTGATCGACTTCAGCGTTCGGCGCTCAGCGCGGTTAATTTGAACTCCCTGCTATAAGAGAGCTTGTTCGTGTTATTGCGTTCAAACTCGACGGTCATGTTGCTTTGCTAATCAACTCAATGTCTTAATCAATCATTCACTGAAAAATATAAATACTAATAAAACAGTAGGCCTAATATTCATACATTCAATAGAACGATTTACTCTTCTTTACTCATGGTTCTTTTCACACGGATATCAATTATATTATTATTAATTATGTATATTATTTATTAATATTTGTATAATATATTGTGTAGGCTTGATATATTATATGAATATAAATAACATTGTTGAACAAATTTATGTCATGTCATTTATGTAAGAAACTTGAAATGTTATTGGGGCGAGTTGCAAGCACATTTATTATAATTTATATTGCCAAATACAAAATTAGAGAATAAAAGATGAGAAGCGGACCCCAATTTTTTTGGTATATGGAATGGAAATCTTTGCTAGACTCATCTAACAAGATAATTAACGCTGTCTGAAAATATAATCTAATATTTATTAGTTCAGAAACAAACTACTGTAGTAAGTTGGTGAAACTGAAAAGTAATAGGCCTAATAACACTTGAGAACAGCAGTGCTTACATCAGTGGAATGTCAAGGGTGTTAATATAACTAGGCAAACGCGTTATGTGTTTCCGCGTTGATGGATGAGCTGAAACATATCAACCTATATCTTTGGATTGGTTATTATATATATATATATGTATATATATATATATATATATATATATATATATATATATATATATATATATATATATATATATATATATATATACATATATATACATATATATATATATATATATATATATATATATATATATATATATATATATATATATATATATATATATATATATATATACATATATATACATATATATATATATATATATATATATATATATATATATATATATATATATATATATTTTTTTTTTTTTTTTTAACGACGCACTGTAATGATTACTAAGATCTATTGGCGTATATATATATATATATATATATATATATATATATATATATATATATATATATATATATATATACACACCTTGAGATCCAAACGATTATGTCACTGCCATCTTATTTCCTAATCAATTCTATGATAGTAAAAGAGGCTTCGTTTTAATCGTTTCCACACCTGTTGCTTACATTTAAATGGTTTCTCAATAGGTTTGAGAGATTCAACAAAATTGGATTAAATATTTTTTTCATTGAAACGGCTGATTTTATTAGACTGAAAGTTCGGAATAAGGTGTATATTCATCATATTAGAATTCCCTGGAAATTTGAATTCTCTGGAAGGAAATATTTTTGACGAATCTTTTCCTCTGGGTTATTCTTATGGGATTGTTGAAAATTTTGAAATGAATTTTCTCAGAAGTGATTCAACCGATTGCGCCTCAAAACTATACAGTATCGAGTTAGATGAGGACACTTATGTGTGCCAAGTTTCAACTGATTTTGAATTTTCGTTTGATCTGTGGAGCGTGAACAAAAAAAACAACCAAAAAAACAGGCACTTTTTTTCGGGTATGTTGAAATTGAGTCTTCGCTTCACTCATCCAATTAGTATATAATTTGATAATAATTAATATAGTTACTATTAGATTAGCGAAGCGAAGACTCAATTTCACCATACTCGAAAAAAAGTCCTTTTTTTCGCGCTCTACCCTACAGGTCAAACGAAAATCCAAAATCAGTTGAAACTTGGCCATTGAGTTTATAGTGTTATAACCATAAACTCAATGACTTGGCATACATAAGTGTCCTTATCTAATTTGATACTGTATACCTAGTTTTGAGGCACAATCGGTTGAACCACCTCTGAGAGAACTCATTTCAAAGTTTCAATTCGATTGGTATTTTTTCCTGACCTGTATGCCACGCAAAAAATTACAAAAAAATTAATTGGGAAACAATTACTAAAAACTTCATGACAATGTCAATCAACATTCTGTGATACGTGCCAGATAAAAGGATTGAATTTAAATATTCGAAATTTCACCCAATGCTCAAACGCTCTCGGAACCTATTCGTTGACGCGCCGATGAAATCCAATATTAATTCATTCATTCAACATCCCTCTAACAAATGGATGGCTTCCAAGAATTCACATAAATTCCAGGTTTCCTACAGTCATGCTATATTTAGACACTAGTCTCCATAAGCGCCCTTATCTACGGTGGAGATCAGGTTTATGTATAGCTAAACAGTTGCTATGTTTACCTGTGTCAAATACCATGCAATTGTTCAATGTACTTCAATGTAAAGAATATACTGAATATCTCGCAATAATTATTACTAGATTAATTAGCTAATCTAGTACTTATTAGTTCAGGAACAAACTACGGTAGTAAATTGGTGAAACTTAAATCTAATAGGCCTAATAACACTTGAGAACAGCAGTGCTTACATCAGTGGAATGTCAAGGGGGTTAATATAATTAGTATATAATTTAATAATAATTAATATAGTTATTATGATTCACTGACACTTAGGCGATGGACACATAGGCGCGATGGACACTTGGGCGAGAAAAACTTCAGATTTCAAAACGGGTGGACACTTGGGCGACAAAAGATGTTCTATCTATAAATTATATAGCTTTTGGGCAATTGTGAAAATGAAGAATGACTTTAAAAATATAATTTACAAACTAAAAATACACTGTAAACTCAATGCCCTAGGCCATTAAGTATAGAGGTCTATTCTTAATGCCTAGGCGGAGGCCATACCCCGTAAGGATATTTAGTTTCCCAAGGTCTACCATGGATATGTATTTACTCAATGGCTCTACCATCGAGTGTTTAGTGTGAAAAACTAAATATACTGCAACTAGGCCTATATGAAAACTAAACATAGGCCCTAACTGGAGCACATTTAGGCCTAATCACTAATTTGTTCATAATAGGTCTATTCTAGGCCTATGCGTGGAGTGCGTATGCATATTAGTGGCGTGCCAGAATCAAGCGCTTTGCTAGCGCTAAGTTGGCCCAGCATACGCCTACGTCATGGCTAGCTCAGCTAGCTTGCAACTCTGGAACGACCACGAGCATCTTTTGCAACCGGCTGTAAAAGTCATGGTGGAAGATCAAATGGTATTGGGACCTGCAGCAGTTGTATTGTATGCAGGCGTTTCTTTCGATTCCTCCTTCAGTGGATCAGAAGAGGATGACGTAGTTTTCACTCTTATTGCTGCTAGAATAGAATATTTAGAAAGGGTGTAAAAAAATCGTCCTTTTAAGGTTATGGATTATTATTACCCCAGTATTCAATGGCGGATTTTCGAAGCCATTTCCGCCTTACCCGAGGATCACCATTATTTAATTGTTCTGCAGTACTTTAGTCCACAGTTATTGATATCATTTCACACTCATACTCAATCTGCAGCTCGACCGTACCAAGCAACGTCATGATCTTTGAATTGGCGCTCAGAATTATGGCTTAACTAGCAAGTTAGCAATCTTTTTTATCGCTAGATGATCTGAGTCAGCAGACTTAGCAGACTAGATTCTGGAACTATTTGCTAGATTCTAGCGGAATTAGCCGCTAGAAGTTGGAATGCCGTTTCGACAACATTTGCTAATCTCGCGCTAGCTGAGTGCCCAATTCTGGAACCCAACTACATATTGTCTTCAGTTGTCTTCTAGTTTGAGTGCATGAAATCTCAGTGTGTATTCTTCAGGATGCATTCTAACTTGATCCTTTGATAATAATGATAGGCCCCCTATATAAAACGGAGTGTATATTCGTACGGTCAACCGTTTGATTGAGTGAAAATAGATCATACGGTCATTGACGTCATGACCGCGATGTTTCGGTCGATGACCATAAATGGCCAAAATAATGCTCTCCAACAATGTGACTACTGTAGCAGATGGGTTAGCACATCTGACTCCCATGCCAGGGAACGCTGATTGAATCCCGCCTTTGACTTATTTTTTTTCAAATTGGTTCCTCCAGTGTGTATATATAAAAGAACATGGTCAATTATGTGGACAAAGCCAGGTTGCGGACAGTAGGTTGGGTTATTGGGTTAGGTGAGTGTCTAAACCTCGCGTATACCACCGGCACGCGGAACGGAGCTTATATATCATGTAATTTATCGGTAACTGGCACTCTAGCAGTGAAATTTACAACTAGACTGTAGTATGTTTAGTATGTATTCAATTATGTGACTGCAACTAAGATCTTTAGCCCCCCTTGGTAGCTCGGTCAGCTGAGACACCGCTTCAGAAACTGAAGTCACCGTTGGGCGTGGGTTCGAATCCCGCTTAAGGCATGAGTTTCTGTAAACGTCCTTTCACTTACCATCACTTCATAATTGCATTATCATCTGCTCATTCGTACCCCCTTATAACCTAGCTGTTGGTGGAGTCGTTAAGCAGACAATAATCAATCAATTAATCAATCTAAAATCTTTGTTTGATACATGTCTAATTGGGCCTATTTGGTTTCTTTCAGCAGCTTTACTCCTGCTGGTGAAAGTGTCTACAAATTGAAAGCTGTCGTAGCCTCCGTCTATTTACCAAAATTGGATTTTGGCCTCTGCATGCTGTTATTATTTGCGATGCTTCAAGAGGCATGCAATGTAGAGCCCGGTTGAAATCTTTCAACAAGCACCGCCACAGCATCTTCAACAATCCATTACAGCGTTCGACTGTGCTCCGAGCTTGCATTTGTTGTCGGTTGTATTCGACAGCCTCTTGCTTTGCTGGGTTGGCTATAGGCGTATAAGCCATGGTTCCATTGGATAACCGCTGTACCCTGAAAGTCGTAACATGAAGTATGCGGAATGTAAACAAAACACTTCCCAGCTACCCAACTATAGATCTAGGTTAATTATATAATGTAGGCCCACATGCTCGTTAATCCATGCATATGAACGGTCCATAAAGTTTACTGAATTTATACGTCACAGTTGTCAATGATGGTACGACCAATTTTGTTTGATCTCCTTTCATCTTATATTTTCCAAAGAAATCCATTTAAATATCTGGTTTTGGATGTTTCATTTTATCTACCAATAAGCCAAGTTCTAACATTGTTACATATCATGTGCCAGCTGGAGACTGTCTGAGGTTGGAAGTTTACCATATAAGGTGTCATTGGTGCTGCCCGGGTAGGTAGCATTTGCATGCAAGATACACAACTTTGCGTTGCATAGGGCCTACCTGATCCAAATGAAGATATAAGTTAGTGGCGGTTATTGTGTGAGTGTTAAATAAGATTAACACTTATCTGACTTTCATGGATCAATTTATTTGAATAACTTACCAACTGAACAATAATTGAGTGGTAGTTTTTTCTATTAACGTAAATGTGTTCGGGGTGTAGTGGATCAAGCTGTGGTGGAGGAACAATTGCTAAATGTGTGCAATCAATTGTACCAGTGACACCCGGGAAACCATATTCTTCAAAGAATCTGCCGAATACTTTATGTTATGGAGGTACCGTTTATCATATGGAATTATTGAACAGATAGACTGACAATACAAACGTTTATCCGATTATTATAACCTACACATACCCTCTTTGGATTGGCACCAAATTACGGAGTGGGTACGACATCCACTCGGGAAAGAAGTGTTCATTTATAGCAGGTATGAAAGTATTAACGTTGATAAAAAATCAAGCGACGTCTAGGCTTATAAACTGAATACGCTACCGGTATTAATTCCTTGTGTATCAATGTATGTCTATCGTAAATAAATACAATCTAAGTAGGGCCTACCGATATCAATTGTGTTGTGTATCATATTAATTGTACCTCCATTGTGAATGCAAAATGTTATGTAGGCCTAACGGTAGTGTGATTATGTATGCCTAACAATGATTTATAGAGCGCAGAAATAAAATAATGTAATAATGACCGATAGGAAGATAATAATGGAAAATTTGTGGATGAGATCGAAGTAATTTCTCTGAATAATATTGTATACCGGTATTGGAAATGGTGAAAGGAGAGGAGGACTTGAGAAGATGTAAGGCCCACAAAGGTGTAGATGAATGTACAATAATGGATGTAATGTGGATAAATTAGGGATATAATAAATATAAGGGTTCAGCATTCTCTTCCTACGCCACGGTCTAGAATAGTAGAGGTCTTGTATCAGGCTATCTCCTTGCACTTATAGTCTAATACCAACAGTGCAAATGGATCTATATATTCTAGACCTCTATCTATATCCTAGACCATGGCTTGGGCCTGGGCCTAGTCACTGACCCATCTCTCTCAGAACGGCTCATGTCTAGGCCTAGTCAGAGTAACAAATAATACAATAGGTCCAGGCCTACATTATGAAGTGTAGGCCTAGGCTCACTATTGTTTACTTTCCATTTTGTAAAACTTTCTTGATGAAATTAATGTGAACCAATAGGCCTACTATAATAGGGGCACTATCAATTTTTCTAGGACTTGAATGGTGTATTTTTTAAATAAAATAGACAAGTGTAATATGTAATTTTTGATGTGATATTCTATTCTATTTAATTAAATCAGTATTGTTCAAGTGTGCCCAATTCATATGCCAAAATATGTTCAATAATACCTCAGACTATATTTTCAAGTTACCATTAAGATCTTACTTCATATTTTATTTTGTTTCCTCTTTGAGTGACTTAATATTGCCTGTATCAGAATTTGTTAGCATTAAGGGAAAGGTTAGGTGGAAGAGCAGTTGTGAGACCGACCTCGCCCTTTTTTACTGTATTTCACATATGTATCAATAAAAATGTATCTATCTATAATAATAATAATAATAATAATACTTTTATTCATGTGTAACAAAATACATTGTTGTAGAACAGGTCAAAATTTGTTATACGTAAGTAAAACATAATATACAAGTAAAACATCGATAAAATATATAGGCCTATATGAGATAGAAATCTCAAGGAACCTCACTTGGGTTGGTCATATTCAAATGCCGTTTGCGTATTCCCTTGCGTCGTAGAGTGGGTTTGAGATTAAAAATTCTTTCACCTTACGTTTGAAGGTAATGTCGTTTCTCTCACTCTTAATTTCTTGTGAGAGTTTATTATAGAAGATGGCACCCGCGTACGAAGTGCTCCTACTGAACAGTGACAGATTGTGTGATAGAGTGACGATATCATTCCTATGACGGGTGTGGTGGTCGTGAATCTGGTCGTTAGTTACATGTGTGGACAAATTCGTTCTGATAAACATGATTAGACTAAATATATAAAGGCAGGGAGCTGTCAGTATTTCTAGCTGTTTAAAGAAGGGTTTACAAGACGTTCGACTTGGTACGCCAGCCATGTATCTGATAGCCCTTTTCTGGATGACGAGTAGTCTTCTCATGTGCGGCGACCCGCCCCAGAAACATATTCCGTAGGAAAGGTGTGACTGGAAGAGCGCGAAGTACGCTACTTTCACGATTTCTATACTGGTAACCCTCTTGAGATTGCGTAACAGGAAGGCAGAGGTTGCAAGTTTCTTGGCGACCGTTCCAATGTGTGTCGACCAATCAAGCGTGTTATTAATAGTAATTCCTAGGAACTTGGTTTCATTGCTCTCCCTCAAACTAACCCCCATGAGTTTGATCAAGGGACTTGTGTGGAGTTGTCTTTGAGCTGTGTGAAATTGTAGGAAAGTTGTTTTGCTACTATTAATCAAGAGTTTTGCTGAACTGCACCACTTCACCATGCTTGATGCTGCCGCGTTTGCAGCATGGGCTATATTTTCTTTCATGTCAGATGTTATCAGGTGACTCGTGTCGTCAGCAAACAGTGCTATGGTCCCAGGGCCTAGGGATTCTGGTAGGTGGTTGACGTATAAAATGTAGAGCAGCGGGCCTAATACTGTGCCCTGAGGAACTCCAATGTGTGTTTCTTTGAGATCCGACTGAACAGCTCCCTCCGATAATGAAACAAATTGACTGCGATCTGAGATGAAAGAGCTAATCCATTTTAAGGGTACACCTCTAAAGCCCAAATTCATCAAGGTGTTGGCCAGTAGCTGATGGTCTAAACTGTCAAAAGCCTTTGACATGTCATAAAACAATCCCAGAGCTTGGGATCTCGTGTCTAAAGCTCTGTAAATTGATTCCAGGAAGCTGTTTATGACAAGCAAAGTCGATTTCTCCTTTTGGAAGCCAAACTGATTGTAGGAAAGAAGATCATTTTTCTCCAAGAAACTCATGATTCTAGAGTGTGCCACCAGTTCGAGAACTTTTGAAAACGATGACAATAGAGCTATAGGCCTCTAGTTCTCAGGGAGAGACTTGTTCCCTTTCTTGTGGATTGGTATGATCTTAGCTACTTTAAGTTTCGCTGGAAACACACCTGTAGATAGGGAACAATTTATAACATCTACAAGGGGCTCACAAATGTGTCGTGCACAAGCTCTTAGTAGATTACTAGGAACCTCATCCATCCCAGCAGAGTGCTTTGTGCATTTGGTGTTAATGATGCGAATGATCTCCTGGTTACTGACCGGGGTAAAGAATATTTGGCATTTTGAGCGTATCGGTAGTTTATGGTGTATAACAGTATTGCTAATTTCGCACCTGTTGAGTGTAGGAATTTTACTCTGCAGTTCGTATACAGCGCTGCAGAAATAGCTGTTTAATTGTTTGCGCAATCCTGTGGGTCCGTAACTGCTTTGTCCACTGTGGTAAGTTGAATTTTCGGCCTAGTCGAAGAGGATATCTCCAGTTTCCCTCGGATAACCTGCCAAGCAGCAGAGCATTTGTTCCTTGAATTGGATATGTGATTGTCATTGAATGCTCGCTTTGCCAACTTGATAGCTTGCGAGTGCGATCTTCTGAAGGCATTGTGCTCCTGTATCAAGTAATCATTGTTGCTAAACTTCATTTGAACGTACATCTGTCTCAGTTTCGCGGCCGACTCGCGTATTGCATTGGGTACCCAGTTTTTCTTCGTATGATTGCGGGGTTTTGACATCCGCTTAGGAAAAGCGCAGTTGAATTGGTGAAGAAAAGTAGAGTGGAATGCATCAAACTTTTCATCAGCAGTCTGGGCTGTGTATACCGAGTCCCATGACGATCTTGATAATAGTTGGTTAAAGTACTCGATTTGACCGTCTGTAAAGGTGCGTTTGCAAATCCTGTCGACATCGTTGGCTGATATGTTTCCTTCAGTTAAGAGCCCGTATCCTAGCTGAGAATATTTCTCTTCGACATGCGCGACCCAAGTTTGGTGTGCGATTTTGGAACTCGGTAGTGGACAGCTATCTCTCTCAGTTTCCTATGGCTATCTCTCTCTCTTGTAACTTGAAGTGTTCATCAAAAAAGACGTGCACTTTGGAAACAACATTTGACCGTTCCGATTTACCGCCTTCTCTATAAGTTAACAAATACACTCGGGGGTCCTAGACCGTCATTCTGCGTGTTGTCACTAGGTTGTCACAAAAGCCATCTGAATAGCAGGTAGTATTTTGAAGAGATATTTGGTAAACGTTTTAGCTATGGCTCTCACAATAAACTCATTCAGATTCCATCACAGATAATCGAGCTGTGATTCCATACAATATGCTGTTATTTCTGAAATCGAGGAAAGTAATATTCACAATTTTTTTCCTCATAACATTGATACTGGATACAAGATCATTGTTCCCCAATGAGAAAAAATATACCACAAGCTATGTATTTCATTGATACTTATATTGGTTAGTCACAATTGCTACTTGTATTCGAAAGTAGGGGTATACGGAGATTATGTTGACCACAAGGAAGTAAATGCAAATTTACAAATAATCATGCTGATAATAACTAAGTATAATTCGTAGGAAAATATCATAACAGATGATGAGTGATCAATTATTAGACGAGCTTTAGCGAGGATTCAATTTCACATACTGAAAAAAATTGGTGTTCGTTTTTATATATTTTTTTTTTATGTTCATTTGTCGGTTCTCCACAGGTCAAAAGGCTACAGCTATCAATTTCAAACTTTTTTTCATCATGGTTCCTTATCTAACTCAGATCTGTATAGTTTTGTGGCATTATCGGATATCAACTTTTTTTTTATGAATTTCAGAAATTTCAAAAATACCCTTAAAAATTTAAAAAATTTAAAATTTTAAAATTTTTATTTTCCAAAAAATTGAAATTTTGTGTGGAGTTGAATAACATCTTGATACACATTTCTGGGAATTCTCAGCTTGATCGGGTCAGCCATTTTGAAGAAAAAACACGAAATGTGCTAAATTGGTACCACTCGAAGCCGTTTTTACCCATTTATAACTAAAATGTTACCCATTTGGCGAATTTAGGCGAAAGTTTGGCAATGAAGTCGACATACTATTACTTTCCGCTCGTCTAACAACGCGTATATAGCGTTTTCCTAGTCATAAACAAATGATAAGATGAGTGCAAAATGAGTAGTGAGACTAGTGGATCGGTGGCTGACCCGGCATTCAGGAGACCGGGGTTCGATTCTGGACAGAGACCTCCAAGAAGAGTTTTTTCGTGGTGTCCCTCTGTCGTTTAGGTTCATACTGGGATGATTCCTTTGCAACAGACCACGACCGACTCCTTTTTACTATACAAAAACACATAATAAAGTAACCTTCCATCTAATCTTCTCATCAGTCATCACCTTATTCATCATTCACCGACGCCAATAGGTCTTAGTCATCATTCATTACTGTGCTTAGTTGAACCCAACATAAAAACATAAATGAATGCGTCAAAAGTACAATGTTATGTCGATTTTAGATTTTGTGTAAGCTTATTTTCAGTTATTATGCCCATACTAGGATCGCTTTCAGAATTATTTCATGCATATATTTAATATTTCATTGATTAAATTATCACAATATGTAGTATTTACATAATAGTTGAATGGTCAATCGGAGACTAATTCTGAAATGATAGACAAATTCACACATTTTTACAGTGATTTATTATTGGTTTAGTTTTTTTAAATGGAATGGCAAAGTGATGAAGACAACTGCCAATACAGCATGTATTTGTATACGATCTTTGTACATATTTCAAGAATAATTGTTTTCGCTTCGTATAGGCACATGTGTGTTCTTTTTTCACAAAATCTGACAACAATGAACTGTGAGCGGAAAATTGTACAACCCAATATTCTGGGAGAATAGAGAGGAAATATATTTATTTTCAAAACAAGTGAACGCAAGTGTCAGGCCAATCAAGCAACTCATAAGTGGAAGTTTTCTCAGGACACATTTTTCGAAGAGAATAAGATAAGATGATCGTGAAAAAATTCACACTGATCAGTCGTAGCTGCCTACACTGAAAATATGTGTGCATGTATAGGTCAACTTCACCTATATGAACCTTGACTGATCCAGGCCCAGCTAAGGCACTGCTTCATACATTCCAGTCAAGCGGGGCTTAGGTTCGAGCCTCGCATATGACATGGGTTTTTGTGAACATCATCCGTCTCTCTTCTGCGAGCTCACTCGTACCCCCTAATAACCTAGCTGTTGGTGAGGTCGAAATCTAAGCTAGCCGGTAAAAAGACCGCGAACAATTTTATCTCGCGGCAATAATATCGAGTAGGGTGAAATGACCGCACGTACATAAGGTCGTGGAGAAGAAAATATCGCGAGCCAAGTGAGCGCGGGTAAAAATACCGTGGAGGTAATAAGATCGTGAACAAATGATCGCGGGCAAAAAGATCGCGGGATCAAACAAAACTGGGCATTTTTCAAACTATTCGAATATGCGTGTGATCAAATTTGAAAGATGATCCATATATATATTTATATATATATATATATATATATATATATATATATATATATATATATATATATATATATATATATATATATAAATATATATATATATATATTTATTCATATATTTATATATATATATATATATATATATATATATATATATATATATATATATATATATATATATATATATATATATATATATATGTATATATATATGTATATATATATATATATATATACATATATATATATATATATATATATATATATATATATATATATATATATATATATATATATATATGTATATATATATATATATATATATATATATATATATATATATATATATATATATATATATATATGTGTGTGTATATATATATATATAAATATATATATAAATATATATATATACACATATATATATATATATATATATATATATATATATATATATATATATATATATATATATATTCACATCATCAGAACCCTAACAATGTGGAAAGTAATCAATTTTGTTTCAAATATGATGATTTTAAAATTCGTTTCAATATTAAATCTTACCGTAGTTTTTTCCTATATTCGTTTCTGTCTACAATAAATGATCATAGCATATTTGAAACTGATTAGGAATTATATTAATTATATTGTGACCATTTCTTGGAATGATTCAGCGATCAAATTTCAAATTTCAATTGTGAAATCACTCAATCAATGTGGAAACATGAAATGTGATAAATCGTGTTTGTTATATTTTGTGTCGTTTTTCACGTTATGTTTCTCATGTTGTTTCACTATAGAATATAATGATGGGCTACTAACAATGTGTTAACAATGTGTGAGTTAAACAACTCGAGAAGTCGAATTTCAACTCTCCATAATTCATCAAACGATAATAAATGTAATTGTAATAGTTTTAATTCTGATTTTGAGCATTGACCCAAAAAATGTGTTTCTACTTGGGTATGAAGTCAACTGGAATTATTTTCACTGAATCGGTGAGAAATGCACCTAGGACTAAAATAAAAAATGTATTCTTGTTGTAATGAGAATGTGAAGACACTTACAACTAAATACAATTGATTGGTGTGATATATCGGTATATTGGTTTTCAGCTAATCACTTTTATTCCGTTCCAAGAAAGGTTCATTTGGAGTGACAGCACTCATGGCTCGGGTCCACTTCCTACCTAGGTTGACAAGTGGAAAGGGGATGATTTTCAAAGAGTTCCAGTGTCACCGCTAGATGGAGGAGTTTTCCAACTTATAATTTGGACAAAATCTAGTTACTGTAAGTTACATGACACATTTTGATCAAGGAAAACGGGAAGACTGTTGAATTATAGGCAAATCAAGATTTTGAATATTGATGAGAAAGGTTGAACTTAAAGATGTGCGTTTGTAATTTTTTTCTAGTTATATTCGGTAACCGGGAATTAGGCAATGAAAACCATCAAATTGGCACTTTTTGATTCAAAAATTGCTCCATATTAAAATTATTCTTCAATATTCAACTAGGCATATCCAATTGTGAGAGTATCGTTTATCAATTGCTTTTTATCGCAAATCCGTAGTGTTTGTAGTTCTTGAGATATATGTGATGGAAGTGCACCCTGTACTCAACATGAAATCTGTCTAAGATGCGGGCTCTTAATCGGAATTTGAGGAGCAGTCCATTGTGGTCAGAAATGGCGAGATCAAGCGAGTCACATTTGATATCAGCATTATGGAAGTTGCTGAATATGTTGTCCAGCGCAGTTGAGGAGCTCGAAGTTATTCTAGTAGGTATGGTTTCAGAGGAGACATTTATTGCTGGTAGCAAATTAAATGAGTTTGTCAAGTCCAATAGCTTTGTTAGAGAAGGTGAACCAAAACCGACAGACATGTCAATATTGAAGTCGCCGCAGACAGCTATTCTCGTGTTGCTTCCAAATTTATTTGCAATAAACTCTAGTGCAGCTTCAAGTCTGTCAAGGAAGAAGTGTATATCCCCATTCTGTTTTTTCCCATTCGGTGAACGGTAGAGCGACAGCAATATGAAGGATGGAGCAGACACCGAATTCCATTTGGCAGCGCAGCATTCAAAATTTTTGTCAACGCTGAGTGCTGAAATATATGGGATGTCCTCTACATCTGATGAAATAGAAGATTTGACAAGTATTGATACCCCGCCCCCTTTGCCATGCCGCCTGCTGTAGTAGCTTGGGCAAGAGTAGTTGTCAACATACGTCGCACATATTTCCTCTTCCTCCAGCCATAATTCTGAAAGACAAACTATATCTGGAGAGAGTTTGTCAAGGATTATTTCTAGTTCGTCTACTTTGTTACGTATGCTGCGGATGTTGAGCTGTAGTAAGGAACTTGAGTGGTGAGACGAGTGCGACCTGATAGATCTCGCCATGTACCTTCTAGCCTCGGCCTTCTTAGGACTTTGTTGGCCTAACTGCTCAGTATGAGTGGGTATCCTCTTGGGTTTCTTTTTGAATGGATGTTTTTTAGAACAGTTATTTTTTGGTTGAGGATTTAATGAGATACTTGAGGAATTTATGGGGGCACTAGGTTGGGGGGTTAGGGACCTAGGGGGTTTTGACGGGTGGACTTGGCTGGTTGATGGTCATAGGTTTAAGCGCTGAGTTTGGCGAACAATCCTCTTGGGTCGACTGGAATGTGTAGCGAGAGGTTGATTGGTGGTCGTAGACGTGGAGTCAAAAGTCCTGCTGGTGGGCACCGCTGTTGGAGCGGGAGGCGACTCCTCTAACGCTGGAGGTTCCATCGACGTCCTTGGGGGAGTCGTCATTGGCGATAGAGTTTGGTCTACCATTAGTATGGAAGCTGTCGAGGTAAGTGTTAGAGGCATGGAAAACGGGACCAGCGGCGTTTGAAGTGGGGGTTCCATCGATGGTACGGATGGCGCCATTTTTATTTGAGACAGAGGCGTCGTTGGCACCTTCGGCATTGTCGTCGTCGATTGTCGAGAAGGCTCCGGGGCCAATGCTGGAGACACCGTAGTCGTAGCCGCTATCGGTTGTGCTGGAGGCGGTGAGAGGTCCACCCACGTAGAGGTTGGATGTTGTGTATTTGCAGTGGTTGGTGATGATAGTGCAGAGGATGGGGTAGAGTGCAGAACGCTAGGGAGAAGGATAGGAGTGGGATCAAGTGAAATGTTAGGTTCAATAATATTCTGGATTAGTGATCGGCTGAGTTGAGCGTTTATATGGAGAAGTGAATTTGCAGTAGATTTGGCATAGAAAAGTTGGAACTGAGTGTAGTTGAGACATTGCTGGAGTAGGTACAACTGTTGCAGATGTTGTTGTTGCTGAATTGCTGTAGCTTCTGTTCAAGATGATGAAGATATTGATTGGCCTGTGGGTGTTGCTGCAAATGGTCATGTTGATGTTGTCGTTGCTGCAAATGGTCATGTTGATGTTGATGATGGTCCTGCTGTTGATGTTGGTTGTCCTGTTGTTGTTGCTCGCGTTGCTGGAGGTGGCTTGCGTCGTGTTTCAAAAGCCTTGGGCTGTAGGGATCCGCTGTGGTCTCACAATGATTTGATGAGTTAGCGGGTTTATTTAGCTCAGGGTTGGTCATACTAGATGTTGGAGGAGCTGTGGCCAACTTCACACTGCTTAGTGGTACAATATTATAGTCATCTCTGAACTTTTGCCTTTGCCCCTTGATACAAGTAAAATGGCACCAACCGTGAGAACTAGCATTGTAGTGGCCCATACCTCCACTCTTTGAACAGAGGCGACACATCACGTTGAGCCTATTGTTAAACAAGATTGCGGTCTCCATGTGTTCGTGGTCAAGCGGCAAGAGTCTATTCTAACTACTCAACTTGTTTTAATAAATAAGTCAATGCCTAGTCGACAATTTGGGCGTTTTGTGTAGAATTCACTGTTCACTACTTGTCACTGGTTGAAACTTGTAATATCTAACCGCCAAATTACGGTAGGCCTAGGGCTTAGCCTATTTTTTGACAGCTCGAAAGATAACGTTAATAACTATCACCGAAAACCTCGGAAGCCGAAAAATCTTCGTCAATACATGTATGGGTACATATAGTCAAAGCTTGTGTCACTCATGTAGTACAAATTCGAAAACAAACCATTAAAAATGAATTTTATTGCAGTAGCCACTTCCCTGGACAACCGTAGTGTCGGCCATCTTGTAAAAAATCTAGGCTTATATATCCAAGTGCCTTTAGGCTAAGCTAGGCCTATGCAATTTGAGGTTAGACTTACCTTCGAAAGTTTTTATTTCAATAACCTTCCAATAGCGATGTTCTAAATCCTTTTCCCAATGACGATAATGCTTTACGTACACACTCAAGTCTTGAAAAATTGATATTTTGTAAGATATGAGATATTTCGTTTTGGATGTGACAGAATTTAGCCAAAAACAAACCGCCATTATGACAAACGCGCATCAGTTTTGATGAAAATGGCGAGTTTTGGAATGTGCGTTAAAACACGCATTATAACGCATTGCGCGTTTGGTTTTCGTGTTCGAGAATTTGGCTTGACTCGAACCGTACGATTTGTGTATGTGACGTCACCAAAACGCATGTTCTTGAAACTCGAGTATTGGGCCCCAAGACACATGGCCCAACTATTTAGACAGACATAACCTCACATCTAAGATGGAAATAGTCCCACTTCTGGGACAGACATGACCTCACTTCTTAGACAGACATAACCCCACTTCTGGGACAGACAACCCCATTTCATGGTAAGACATAACCTCACTTCTTAGTCAGATACGGTCTTCCAGCCCCAGATCCATCCACGGGTTGTCCGTGGCTTAGCGCCGCCGCTCCATGATCTTGTCTGGACACAAAACTGCATCAGATTTCAACTGCGTCAGTTTGCAACTGCGTCAGATTTGAACTGCGTCAGATCTCAACTGCGTCAGATTTAAACTGCGTCAGATCTCAACTGCGTCGGATTCAAACTGCGTCAGATCTCAACTGCGTCAGATTTAAACTGCGTCACATTTTTACTTTGTAAGATGTTTTTGCTATGAATAGTACTACATACAATAGTGGAGGGGAAATACCCCCACCATGTACAGGTACAGTCTTAGCAGCAAATCAAAACTGACGCAGTTGAAAACTGACGCAGTTGAAATCTGACGCAGTTGAAAACTGACGCAGTCGAAAACTGACGCAGTCGAAAACTGACGCAGTCAAAAACTGACGCAGTTGCCGCTGTCCCGGTTGCCAATACTAGTTTCAACCCCTGCTACGAACTTTTTTATAAGGACTTCGTCATGAATTTAAAAATTATAACACTGCCATGTATATACATTCATAACACTATCATTTATGACCAGCACATGCAGCGCATGGTTAGCGTACTCGCTTCATGCGACCCGGGAGGTGAAGGGTCATATCGGACCTGGTTCGATCCCCTTCACCGTCCATCTTAGGGGCTGTCCATAAATGACGTCCACATTTCGGGGGGGAGGGGGGGGGGGGTCATCAACCATGTGACAATGTGTGACAAGGGGGGAGAGGGGGTATACACTAATGTGACATCCAGTGTTGGGAAATGAAGTTTTAGAATGAACGTGTTCGCGTTCGTATTTTCTGAACTTTTCAATGAACGCGTTACATTTACAGTCCACAATCTTGAACTTTCTTCACGATCGATTTTTTTTCTTCAACGGAATGGAACGTTCATTTGAAAGTTCATAATTTTAAAAAATCAATATTAAAAATCATTCTAAACGAACCAAAAAAATTTTCCTCTCAACAAATTTTTGATATAACTCAAGTACTGGATATAAGACAATTATTTATGAGGATAATTTTGTTTTACTTCAAAACTCATTTTGATGAATATAAACAAAATGTATTTATATCCCATGCCGAATGCACAGCTAATTATACCAGGAGTCATAAACTACACAATTTAGCTATTCCCAAGAGGAGAAAGCAAATTGGTCGACAAAGTGCCGATTACATTGGACCTCATATCTTCCATAAAATTCCATCTAATATCAGAGAAACGAGTAGTTTGTGTATTTTCAGAAAACAAATCGACCATTGGCTGTCGTCTATAGGAGAATTATTTGTCCAACATGCTTTACCAAATTAATTACATACAGGCTTATATTACTATAGCCTACCATCCTATTCGACACGATCGCATTATCCATACTTCTTTGTCCAAATTCCGGATGAGATCGACTACATTACGGTCTATTCCGAATGTATGATATTCACTGTTCGGGATTTCATCATATCACCAGGCAAGCCATATATTATTTTCGAACCCTTTTTTTTCATAAAATTTTCAAGGTGAATTTTTGAACGAACTAATGTTTTTTTAGAATTTGAACTTAAACTTTTACAGCAAAGCCACGAAAACGAACTTTGAACTTTTTAAAAGATCGATTCATTTGACATGAACTGAACTTTTTAAAAGTTCCTTTCATAAGTGAACTTCCCCAACACTGGTGACATCCACATTTACACTACATATTATTCGTTTCTTTCAATTTTCAGGAAAATAAGTTGCCGCCATATAATTTGTATGAAATAATATTTTAATGCAGAATAGACCATTTCCGATAAGAATGAGCCATCTAGCGGCGATCGTTTGAACTACAACAGGATGTTATTACCCGAGCTCGAAAGTCCTATGCTGCCAATGCTATTTAGCACGTTTGATTTATATCATTGTGCGTTACAGTGTATAATATGATGGTAGTTTCAACATTTATATGTTTACTATATACTGAGAGATTTACACACTGTCAGAGTGAGTAAGATGAGAGATAATGCAAGTTTTGTATCTTGGTGTCTCGCCTTTAACCCTGTGGATAAGCGGCCTGACATTTTGAACAGTACTAAAACTCCCAGAATGCAATACCAGCGATCTCGGCTGCTAGGAGGCGGGACGCGCCTGCGCGTTGAATAATGAAAATGGTCTATTTAGGTGGCTGTGAATATTTTTTATCTTTGTGATTGAACTTCTTTGTCCTTTGCAGTTTTGAGAGTTTAGTTCTGTCAAGTTTTGCATCTCAGTCTCACATGTCAATTGCTTTGGTTTAGAGGTCAAGTTTGTCCCATTAGTGGGCGAGATATCAGAGTGGTCACGAAATCCCTGGACCAGTGACTGATAGTGTTTCATACCATCAATCACCTGTTCATGTTACCAATCATTACAATGTTATTGAAAGAAGAAGTGCAATTATTACAATGCTTAAAAAAGGTGCAATTACTAAAAAAAATCGAGTAAAACTTTTTTTCAATATCCCAATCCCAGTTTTTCCAAATTCGCATGAATAATTTCATGGGGGGGGGGGGGGAAGTAAGCATTCGTTGGATTGTGACATCATTAAAGGTGGGGGGGGTCATCATCTCTGTGACCAACTCGGACAAGGGGGGGGGGTAACCCTAAAATTGTGTGACATCATCTATGGACAGCCCCTTACAGGGGTTTTTCGTAGTTTCCCTCTGTAGTCCAGACTAATGCTTGGATGGTTCCTACAATGTAGGTCGCGACCGCTTCCTTCCCACTATCATATACCCAATACCTAAAAAAAACCTTCATCTCATCATCCCATCATCTCATTAATCATTCATCCGACGCCAATAGATCTTAGTTATCATTAAAGTGCGTCGTTAAACCCAATATAAAATTTAAAAAAAAAATCGTTCATGTACTAGATAATATATCTAATTAATTATTTGATGATTTTAAAAATAAACGTAGTTCCAATACGAGACAAAATATAATATAAAAGTCGCTGCCCACAATCTGTCTGTTTTCTGAAAAATCTACGGATTACAAAGTGTTATTATGGTGTTCAAGAATGTATACAAGATAATTCCGCATAAATAAATATACAATATGTCATCAATGTCTCACTTACATCATAACAACTTCTATCTTCTGCTTCTTCCATCTTCTATAAATGTTTGTATTATTTGAACATTGACTACTTGTTTCTACAATGATTTTTTTCCTATATGTATTCTATAATTTTTTGTATATTGACGATGGCAATATCATGTACCATGATCAATCTATTAAATACAAATTATCATTATTATTTTGTCTCATGAAGCTTATCAATATCGATTGCCAATCATTAGTTTCATTTATCAATACCTTCATCAGTATCTTTGATTATTACTAAAATTATAACATGCATTTTTCATAAATCGAAAGTAGGCCTATTCATTCTTGTTTTATCCCACAGATAAGCCTTTTTTGACTTTGTGGAAAAGCGTGTAAATTATTCTTGTGTGTATGTATTCATTAGAACTAATAATTTTAAAAAATGTATTATTATTTTTCCCGCTCAATACCTTTATCAATTACCATAGACCAAAGAATATCTTCTCTATTTATTCTTCTCTATATAATCTTGTCTATATTTCTTATTCTTCTATATTTTCAATCGATATCTATATTATTTGATCTATGCAATTACCATATTTCAACGCGGCGTTCACGCCTCTATTCTGCAATATGCATGTGAAGTCATTTCATGTCTGAAAGAAATGCAATGCCCGGTATAGAGAATTGTTGAACACAAAATAAAGTGAGATTTTCCAATACACATTATTTTGTTTTACAATAACTTATCTCGTAACTAATGTGTCAACTGTGTCAGATGTGTCAAAGCATCCTTCTCGTCAATCATTGCCAATGTGTCAGTCGATCTCATTGTACTGTTAATAGTGAACGAGATGGACAACCCCCTTCCATCACTACCTTGGCCCCCTCGAAGGATCCGGACACCTTGACATGGTGGGGGGGCTTGCATGGCCCCGTTATCTGCATAGCTGTTGTCGGGAGCAATTCATTTGTTCCCAGCTGAGTCACCAATGGCGATAATAAGGGTCCAGACCAAGTTCGAACCGTCTCGGTCGAGTGGAAGCCTTTTGGTGACCGGGGTATTTTTTTGGGGGGGGGAGGGAGTACTGAATCTTGCGTTTGTGTCGTATTTTATTTCATTTTCTTGTCACTTTTCTCATTATCCATCATCTTCTTTTCTTGTAATTTGTTTTCTCTTCTCTTATTTTTCTCTTTCTTCCCCGCTCCCCCCATATCCTTGAAACATTCACAAACGTAGACAACCATGAACCATGGCAAAGCACACGGAAATTAACATGGGCGCAAAATGACCACGCTGGCGATGCGCCACACTAACTAATAAACCATCTTGGACGCGTCATGCGTCCTACCAAACGTTGTCAACAGTTGACAACGTTTGAGGATGTTTTGAGCATATGGAGGAAGAGCGCAAGAAAGAGAAAAAAAGTAAGGAGATATGAGATCAAAGGAAATTACAGTTGAAAAGCAGAGAAAATGAATAAAATGAGTGAAGTTGAGAGAAAAGGAAGTGACAAGAAAATTAAATTGAGTAAAATAAAAGCGCAACGCTCAAAACTCCCTCCGTATACTCCGGTCACCAAAAGGCTTCCTCTCGACCGAGATACCTTTTGGTGACCGGAGTATATGGAAGAACTACTGAACCTTGCGTTTGTAATCTATTTCATTTCATTTTATCGTTACTTTTCTACTCATGTGTCGTCGTCTTTTATTTGATTTTATTTCGACTTCTCTCATTTTTCTCTCTCTTTCCCGCATCCTCCATATGCTTAAAACACCCACAGCCCGTTGTGTATGAGCATAAGCGCAAAATGACCTCGCTGTCGACGCGTCTTTACACCCCATCACTAACTAACTTCTCTGCACACAGCACACAGGATCTTTACATATTCAATTTCAATTCAATTTGAATATCATTTCATTCTTGTTCATGTAATACAGTTACAAACATACATTTGAACATTGAGTTTTATAACAATATCATAATACTAAATTAACAATACATTGAACCAATATATCGACTCTATAAATATATACATCAATTTTAAACGTTTTAAGGTAAAATGGAATTGATCGCAAGAATTCAATTTTAATTTCAAGAGATTTCAATTGTGATGTTTAATCTTAATTTAGAAATAAGAAGCCCGCGTAAGAGAAAAACTCTTGTGTGCGGACTGTCTGAAATAAATATATGTCGAAATGGTAAGTTGCGATTTTAGTCTTGACTTATTATTATTATTAATTAATTTTATTTTTATTCATTCTTTTAATGATTTATAGAATGTGAGATATGAAAATGATAATATATAGAAAACACAAAATATGATGTATGCAACATACACACATAGTAATATTTGAATAATGTTCTACGTTTTATTTGATGATTTTTAAACTGAATTCATTAGGTTATTTCACCAAAATATAAATCAAGATATATTGCAGTGTTCAAGGGAAGTTGAATAAAGTGCAGGAGTTTCGATTTTTTTAAAAGAATAAGCGAAGTTCAACTGGAATTGAGCTGAAGTACAATTTGTAAAATATCTGGTCCAGCTAGCCATAAAGTAAGATTCCTGTTGAATGAATAAAAAGTGTAACATTGTTTTATATATAATGGGAGGTGGTTGAATATGAATGGGCCTATAGCCTATAATCAGCGTGTTTTTGTCCAATACGCTTATGTCTTTTGGGTACCTCTAAAGTAAACTGTTGAAGCGGTTGATTGTTTGATCTGGTATAGTGTTTTTTTATCCAATTTATAATAACTGATGTGTGTATAGGTATGTAGGATTACTGCTTTAAAATAAATTCTCTCAACATCTGGCATGTTAGTTTCTTCAAAAGTAAATTTAGAGGAGTATTGTTTATGTTTATCTAATATGATTTTAAGCAAAAGTTTTTGAATCTGTAAGAGTGGCAGAATATTTTTTTTATAGGCACCGCCCCAGCCAATTATACCATATTGTGAAATTGATTGAGCTAGAGCTTTATAAACTTGCAGTAGCAACGATCTTTTAAGTATATGCCTTAGTCGATAGAAGACGTATAGTAAGTTACGAATTTTATTGACGCAGGCATTGATGTGATCTTTCCATCTAATGTTTGTATCAATTATTATTCCAAGATACTTTATATTGTTAACCTTTTGTATTTCATAGCACTCACATTGTATATTTAGTGGACAGTCAGCGGAATGTAATTTCAATAATTTATCGTCTGTAGGTTGTGTTTTTGAAGTAATAGTAATAGGCAAATAGATAGTTTTAGTTTTATTTAATGTTTGTATGTTATTGTTGAGCCAGGAGTAGATGCGTCTGAGTGATTTATTAGCTTTACCATATACCTTGTGCTAGTCTGAATCTTTGAAAACAAGAGCGGTATCGTCTGCATACGTTATTATTTCACCATCAATATGAGAATTACAAAGATCGTTGATATAAACTATGAATAAAATTGGTCCCAAGACAGTTCCTTGCGGTACTCCATATTGTATCACTCTCCTAGAACTTGTAGTTGTGCCAATTTTTACAGCCTGCTCGCGATTTGAAATGTAGCTTCTAAAAAGAGTGAGCGCCACGCGTACGCCCATTCTCTCCAATTTTAGTATAAGTTTTTCGTGGTCAACTGTATCAAAGGCTTTTGCCAGGTCTAAAAATATTGCAAGGACTTTGTCGTCACTATCCAATGATTCATAAATGTTACTAATGATTTTGTATATTGCGTCATCTGTACTAAGGCGTGATCGAAATCCGAACTGATTTGGAGATAGTATGTTGAATTTTTGTAGAAAAGAATTCAGTCTAGTTTTGATGCATTTTTCTAAAATTTTTGCTAAATGAGACAAAAGTGAGATTGGTCTATAATTTTCAGGTTTAGTTCTATCATTTTTCTTGAATATAGGTATAATAATATAGCAGTTTTCAAATTTTGAGGGAACTCTCCATTTTCAAAGCAAAGATTAATATGTGTTTAAGAGGGCTTGCTATTTGATGTTTCACCGCTATAATTGTATTCGCTTGCAAATTATCATGGCCGGGTGCTGAGTTGGTTTTGAGGGTATTTATAATTTCTGTGTGGCTAATCGGTGTTAAAAACATGGTGTCTTCGTTTCTAGGTATATGATCTAAATTGTTATCACCTCTATTGTTACGATAATTTTCGGATTCAATATTATTATCGGCAAGGTCTCTACCAACATTAGAAAAATAGTTATTAATTGCCTCCGCTGTCATCTGCGGATCATCCGCAGGAAGATGTACTTCGCTATTTATCTCAATTTTATCTATAATTGTGTGAGTTTCATTTACTTTCCTATCAGAGATTTCGTTGATACATTTCCAAACCTTCTTGGGATTGTGCTCATTTTTTTGTATTCTGATAGCATAGTATTCATTTTTTGTCTTGAATATCAGTTTAGTCAAAAAATTTCGATACATTTTGTATTTTTCTTTCAGTCTTAATACATATTGGTTACTTATGTTTGGACACAAATCTAATTTTTTAATTTGTGAATGCATTTTGTTTCTTTTTCTTATCGATACAATTAGCCCTCTCGTTATCCATGGTTTAATTTTCTTATATTTGGCATTATTTTCAAGTTCTCTTTTGTCAAACGAGTTGTCAATGTGGGTTTTAAGTTTTGTATCGAAATTATTGAATGCAATGTTGACGTCTGACATCTGGTATACATCATCCCACAGTTCTTGCTCCAAACTCGTTTTTAATGTATCCAAATTTAATATTTGTATATTATTAATTTGTTAATTTTGGGTGTTCTGATTCAAAGATGGGTGAATTATGTTACAGAATTTATGATTGTTATCTGTTTTCCAACTAAAAATAATGGTATAATGGTCTGTAATGGATGATTTGTATATACATGTTATAGGGAGTTTTGTTTGTTTTGACTTAATAAATAGATGGTCTATGCATGTTTTACTCTGTGCGAGCACTCTAGTAGGGGCGGTAACATAGCTTTTATAACCTTTCGAGTATAGTAAGTTGAGGTAATCTTGTTGAACTTGAGTCAAATTATCACCAAGTATATTAATATTGATATCGCCTATTATCAATTGATAGGTGTATTGTGGGAATTTTGTTATGACTGAATCTAATTCACTAGCAAAGTCAGCAGTATTTTTAGAAGGAGAGCGATAAATAAATAGAATAGAGTAAGTTTCCTTCTCAATTGTAAATGTAAGAAGAGCTGAATTTGCATTTACTGTTAAACAATCAGAGTCAATAGTTATTTCATTAATACGGTTATTATTCACAAGTACACTACTAATCCATAAGCGTTCGTGTGTCTGGCATTAAAGAAATAAGTCGAATATCCAGTTATATTAAACGCTTCATTTGTAATCAAGTGTGTTTCTGTCAATACAATGATGTCGAATTTGAAGTAAAGTTGTTCGAGAATAATACAGAGTTCATCAAAATGTACTCGGATACTTCTAATGTTTTGATGCATTATTTTGAACTCGACATGATTATGATACAAGGCATTGACTTCTGAAATATGACCAAGAGTATTGTTGTTATTATAACTATTATTTTCTATAAGGTCAGTCCAGTCCCGCATAATGAATAATATATAAACAAGCCAACAACAATTCGGATTTTATATTTTTATACTTACAATATATTGCTTACTTTAGTGGAATATCAGATATTGCTCGTCCCTGCGCAAATAAACTTTACCTCCTTTCACCCACGTGAACTTATATCCAAGTTGTTGTTTGGCGTTCCGACTGAGCCAAAATATGTTTTTGTTGATTTTAGTAAGATGTTCATTAACAAAGATGCGATCTGTAGATTTGTATCTCACTCGCAAGCAGTGTTTTCTTTTCCTTCTTCCCGTATATAATATTCTCCTTATAATATTCCGCGAAAACAGTTTTGCGATGATTGGGGGTGGTTTGTTGGACGCTCCGTTTCTAAGGCCAAGACGATGGCATACATCAATATCTTCTTCGTTTATCGGACAGCCCAGGATGTTTGAGATGTCTGACACAATGCGATACACGTCTTCCCTCTCGTGATATGGAACACCCTGAATCTCGATAGATATTGTGATTACGCGAGTATTGTTCCAACTCATTGACTCGTGTGGACAAATTCTCGTTTTCTATCTTCAATATTTTATTTTCATTCTTGCATTCACTTATGTCACCGATTAACAGTTCGATCTTAGAAGTTTGTGTTCTGTTCTCTTCCAGTAATTCTTTGTGCATCAAGGCCTGTTCCCCCAATGTTTTTGTGATATCTTGTAATGCAGTCAGGATTTCGCGAATAGTATCCGACATCGCTGAATAAATCGGATCAGCTTTGTCGCCGTGGAGACTTGCCGCTATCTCATATATTATATTAGTTATCCTTCTTTACATGGAATACTTGATTATGTAAAGTTCATTTGAAGTTCAAACTGATCTCATTTAAATATGAAGCAATTGATGAGAAATTGTTTTTCGCCGTAATGTTATATTGTAGAGGAAAAAATATTGTTTCTATGTAGTCTAACCTAGGAGGATTTTATATTGAGTCTAACGGATAAAATACTAACCGGGTATTCTCAAGATCGAGGGTTCGATTTGCACACAGGGTTAATTTTATATATTTTTTTTCTTTTATATTGGACAATTGAAATTATTTGTTTACAATTTAGTTAATCTTTTGACATTCACTTACCGCCGTCTTCACGTCCCATCACTCCACTGCCGTTTAATATAGGTTTGTTCGTCTGCCATGAACACTTTTTTCGCGTCGTTCACATCCGGTGCAGTACAGTACACACAGGAAGTACGTCACTTGCACACCAGTGTATAAGTGAACTGACGTGTGGCGAACGAACGGCAAAAACCGAAGTGGCCAGAACTTGATGCGGGAAGCGACTTGGACGTTTTGGAGATTGTACTGAATATGCTAGAGCTGAGCTTATATGCAAAAAATTGATTACATCAAAGTTTAAAATCACTTCAAATTTCTTCATCCCTACAAAAAACCGGGCCAAAACACGCTTTAGGTATAGGTTAATGTTAGGCCTACATGGGTTGACACGTTATTTGCAAGGCGTAATCTAAAATGTCAATTGCACTAAAATATCCGTAAATATTAATAAATTTAGAAAGAACCTACCTGACAAACAAAACGTGTATCGGCCATCGCCGACAACTACAAAACCATTTCCTTTTTTTAGTACACTCCGCATCAACATGAACGGCACTCGCAACTAGTACACTCCGCATCAACGGCAAGTATGGTGGGGGTTAAAAACAGGTTGTCCATCTCATTTTGACTATGCGCTCTAGGGTTGACAGTTGCCTCTCATTGTGGTCTATCCGATAACAATTTCACTATCGCAATAAGAACAAATTGTAGTTCACCACAGCGGTAATTCGCTTGCTACATGTGACAGGGAGGTGAGGGGTTAGATTGGGCATACGTTCGATACCCGCCATCAACCATTTTTACAGAGGTTTCTCGTGGTTTCCCTATGTAACCTGGATGCATGCTGGGACTGTCGTTCAGGAGACCGGGGTTCGATTTCCCGCTATTGTGGTCGACCATGCTGACAGGTGTTTTTCGTGGTTTTCCTCTGTCGTTCAGATCAATAGTGGAATGGTTCTTTAACAATAGGCCACGACTGACTCCTTCCCACTATCCAAAAAAACACCTAATAAAATAACCTCTCATCATCCCACCATCTCATATATCATTTACCGACGCCAATAGATCTCAGTCATCAGTACAGTGCGTCGTTAAAACCAATATAAATAAATTGAAACCATAGGAGAAAGAAAGAATTAAATTTTTGCTACCGGTGTCGATACCACCAATTATTGTTTTCTTGAATATGCATATTTTTTGTGTCAGTAAAACAACCATTGTAAGAACGTTCAATATTGAAATATTTGATAAAATACAATTCTGTTTGCACAAAAATACGTCACAGATTGTGTTCAATTTGTTTTGATTTTGTCAATGAAGTGACCATTTTAAAAAGTAATGGAACAAGTGTATATATTTTTCTCAATTATGGAATATTGTTCCGTAACAATATTCAATCGTATACAATTGAATGTTTATCCTACAATTACAAGAATATCTCGTGTGCTTGCATCGCATATTTCCTGTACAGTAGTTATTAAGAGTTCGTTATATGAATCCACATTGCCCACAAAATTCTACATGCCTAAAATTACCCTCCCTCCTACACCCTTCCTTTTGCGAAGCACACTGATCTGATCGCAACATATGTGAGGACGATTTCCATAATCAGCCAATATCGAAACATATTTTCTAGCAATAGCGGAATAATTTCCAACGAGGCCTATTCCACGTGCAAGATATTGCATTAATATTATTTTGCTTGATATTAGATTTGTGCACGCGTGTGTTGTGCTGGGGGGGGGGGAGGGGCGGGGAGAAGGGGGAGATATGGTACTATTAAAAAGCAGGGTGAGGGGTCGAGCAGTCGAGGGGTGCAGAAAATGGGTGGGATGCAATATATCTAGTCAATTATTCACCCAGTTATTAAAATCCTATTAAATAAAGACAGTAGTTGGAATTGTGTAACTAATATACTACAAGGATGTCATGCTTGAATTTGCTTCAAGCGGATATCCATGACTCAAGAGAAATACGGCCGTTTGTAGAGTTGGTATAGGGGATGTTTAGCCAACATTCTAACAAGATAGGAAAAAGTTAAAAAACTTCGTTTAAAATAGAAATGGAGTCCGACAAATGGCAAATGGGAATATTACCTCTACGCTAGTATTGAAACAAGGCTTCTCCCTCTTCCCCATGATTTTATATAGCCTGAAGAGGCTATAGATTTTTTTAGGAGAGTACAAATAAATTCCTCTTCTCTCTTCCTCTTCTCTCATCACGAAAAACTAAACTACCAACCATTTTTATTGAAAAAAGAATACATATTTTTTTTGTCTCTATAATCTTTGAATTCTTATTTTTCTATGATTTTTTTTCATCTAGTTATCACAACTGATAACGATGAGTAATTAAATTCAATAATATATAAATCTACATATTTACACGTGTAAGCCCAGTTCATACATCAGCGCGACAGAAACACATCGTAGCACTTATGTAACTGAATATATATATTTATATATATATTTATCTAAACATAAATATATATATATATATATATATATATATATACGCACATACATAATCACATATACATATACACACACACACACACACACACACACATATATATGAATATATATATATATATATATATATATATATATATATATATATATATATATATATATATATATATATGTATATATATATATATATTTATATATATTATATACATATATGAATAAATGGTATCAGACTTTCGTGATCGCTATTATATAACATATAGACCTACTATCATATCCATGTCGTAGACCATTACCGTATATAGGTCCAATGTAAATGAATGAAGAGAACCAATGCAGCTATA
>OZ023327.1:52963186-53038186 GCA_964007535.1 Brachyptera risi | reverse complement strand
AAGACGTGATACAAGCATTAAAAAGATGTGAAAAGCCATGCAGATTGGACGTCTGTCAAAGAGAGAATAGTTCTGAATATGTTGACATTTATATTCGGGATACCCAAAGGGCTAGCTCCTAAATACTCTATAACAAATAAGAGTTCAGTACGATAAATTATGATCTCAGAAATAAATCTTGTGCAAAAATTAATAGATGTAGAAATAACTTCGAAGAAAATGTATTCATTTATCCTTGACCATATAAAATGTTTTATTTGTTCATTCTTCACGTGATAAAATGTTTGAATATCATAACTTGAAAATATTCAACTAACTTGAACTAATTTCATTCAGCTCTATATTCAAGTAGACCTATTTTATGATTCTTGAAATTCTTGAATACAAAAGCTATGAGGATATTATGACAGGATACCTGAACAAATAACAGATCTGAATAAACCAGAAGATTTCAAAAGATGTTGTTGGAAATTAATAAAAGAGGCCCATGCACTCCCATGCCCATACACTCCAAAATAATAACTTGGCATCCATTCACATACAAAATACAAGTACAATTTTGTATGTTTAATTCTATAGTGGGATTATTTTCAAATACATTCAGACGAAAAAAAAGCCATTACCTTCTCAATATTGATAGCTGATATAATATAACTACAATTTCTATGAGCTACGAATATGCAAACAAAAAGTAGAAAAAACTTTGCTCGCTATTTTTGGCGGCAGAAATCATGTAGCTCACTTATTTCCTGTTATCTGTGGATGTCAATCAAAATCCATCCAGTGAGTTCTAAAAATGTAAACTAGAAAACTAGATTGCATTGCCCGGATAATGAGAAAATCAACATTACTGGCTCTTTCATCCATGGCCGATGGCTTTATTGTATTCCTCTACCCTAGATCTCTAGTTGTCGAAATAGTACGACAGCCTTCTAGTTCCCGTGTTAAACAGTACTCCTTAACAAAACACAAAAATGTAACCCAAAATCTCTAGAAGTGAGCCAACCAACTCAGACAAACAGATTACTATGTTTATCTCAATTACTTCAAAATTAGACACAACATCATATTTTCAATTATTTATTCACAACACCCAATCAATAAACTTCGGACTAGTTCTAATTTCATCTTATACTGCATAGTCAACCAAATAAAATAAAATTACATGCAACTTTGAAAGTTGGACATCATCTGTCAATAATAATATTTCGTCTAAAATGACGCGGAGAATGAAGGTGTATGCTTTATGAAATTCTTGCCACAAACTATAAGAATGTGATTACAAACCTGACAATTCTTTTTAAAAATCTACACCACTTGGATTCCAATGTATATATCTATATATATATATATATATATATATATATATATATATATATATATATATATATATATATATATATATATATATATATATAAATATATATATATATATATATATATATATATATATATATATATATATATATGTATATATATATATGTTTCTCGTAGGCTTTCATGGAGTGGAAATATGTTATAATGATTTGCGGAATCCATGTTAATATATGTTTCATCTCAACGTTTCGAATTTATTACAAAATTCATTATCAAGAGACTAAAAACACACTTTTGAAATATCATAATTATAAAATCAGTTCATAATATAAAATACGATGTTAACAGATCAAATCCATATGACAGAAGTGGAAATGGAAACAGAAGAATGAGGTAACATTGTTCAATGAGAAAACATAAAGCCAATAAGATTCATACATTACAAATTACAGAAAAAAACAACAAAAAACAAGGTCTAAAAAATGATGATGAAATAAAATAAATAAAAATCAATCAAGTAACAGAATATATGAAAATTATCACAATATTTAGATCTTAGAATCTTAGTATTCTTAGAATCTTAGAAAGATCTTAGAATTCTATGCTCCGCAATCCTAAAGACATAATTCATTTAGAAAACCATGGTATATATGAAATTCCATGCAGAGATTGCGATAAGACATATACAGGACAGACTTCAAGGAAAATTAGTACCAGAATGACTGAACATAAACGTAGTGTGAATAATCAACTCAAAAATTCAGCTCTAGCCCTTCACAGCTAGGAAAATCGCCACACCGTCGACTTTGAGAATACCAAGTCTTTAGCTTCGATAAACCATCATTTACCTCGTCTATTCAGAGAAGCAGTGGAAATGGAAAAAATACCACAAAATATGAACAAGAGAGATGACAGCATCCGCATTTCAGATAGTTGGAAACCAGTTTTATCTCTAGGAAATTTTAATACTGGAACGCAATAGAACATCCGTCAGAACAATGGTCAATTATTGACTGATCGGCCCTCATCATATGTCGGACCAATTACGAGGTACCAGAGTAGAATCATGGGTAACAAATCATGAGAACACACGTTATTCCAAGATCTAAATATTGTAATAATTTTCATATATTCTGTTACTTGATTGATTTGTATTTATTTTTTCCATCATCATTTTTTAGACCTTGTTTTTTGTTGTTTTTTTGTGTAATTTGTAATGTATGAATCTTATTGGCTTTATGTTTTCTCATTGAACAATGTTACCTCATTCTTCTGTTTCCATTTCCACTTCTGTCATATGGATTTGATCTGTTAACATCGTATTTTATATCAGGAACTGATTTTATAATTATGATATTTTAAAAGTGTGTTTTTAGTCTCTTGATAATGAATTTTGTAATAAATTCGAAACGTTGAGATAAAACATATATTAACATGGATTCCGCAAATCATTATAACATATATATATATATATATATATATATATATATATATATATATATATATATATATATATATATATATATATATATATATATGTAGATAGCAGGTGGGGCAACCATCACATGGGACAACCAGCCCCGGTCAAAACATCTCGCTCATCATGTCGGATTCTCTTTGAAGTTTCAATATGTGCACGGTATTATTATCGGTCCATTTGGAGCAAACAACCATATAGACTTTAGAGGACCCTTATCTATAACCATGGATGGACTTTCACTTTTTTGCTAATAGTTTGTACTTTTCTGATTTCGTGTTTCAACTTTCAAAGTCCTCTGCTCATGGACTCGAAGTTCTTCAGTAGACCTATTCTTCCCCAAACCTTGAAGAAAAAAGAGGTCTCACATTTATGAAACGCGCTCAAGGCATTTTTAATTGATAATTGTTTTCATTCTGTCGACGAATTCCTAAGGAGTAAAACGTGAAAGGTCAATGATAACTTTATTTGTGGTATTTTAACTGTCCTTTTGTTTGCAATATGTAGTTTCTAATGTGTATGTTATTTATTCGTTTATTCCCATTACCAATTTATTCACATGTATTTACTGACGATGCTCAATATTGTATGAACAATCTTATAACAAAATGAAAATATGATTTAAAGAAATCAATTTGAATTGAATGGAATATGTATCAATGGAATATTTGTTTCTATTGATCATCTGAAATGCAAATTTCGTGTAATTTGATTCACACATGAATTTGATTGATCCCAATCCCTCCCCCATCCCTCAAATTGATGCTCATCAAAATATTGATTTTCAATTATCCACTTCTAATATTATAGGTATAAATGTGTGACAGTCACATTTTTAAAAAATTATTATTATTCTAGTTTGATGGGCTGTATATTTTGTTTGGAAAGAGATAGGGCATATCCCGCATCGCACTTGCTTGACGATGTTATGTATGAGAAAGTCAGCCATTTCATTCTTGTTCAGCCCTACAGCGCAAGATCGCGATCTTGAAAAGGCTCGACAGGACTGTTGCAAGCTGTTACAACAGGGATCAATGCTAGCCCAAAGCCAGCCAAACTACACTAGCACTTGCAACATGCACCTTACTCATTTTCCTCACTGCAGTGAAAAGTAGAAACGTTTTTTACTGAAAAATATCAGAATTCTTTATAGAAAAAAATTGTGATGAAAAAGCATTTAGGCCTATATGTCTACCACCACAGATAATGAAAACTCTTATCTGTGTCGTCGTTATCTGACTAGGCCTACTATACATATACTAATATGATCTAAAAATCCTTCGAAACCTGTGACGTTTAGGCGTAAAATGACCTCGGTGTCGACGCGCCTCTAAACCTAACATTCTCTCTGCGTGACCAGGGCATAGATCATCTTACTTTAATAGGGGCCCAAATAATTTCTGAATCAACATTTATTTCGTTTTGATTGTTATGAACATAGGCTGTACCCCATTCTCATGAATGGACCAAATCATAATTTCCATAACAAAAATGCATATATGATTGAACCCCCCAAAAATATAGGCCTATACAATATTAGGCAATTAGTACCATATGGGTCTCGTATGTACCCTATATAGCTTGTATATGGATATAAGTTCAGGTAATTTTCAAATAAATTCATCCAAATTCATATTTTCTACTCAGGGTGAGGTGTATAATTGTTATTATTTTTTATTCAAACTTCGAAATCTTGTAGGGCCTATTGAATAATTGTTCATCAAATAAGGAAAATGGTGAATTAGGAAACCCGTTTTTAAGTGGAACCTCTTTTTGGTTGTTTTAAGACGTCGAGGCGGTCTGATCACCAATTTTTTACTTGCATAAAATTGTAAACCCAATCAACTACCTTACAAAGCAATGCAAAACCAACTGCAAAACGAAAAAAGAGGCATAGACTGCAGTTCTACGTTTTGAATCTGAATAAAAATAAAAGTATCAGTGGAGTAGCTAGGGGGTGCAGGGGGGGGGGGGGCGATGGTCCGGGGTCGCAAGCGCCGCCCTTGCCTAGCTCGCAATGTCAGCTCCAGCCTCCGATATATACACCGTCTGCATGGTGCACGACAAGCGGCGCTTTTATAATTGAAAAATGAAAATAAATGCACTTCGGTTTCTTGACTGACCAACTTTGACAGCACTCATGATTCTTATAAATTAGAGGATTAGAAATCAATTCGAGTCAATTCTTTCAAACTAGCAATATATATATATATATATATATATATATATATATATATATATATATATATATATATATATATATATATATATATATATATATATATATATGGCCTTGAAACAATATAATATTTCAAAAAATTCCCTGCGGGGCTGGGTGGGAGGTCAAAGTTCTAATGTGATTCAAATACTTTTTTCAATATACCGATATTCATGAAAGAGATTTTCATCTACACTTAATTATATAATATTATTGCAATATAGCCCTACAACTTGAATAAAGTAGAGAAAATTTTGTTTTCTGCTATCATTTTCACGGTTATTGGTTACATATATTGCAATAATCTAAAGACGAAAAATACTGAGAATACGGACACCCGATCAATCCAAAACAATATGACTCCCCGCCCTCTCCACCGTAATCACATGTTCTAAGGACCCCAAATACGGTTAGCCCCCCTAAGCTGGAAAACCTGGCTACGCCACTGACAAGTATGTAAAATAGACTACTAGTACATGAGTGCATAGACCTATAGGAGTCAATTCAGCATAATTTTACGTTTTTTGGTGATAACTTTTGAACGGTAAATGCGCTATCGAACTTCCAAGATACGGGAGAAACATATAGGTCTATGCCTATGTATCTTCAATTACACATTACATATACAAATGATGTGAAATAAAATTAATAATCTTGGACTCACATTCTCACAGGTTTACAGTGAAGCTAAAAATTTGTTTTTTCAACTATGGGGCCTATACCTGTGAAAGTTATGCGAAATAAATTGACTAGTTTTTACTCATTACATCTTGAAGGCCGTATATTAACATGTCTGTTTTTACCCCGAATTAGAATTTTGATATCTCATACCGTTCAAAACAATGCCTGTGAAAATGTCTGTGAATGTCATTTAGACTACTGAGTCTCTGAGAATTTTACGATTTTAGTAAGGCAATCGATTCAATGAATCCATTTGATTGCTTTCTAAAATTACGAGATATGAAATAAAAGGTAAGGCACTTGATTGGATAGCATCTTAGTCTATGTTGAACAGAAAACATTTTGTAAAGAGGTGAGAGACGATAAAGGTGTACATCTATCCAATGAAGAAGTGGTCAATATCGGAGTGTCTCAGGGGTCTACGATTGCTCCAATCCTATATGTCCTATTCACCAATGACATTGGCTTCATAATATAGACAATAGGGAAGTTATTGTTCTATGCCGACGATACGTCACAGCTAATGAACAGTGATATAATCTATTCGAAAATAACAGTGATGAATGCTTAGCTGTGGACTTGGTGCTGAAATATCGTCAATCGAACGGTTTGCGTATTGATAATAAGAAAACAGCAATGATGCAATTTTCTATAAATATAAGACTTCTAAATAGTGCCCCTTTTCTATATTTAGATGGTAGAAGTATTCGAGAGAGTGTATGAGACCGTAACATTTTTGGGGGTAATTATTGATGGTATTAATTAAACTGGGGAGCTCATACCCGTAGCCTCATATAGGTCCCTACCTATAGCTTCAGGCTGTTTTCTAATTAAAATAATATTGAAGTTATGTAACACAGACACAGCTATAAGTTAAAAAAGTTAGTATAAGTTAGTTTCATAATTTTAATAAAAATATTATTTCATAAATATTCCATGTATTATTATATTATTATGAACGCGTCTACCTCTTTTCAAATCACATTTCATGATTTTAATCGCCCACATATAGTAAGAGTAAACGTATGAGTGAAGAGTAAACGAATGTTTAGGCTATCAGACAAAAATCGATAAATGAACACGTCTATCTCGGACTTACAATTGATAGGGGTCCGTTAAGTTGGCCCCAACCAAATAGAAAACACAAGATAAGGGTATACACCAATTTTGCACTCATTACGTACCATTTTGCACCCCTCAACTGGATTTTCGCACCCCAACCCCTAACTAGTTATGTCATACATTCTTGGTTGGGGCCAACTTAAGGACAGCCCCAACCAAATTACGTGAGAAGAAAACTGACAGCATCATAATATTGCACCAATTATGCACCATTTTGCACCCCTGGTTTTGATTTTTGCACCCCCACTCCTAATGAGATAATAGTACTCTAAGTGGTTGGGACTAACTTAATATGCCAGCCCCGACCATGGTCAAAATTTATTTTTGCAAGCACCACAATTTTGCACCAATCATGCATCATTTTGCACCCCCGGTTTCTATTTTTGCACCCTTACCCCTAATGAGTAAATCGTACTTCAAGTGGTTGGGGCCAACTTAATGCCAGCCCCAACCATGGTCAAAATTCATTTTTGCAAGCACCACAATTTTGCACCAATTATGCACCATTTTTCACCCCTGGTTTCGATTTTTTCACCCCTACCCCTAATGAGTAAATCGTACTTTAACTGGTTCGGGCCAACTCAATGCCAGCCCCAACCATGGTCAAAATATTCATTTTTGCAAGCACCACAATTTTGCACCAATTATGCACTATTTTGCACTCATGTTTTTGATTTTTGCACCCCTACCCCTAATGAGTAAATCGTACTTTAACTGGTTGGGACCAACTTAATGCCAGCCTCAACCATGGTCACAATTTATTTTTGCAAGCACCACAATTTTGCACCAATTATGCACCATTTTGCACCCCTGGTTTCGATTTTTGCACCCCTACCCCTAATGAGTAAATCGTACTTTAACTGGCTGGGGCCAACTCAATGCCAACCCCAACCATGGTCAAAATTCATCTTTGCAAGCACCAAAATTTTGCACCCATTATGCACCATTTTGCATCCCTCGTTTAGATTTTTGCACCCCTCCCCCTAATGAGTAAATCGTACTCTAAGTGGATTATTACTTACTTAAACGAATATTTTTCTCACTTGTTTTGCGTGACATACGATTTCAAGTAAAGTGAATGCCTATAATTAATTGGCATAATATATTAATGTTGAATTTGACAATCTTGAACAAACCAGATAACCAAAGAATGATCCGTAAATATATTAGGTCGAAAATCGATTGATTGTATTTCAACTTCATTTTACGTCACACTGTTCATCACTTCGAGACACTACTTCCGATTCAAATACAAGAATAGGCCCACCTCCATTTTAACAGAATCTGAATTTAAAAAAATGTATATTTCCACAAATCGTGAACACTATTTTTCTCACAGTTGAACCATTGTATTTCTATTCATTTCATATCTAAGTGAATCTGTTAGCAGTCCTATTAATACATACCGACATAGATTATTGCACTGTTGATTCAACATAAAATAGAGAGTAATTATATGAGCGTAAGCGAATCTACAGTTCGCGGTCTACAGATCCAGCGAAGAAACTAATAACCTTGGTTTTCTTTTCATATTCTTCCCATTCCAAACTAGGTCCCAATTGTTATTGGGTGAAATCGGTCGAGAACTTTTTTTCAAATCATTCATTTCAGAATAATTCTTTAAGAATAATGCAGTGAAAAAGTCATTTGAAAATAAATATGTATTTATTAGTATATATTCTTGGAAATTGTCAGTCCAATCTGTTCAGCTGTTTTGAAAAAAATAATTAAGCTATTATTTTAACCCCATTCCTTACACTTCTCGCTCATCTTACAACACATTTTTGACATTTTAATCGTTGATATCAGGACCCTGTACCTGTTCCCCCTCCCCCACTTGAGCACTTATTATGAAATTTGGTCGAGATTTAGTCCAATTAGTGCTATCGATTTGCCAAGTTTTAGAATTAGTGCTCTGATAGTTCCCAAGATAATGCCATTTGTTAGTGGGGGGGGTCAAGTTCACGCTCCCCCCCCCCCCCCCCCACACTCGAAAACTAATTATGAAATTTCGCCAGAATTTAGTGCTCAATTAGTGCTACACATTTGAAAATTACTAGAATTAGTGCTTTGCAAGTTCCCGAGATAATGGCACTTCAAAGTGGGGGGTCAAGGTCATGCTCCCCCCCCCCCCCCCCACAGTGAGCAAGGATCATGAAACTTGTCCAAAAAGTACTTTATAATTGGTGCTATATTACTGCATAGTTTTAGAATCAGTGCTCGGATAGTTTTCGAGAGAAATTATTTTTAAGGTGGTCTTTTTTTGGGAGGCGTGCCAACCAAGCACCGCGCGCGCGAAATTTGAATGCAAAACCGTAAAAAAAGTATAAACGTCGTTTTGTGCGTTACTTCGGTCCCTAAATGAATTCGAATGAATCAGTTAATATTTATTTCCCAAAGAAAAATATGAGAAACGCCGAACATGTGTTTTTTTATTAGTGAGAGTGATACATATAATTAGTCCGGATTAGTCCGGAGAGATGAATTTCCGCCCGATATAGTTTGAAAATGCGGGTGGTCAGATGAGCCAAGCGACCGCGGAAAATGAAAATTTGAAGCGGGGGTCGGAGTTGAGAAAAAAATCGCCTCACCTTCGTCTATCCTATTGGAATGTCCGAATTCAATTTAATTGAAACGCGACCTGAGGTGTCCGGGAAATCAATTACTGACCAGGACAAGTGTGGGTGTCCCATTTTCCTCCGGGTCGAAAAACCAACTACTGAACTGGAGGACGTGAAGGTCAGAAAAAAATCAACACATTTGTGCATTCTTTAGGAGGTGTTCCATTCAAGTATCATGGAAATGTGACCACAGATGGCCGGAAAATTATATCTAAAGCGGGGAAAATGAACGCTTCCTTTCCAACATCCTCACCAAATAAACCATCAAGCAATATCGCAAATCGAATACCATGAAATGAAGCAATACAATTCTGAAAAAATAGGGTCGTAAGAAGAGTATATATACTTGATATTCGAAAATGACTTTCATCGTAAATGAGACGTGTATAGCCGAGTGGTTAATACAATGAACCGTCATTCAATCAATGTTGACTATGGTTGGGGCTGGCATTAAGTTGGCCCCGAACACTTGAAGTGCCATTCACTCATTAGGGGTGGGGGTGCAAAAATCAAAAACCGGGTTTCAAAATGGTGCATAATTGGTGCAAAATTATGGTGCTTTCAAAAATGAATTTTGACCATGGTTGGGGCTGGCAATGAGTTGGCCTCAACCCGTTAAAGTACGATCTACTCATTATGGGTGGGGGTGCAAAAATCGAAACCAGGGGTGCAAAATGGTGCATAATTGTTGTAAATTTGTGGTGCTTGCAAAAATGAATTTTGACCATGGTTGGGGCTGGCATTGAGTTGGCCCCAACCAGTTAAAGTACGATTTACTCATTAGGGGTAGGGGTGAAAAAATCGAACCAGGGGTGCAAAATGGTGCCTGATTGGTGCAAAATTGTGGTGCTTTCAAAAATGAATTTTGACAATGGTTGGGGCTGGCATTGAGTTGGCCCCAACCAGTTAAAGTACGATTTACTCATTAGGGGTGGAGGTGCAAAAATCGAAACCAGGGGTTCAAAATGGTGCATAATTGGTGCAAAATTGTGGTGCTTGTAAAAATGAATTGTGGCCATGGTTGGGGCTGGCATTAAGTTAGCCCCAACCAGTTAAAGTACGATTTACTCATTAGGGGTAGGGGTGAAAAAATCGAAACCAGGGGTTTAAAATGGTGCCTAATAGGTGCAAAATTGTGGTGCTTTTAAAAATGAATATTTTGACAATTGTTGGGGCTGGCATTAAGTTGGCCCCAACCAGTTAAAGTACAATTTACTCATTAGAGGTAGGGGTGCAAAAATCAAAAACATGGGTGCAGATTGGTGCATAATTGGTGAAAAATTATGGTGTGCTTGCAAAAATGAATTTTGACCATGGTTGGGGCTGGCATTGAGTTGGCCCCAACCAGTTAAAGTACGATTTACTCATTAGGGTAGGGGGTGCAAAAATCGAAACCAGGGGTGAAAAATGGTGCATAATTGGTGCAAAATTGTGGTGCTTGCAAAAATAAATTGTGATCATGGTTGGGGCTGGCATTAGGTTGGCCCCAACCAGTTAAAGTACGATTTACTCATTAGACGTGGGGGGTGCAAAAATCAAAAACATGGGAGCAAAATGGTGCATAACTGGTGAAAAATTGTGGTGCTTGCAAAAATAAATTTTGACCATGGTTGGGGCTGGCATTAAATTGGCCCCAACCACTTGAAGTACGATTTACTCATTAGGGGTAGGGGTGCAAAAATCGAAACCAGGGGTGCAAAATGGTGCATAATTGGTGCAATATTATTATGCTGTCTGTTTTCTTCTCACGAGATTTGGTTGGGGCTGACATTAGGTTGGCCCCAACCAAGCATGTATGGCATAACTAGTTAAGGGTTGGGGTGCAAAAATCCAGTTTAGCGGTGAAAAATGGTGCATAAAGAGTGCAAAATTGGTGTGTACCCTGTGTTTGTGATTTCTATTTGGTTGGGGCCAACTTAACTGACCCCAATTGATAGTTCATTTTCTTGGAGACCCCACATCGATATTATTTGTATGGATTGAGGTCCTGTACTTATAATTCTACTATAAGAGTTACAGTGGTCTGTGTGTGTGTAGAGCGGGTCACGCTGTTTCTCGAACGTGATTGGTCGGCTGAGTTACGTGGCTTAGCGGGGGTGTGGAAGGGGGAGACGAAATTGGTGAGGTGTTGTGAGGGGGGAGGCAGTCTGGCTGCATGGCGTGGTGTGTAAGACTGGCTGGCGGGGTGTGAAACTTTCGTTTTGATGACGCAGTAGTAATACATGATTGATTGAGTGAGAGAGAGAGAGAGAGAGAGAGGAGAGAGAGAGAGAGAGAGAGAGAGAGAGAGAGAGAGAGAGAGAGAGAGTGAGAGAGAGAGAGAGAGAGAGAGAGAGAGAGAGAGAGAGAGAGAGAGAGAGAGAGAGAGAGAGAGAGTGAGAGAATGAGTCAGAGTGAGAGAGTGAGAGAGTGAAGAGAGAGAGAGAGTGAGAGAGTGTGAGAGAGAGAGAGAGAGAGAGAGAGAGAGAGAGAGAGAGAGAGAGAGAGTGAGTGAGAGTGAGACAGTGAGAGAGAGTGAGAGAGAGAGAGAGAGAGAGAGAGAGAGAGAGAGAGAGAGGGAGTGGATGGGCAGAGGGGGGAAGGAGGGGGGTGAGGGGGGAAGGAAGAAAGGAGATGGCCGGAGAGGGTATGAGAGTAGAGGAAGGAAGGGGTGGGGGGTGGTTGGAGGGGGGCCTCATGTTTGAAACATGAGGGGGTCTTGCTAGTTTATATATACTCAAACATATTCTCCCCTTATCCCTTCTTAGAACAGTCCATTTTGCTAAGACTGAATCACTTTAGTTAGTTTATGGTATTCTGTCTTGAGGCAATGCATCTACATCTCATCTTCAAAACTTGACATCTATTCAAAATAGGATTATTAAAAATATTATACCCTATCATTCAACAGCAATTCCCAATCTAGACAGCGAGAGTTTGTATTAAATTTTGAATATTCTTCCAATGAAACAATTATTTAATTATCGGTTCATACTCAATTGTATTACTATACGATAATTTACATAAGATACCCAACGAATGTGATTGTAACACCACAGACACAGAACCAGTGATGATTTCAGGCATGTCCTGGGGGGGTTCAGCCCCCACCCAGGACATGCCCGAGCCGGCGAGCCACCTCCCCATGATATTCAATACATCATACCATAATCTAAATCAAATATACTCTCTACTTATAGAGTCAAGTTAAATATATATATATATATATATATATATATATATATATATATATATATATATATATATATATATATATATATATATATATATATATATATATATATGAAAAAATACATATTTTTATGATTTTCTATATGTTCAAAGAAATATTTTGAAGATCTTTGTCCAAACAGCGACGAATTTGGTTACTGTAGCCTAGTTATGGAATGGTATGCTGTGTGGTATACCTGACTGAATGTATTATTATTTTAATTGTTGCTCTAGTCACTTCAAATATTAATTTCCATCAAATGTTTATCTCATTGAAAAAAGCACTCCGTCGGGTGCCTCCCAGTGGCGGATAGAGGGAAGGGGGGAGATAGGGTCGATCGCTCCCCCCCCACGAATTAGTAGCGAAAAAAATGAGAAAGAAAGAAAGAAAGAAAATAGGAAGAGAGAAGGAAGTAAATAAAAATCGTATGAAGGCTATGTATGTATGCCACTTTAAATTAAATTTCATAAAATTTCTATTTACATCACAGGATGGAGTAAATGTTCTTATTCAAATAGCATTGTTATTGAATGATAGATTAATTCAGCGTTTTAATTGCTCCGAACAGTCATTTAGTAAAATAAGTCTTGTTATCACAGTAAAGAATTCAATGTTTTCAAGAAATTTCGTGTAGTTTCTGAAACTCGTAAAATCGTATTGAAAAAAAGAAATTTCCAAAAATGGCCCAGCGGGGCATGGGTCCTCTCTCCTTACATTCACCTTCAATATGCAGTCTCAGTTTTTGGGACGCACAATTGAGTGGTTGCCCGAGGCACTAGAATGACACGAAACGACCCTGCAGCTACAATTAAATATTGGTTTTGACACCGTTTTTACTTTTATAAGTAAAATGATTTCGGCATCTAAACCTTATCTGAGATAAGCTAAATTGTATTGAAAATGGGTGTTATTTCAAAAAAAAAAACTGCGGGGTCACTAGGGGCCCTTCCCCCTTTGCCCCCCGCGGGAGGCACAACTGTTCTCATATGGCATTTTCTTTTCCAAACTGAAATCCCCCCCCCCCCCCCCCCACATGAATATGACCTGGATCCACCCCTGGTGCCTCCACTTCCCGATATAGGCCTATTTGTCATCGCCTATTTCACGACCCCCTGAATTCCCCCCCCCCCCCCCCCCAATAGAAAAGCCTGAAATCAACACTGCACAGAACGTTAGAGCTATACAAAATTCCTATACCTAATAATAAACATGGGAAACGACGTTTAGAATATGCAATACCCAAATTATTTAACGAGATACCTCTCGATCTTAAGAAGATGGAAAAATACTAAAATGTAAAAATAAAAATTGAAGAAATGGTTACTCAATAATAATACTCTTTTCGAAAATGATTGACTTCATTAATGGAATGATTCAATGGTGCATTGAGATATACCTGTTTTTTTCTATTTGTGCATCAATTTTTTTATCTCGTCAGTTGCATATTATATCATTTGTATTTGTTGATGTAATGATATCGATTTCTTAATTTTATTACCTCTTCAAATTTATATAATTATACTCAATTTTGTATTCCCTCTCTATTGAAAAGCATTTTTGTATACTTCGAGAATTGTAAAAATAGATAAAATGTTGTACTTATTCAATCGATAGAATTGCATTCTCAACTAAGAATCATGACAAAATCAAAATAGTTTCATAACTGTTCGATTCAGCCTATTAACCAATAACATATATAATAAAAACTACCATTAATGAATCTAGAATATGAAATACAGTTTAATAAGAAACAAGCGGAAATGAAGTAATTCAAAAATCCCCATTTCAAGTGACCTTGATTTATAAGAAAGGTGTAAAAAGTAAATATTGAGTCAACTTTTTCATGAATATTATATAACCGAATTTTGTCTCATGAAGCTCATCAATATCGATTGCCAATCATTGGTTTCATTTATCAATACCTTCAACAGTATCTTTGATTATTACCAAAATTATAACATGTAGGTCTACGCCTATTTTCATAAATCGAAAGTGTTCATTTTTTATCCCACACGTGCCTTTAATTATTCTTGTATGTATGTATTGATAAGAACTAATAAAAAAATATATATTATTATTATTATTCATTATTATTATTATTATGATTAACAATTATTAAAAGTGAATCGTCTGGAATTATTTGCATGGTAATTAAGACTGAAGGCATAATAATGTCACTTATTTGTTCTGACTGACTCCATTACTTTTGCTGCGAGAAATAGCGATACCGGTATAATTATGATCTTTCGGTTGAACACAACAAGTTTATCAATTTTCAGAAATGATGAACGATTATTGGCAACGGGAGATCTATTTTATCGAACCTGACTCATTTCCAGAAAAGTTGATCTAGTTTCATGTGACTACACGAACAAGGATATAAAATATTTCCATCAATAAAAGTTGATAAGCCTTTACTTATAATTATAGTTAATGCATATGTGACGATCAATGTGAAAAAAGAGAGAAAATCAATTTGACTATTATAATATGTGCCCAACCATTCTAGCCAATTAATGCATTCATTTTTTCCATAAAGCTTTTCTTTGCACTTTATGTGTTGTTGAAACTTCATTCATAAAAAAGAAAATTAGTCATCTGTCATAATAATGGAATATTTATAATTTTTGAAAAAACAAGATGAACATTCGGTGTATGGTGAACTGGTCTTACTTTATTCATGCTTCCCTAATAAGTCCATGTTGCATATTTTTTTCATTTTTTTCCATTGAATCAATTCACCTCTTTATATAGTCAACCTAAACAGTTTACTTTATTGACATTTTTTGAATTAGTATACCCAAAAAATAATCAGTTGTGTATGTTCATTGTCGGTATAGGGATGACAAATATTTCAACGTTAGCATGACGGTAATTGGAACATACCTTATAGTTGTTGACTTTTGAATAATATTGTACAATTTTAATTTTTAATCGTCGTTATGGCCATCATTACAAGTGATTTTGTCCTGGATAATTTTGAGGATGCTCCAGCAAATCAACTTGCACACGATTGGTTTGAGAGAGCGCAAATACTGTGAATGCGCCAATGGGGTACATGCATATATATTAGGGGCAGCGCTTTTAGGGTAGTGGGCGTGGTCTCTTTCAAACCAAGTAAAATAACACACTAACCCTGGCCATTTGTCTTAGTATACTTGAATCAGTAGTGCTCTGTATTAGTACAACGACTAGGCAAGTAATACAGACTACATTTTCAGAGATAACTTACTCTCAGTTAATTTTGAAACAGTCGAAACGGTTGTACAAAATAATAAAAATAAAACAAATGGGTACCGGTATACGGTAGTATCTCAGTCAACTATATATATATGGTGAATTGATCCGTTCTGTTGTGTAAAAAATAATATACCTCATTCTACACCAAATTTTAAAACTCTCAAATTTTGAGAGATAAATCCATTAATTAATGGACTTGTATGCGAAGTGAATAATTTACGATTTGTACAATCATTTTTTCAAGGTATCGAAATGCAGATAAATATGTTAAGTACGATTAAAAGGCCAAGATCTGGCCAATGGTATGAACAATAGGTTGTGATTCGTATAATGTCGGCATTTGGAGAACAGCCTCTTTGGGATTTAGCGACGGTAGCAAACCACACATCGAACACGGTAATACAATTGATAGTAAAATTTCATTCTTTATAATATTAGTACGGATATAGCCTATATAGTCTTTAGTTCCAGTCCATGCACGTATGAACCACAAATGAGCTAGCTTGATTGATGCTCGATTTATGGGTGACTATAGGCTGGCAGGAATAAGTCAGGATGATCAGTTTGCAATGTGTTGATTGCAGGAGCAGCCTTATTTCATTACTGACCGCAAGAATTGTAGAATATAGGTTTGAATTTTATTGAAATACGATTACAGAGGGAAACTATACGTAAAACTCCTGTAAAGATGTACGGTGGCGGGGATCACACCAAGGCCCGATGCGACCCTCTCATCTCCCGCGGATCACATGAAAGGAGCGAGTTAGCGACTGAGCCAAATGTGCCGGTCACATTTTGTACAATTGAAACTAAAACATAACTCACAAACAGAGTGAAACATAGAGACAACATAATGTCGATGTCACTGGATAACCAATTGTGAGTAGGGAGGCCTATACAAATACAATAGACCCTATCCCCTACTCATCAGAAGTAATGGTCTTTCATATTTCATAAGTCATACCAGTTTCAATAGAATAAAAATCTTGTTATACATTCTTGTTTTCTCTCTTGATTGCTTGTGAGAACAATTTGTCAGTTAAACGCTCTAGCTTGACCTGTCTCCATAAACTATGAGCCCAAGATCCATGGTGACCACGCACGGGTTACGTCATAAAGGTATGCCTATACATATTCTGATTACTGGAATCGATGTGTATCAATGAGCATAGACACAATATGCCCGTCTATGAATACAAATAAACAAGATTTATTATTATTATTCTATTATTTTAATTATAATTATTATTAATATTTTTATTACGAACCTCTTTTGGCCCCCAATGTGAGCTATACACGCCCCCAAAATATCAAGGGTTATAAGGTGCATGGACGGAAAGAATACCATTTGGAGAGAAAAAATTACAAAAATTTCAGGACACGATTTTGGGGGGCAGTTTAAACGCGTTTTACCCCAAATGGGTTCTTTATTACGTGAAATGGTGATGGTATATGCTACATGCATCATATTGGTATCAAATTGATGCGGAAAATCACCCAGATTATATAGAACCATAACGCAAGACGTATTTTTATTAATTTTATGCGGCTTGATGATTTTGATGTTTTTTTAAAAGACGTGGTCTGGTAGGGCTCAAAAAACGGCCCATGTTTATCTTATATGAGGTACGTACATGGATGGAAAAAACGTAATCTTGAAGAAAAAAATTGTCCTGATTCTGACTAAAGGTAAACGCTACGTGTTTCCCCAGCGTTGAAGGATGAGGTGAAAAATTAGCACCAGTAGACCTACTATACTTTCAAATGTTGTCAAGATAGAATATGGGACCTCTTTTACCAACATTTTATCGATGTTCAACATTGAAAATGAAATTAGCTGCAGCTCCAAACTTGTGGCCTATAAAGTTGATATAATTGTTTTTAAACTTCAAGGTACCGGTATATATATATATATATATATATATATATATATATATATATATATATATATATATATATATATATATATATATATATATATATGTCATTAGACGTTTCAATTAATGCTCTCTTTGGTGGGGGATTTTCAACAGGCCTATTCGCAATATTATTGACAATCTGTATCTAGCTTCACTCATCTTTTCTTCATCATTTATTGAGAAAAGTCATGATTCCATAACCAGCTTTTTCCGAAAGTCATTACTGTATACATTGAAGCATTTTTTCAACATAATATTTTATGGTGGCGTAGGCTAAAAATGATCCCAATAAAAACAATATGATCAAATCATTGATTGGGTTGTTGCAAATCTCCGTGATACTTATTACTCACAAAACATGGACTATATTTACGATGAAGTTGTTCATGGACAACTCTTCAATCAAAAATCAAGACACTGTCAATTCTAAAAGTAATTTTGTAGGTAGAATTATCAAGAAAAACTATATTTTTAATTCATTTCTGAACGCCTGAACGTTAAATCAATGTGAAACTTCGTAATGGAGTCACAACGTAGTGATAATATTCAGTAGGAATGTTATCTTTTTCGAAAAAAAATTTTAAAATATTTTTGAAATTATTCAAAAATATTTTTCGATCAGAACTAGAAACTGGATATATTCGGTTGTATGAGTCTGCGTGTTCACAACAAAAATGGATCGGTGGAAGGAACCATCCGACCTGTGGAGTACATTTTGTCGCATTTTCGTCTAAAAACATTGGAATATTCAATTTTGTCGAAAGTGGTAAAACCGATTACTCCCCAAAACTATACAGTTCCAAGTTGGATAAATATATGCGTCCACAAAAAATCTTATTATACAGAAAAATATTCCGACCTGTGGATGAGCGAATACAAAAAAAAAATACAGAAAGATACATCTTGGGCCGAATGGAAGTCTTCACTTACGTTCATCCAAAAATATATCGTATAGGACACGATTTTATAGGGCATTTGCCCTTTAAGACGCGTTTCAACCTAAAATGGACCCTTTCTTATGTTATGGTTTACATGCATGGTATTGGTATCAAAAGATGAGGAAAAATACCCAGATTACATAACCGTATACTGTGAGACACGTTTAAAAAAAACAATACACAAAAGGGTCCATTTTGAGTAAAATGAGTCTTTCATAGTCAATTCTCCAAAAGATCGAGTTTTACGATACATATTTGGAACCTACACAGTTTTTACTAAAAAATTGTGTATTTTTTCCCACCTATATAGGGTTAACCTGGAACTTTTTGAGGCTTTTTTGATCGCGTCTTAAGGGGCAGAAACCCCCTAAAAACGTGCCTTTCGTTACGATTCTATATAGTATGGGTATTTTTTACGCATCATTTGATACCAATATCTATACATGCACCAATTCACGTAAAACGCGTCTTACTGGCATTTGTCCCTCAAATTCTTGTCCGTCATGATAATATATATTATGTGTCTATATATATATATATATATATATATATATATATATATATATATATATATATATATATATATATATATATATATATATATATATATATATATATATTCTGAATTTGTGCATTTTTCCCTACAAATTGGCGTTTCCTCCATACATGTATATATACATACCATGAAGTATAGGCCTTGAGATAAGTACTTGTGTGCCCTTTTTGGCCCTCGCTGGGGGTTAAATGTACCCTAGGTGTTTCGTAAGACGCGCATATCCTTTCTATACTCATTAATCCACATCAATTCCAATAATCAGAATCGATCAGAACATATATTATGTATACCTCATTAGGTAACCCTCTCACCACTGGTTCTCTGTTTCAATCGTGTTCTGTTGACACCAATACATGTACGTAACTTGGCCAGTAAAATATCCTTGCTGCATAGGCCTACATGACTGAACTTACTTTCGTTGAACCATAACGACGAATAGGTGAGGCATGAGAACTTACAAAGTGTAGGCCTATCAATGAAAATGAAGAATATAGTGAGACTTTTGTCTCAATTCAGGCGAGCGTGTTGCAAGTTAATAAAAGGTCTGGATAGAAATCCTGACAAAGCTGTAGGCAAATGCTGCACATGGACTTATATGCATACAAGCGCGTAGGAACTTGGTTTCAAGTGGGGCGGTGGGGCGGTGGGGCGGAAAGCACAATTGTAAATCAGAGCCCAAGCCAGTTTTTGGTCCTTCTATGGAATTCTCTTTGGGTGGCGCTGAGAAGCGTATACCGGAATAATTAATAAAGTCGAATCGGTCGTGTGACATGGGCTTCGGTGAACTTTTCAATAGAAAGTTATAAGATGTGGTTAGGGTTCAGGCACAGATAAGGTTGACCCCCAATCCCATGTCACACAACCGAGTCGACTTTCTTCCGGTTTATATGCTCTTCAGTCACCCCCGTTCTTTGGCCATCTTTTACAAGCTTGAATAACCCAAGTTGGCGTGTATTCTGACGGCCGGCGATTGTGAGAGTATATTCAGGCATGTAGAGTGGGGAGTCATGAAACATTAGTGGGGGGATGGCCGGATGGGTCATTACCCCTTTGCCCCCCCCCCAAAAAAAAACCCAAGCGCCGGGCGTTGTATAAGATGAGATAGATTTTTATAAGAAATATACTCGAATATGCTTGCCTTGCATGAAATATGATATATTTGATAGCACTACAAACCTTGACTTGAAAAGTCTTTGAGTATAGAAAGCCGTGAATCACAGCAGTGACAGCACCATGGTTCTGACATCTGAATAAGTATTATTTTCAGCAATTTGATGTAGAAAATATATTCAATAAATTATTTTTTCAAAACGGCTGTTTTGATCTGGGTGAAAACTTGTAAAAATGTGTGGGCCTACTTATCTTTCATGTGTTGTGTTCACATTCAGTGAAATATATTTTTATCAAGAGATTTCCTCTTCAAATATTTTCGTTTGGCTTAACTTAATGGAGTTTTTCAAAATGTCGAGTCGAATTTTCTGAAATGAGATCTAACCGACTTGGCCCAAAAACTAAATTGGATGAAGAGTTTTATGTTGATCATGACAAACCGTGTGACTTGTGCAGTGCGTACAAACAGACATACAATACAAAAAAACAAAGCTCCGTAAGAGTGTGATGAAAGTCTTCGCTATCTCTCATTTAATGAGAAAGTAGGTTTCTGGGATGCACTTCAAAATATAATTTTTATCCAGTGACATACCTATTATAATAGCCTAACCAAGTCGTGGTCGTGGAGACCGGGGTTCGATTCCCGCCATGGTTGACCATTCTGACAGGGTTTTATCGTGGTTCCCCTCTGTCGTTCAGGTCAATACTACGATGGTTCCTTAATAGGCCACGACCGACTCCTTCCCCCACTATCCAAAAAACACCTAATAAAATAACCTCTCATCTCATCATCCCATCATCTCATATATCATCATTCACCGACGCCAATAGATCTCAGTTATCAGTAAAGTGCATCGTTCAACCCAATATGAATAAATAAATGAATATGTATATATATATATATATATATATATATATATATATATATATATATATATATATATATATATATATATAAACATATATAATTTTAAAATTATTTTCAAGGTTCATTGACTTATGCCATTTTCTTATATTTTCTTGGTGACACTATAATCCTTGTACAATGTAAATATGAGTTTAAGGCGTCCCAATTAAGTCTCCATAGGACAAAAAGTTACCACCAGGGTGATTATTTGTGAAACGATGGTGGATGTTTATTATTGATCGACAATATTTCAGAAGATGTGCACGGTGTGAAGCAATTTCACAACAATATACGTTCATTCGGAAAGTCACTACGATTTTTCATGATTTAGTTGACACTGAAAATGGTCACAAATCATGCATCTCGCGCTACATAATTTGTTTATTTCTTGAGATATTTCATCATGCATGACGGTATCGATATGTATTCGTAAAAGAATTGCTTTTGGGCTAAATTAAACAAACAAACAGTTCAGCCATAAGCGCTTGGCATACAAGATTAGGGAAAGTCACGCCACATTTTGCTGTAAACCAAGGTAAAAGAAACTATTCACTTTTATTGAAACGGTGATAGGATACTGATGAAATTTTTTTTTTTGAGAGAGAGAAAGGTTCACTCAAATAATGTATCAATTGTCATCTCCATGTTGATTGTCTACTTGTTTTGTTGAATGTAACGGTTTAACGTATATATTACAACTAGATTTTCCAAATTTTTCTCGGAATTTCCAACTTTTTTTTTCAATTCAAAATTTGAGTAGGGCCTATAGGCCTACTATTCCAACATTGACACATCAGTGAAAAACGAAAAATTTGATACATTTTTGTGGGTGGGTTACCTTTAAAGAAATAGCATCTTCTGCTACTGCTACAAATTAAGTGAACTTCCAAGTTACTACTACCAACTATTCATCTAGAACCTTTATTTCTTCTTATCATGCTATTTTCTGTGGGTAAGCTCCGCTTACTACTATAAGCGTAGTGGTACTCGGTATGGTTCTAGCTTGACGTTATTTTGTTTTTCCGTCAGACTGAGATGGGAGGTTACGGTGACTTGAGTTCCTACTCGGCGCTGTGGGACCACCACGGACCACCAGGCCTGGGGTACCAGGCGTCGCACCCAGAGATCCTGGGGCAGCTTGCCACTGAGCTCTGGTCCGCTCAGGGCCCCCACGGCCCCCACGGCACCACGCACAGAGCTCAGTGCATGTTACAACAAAGGTACGAATACTAATTACTAAGCCTAAATCTTTGTGTACCAATTAAGGCCACTGAAGACTGGAGGTTTTAAGGCCACCTCTTCTTTTTGACCGACTCCATTTCTTTTGCCGATAAATAGCGTTACCGGAATGATCCTTGAATCGAACAAAACCAGTATAACCGATTCTTCAAAAAATTGAACGATTATTGGCAATAGGAGATCTTTTTTATCGACTGAGACTCATTTTCAGAAGAGCTGATCTAATTTTATTGTGACTACGAACAAGGATATAAAATATTTCCATCAATAAAAGTCAATGAGTTTTTATTTATAATTGGTTGATGAATATGTGGCAATTGATGTGGAAATAGAGAGAACATCAATTTGTCTATTATTATTATGTATAAAACAATGGTTCAAACTCAGACCGTCTATTCCCCAAATAAGGCCACATATAGACATAACCTATAACAATTCTAGCAAATACACACATTTTTTCTTTTATATACTTTTCTTCGTACTTTATGCGTTATTGAAACTTCACTCTGCACTCATACAAAACAGATTATTTATCTGTTATAATAATGGAATATTTTCAATTTTAGAAAAATCAAGATGACCATTCGTTGTAGTGGTGTAGAGGCCTCATTATGTTCATGCTTCCCTAATAAGGCCATTTTGCATATTTTTCACATTTTTTCTTCGTAACCAATTCACCTCTTCATACTCAACCTATAAACATTTTACTTTGGTGAAAAAGATTTGAATCAAAACACAAGAAATATAATCAGTAGTGTAAGTTCATATTTGGTAGGATTAAAAAAATATTACAATGATAGCATGGCGTTTCTAGTCGATCAGACCTACTATTCAGTTACTGAAATTCAGTTAGGTCTACTATTCATTTTACTACTCATAGGGTAAGGTTAGGTTGAAATAACCGCTATGGTTGAAATATAATGTTACCCCACCAAAAATGATCACACACTACTGATTTTTTTGTATCTATTTGAACCTTTCTCACCAAAGGAAAATGTTTAGCTGACTGAAGAAGTAAATTGATTGAATTTAAGAGGTTTAAATAAGATTTAAATAAAAGAGGTAAATTAAATTAAAAAATCAAAATGATCTTAAAAAGGAAACATGAACATAATTAGGCCATTGTAGTGAAAGAATGGGAATTCAGTTAGCCTAAATGAATGGACAGTATTGTTCACATTAAACTCAATATAAATTGTCATTAAGCATTTTCAATTATATTAATATTTACGGGTTCAAAATGTCAGACAAATGTAGAAAATTATTTTTATCATCGAATCATTCTGATTCAATTTTCAATGACATTAGGTTAGATCAACACACTGGAATTTAATCACGATTTTTCTAAAATTATGAATATCCCATTATTATAACTATACTAGCTTATGAGTTTTCTATGAGCGAAGTTTTGATAACATATGAAGTACAAAGAAAAATATTCAAGAAAAGATGTGTGCATTGGCTAGAATTGTTAGGTTAGGCCTATGTGACTTTAATTTGGAAATATACTTTCTGAGTTTGAATCATTGTTTCACACATAATGATGATCCAAATAATTTTCTCTCTATTTTTACATCATTTGTTACATATTCATTAACTATAGGTAAAATCTAAACAACTTTTATTGTTAGAAATATTTTGTATCTTTGTTCATAGTCACATGAAATTAGAGCAGCTATTCTGAAAGTGATTCTCGGTCGTTAAAATAGATCTCCTGTTGCCAATATGATCGTTTAATGTTTTTGAATATTGGTACACTGGTTGTGTTCGACCCAAGGAACATACCGGTATTCGGTAAGGCTATTTCCACTGATCAGTGGCCATTTCTCGGCAAAACTTACGAGGTTGGTCAAACAAATAGGTGGACTTAATACCTTCAGTGGCCATAACTATAGTACACATACCTTATAGTTACTAAAATGCATATTCAGATAGATCTGGTATTTATAAAACTATAGACTTTTTAAATTCACATTGTTGTCAGTTTGTTTGTTTTTATTTACTTCTAAAATCTTTTTGTCTAGCAACAAGTCCACAATTCGTTATCATTCAATTATTAGGTATTTGCTTATTATAATTATTATTGTTAAAATTAACTTATGAATTGTTACTCAATTTTTTCAATTCATGAAGTATATAGATTTCACACTATCTTTCAGCACATTGTAGTATGCGGGTATTTTTAATGTTCGTCATAATATATTCAAATTGTATTTAAAATATGATTCAAATTTTATATCAGTAACAAATAATATCACTTCATCATTATTCTAACACACTCCATGAAATTATTGGATGAACGAAGCGAAGACTCAATTTCACCATACCCGAAAAAAAAGTACTTTTTTTTTGTTTGTTTTTTTGTTCGCGCTCTACAGGTCAGACGAAAATTCAAAATTAGTTGAAACTTGGCACACACAAGTATCATTATCTAATTCGATACTGTATAGTTTTGAGGCGCGATCGGTTGAACCACTTCTGAGAAAACTCATTTCAAAGTTTTCAAAAATCCCATGAGAATAACCCAGAGAAGAAAAAAAAAAAAAAAAAGATTCAACCGGCACAGTAGCTGAGTGGTTAGCTCACTTGTTTCGTGTGATCCGGGAGGTGAAGGGACATATCGGACCCGGTTCGATCCCCGCCACCGTCCATCTTTACAGGGGTTTTTCGTGGTTTCCCTCTGTAGTCTAGGCTAATGCCGGGATGGTTCCCACAATATAGGCCACGACCGCTTCCTTCCCACTATCCTTCCCACTACCCATAAAAACCTTCATCTCATCATCCCATCATCTCATTAATCATTCATCCGACGCCAATAGATCTTCGTAATCATTACAGTGCGTCGTTAAAACCCAATATAAGAAAAAAAAAATTCATGACAAATATTTCATCAGAGAGAATTCAAATTCTCATGGAATTTCAATCTGATAATGATACACATTATTCCGAACTTTCACTCAAATCGGATCAGCCGTTTTGATGTAAAAAATTATATAATGTATTTTTTATAAATCATTCAAAGCTATTAAGATAACTATTAAATACAAGCTACAGGTGACACCACTTAATTGTAAACGATTAAAGCAAAGCCTTCTTCATTATCATAGAAATTAATAACGGAAAATAAGATGGCAGTGATGTAATGGCTTGGATCTCAAGGTGTGTATATATATATATAATAACCAATCCAAAGATAAGTTGATATGTTCCAGCTCATCCATCAACGCGGCAACACATAACGCGTTTGCCTAGTTATGATTATTACCATAGGCCTATCGATAAAATATATTTTATCAATTATTAATCCTATCATTGTTTCTTCACATATAAATACTCAAGATTTCATAGGCATATTTGTATTTGTTTCACTAGTCTTACAACATTAGGAAGCAAGAATGAAATGATTTGAAATGGAATTGAATTGATACGTATGCCCTATTATAGGCCATATCTCGAGTTCAAAACCAAGTGCATTTTTCGCTGAACAATACTTTGTCCATGAATCATGCGTTTGAGTTAAATGCAGATGGACAAATTTCAAAAAGTTGACCTTTATATTTCATCATATATATATATATATATATATATATATATATATATATATATATATATATATATATATATATATATATATATATATATATATATATATATATATATATATATATAAGGTTTTTGAAACTTATGCTTTCACGACCCGAATTATATATAAATGGCATTATTGTAGGGTTATTTTCGTCGTGTATGAATTGAATTATAATATAGGTTAAATGAAAAACCTTGGATTATCTAACGTTTCAGTTTTAATGTTTAAACCTTTCTCAAAGAATATATAATGAATGTTTACATGATTTATACAACAATATACCTCGTTGTTATGGTTAAAAAACAAAAACTATCAAAAGAACAAAATTGACTTGCAAGCCACTGCTTCTACTACTCTATGGTCCGTCCATGGTTTCTTGATTGGTAGATCTCCAGATTTGTGAATGTTCTATTATTGCATCTGATTTTTACTTCTCAAATTATGAGGTGACGTTCTGACTGTTTGATTTTGGCTATGATTATGTGCTGTTGTGCTATTGTTCTGTGGTTTCAATCGAGAGAACTTTCTCAATTTTTTTCTGTTGCTATCGACCAGCTGTATAAAATTTTGTATCCATCTTCTCCATTGAAATTATGAGGGTGTTTGATAATCTCTATTGTTTCATATATCGCTCTTGGTCATCGTTTATTCGATCTCACTAAAATTGTTGTATCGTCGTAAAGTATTCGGTGTTCTTCATTCTTGTCACTGCTGAGAGCGTGTTCAGCCACTCCTGATAATGAGCTCTTCCTCCTTCTTTCTTGGTATTGGTGTTGTTTAATTCTCTCTTTTATGGGTTTCTTGGTTTGCCCGATGTAGACCAAACCACAGGAACAAGGGATGTTATATACGCCACAATTTTCAAGATTGATAGTGTCCTTAACTATTCTCCCCAGTGACTGTACCTTTTTATGGTAAACAACACCAATACCAAGAGAGGAGGAACAGCTCATTATCAGGAGTGGCTAAACACGCTCTCAGCAGTGACAAGAATGAAGAACACCGAATACTTTACGACGATACAATAATTTTAGTGAAATCGAATAAACGATGGCCAAGAGCGATATATGAAACAATAGAGATTATCAAACACCCTCATAATTTCAATGGTGAAGATGGATACAAAATTTCAGACAGCTGGTCGATAGCAACAGAAAAAAATTGAGAAAGTTCTCTCGATTGAAACCACAGAACAATAGCACAACAGCACATAATCATAGCCAAAATCAAACAGTCAGAACGTCACCTCATAATTTGAGAAGTAAAAATCAGATGCAATAATAGAACATTCACAAATCTGGAGATCTACCAATCAAGAAACCATGGACGGACCATAGAGTAGTAGAAGCAGTGGCTTGCAAGTCAATTTCGTTCTTTTGATAGTTTTTGTTTTTTAACCATATCAACGAGGTATATTGTTGTATAAATCATGTAAACATTCATTATATATTCTTTGAGAAAGGTTTAAACATTAATACTGAAACGTTAGATAATCCAAGGTTTTTCATTCAACCTATATTTTAATTCAATTCACGACGAAAATAACCCTAAGATAATGCCATTTATATATATATATATATATATATATATATATATATATATATATATATATATTTATATTTATTCTTATATATATATATATATATATATATATATATATTTATATTTATACTTATATATATATATATATATATATATATATATATATATATATATATATATATATATATATATATATATATATATATATGTATATATATATATATAGGCCAATACCCAACACTTATATTTACATTTTACGTGATAGTGTTCATGTTAATCACAATTAGATATCGTATTGAAATTGTACTGTCTATAGTTCATAAATAGCGGAGAATTAAGGAATCCATGCTACACATTTCTGTTCAAAATAAAATCTAGTCCAACTCAACCTAATAATACGAGCCAACTTGACCCACTCTACTTCTTGAAAATAAACTACCTTCAACAGTTTTTGACACGAATAATTTTAGTCCGAATAAAAAATCAACTCTTGTACAGATAAATTCCCTCCACCAGGGACATACCCGGCACCTCCACCAAGCAAATCCTTGGTGGTGCCGTGCCGTGACGAATCAGTTACGTCCAGTTACTCATTGGTTTCCAACTCTATTGATGAAGTACTAAAAACGCTCGATATTTCGGTACATCCGAGGGGTTAACAACTCCTGAAGTCTGGTGTTCACAATAGACTTAAATCTTCCTGAAATACCTTGAAAACTTCTTGAAATTCCTTGAAAATTTCTTGAGAACCCGTGAAATCTCCCAAAAATCTCATGAAATTTGGAATCAGGTGTACACCTAATCTAGTCGTTGTTTACCCTTCGGGTACTTCCAATGAAACTGGGAGAGGCGGGGGTGGGAGAGGGGGTTGCACATAGCCCCGCAGATAATTTTTTGACTCAGCATGTTTTTTGTATTTTTTTTTTTTTTGAAAATATTTTGTAATGTTGTGATTATCTGTAAGTCTTAGATATTGGCCTATGTTGGGGTGAGTAGTGTTACAGCTAAATTGATATCACCAAGCCAAGTTTTGAATGTCATATAGTGTGAATTGTATTGATTCTGCGCCTATATTAGGTTTAAATTATTTTTCATTTAGTTTTGATTCAGTTCAAATATGTTTCATTAAACTGATATGAGCCTACAAAGACAATCGTGACTATTTCATACTGAGACGGGTTAACCGTTATTCAGGAGATCGGAGTTTGATTCCTGCTATGGTTGACCATCCTGACCGTTTTTTTTCGTTGTTTCCCTCTGTTGTTCAGGGTGGTTCCTTTAACAACTTATCACAACCGACTCCTTCTCACAATCCAAAAAATCCAATGAAATAACCTCTCATCACATCTGCCCATCATCTCATATATATATATATATATATATATATATATATATACATATATATATATATATATATATATATATATATATATATATATATATATATATATATATATATATATATATATATATATATGAATATATATATATATATATATATATATATATATATATATATATATATATATATATATATATATATATATATATATATATATATATATACATATATATATATATATACATATATATATATATATATATAAATATATATATATGTATATATATATATATATATATATATATATATATATATATATATATATATATTTATATTTATATATATACATATATATATATATATATATATATATATATATATATATATATATATATATATATATATATATATATATATATATATATATACGTATATATATATATATATATATATTGTGTTTCAACGACGCACTATACTGATGGCTGTGATCTATTGGCGTTGGTGGATGATGAATGAGATGATGGGATGAAGAGATGAAAGGTTATTTTATTAGTTGTTTTGGATGGTGGGAAGGAGTTGGTTGTGGCCTGTTGTTAAGGAAACATCCCAGTATTGGCATGAACGATAAAGGGAAACCAAGAAAAACCCCTGTCAGGATGATCGACCATGGCGGGAATCGAACCCCGGTCTCCCAAACGACGGTTCAGTGTGTTACCACTCGGCCACGCGTCTCGGTATGTATATATATATTATATATATATATATATATATATATATATATATATATATATATATATATATATATATATATATATATATATATATATATATATATATATATATATATATATATATATATATATATATATATATATATATATATATATATATATATATATATATATATATATATATATATATATATATATATATATATATATATATATATATATATATATATATATATATATATATATATATATATATATATATATATATATATATATATATATATATATATATATATATATATATATATATATATATATATATATATATATATATATATATATATATATATATATATATATCATTCACCACGGTCAATCCGCAGTATTTCTTGGTCATCAGTACAGTGCGTCATTATAAAAGTGAAAGAACTGGGTATTTCATCAGCCCTGCGCACTCTCGTATATATATATGTATATATACTGTACCACACAAATTGTTGTACATTTTATTCTCATCAGTAAGTTTGCTATTACACTCTCTATATCGTAAACTAAAGTTATTATCACCCATATAAGAGCGCACGGGAGTCGATTCAGTTAATTATCAGTTCTTTGGTGGCAACTTCTGAATGGTATAAGATTTGACAAATACTAAGCATATGCAGTATTTGCGTTGTAATTTGAGTAAGGTATTTATATGAAGTATAATTGAAAACCTTGATTCACATAAAATATACTCGACTTCAGGGACGTAGTTAGGATTTGTGTATTGGGGGAGGGCGCACAGATTACATTAATAAGATGACCGACCAGTTGGACACTTGCCGCACATGAAAAGGGGCCAAAGCCCCGCAGAGAAATGTTGAAAATATTGACATTTTTCAGGTGATTTTTGCGATTCACAAGTGGTTTTGGAGTCTTATAATTGCATCAACATGGATATTTTCGAAGTTATACTTTCGTGATTTCTCCCAGCAAAGCTCCGCAGGGAATTTTTTAAATAGACCGATGTCATTTTTCAAGGGATTTTTGATATTCACAAGCAGTTTTGAAGTCTAATGATTGAATCACTATGGACATTACCAGAGTCATTTTTGATAGTATAATCATTATGGACATTTTCGAAGCTATTTTTGCTATTTCTCCCAGCAAAATTCCCAGCAGTGATTTTTTTGAAATATGGTCATTTTTCAAGTGATTTTTGCGATTCACAAGCAGTTTTGGAATCTCATGATTGAATCATTATCGAAAAGAAAAAAGGAAGTGTAAAGTAGTAGAGTGTACACTGATACAATATCCATAATATCAAGTCATCATATTTTATTGTGTGTTTATTCGTAGGTCAACATTATATATTTTTATAGGAGGATAAATTATTAAGGGGGGTGCAAATGCCAATTAGAGGGGCATCCCCCCCCCCCCCCCCCCTGGACTCCCTAACGACGTCCCTGCTCGACTTGGAAACTATCGAATCTAAAAAGCCGTGAATCTTGGCAACATGGTTCTGCTATTATTTCTATTTCATGGATAAAAAACATTGATTAAATCATTGTCTTCAGAACGGGTGGTTACATTCGAAAACGCTGAATGACCTCGCTGTCGATGCGCCTTGAAACCCTAATATTCATTCATTCATTCGAATAAAAATGTGCAATAATCTTTCATGTATACATAGAGAGTGAACATTTCAATATTTTTAGAGAGTTTTCTTTTTTAAAATTTTCCTTCCCAGCCTATAATCTTATGGGAATGGGGTATTCAGAAACTTTGTAATGGTAACCTTCTGAAGCATGGTCCAAATATTTGGCCTCAAAACTATGCAGTTTCAAGTTGGGAAGTCCGAGTATCCAGAAAAAGTGTATAATGTTCATTTTTAGCTTAAACCTGTGAAAATGTTAGAATCCAAGGTTAATAATTCCATCACACATTATGTTGAAGGTAGGCCCTATCAAAGAGATCTGTGCTTCAACTTGATATCTCATACTGTTCAAAAGTGATTACAAAAATACTGATATGTAGCTAAATTCAGTGTTGGGGATGTTCACTTATAAAGGGAACTTTTAAAAAGTTCAGTTCATGTCAAATGAATTGATCTTTTAAAAAGTTCAAAGTTCGTTTTCGTGGCTTTGCTGTAAAAGTTTTGATTCAAATTCTAAAAAAACATTAGTTCGTTCAAAAATTCACTTTGAAAATTATATGGAAAAAAAGGGTTCGAAAATAATATATGGCTCGCCTGGTGATATGATGAAATCCCGAACAGTGATATCATACATTCGGAATAGACCGTAATGTAGTCGATCTCATCCGGGATTTGGACAGAGAAGTACGGATAATGCGATCGTGTCAAATAGGATGATGAGTGATCTGAAATTATGAACTTTGAAATGAACGTTATATTCCGTTAGAGATCACCGAAAAATCGATCGAGAAGAAAGTTCAAGATTGTGGACTGTAAATGTAACGCGTTCATTGAGAAGTTCAGAAAATACGAACGCGTTCCTTTTTAAAACTTCATTACCCAACACTTGCTAAATTGACTCCAATGAGGCCGTAGGTTGCAATTATTCAAGAAACTGGGACTGATAATATCAGGGCACCGCTCTGGCCCACTACATCCATGCACAACCTCTTTTTAAGAGAGCTACTGAACTGGAGAACCCGAAAACGAATAATCCCCCCCCCCCCCCCAATTAACGATATGAGCTTGATTGTTGTTAACCTTGGTCCAAGTGGTTAACAACTCCCGAAATCAGGTGTACACTTGGAAAAAAAATCATTCGAAATCAAAAACAGATCACCAAAAATTAACCGAAGTCAAAAAAACACTTAAAATCGTAGAAGTCGAACAAATGACAAAAAAATCACCGATGTCAGATAGATCATACAAAATCAATCAAGATTATTAAAAAATCACAAAAAAATCACGGGATTGCTCTGATACACCGAAAAGCTCGTACACCGAAAAATTCGTACACCGAAAAAATCGTACACCGAAAAAATCGTACACCGAAAAACTCGTACACCGAAAGATTCGTACACCTAAAATTTCGTACACCAAAAAAATCGTGCACCGAAAAATTCGTACACCGAAAATCTCGTTCACCGAAAATGTTATTTTACAGAGTGACTGTACTCGGAGGCACGATCCGAGTAGAACGACGATTCAGGGTGGAGCTACTGTATTGTATTAAAATAGTGGGGGACTATTCCCCTTACGCCAGAATAATATACTACCAAGTATGAAAAGATCGTTCTTTTCGGTGTAAGGTTTTTTCGGTGTGCGAATTTTTCGGTGTACGAATTTTTCGGTGTACGAGTTTTTCGGTGTACGAATTTTTCGGTGTGCGAGTTTTTCGGTGTACGAGTTTTTCGATGTACGAGTTTTTCGGTGTACGATTTTTTCGGTGTACGAGTTTTTCGGAGTACGAGTTTTTCGGTGTACGAGTTTTTCGGTGTACGAGTTTTTCGGTGTACGAGTTTTTCGGTGTACGATTTTTTCGGTGTACGAGTTTTTCGGTGTATGAATTTTTCGGCGTACGAGTTTTTCGGTGTACGATTTTTTTGGTGTACGATTTTTTCGGTGTACGAATTTTTCGGTGTACGAATTTTTCGGTGTACGATTTTTTTCGGTGTACGAAATTTTCGGTGTAGGAATTTTTCGGTGAACGAGTTTTTCGGTGTACGATTTTTTCGGTGTACGATTTTTTCGGTGTGCGAATTTTTCGGTGTATGATTTTTTCGGTGTATCAGAGGCTATTCAAAAATCACCGAACTGAAAAAAATCACAAAAAATCACACCAAGTCAAAAAATCAAGTGAAATAAAAAAAATCAGGTGCAATCAAAAAGAACGCTCGAAATTGAAAAAAAATCACACGAAATTAAAAAAATCACACGAAGTCGGAAAAATTCACAGAAAATGGAAAAAAAACGGGGTTAACAACTCCCAAAATCAAGTGTTCACTTGGAAAAGAATCACAAGAATCATTCGGATTAAAAAAAATAATAAAAAAATCACCGAAGTCAAAAAAATCACTTGACATAAAAAAAACACAAAAAGTTCACCGGAGTTGAAAAAATCAAGTGAAATAAAAAAATTCACTCGAAAACGAAAAATCGCACGAAGTAAAAAAAATCAAATGGAATTTAAAAAATCACACGAAGTCGAAAAAATCAAGTGGAGAAATAAAAATGATTCAAAATCACAAAAATAAAGTAAAATAAAGAAAATTCACTTGAAGTAAAAAATTCACGCGAAATCACAAAAAATCATCCGTGATCTCGGAATCAAAAATCAGGTGTACATCAAAATGTCAAGTTGTTGACCCCTCGCCTTGGTCATACAGTTTCAACTACTTCCCAATCAGACCTAATGCAGCCCAACTCCCCTGCATGTTCATACTAGTATATATGCATTTTAGTATGTACACAAGCAGAGAAAATTTCTTAATTTTCTTTCTCTTAAATGTGTTCCTTCAACTGCTCAAACTAGTAGATAAAATTTCTCATTTAATTCTTTCTGTGAATTTTTTCATTTTGTTTCTCAAAGGAAGGATAGTATTCAATTATTTCATGAATATCTAGTGGAAGCCTAATAATTAGCTGAGAAATATAATTTCCGTGACCCTATTTTCGTTGAAGACCCAATTACTGAAGGTTGAAAGTAATAATAGTTCATAGGTCAACTAGCATTTTTGAAAAAATCATTTCAATGTAATGTTTATTGAAAAGAAAGCAAATTAGAAAATGACTATCGGTATATCATATTTTGATTATTTTGCTTCCAAACTGAAATTTAGTTCAAAATAAATTATTCAGTTACCGGTATAGCCACTATTCATTGAAAACGTTTCTACCTTCACCGCTTCTAGATTTGGAGGACGTTCAAACGGTTCAACACAATCCTCGTGTGGTAGCAAGAAACCTCGACGTCGAGTAGCAACGATGGCACAACGGAGAGCAGCCAACATACGAGAGCGACGACGAATGTTCAACTTGAACGAAGCGTTCGACAAGTTACGGCGAAAAGTACCGACATTTGCGTACGAGAAACGATTATCACGTATCGAAACGTTACGCCTTGCCATCACATACATCTCGTTCATGGGCGAGCTGTTATCTGGAGGAGACAACGAGGCTCGTAAAGTTGGCGACGGACCACCGCCAATATTTCCAGTCTCCGGACACAGGGATTATATCCCTTACACACTTGGACAATAAGTAGGCTATCATTGTTATGGGCACAGGGCAATAGTGTACACTAAAAACTGAACAGTACTCATTTTCAGTCTCAAAACTTTTTCATACATTATAAAAGACTGATAATTAAGATTTCATGTTATAAAGTTAATGGTGAGGGAGCGGGAGATTATTGCTTTCACCTTACAAACAGTTCTTCCAATCAAATCCATTTCTTCAAGTATGGATCAATATTATCCCGGCTTCCAAATCACCATAGTAAATCCAGGCCCTACCCTCATTTCATACAATAAAACTGTAATAATAACTATTTATAATCCATATACGGCTGTGTTTTTCTAAGGGCCACATAGATTAATGGCGTCGGAACCCGGGGGAGGCATTGACCCCCCAAGAAAGGGCGAAGGGAACAAAAAAAAGGTTTTGTATTTTTGTTTTGTTGGTTTCTTTTGAAACCCACCATATAAAAAAAAAAATAGTAATCTGCAAGTAAATAATTTGTTTTGGGTGATGTGGTTCATGAAATCTTCCAAATGATCTTGCGTTTAAACTTCAAATAAAACCTAGTTTGAAGATCTGCATTTTCTGTGAAAAGTATTCACTACTTAGAAATAGCATGAACACATTCATTTCTAGGGATATTTTGATCAAGCTGGACTAAATTATAGTTTGACACGCATTTTACAGCCAGTAAGGTGTCTCATGCAATATTTGATATTGACAGGACTGCATTCCTCACAGTGCATTCCCCACCCAATGCCTAACGCATCAGTTGGGCTTGCCCCCTCCCTCTCCCCCTTAGAACGTTCCAATGCCCCTGACGTTGATAAAAAATATTCCCAATAGTTTCGTTGTATTACGGTACTCTATGTTAGTGATGTTGTATGTTAGTGTATATTAGTAAGTTAGTGTACTCGATAATTTCTATGACGTATGTACATGTGTATAATAATAGTTGACTATACAGTGCTTCAGGTAATTCTGTTTAGGTGAGTAGGTTTACTCACAAAACAGTGTATGTTAGCAATTGCTCAAGTCATTTATCATTAATCTACTTATATCAATAAACTTGTTTTTCTCCAACTTGCAGCATTATTAAAAAGAAGTTGCTAAAACAATGATGTTCGACATTCTTTCAACGGGGTTCTATGCTGAAAGTATATAATACATTTGACATATGATATTAATCTCATGATAATATGAAAACAATACTACCAAAAATGTGATGTTGAAAAATTCAATGACAATCTAGAAAAATATTTCAATTGTGCTCAAACTGTTTCGGGTCATAGATCAGTTCATGAATAAACGGAAATTATACATTCATCATACACCCTATTCAATGAATATGGACTTGTGCATGCAAACAAAAAAAAGGTGCAATTCAACCAAATAATTTGTGGCAACTCGATTTATAAAATACATTTCTGATACTACCGGATGATATTTTACGAAAACAATGACACCTTCCACGATAAAAAGGAACAAACATGAACCAAGTGGGAGTGGTATAATGCAAGCACATGATTTACAACATGAACGTTTTTATTCAACACTGTGGTAGGGGGCACAAGCTGGACCTGCCGAGTGACGTACATATACATTCCTCGTCTTGCCCCACCAACCTTTCATCATTTGTACCTGTAAAATTTCCCTGGTGGTTGGCAGAATTTTTCCCTATGAGGAAGAGACATGTTTGGAAGTTAGCAATTGACCAAAAAGTTGGAGCAGTAGGAGTATGACGTGAGATGATAGTAGAAAAACTACTTGGTTATTCTAGTGGTATTTCAATTAATGTGATGATAATACATAATAAAGTAACAATGTTTTGTTTGAAAACGCAGTAAATAATGTTGTGGGGTTTGGCAATGAGTCAGTATATTTACCGACGATTTGGTAGTAATTTTTTGGTGAATAAACGAAAATTATGGTAAGTTGAATTTATCTTAGTTTTCATAAATAGCCTATGGGCTGCACAGTATTTTAATCTGGGAGCAAGGAGAAAATTGTAACTGATCATCGTACTAGTCACTAGTGATAACAAGTCTTTATCAATATAAAATATTGTACATCAATTTCACGGGGGATTTTCAGCCAACAAACCAAAGTTGTTAATTAATAGTTAATACCTATGTATAATTCTTGTGTTATAGACTTATACAGTAGAACCTCTGTTATAAGTTTCTCGTTTATACATTTATTACATTTATAAGTTTTATTTCTTGATCCAACCCATATGCTCCACATGTCGAGTAGATTCATTAATAAGTTTTTCACGTTAATACATCTTTTTAGTCTGGTCCCTTGAAAAACGTATAAAAGAGGTTCCACTGTAGCTATGGCAAGCTCGGGTAATTCTAAGCAACGGTGCATTAAATAAAAGAGACAATAAATTTAATGTCAATACAAAACAATACATCGTCATTGAGTTGGTGGTACAGTAGAATCTCTAGGAAGTTTCTCTTCAGTACATTTATTACCATAGTACGTTTTATTTTCTGAACCTATCCTTATGATGAATAGATTCCTCGGTCATTAACTAGTAAGTTTTTCACTAATTGGGAAGTTTTTTTAGTCTAGTCCCCTGAAAAATGTACTAGAGGTTCCACTGTACTACAAACTCAATGACATGGTGTCATTACTGAATAATACGTCTATGCAATTTCGTAATACTAAATGTCAATGTATCAGTAGTTTATTAAAATATTTGAAATCATCAACTACATGTATTTAAAATGAGCCTACTACACCTGTATCAATTTCTCACCACATTTCAATAACCAGTATAAATCCGAGTCTCAATAACTCACATTATTTGTATACCAACTTCAAAAAGGTTATGCAATTTGTGTTGAAAATGAAGGTACGAACAGCAGCTTACCAATGGCGACAAGTCGATTTAGAGATGCCTGTCGATAGAATAGTTCACATAACAATTTATTCTCCGTGGCTCAGTCAACTGAAGCAACGCGTTCGAAATTGAGGCCAGGTCGGGAGTGAGTTTGAGTCTCTTATAAGGCTTGGATTTTTGTAAACGTTCTTTCACCTATCTCTTCATCATCACCCTCTCATTTGTACCCCCATATATCCTAGCAGTTGGTGGGGTCATTAAGTAACAATAAATCAATCAATAATTCATTTAAAAAAGTACACGAGACATATAGAAATGTGCTAAATAGGCTCCAATTAAATGGAATAAAGGAAAATTAGCAAGTAGAGGAGCACACAGTAGTAGTCCCGTTACATTTATATTGTGTTGTGGCAATATTCAACTTGTATGTTTATAACGAGTCTAGGCTACTAACCCGTGGTATCTGGCTTGTCTATCTAGACTGCTGTACTCTTCCTGTCATCACATTATTATCATTAAACATCAGATCGTGCACACACACACACACTTATAATAATAGATTATGCCATAAAAAGTATAACATCATCAGCTTTGTAGTACAGAGGGGTAATGGTAACTTGAATATTTGTTTATTCTACCATTGCCTCATCTGCTGTTGCCATGTGGACATTGAAAATTCTAATAACTAATCCTTGATACCTTAAACAATAACAGTATTATCAATCAATACTGTCGCAAGAATGTAGATGGAAGATGTGTAGGTAGTCATGTGTGACAAACCATCTTCATCATGTAGGCACCTCACAAGTCACAATACCATAGCACCGGTGCCTATTTCTTTGGTAGGCTCATCTAATTGTCTTTGGTTTTCATTTCCTCGCAAGTTTGGTATCAACTAAGTTTGCCATTTAATATCAGAGTTGGGTAGAAACTTGATGAAAAAAAACGTTTTCCGAGAACTTTGATGGGAACGCGTTACCATTATTAAGCAGTAACTCTCAACGGAATCACGTTACTTTTTATCGGTTACGAGAATCGAAATTTATGTTCTTTTCAAAGTTCTTTTAAACAGATTGTACTTCAAGAATGCATACGCGCCGTGGAAAGATCGCCTATTTGTATGATGGTAGATTTTATCTTTGACCCTTTGTCTCACATGCTATTAACTCAGCCTATTCCCTGCCGTCCATCCTGTATATTATTTCCAGATGTAGTTCACGGTATTTCCCTGTCTACTTCTTATCATACGTTGCCGTTGCCGTAGCTGATGGCTCAAATTAAGTAAGAGTAGGTGGGAAGGGTTAAAGAAAATATCAATCTGCGTACCCAGCTAATGGATTCCAAGAAAATCATCACTATCTTGTGACATCATCAATAGCCAATGAGAATGAGATTATTTTCAAAACGCTTGAAGGGAAATTTGTGTAAACACAAGCCCGCGTGATATAAACGTTAGTGTTGTGGTAGTGTTTTATCAATAATGATTGAATAATGGTTGAATCGATGTGGTACATTTCTGTTCCAACATTGTGTGTGTGTGTGTGTGTGTGTGTGTGTGTGTGTGTGCGCGTGTGTAGGAGGGGGGGGGGGGGGGGCTGTGGAAATCTTTTGCTTTGTAATATTTCAAAACCCGTAAAAATACTATTGCAAATTCAAACAAAAAACTGCGCATCAGTCAATTTCAAAGAAACCTAATTTTTGGGGGAACTATTGAGTTTTTTTTTTTTTAACAACCGTAACGGTAACAAGTTCCTTTTCTGATCGAGTAACGGGCATTGGAACTAGTTCCTTCGTTTGAGGAACTTACCCAACACTGTTCAATATCCATCATGGATGCTAAATTTCAGGCTCTTGATTCTTTATTAAGTATTCTATCATTAAATTCTTAATTAAGAGCCCGCCTCGTAGCTGAGAATGTTTTTCTTCGAAGTGCTCGACCCAAGTTCGATGTGCGTTTAAAAGTTTTGTTGTAGGTCCAAAAGTGAAAAGGGGGTAATATTGAAAGAATTCCAGTAACCACCGCTAGATGGGGTAGTTTTTCATCTCATAATTTGGACAAAATCTAGTTACATCACACATTTTGGCAAAGAAAATTGGGAAAACAGTGGAATGAAGAGCGAATCAGAATTTCAAATATTGATAAGCAAAGTTGAACTTAAGGATGTGCTTTTGTAATTTATTTCTACTATTATTCAGTAACCAGGAATTAAGCAATGAAAACCATCAAATTAGGCACTTTTTGATTCAATTATTGCTTCCTGATAAAATTAATCTGCAATTTTCGATTAGGCATGTCTAATTGTGAGGGTATTACTTATTCATTGCATTCTACCGCAAGTCCGTAGTTTTTGTAGTAATTGAGATATGTGTGGCGAAAGTGCACCCTGTAAATCTGTCTAAGATGCGGGCTCTTAAATATCAATTATATTGATATTGACATTTGAATAATTATTCATACATTTTCTATTCATTCCAAAGACAATACAAAATACTTCTCACAACCATGTAATATACACAAATATAAAATATATTGAAATTTGTAACGTATAACTATAAGGCAGGTCACGAAAAAAAATACAGTTGCATAGCAACGCACAATACAAAATGAAGCCACAAAGCATATGAATTATAAAGCAACAATAAGCTTCTTTGCCTCTTTCTGGTGCAACAATAAACAATACACAGCCAATTAAAAATAAAAACTATTGAATCAAAATTGCTGAATATATATTTGATCACAGTACGCATAATATCCATTTAGGCTGAAGGTATAACCACTGTTACTCATAAATATCTTCAGTGTTGCTTTAAAAATATCAAAACAATTATTTTAAATGAGCAGAACAATTTTCATTGTTGACTGCCAAATAATGAAGAGCATACTACGTATTACCGTCCATCAGTAAAATAGTAACTTAATGCATCAGTCATCACAATCTATCGTGTACGTTGAGCCCCCTTGCCCACTTCATAATACATGAGCATCAGTCTATTGCAAATTGAATAACATTTGTTTTTAATTTGGTAATTTTTATATCGATTAACATCCTAGATGTGGATCAATTTTTGAAACGACATCTCTTCATATTATGAAATATTATAATAGAATGGCGACCCTAACCTGTAAAAACCAAGTTATAGTAAAATAAAATATTGTCTTGACCAGTGTTAGTTCTGTTGCTAACAGATTGTTTGTTCCTTGTGCATTCGTTTCTTGTGAGTGTAGTAATTGGCACCACTAGCGAACGTACGCTGACAGAATGGGCACTGGTACGGGCGCTCACCCGTGTGCTGGACCAAGTGGGTCTACAAGCAAGGACAAACAGTTATTGGCAGTTGGTGAAAATACACTTATTAATTACTGTACTTGGAAACCTGAACAATTAATGTTAAAGAGAAAACAGAAAGCAAACTTTGTAGGCCCACAGTGCATTGTCTATGACGATGGGGACTTTTTATTTATCATCAATGTCTTGAACAAGGTAAGCTGAGGGTTGTCTTGATAACAGATTTTCCGATGGGTTCAGTTACTCTTTAATTGGGCTCTGACATTGTGCTTGTACTGTATTTGCATACAAAGATACATTGATGGTACGGATTTTCAAAATTTTTGGAAAGTTTGTCTTGCAAAGCTATTCAAACGTTTACCCTAACCTCAGAAGGTCGTTATTCGGCACAAAAAGTACGTATAGAATGCGCTAGCGGCAGCTGTCAAAAATCCAACATGGCGGAAGTTTGTAGGACAGAGTAATCTTTTTTTTTTATATTGGGATTTAACGACGCACTGTAATGATTACCAAGATCTATTGGCGTCAGATGAATGATTGAATGAATGTCAGGGTTTAGAGGCGCGTCGACAGCTAGGTCATTTTAGGTCATTAATGAGATGATGGGATGATGAGATGAAGGTTTTTATAGGTAGTGGGAAGGAAGCGGTCGTGGCCTATATTGTGGGAACCATCCCGGCATTAGCCTAGACTACAGAGGAAAACCACACCTATATTGTGGGAACCATGCCGGCATTAGCCTAGACTACAGAGGAAAACCACGAAAAACCCCTGTAAAGATGGACGGTGGCGGGGATCGAACCGGTTCCGATACGTCCCTTCACCTCCCGGATCACACGAAGCAAGTGAGCTAACCACTCAGCTACTGTGCCGGTAGAGTAATCTCTCCGTAAAGATTACTATGGCTACTTTGCTTGTAATGCAACTTGGAATGACCATGCTAAACGTTCATACGTGCCATTTTGTTTTATATTCATCTTTCGAAAAATCTGTCCAACTTATTCAAGTAGATTTGGATGTTTCATTTGTAGAGAAAATGTTATTGAAACTTGGATCAGATTATTTTAATAATATGCCCTACCACATTTGTTTAAACAATTGTTGTGAGTTAGGTATATATTATTATTACTACGTAGGCCTAAATGTTGTGTGAGAATTTAGATTATTATATTATTTCACTCCTTTAGTAACTTATCACAAACTTATATAGGGCCTACATTAACCAATTAATTTACCCATGTAACATTTGAATTCGTTTATTGATATTACTTCAAAACACCGTTTGACCTAAGCTTAAAAATGTCCAGTAGGTATTGGTGAAATGTGTAGGATTTTTCTAAACATTTTCATTATTTTTTATCTAATCTAGGTCTATGCATAGAGAAGTAAACAGTTATTGTTACTTCTCTATGGTCTATGTATGACTACCTAAGCACTCCAAGGAAATCAATTGCAAGGAAAACATCAAAAATGTGTTATGTTTCAAGAGTAATTTATTTAATTATACGGTTTTTGTTTTTGTATAATGAAGTATACAAAACAGTTTTGTATAGTTTTTGTATGATAGGCCCTATTTGCAATCAACCCAGAACATATCAATATCATCAGTTGAAATGGACAATGTAAAATAATTATTCACAGTTAAATGTTATTTACAGTCAAATGTTATATTTACAAAAATAGTATTTACAATTACCCATGTTACAGGCATATAGAATTTGCACTTTTGAAACCTAAAATGTATCATCAGTTGAAATGGATGGTGACTAATAATTAATTACAATTGAAAGCTATCATTGAATTTGTAGTGGTTCAAAATCAATGATGCTATTTGCAATTAATCTGAAAAGTTACAGATAGGCATATCATTTGCAATTAACATAAAATGTTTCATCAATTGAAATGGATTGCCGCATTTCGGGAATAAATGAAAGGAACATTCACGGTAACAATATTGTCTTGAAACACATTTTTGGGGCGAGAAAGTAGTAACAAACAACGTTGTAACATAGCCACGTGCAGAATTCTGTCTTCCAAACTCTATTTACGGTAGTTGCCGATAGAGCGCATGACTGCAACTTTTTGTGCCGAATTCACATTTAAATTAATTTGCATTGTATTCTGCTTACTTCTCCCTGATTTTAATTCAACAACTGCGAGTACAGTTCAGCTTGGAGACAATATTGACCCACAGAATTATTTTGACAAGACTGTGTTGTACGCATATCCCTCTGGTCATTTAAAGTGACATAGTTCAAGCATTTTACACATAATATGCCAAAGGTAGGCATCTCCACAAAGACGTACGACTTTCACCAAACTAATTCAACGGGTTTTTAAATCAGTTTTCAAAATTCATGAAAGAAACTGTATGAATATGTCATGCCATACATATCTAGAAATTAAATGGGTTAAAAGTTGAAACTTGAAAGTGGCACAAAAACTGGAATAATTTGTATTCTAATCTAATGCATTGGTAAATACTAAATAGTAAATACTACACAGATTGGTGACAATCCACTATGTTTTTGAAATAATATTTCTTATTTACCTTGAGTCCATGTTTAAGTTTGAAGGACTTGTTGCATACGGAGCAATGATATGGTTTCACTTCACTATGTGCAGAACTTACATGAGAGTGAAGTCTACCATTACTGCCATAACTCTTGTCACATTGTTGGCACTGGTACTGGGCACCATTGTGATATTCTCGAATGTGCACATACAATGTATCTTTACTTTTCAATCTAGAACAGTTGATTAGACCATAATGGCATGTGCCATGAACCTAAACCATTGACCTGAAGATATGCCATAGAGAAATTAGGAGGTAGATTTCAAATGGGCTTCAATTTAATTTGACAGTGAGAAATTTAAAAACCTTCGAAAATACCGTTCTATCATCATAAGATACAGCATAAATTAAGGACGATCAATTGATGATGGCAATTTATTTTTTCAATTTATAGTGGGTTAAACGACACACTACAGATGACTACGATATATTGGCGTCGATAATGATGGCAATATAAATGTATAGCAATTTTGTTGCTGCTTGCCTCTATTGACATTTAATATACTTACAGTTTGTTGCAATGAGGACATTTTTCATTCTTGCCTATTGAATGACAGCTCATGTGCTTACTGAGAGTACTATGATTTTTCAACGTCTTTCCACAAATGTGACAAATTACTGACTTATCATTAGACGCATGATGATATATTTTATGACCATATAATTGTTTCTCACGGGTAAAACTGAAATGAAACACAAAATAAAGCACAATATTTAAGCAACAGATGGGAGGGAAACACTTCATTTGACAGTGTTTAATTTGATGTGAAAATGTTGGTCATTGCTAGTTGTTGAATGCTAATTGTTGTTCAGATAAGATTAGTAGATTACCCTACTATTAAACATGGGTGAATTATTGAGTAACAAATGGTCAGACATGTATTTCTCTGGGCTAGAAGGTCGAGTGGTGAGGCATGGGATCAATCTATACACCAGTATTGATACTAACATTTCATTGCTGTAAATTAATAGCAATTGATAAGATACGAAATGAACGTGATGTCATACCGTTTCCCACACGTGTCACAAATGAATGTTCCGTTAGCATCTGTAGAATGGATTTTTTCATGATGGGAGAGTCGGAACTTGGTTGAAAATCCTTTGCTGCATTGCGAGCATTTGAATGGTCTCTCACTCTCAGGTAAGTGGTTTATTATATGATAATTCAGCATCTTTTGACTGGAAACTACTTTGCCACATTGTTCACATCTGAAAAGAGAATCAACACTATAAGCGAAAAGACTACGAGACCAACAAAAAGATGCAACTGCAAAATAACACAGAAACCTAGCACACCTAGTCTCTACATCATTTGCCTTTCATACACAAATAATTTCTACGAGTTTCTAATCTTACAGCTTTATCATGTTCTAAAACACTGTGTGTAAAATTCTATTGGTTTACAACAAATAGAAGTATAAATCCATTTCAAATTGTTTTAGTGAATCATATGTTGATACAGTATATAATTCACTAAAATAAATATAGAGAGAATTTGTTTTGAAACTAAAATAATTGCACACATTTTATTACGAAAGCTTTTCATCTGTGAAATTAATATGTAATACAGTAATTCTTTCCTGAATTTTCATAAGATCTTTTAGTAAGATGATGAGATGAAATGGTATTCATCATGTGTCTTGTACATTGGGAGGGAAGCGGTTGTAGCATGGTCTTATGGTGCTAGCCAAGATGCATTAAGGGTTGCGTTGGTTTGCAGCCAGGAGATGGTGTCCTCACTTTCTACCCCTCCTATGTTAAAAATATGTTTCAATTCACGGTCCACGTTCGAAGTATTATTGACCGTGCCTAGCTGAGTGGTGATAAAAGGATCTAATGTTACGTTCAAGGCTGGCTCACTGTCATCAAGTTTGCCAGCCCATCAGCCGTTTCTAAAAAAAAAAAAAAAAAAACAGATAGAGCAGCGATCCATATTACACAGAAAAGTACTCAGGAAATGTAACGAGTTTTCGAATTAGTGAAGTCACCATCTCCCGGCAGCAAACCAACGCAACCCTCAATGCATCTTGGTGTTAGCTCAGTGTTCACGTGAACGAATGAAGGAAACCAGGAAAACTTTCAACAGGATGGTAGATCATATCAGGAATCAAACCTTGGAACCATTCGGGAAGCGTTCTAGTGACTGACCTACCCATATCAGTACTACCATGTTGTATTGACCAAAATAGGTTTAATAGAACAATTTTATTTCTGTTGAGAGAGAATGGAAAGACTTACTGTTAAATCTTTTTACTCAGTAAAATAATTACCTGAAACAGGTGCTAAATGACCTCGCTGTTGATGCGTCTTAAAACTAATATTCATTCATTCAATTACCTGAATTCTGGTTGTAAATGTTTTGTAAGCATATGGTGTATCAACATAGTTCTCTTTGTCATTTTTTTCTTGCAACAAATAATGTATGCTACAACATCATGTCTATCATGGAAATGTTGTTTTAAACACACAAAATTGTGAAATTTAATTCGTTCCTTTTCATTGCATTCCAAACAAATATAATCATAAAATTCTGCCAATTGCTTTCTTGTAGTCTGACTTTGTTTCGAGCGGTCAAGGCGTTTCCTTGTCAGAGGGCGATCTTTACTCCACTTGAAGGGATATTCAATAAGTTCTGCATCTTCAATTATTGACTGTGACTCTGACGATTGATTCTCATCATCTATCAACGGGCAGTTATTATCTGACTTGGATTCATCAGTAGACCTACTATCTGCACTGTTGCTGTCTACAAATGCATCAACACTTGAATTATTAGCAACTAAATCATATTCTGCCTTGGAAGCTTTGGAAGCCTTGGAGTCCTCTTTACAATCATTCTTGTTTTTTTCAAGTGGACATACTGTTTCCATGTCTACATTCGGACTTGAACTAGTAATATCGTTGTGAACTGGCAAATCAATCTCAACAGAATCACTGCTATCAACTGATTGCCTCTTCTTTTCATTTTCTGAAACCAAATTATTCTCTGGGATTTGTACAAGAAATGATTCACATTCCAGTTTGACAGATTCACCCGGATCACCTCGATCATGCCTTGTAGATGACAGCTGCTCTTCATCAACTGAATTGAAGTGTTTGAATATGGCATCAGTATAATAGGGGTCATCAGCTCCATGTTGCTGGCCAGAAGAATACGATGATTGGTTCAAGTCACTTGGAAAATTCTCCCAGTCAATATTGTCACTAGCCGAATTTTCTGGATGTGTGGAACATTTGGGGGGCAAATGGTGGGTTTTCTGTTCATGAAGATATTGTTCTTGGACAGTGTCAATTTTTCTACCATATTCCTCTGGGTTTGGCAGATTGGACAAAACCATGTCAATCATTTTTTGTTGGACTGTTTCTACATCAACAGAGAAAATATGGAACGTCTCCAGTTGTGAGATGCATTTCTCGCAAATATATTTTGGAAGAAGATCATCGGGTTTAATCTGAAATGTATAATAATGACTGTCATCTTTTTGGCTATACTCAATAATAATAAAAGTTGTATGAAATCCCACGCAATGTACGTTTTCTATGTAACAATATCAGTAGCCTTGGGCTACTCCTAATTTCGAACTCTGCACTATTCATCGTACTGAAACATGTTGATGAAATATAATGAATTATGGGTAAATAAGAGATCAATGAACACATAGGCTATATTATACGATGGCAATGAAATCATACCGAGGACTGGAATGAATGATGTAGGGCCTATTGAATTAGCACAGTAATCACTTTGTAGTCAGAAGACATTCTAAATTATTAAAATCACTTGGCACAACTACATTTGAACTTTTTACAAAACACCAATTAATAATTAATAAATGTGTTATGAACTATGGTGCTTCTAGAGCAAATAAAAAAGTATTTAAATTCCGTCAAATATTGCCCCATCAAATATTGAAGGGTTATTAGAATTAGCTGCGAACTATCACAGAAATAAATACAGTATATATATAAACTGTTTATATATTTTTTAATATTTATATTTAAATATTTTTTTATAGTTTATATTTACATGTACTATATTATATACACATATACAGTATATCGAAAGAGAGAAAGAGTCAGAAGGAGTCAGGAGGGGTCTGTTGTTAAGAAACCATTCCAGTATGAACCTGAGCGACCGAAAGAAACCACGAATCACCTCTATCAGGATGGTTGACCATGGCGGGAATCAAACTCTGGTCTCTGCTAGCCACTGGCCCACCTATCCAAGTTTATTGAAAGTAATAACAATGGTAATGTAATTGTTGTAGGTGAATACAAATAATTTCTGGATGCTCAGACAACATTGTGAACCTATATGAAAATATTCCAGCTACCAACAGGTTTCATGAATGCTTTGAGGAGATAACAAGGGAAGAAATGTAAGTTTACCATAAATGTGGGTCTTGCCTGGGCCATGTTTTTCGTAATAATGTAATCAGAATGAACTCGGTTGTTCATGCTTTTAAAATCTCCGATCACTATTTAATTGCAGTTGATATAATGTCTAGTAAAAATAAAAATAATTCATGTGACAGAGAATAATTAGATAGTAAGTGTAGGTCCTGGGATGGCAGAAATTGGAAATACGGAGGAAGGAGGATCGTTTATGTAATTTCTTCAGGGTAATGGAGAGAGGGGGATGGGGGAGCTGCATAAGTTGATTGTAATGAATGAGTCAGGGTATGGAGGTAGGCGGGGTCATGATATAGCGGTAGTCATAAAGGGGGCTAGATTAGGTGTCAGTAAATTCTCTTTCTTGAATAGAACAGGTAGGAACTGGAATGGGCTTAGTAGAAGTGTTTTTGAAGGGGATAAAATTAGGTTAAAGTTATTCCGTCAGAGTTAGAGAGGTGGTGGAATAGGGGTTGTTAACGAACTTGCTACCACGCATTTATGTGCAATTGCAAGAGTTTAAATTATCATAATAATAATAATACTGATGGAGCAAAAATAGAACGTGAATTACGTTCTACTGAGGGAAAGTATATTACACATTGTAATGGCTTCTATTATTTAGTCTATAGTATAATAAAATTGAAACATTGCTACGAATATGCACCGTGTTCTAAAAGTCACATTAATTCTTAGAAAACTGGATGACTGAAGAATTGAAAATTCTGATTCAGGATAAGAATAACTGGCAAGATTCCAACAACGATCTTCAATTTTTCTCACAACCAGATATACCTAGGCCTATAATTAACCAAGCAAATAAATGCAACTTACAAATCATCTAAAGTCCTTGTCAGGGAGAGTTGAGGCAGACGTCAGCTTTTTTTCCCTCATCGTTACCACCACTACCACTCCGTTGGGGTGAGAGGGTCGAAGCTCTCGACAGAAGCGTAGCCGAAAAGGACTATTACCTGCGTCGGAAGGAACAATAGAAATTGAATGACCATAATAGAAATAAATTAGAATCGTTGTCGGAGAATTAGGATTGTTATATCCCAAAGATATGCATTGGAAATGAAAATAAAAGCAATTCACTTTTTTTAAAAAAATTCACTCTTATGCGGCCGAGATACGTCAATATGTTTGTGGGAGTGATTTTTATTTCCCACAAACATATCGACGTATCTCGGCCGCATATGAGTGAATTTTTTCAAATAAAAAAGTGAATTGCTTATACAGTGGAACATCTTTAGTAAGTTTCTCTTTAGTACATTTTTCACCTTGGTAAGTTTCATTTTTTGATCCCATCCATATGCTCCTACATGTTGAATGGTTTCTTCAGTACATTTTTCTCTTTAGTAAGTTTTTTCTGTCTGGTCCTCTGAAAAGCGTACTAAAAAGGTTCCACTGTATTTTCATTTCCAATGCATATCTACAATATATAGCAATATTAATTCTCCGACAACTATTCCAATTTATTTCTATAATGGTCATTCAGTTTCTACTGTTCCTTCCGGCGCAGGTAATAGACATTTTCGGCTACACTTCCGTCGAGAGCTTCGACCCTCTCACCCCAACAAAGTGGTAGTGGTGGTAACGATGAGGGGAAAAAAGCTCTGACGTCAGCCTCAACTCTTCCTGACAAGGACTTTATATGTTTTATACGAACCAGTTGATCCAAAATAATATTAAAGATAGCAAACATGGCAAACTTGAAGAAACCTAAATGAGATGATATTGAGATAACACTTCAATATGACTTTGACTTAATATGATACTATTACTACTGTACATGCTGCTTCACTTTAGATTATTTTAGCATCTTCTTGCGTGCTTTCTTTTTGGCAAAAATGTCGACAACTCAGTTATTTTCCAAGTAATTTCAGATGCGTAATATTGAAAAGTATTTTTTCAAGTTATATAAATACGTTCATTATTTTTCGGTAATAGTTGAAACGTATTTCTGATATATATCAAGTTAGTAAACTTCGATATAATATTAAAATATAATAATAATAATAAAAATACACATTCCGTTTCCTTTTGCGTTAATTCTCATGACTGAACGGTTCCACTTGGGTGGGCATTTTTCTGGGAGGTCTATATACTACTGGTAGCACATTCAATTCAATTTTTCTTTATTTATTTTGCAAACCTGCTCTATAAATGTGATATCTAGGCGCAACTAAATCTTTCTGTCAACGTTCACCATACAAATTAGTCCTTAAATTGTTGAAGGTTCATTTGTTGAATTAGACTTTAATAAGCAGCCTGGTATGCGTATTCTGTTCGGAATTTCAAATTACCGATTCGCCAGATAAGTAAAGCTTGGGTGATCAATCTGTCAATCACAGATAGCATTATACCAGAGGCTTGAAATTTCCATAATGCGGCCAGTAAATATAGAAAGGTGAATACCATGACTTTTCAAATTACAGACCCTTTATTTTGATATCAAGTATTGAAGAATTATTCAAGGGTTTGGATTTCCATTCATCTATTCAATATTTTGAAATGACTCATTGTGAAATACAATTTGGAAGTCAAAAAATTAAAGTAGGCCTATTACCAATTTGAGTGCCTTTTTGCTAATTTTGTCAATTCTGAATTGAATTTTAATTTCAATATCTCTAAAACTTCTTGATACATTTAATCATTCTAAATTATAGAAATAATTGGAGTACATATTAAATATCAAAATGACCTAATGTCATACGCATACATCAGTTGACACGCAAAGAATATTAAAAGTTAAAACGTTGCCACAGGGCCTACATAATTGATAATATCAACATCATCAACTGTAGGCATAAATGCCCAAGATTGAGTGTTTCGATGATCACTCCTGATTATGTTTACCACCCTAGGAATCAATGCCCTAGGCTAGACTAGTTCAATGAGATTCTGTCCATTAGCCCTCGTCGAAGTGAATGCCTTCAACTTGCTACCAGTGATTAGTTTCTCTCAATAGGTACTATACATTAGTTTAGCAAGCAGCAGTCGAGGAGATTCATTTTTTATATGAATGTTGATTTAGATGGTGGGCAATACACATTATGCTTTTTCAAGGCTGCCTCCATTCGTTGCTCAGTCAGTCAGCTCAGGCACCGCCTCAGAAACTGAAGTCATGGTTGGGTGTGGGTTCGAGTCCCGCATAAGGTATGGCTTTCTGTGATCGTCTTTTCACTTATCACCACTTCATAGATTCATTATCACCTGCTCATTCGTACCCCCGTATAACCTAGCTGTTGGTGGGGTCGTCAAGCAAACAATAAAACAGGTAAGGCTGTTGAGGGAGAGCAGTTAGATCAGCTAGGGTGTACATGCTTATAGGTATGACCAAATAATCTCACATAGTTTGTTCACCTGTCACATCAGAAGACACACAGTGATAGATCTACAACTACAACACTTGAACACCTGCCTAAAGTGGTGGCTATCATCAGAAATGCACCAGGCAAATGATGACACCTCTTTCTCAAAGACTGGGATGCGAGTCCCGAGCGTGGGTCCGGTTAAGTGTGCATTGGATGTACAAAGGTACGAATGAATGAAATTCAACAACTTCTGGTAGGCCTAGGCCTATATTCATCATAAGCCATACCATTACCGTACCATAAGCCGTCATTATTCAAGATGGTTTTAAATAAATATCAATTGGACAATTGCTTTAACTCAGTTTCTGAATTTTGTTTTTATATTGAGTGATGAAGAGGTAGGCCTATTCGTATTTATATGTGTCTGTATTCTTAATCATGTTGTTATTCCTATTTGTATTTTGTTTTTTGAATGATGTGACGATTTCTGAATGAAAGATAAAATGTTTGCATGTTCAGAATGATGAACTTTCTTATTACCCTCAAATATATTTGTATATTAATATACTTCGGACGCTGACAATATCAAAATACATTTGATCAATCTGTTGAATTAAAATATTATTATCATTATTATTATTATTGACATGCAGGTGTCACACATGCAATTGTCTTGTAAAACAACAAAATTTCAATCACATGTGTGTATGCAATACTTTTATCGAGAATGTTCAAAGTATTAAATATTTGGGTATGCATATATTGATTGCCATTTGAAGTGGAACGTACATATTGAAGAGCTACGAAAGAAATTAAGATCATGCTCATTCAAAATGTATCAGTTAAGACCTTATCTCCCTGTAAATATATTAAAAATGATGTATTCTGCCAGAGCAGAAAGCATAATTCGATACGGAATTCAAATTTGGGGAACTGCTGCTGACACTTACATTCAAACAATCATTAGCATTCAAAAATCAATCTTGAAAAATATGATTCCATTTTATATACAAATTCCCCGGGACAATTTATTTCTTTACTGTAATATCTTATCGGCTAGAAATTTATTCAATTACAGTAGAACCTCTGTTATAAGTTTCTCGTTTATACATTCATTACCCGGTACATTTATAAGTTTCATCTTATGATTCAACTCATATGCTTCTCATGTTGAAAAGTTTCATTAATAAGTTTTTCACGTACCGGTAGATACATTTTTTTAGTCTGGCACCCTGAAAAACGTATAAAAGAGGTTCAACTGTCTACAATAATGATTCAAAATTACTTTTCGGAACAATAAACAACTCCCAAATCATATATATATATATATATATATATATATATATATATATATATATATATATATATATATATATATATATATATATATATATATATATATATATATAGCACAAGGAATAAAGAAAACGAGGACTGCATTGTACCTACCTATATAAACAAAATGGTAAACGACTTCTAAAAATATCTGTACCAACTTTACTAAATGCTATGCCAGCACAACTTCGTAATAATAAAACTATGTCTCAGCTGAAAACAGGTTATAAATTGTGGCTTATGTCTTCAAATTAGAAGTTTTCAACAATTCAATTTGTTTCTCACTGTGATACGATGTTGAAGTAAATTAAAATGTATTTTTGTTTCAATTTTATTTTTGTACGTCTAATATTTTTAGGTATTAAAATTTCAAGTAGATTTTGTTTGTTTTCTCTTCAATTTCTCTCCAAATGATTTGTGTATGTGTATTTTTTTTTCTTCTATTATTCAATATTTACATATCTGTGCTCAATGAGTCACGAGAATAATGTATGTGTTTATTCTATTGTATTTTCTGCTGACAAGCTGCTTTTGTAGCTTAGCAGAAATCAATATATTTGTAAGATTACTATTTCTTGTGTGAATAAAAAAAAAATAAAAAAAAATATGATCGAGATAGCACAAACTCAATGGCCTTACCAATCTGTTTAAATGTTAGGTGATGGCTGGTGGCTGATGGTTAGTGTTTAAAAGTAGCCTACGGTATGGTTTGAAGTACCGGTACTTATAGATTTACAATACCTCAAGTCCATCCACAAAAAGTAATGCTAGTCATAAACTCTATGTCCTGGACCAAGGTGCATTGAGGGTTGTTTTCCCGTTGGAGATGTCTTCACTTCCTATCCCTCCCATGTTAGAAATATGTTCCGATTCAAGGTCCACGTTTAAAGTAGGCCTACTATTGACAGTGCGTAGATAAGCGGTGATAGAAGGAATCAACGATATGTTCAAGGCTAGTTCGCTGTCAAGTTTGCCAGCCTATCAACCGTTTTTACAAACACACACCAGATAGAGCAGCGATCCATATTACACAGAGCAGTCCTCACGTTATGGTACATGTTTTCAAGACAAGTGAAGGCACCATCTGCCGGTTGCAAACAAACGCAACCCTCAATGCATCTTGCCACAGACCTAACCATTGAATTTGTAGTGGTACCAAAATCAATGACCTAGCCATTGAGTAAAGAAGTATCCTACGGGATGGAGTGGCAGCGCCCTGGTTAAACAGTCTACAGATCCTGGTAGTATTACGCCTGGTAATCCTGCTAGGAACGCTGTGATCACAAACAAAATACCATTTGCTAGAGCACTGTTGCGAGTGAATGCTGTTAGGAGCGCTGTGGTCATGCCAACTTTTTCATTGTTGGTGAGCAATTGGTGAGCATAGGCTCTGGCATACGGCGTTGCCTATCTAGACAGTACTTTATCAATGACCTACCTAGCTTACCATCACTGAAAAAAATCTTTGAAAAACTAAAAAATCATAACCCTAAAAAAGTTCAGCACGACTTACAGTACATGTACTAGGCCTATCATCTTACCCAAATTGCCAAATGTTTCCACACTTTAAGCTGCAAATTATTCTTGATGTCAATAGCTGTAAATATATCTACATTGTTTTGGTCATTATTCAAACACAGCCGGCAATAATGTTGAAGTGAACTCTTTCGCCCATTGAAATTCATTTCAACTGTTGAGAAAAAATAATTTCAAGGATCCTAGGGCCATTGAGTAATATATATACATACACTATATACTCAATGCTAGGGCCTAGGCCTAAACCCTACCCCATGAAAATACGAGTACGATATTATTTACTACTATCGAAATATTGCCGAATATGTTAGGGTTCGGTTGGTTTCTGTCTTCTTGAATTATCCTTCTTTGAAGGTAGGCATAGGCATTGAATTTATAGTGGTTGACCGACGTTAATGTCTAGGCTCAGCCTATAGTGGTGATGATAGGTAAATATTGTAGGCTGGCATAAAACCTTTGGTATTTCTGTTAAACTTGAATCAAAGAGGTAGTTGACTTGAATAACCAAAAGCGACTCGTTCCCACCAAATGTCCTACAGCTAGAGCTAGCGCCGGCCGCCGACTAGAGCCATTCATTCACACCGCCTTCAAAAGGTACCCACGGGTAGATCACTTGAATAATCTTGAAATTATCATTTAGAAAATGTTGTAAGTTCAAGTTTTGATTAGAGCAGCTGGTTCCAACTCACGAGTTCATAATAAAAATACTTGTGTAGGCCTGAACCTATTATATTCAATTCATTTCATTTCATTTCATTCATTTATAATTCATAATGTGTTCAGTTTTGATATTACTATTACTTAATATTATTAATAGCTACACAAAAAATGTTTAAAAAATGTTGAAGTGTAAAATATGACCATGTAAAAAATAGCAAGAAAATGCTAATAAAGATATTTACTACTACTTTGTAATTTGTAAATACATATACAGGTGGCAAATGTCATTCAACACATTGATAATACAAACCACTAACTTGAGGGAGAAAAAAAAAAAAAAAGAAAACATACATTTGAAAAGAAAAAAAAGAGTCAATATATCATGGCTTATTCGATTCCTTGATGGTTCTATTAACAAAAGAATACTTCCCAACGTCCTTCCTTGCTACTCTCGCTCTTATTTTCGACACACGGTCCTCTCTCGCTCGGAATTGAGAATCCAACAATCTTGTTTCAATTTCGCTCCAAGCTTCTTGTCCCGAATACGCTCTTAACAAATTCCTCAGTCTCAGCTTCTTCCTTCTCTCCTGTAATGTCTCCCACCCGAGTTCTTCAATTATTTTAGTGACACTTTCTGGTATTCTTTCCAATTTTAATCTCAATCTGCATTTTTCGTTTCCCTTTTTTTCGTTCCTCTTTTTTGATATCACCCATTTCCTTCTTCTTAATTTACCAGTTACTTTTCTTGCTGCCATTCTCTGAATATTTTCAAATTTATTTTGAATTTTTTGAATATTTCAATTGATAGTGTATGAACCATTTTTTATGCAATCATTTATTATTTTAAAATTCAATCTTGTATCAAGTTATAACTCTTCATTATATATTCAATTGATAGTGTATGTACCATTTTATTATGTAATGTACTATTGAATAGCGCAGTGCCGCTAAATAAACGAACATTATTATTATTATTATTCATTTCTGACATCTAGCTGTTAATTCTATTCATGATTAAATTACAAGAAACTATTAAAATCTATGGGTGGATTGCAAAAACGGAGTTTAAACCCCGGCCTACCTTAGACGCCGTCTAAGTAAGAAATTGCATTGCAAAGTAGTTGCTCCAAACAGATGAACGCAAAGTCGGTATTGGTGAGTATAATAGTCTACCGGATCTCATAAAACATTTAGTATCACAGAAAGAGTTCAAAAATATAGTTATAAATTATATTACTTTGGGAAGTTAATTAGTTTCTTGTTATGTTACTACAATCCTTTTTTCATAAATTAAATATTATTTTATAATTCAATCTTGTATCAAGTTATAACTCTTTATTATATATTCAATTATTGATAGTGTATGTACTATTTTATTATCTATAATGTACTATTGAATGGCGCATTGCCGTTATTATTATTATTATTACTATTTCAGTGTTGATTTGAAACTCTACAAACTCATTCGTAATTGTGATAGCGTTTCGCCCATCGGTTTCGCCTACTGGGTTGGCTCATGGTTGCGAGTTGGGACAAAGTTTCCCGGGAAATGAATGCGGCCAGTAGAGAACGTGGGGAACTAGTAACTTTGGTTACTTTGGTTAGTTGGCGAGCAGTGTTGCCACTGCTGGTACTTATGTACAAGTACAGATCAACAATTCAACTCCATGCACAGATTATCTGTGCTCGATTATCTAGCTCGATTATCTGTGAGACTAGATAATAATAATAATAATAATAATAATAATAATAATAATAATAATAATAAAAATAATAAATTGTTTGATCCTTCAATCTTGATCATATTTCAAGATATCGGAAATGTCGTACAAATTGAATATAAGAATATAAATATGGATAAAATATAATATGGTGAAACCGAATTGAAAACAAATTTTAAAAATCGTGTTGATTACACAAGCAGCTCATTAAAAAATCATTTTTGAAAAAACATTTTTCTAATAAAAGATTTTTGAGGACTCTCTTGAACTTGCTGAGTAGCTGATGTCTTCATCGCGATGTGAACATTACTGAATGAAATGATTCCGGGGACTAGTGAATACTTTCAATTTGCCAGTACTATTTATACATTTCTATGCTATCTAGTGATTTGAGGCAATAAAGTATTCTTCAAATGAGACAATTCGAAAAATAAATTTACCAAGTCGAAAAATAACTTGATCGAAGTGGCTATTTGTCGGATCACAAGTAAGTTTTGGATTGGTTATAGTGTAGATTGAATCAAGATATTTGTTTGGTTAGTTTGGTTAGTTAAGGTTAGTTTGGATAGTTTGGGTTCATTAAATTGGTTAGCCTGGGTTATTATTGTTAGTTCAAGCTGCGCGCAACAACAACAACAACAACGTCCGCATGTGGCACTATGGTTCGATGAATAGCGGTTCTACGTATAAACCGCAAAACCGTTGAAAGATAACAATTCTCGAAACTGGTCGCAAGGTGGTTTCTTGCTAAAGCCAGTAGCTTTTTAAAAAACCGGCTTAGTAATATTTTTAATAACTAGTTATTTTCTTGCCATTAGTGTTGTACTATCGAAAATTTGCTTGTGGCAACACTGTTGGCGAGCAGCGAGCGAGTAGCGGCGAGTAGCGACAGACTGACAGTAATAGAGATAGGATAGGCCTCCCTAAAATGGCAGAGTTAGTGGACTGTGAATTTCCATCTTGGGGACTTTTACCTAAGAAAGAGACTGGTGTCACATCATTTCTTAATAAGTTCCCGTCAGCTGACGGCAGGGGAGTGATCTTGGCAATTTTCGACTCAGGAGTTGATCCAGGTGCGCCTGGTTTGCAGGTAATGACTAAGCAGGTTTCTTACTTGAGGCCCAGACCTCGGCCATACAGGTTATGAAAGAAAAAACATTGCATGGGCAATAGGTTATGAAAATGTGATTCTAAACAAGGACGCCATGGATGCTGTGTTTATACTGAGGCGTTAGAGGCTAGCTTTTATAAATAATTGAATTCTAATCTTAATTCAATAACTAAATTTCTAAGAGAAGTACGGTAGGCTAGGCCTAGGCCTAGCAAGAAACCAAGCACCCTCATAGGTTAGACCTAGCCAATCAGTGCTTAGGCACAGGCCTACCTCTAGGCGTAGGCCCTATGTGGTCAAAATGCCCTGGTCTAGGACCAAAAACCCAAGGCATTGTTCTTTGTTTGTTGCTCAAGCCTAGGCCCCTACATGTTTGCTGTAGACATTAGAATGACGTTAGTGACCACCTAGGCCCTAGAGTAACTTGTACCTGCACTGGTAGAGTAGGCCAGCTTTTTTTAAATGTGATTGCTCCATGTGACTGGGGGGTATGGTAGATAGAGCCTTGGTTTGATTCCCGCCACCAACCTTGCTTTTCCAAGTCCAGCCTAAGCCTATTAGAAAATGTGTAGGGCCCCACTAGTCATTTCAACTTGGTGAGTTAATTTTTGGTAGGGCTTAATAATTGAATATTTGCGTAATTTATAAAGGTAATCTTATCGTTCAACGTACCATCGCTAATTTTTGTCCGATATTCTTGTTTGAGGTGTTTTCTAATAGATCTTGTTTGTATGTATGATGTAGTGTTTGGACTTTTTGTGTTTTGTTTGTTTTAATATGGTTTTTACTCACTTGAAGTTGATGCTTTGTGATCTGACTAAGACGACAAAGGTGGACAGTAGGTTAGGTTAGGGTCAGGTTAGTGTATAAACCTCGCGTATACCGCCGGCAGGCGGAACGGAGCTTATATACTTTAATAAAAATGAAGAAAAAATTGAAAAAATTTTTTAAAAAAAATGGCGTGGTACGTTAATCAGTAATTTTACCTTTATAAAGTAGCACTTAACTTTCTATAACTGCAGTATTGTCTTGTAGGTGCCTAGTCCTAGTATTAGATATGTAGGCCTAGCATTGGACAGAGTTAAGGAAGTGTCCATTTGCACAGTAATACTTTGTGAACAAGAACTTGAAACGCTATTCGCAAATTAAAAAATGGCTGAATACTTCGGGAACAAGAACCTAAAATGCTATTCTCAAAGTGAAAAATGGCCGAAAAATGCAAAATGGCCTAAAACCCGTGAGTTATGAGGACAAAGCCAAGTTGCGGACAGTAGGTAAGGTTTTTGAGGTTAGGTTAGTGTCCAATCGCGCGTATATCGCCGGTAGGCGGAACGGAACTGGGTCCTTGTCGCACAATTTACTTTGCGAATAGGGCCTGCCCAGAGATAATAACACTTTGCACACTTTTTATTTAACAATCAAACTCTCGGAAAATGAAAGATTTTTGCTTGGACGAATAGTTTGGCCCATGATGGTAGGCATATTTTCTGCCAAATAACACAATACCGGTATTTGTTTTTTTCGTAATAATTGTAGTGCGGTCAGCTTACTTGGCTAAAGCATTAACTAGGCCTAATATATTAATATTGATCCAGTGAGAATAATGCATTGAAATCTGCCCCCATGGCTCAGTCGAATAAGGCACAGCTTTAGAAACTGAAGTCATCATTGGGTGTGGATTCGAGTCCTGTATAAGGCATGGGTTTTTGTAAACGTCTTTTCATTTATCATCACTTCATAGATTCATCATCACCTGCTCATTTGTACTCCCGTAAAACCTAGCTACTGGTGTGGTCGTTGAGCAAACAGTAATCAATCATTATGCATTAAAATCACCTAGATTGTTGGAATGTAACAGTGACTAGCACGCTGAACTGTCATTCAGGAGGAGGGGTTTGATTTCTGCCATGGTTGACCAGCGTGACAGGTTTTTCATTGTTTCCCTCTGTTGTTAAAAGTGCCTTGAGGTCCAATCAAGATTTTCTTTCTTGTTATGGGAATATAATGTTGCCATTTGCGACGTGCCCGTGTGAGAGCTCTAGAAATATATTTTCTCATCATCATAATTGTCACCTATTGTCATGTACTTAGAACTAGGAACGTTACCCCCTTCCCGTGATAGTTCTATGAAACACGAATTGGTCTCTAATCTAACATCATCGTTTCCGCCAATTATGTATTTATATCAGTCTATTTTGAATATGTACCTTAAAATTATTGCAATAGGCCCACATTTTATATTCACCCAATAAAATAATGATCATCAAAATAGTAGGGTTTCTTTCTACAGGGTTGATATATGAATTGGGTGAAAGGGAAAAAAAGAACAGCAGCTTACCAAGATTTAGCAGTAGAGAAAGGCCTACTCAAAGTGGAGAGCCCGTAGATAAAACACAGAGATGAAATGAAAAGTACATGCGAGATTTTGACGTTTCGGCTATTGCCTTGGTCACAGTAGAATTTTCATTTCATCTCTGTGTTCTATCTACGGGCTCTCCACTATGAGAAGGCCTTTCTCTACTGGTACTCATAAATCTTGGTAAGCTGCTGTTCTTTCTTTCCCCATCCACATGAAATCAACTGAACCGAGCATCATTATTTCCCTCACCAACTCTGATTTTGATGAAATTTGTACCAGTTGTACCAACTACTGAGTCAACCAATCGTACAAACTTTTGGCTTCGCAGCTCTTATAGTTCTCAAGTTACGCCATGTAGAAAACGCCAAATTTGGCGCGCTTTGCGCCGTTCCAAAATTTGCTACTTCTAAACCGTTCAACGTGGAGACATATTTTGTTTCTATAATCAAGCTCTGATTTGTTGCTAATTAATGCCATCAGATTTCATACTATGCTGTGTAATAGACATCGAGATATCTGTGTTTGCATTTTTTGGTTTCACCCCACATAAAGAAGGTGTGTTTAAAAAAACGAAAAACAAAACATCAAATTGTATGCATATTCAACACATGAAAAGTTATACTGGAAAGTGGTAAAATGGTGGTATTAGGAGATAAAACAGGGTCACGCTATGATTGTGTGAAAATATCGATATTTTGACTAGATCCTTACAGTTCTAATAATCTTTCTTTTGAGTTTTGAATCTCAGCAACTCATATTGATAGTTTTTATACACAATCATAGCATGACCCTGTTATATCTCCTGATACCATCATTTTACCACTTTCTAGCATAACTTTCATACAATTTGATGGTTTTTTTTCTTTGTTTTTTTAAACACACCTTTTTATGTGGGGTGAAACCAAAAAATGCAAACACAGATATCTCGATGTCTATTACACAGAATAGTATCAAATCTGATGCCATTAATTAGCAACAAATCAGAGCTTGATTATAGAAAAAAAATATGTCTTCACGTTGAACGGTTTAGAAGTGGCAAATTTTGGAACGGTGCAAAGCGCGTCAAATTTGGCGTTTTCTACAAGCGTAACTCGAGAACTATAAGAGCTGCGGAGCCAAAAGTTTGTACGATTGGTTGACTCAGTGGTTGGCACAACTGGTACAAATTTCATCAAAATCAGAGATGGTGAGGGAAATGGCTCAGTTGATTTGATATGGAATAACCCTTTCACCCAATTCATATAGGCCTAAATTCAGCCTCGGGCTATTTTCTTATACACACCTTCTCCTGAGTTGCTATTCAGTGAAATGGTATAAACCGCCGTATGAACGCCAGTAGAAAACCTACGGTAGTCAATTTTGATGCTCATGTGACAACACAAACTTCAGCTTACTCAAAAGTAGAGCTTAGTTCTACTTCAGAAAATGTCTTTTTGAGGGAGTAAGATCAATGCAAGATCTTGACGTTGTGTGAAAGCGCAATAGGTAGCCTAATCGAGGTATTCTACTTTTAAAGACAAGGTCTTACGGGATCCAAGTGCATCTTAAGGCAAATACTACCGGTACCTGGATGTCTCCTTATATGTCCCAATAGGCTACAACCATTTCCTACCACAGTCCAAATAACATAGAATATCCTCTCATCTCATCTTCCCATTATTTCATTCATCACTCACTCACACAAATAGAGCTTGGTGATCATTACAGTGCATAGCTAAATCCCAATATAAATGAATAAAAGAATACATTAAAATCTCTTATTATTTGTAAGCAATAGAACATTATCTTAGTTCAGCTTACCCGGTACCTTTGCTTAAGTTTCTGTTGGTTCATACAAAAAACTATCACCGGTAGTTCATATTCTGAGACAAACATTGATTGTAACACTTTTATATTTCATTGCTTTTGTAGCTAAAAAAAATTACGATTTTTTATTTCTCAATATCGCACAATATATTTATCCTCTCATGTAATTTATTCATCCAAGTTTCTGTGTTTGAAATTGCATTACAATTTTCTATACAATTTTGCATTTTTTTTCTGTAAGTAATGACTGTTACTCTGCTACTGCTGCTACTAGTAGGTGTAGGGTTGGAGATATGGCAATTCATAGCCTAGTGCTCTGCGGACCGTCATAGGGTATTGTTGAATTGGCGTGTCTCCGTTGTACTGATAGAATATATATGCAACAAGTGTTTTTGATTAAATCTAGATTTATTTGCCACTTGAAATAAATTGAACATAATGTTGGAACATTTTCTGTGGGCAGTCGTAAACTTGAAAGGTCCCAGTGAAACTTTAGTGTGACTTTCAAGTGAAGTAGGCTACACTTTGTTTGAATGCAGAGCTATTTCTTTCCTGTTTCCATGGTAATGAAAATATGTTACCTGTCAAATTTAGGTAACGAGTGAAGGAAAGCCTAAGGTAATTGAGCGATATGACTGCAGTGGTGCAGGTGATGTAGATACTTCGAAGGTCGTTCAGGTCAAAGATGGAGTCATCGAGGGTTTATCAGGCCGAAAACTGAAGGTGAGTACACCACCGTTGTGCTTCATTCACCCAAGTCCGAATGCCAATTAATATTTTGAAGATTCCTATTGACATTTCGATAGGCCTACTGATATCTTATTCCTGTATATAGTTGTCAATAGGCAGCAGTTCCAGTCTATGTCTGTCATGCCTGACATACTATCATTGTAGGGTCATTCCATTCCAAATCAACCAAACTATTTCCATGTACCTCTTGGATTTTGATGAAATTTGCTATAGTTGTTAAAAAGCCAAGAAAATAACATACTTTTTTTTTGTTCCGCTCTACCTCTAATAGTTTTGAGTTGCGGCAAGTTGCGTTTCACCAAAAAACTCAAATTTGGGTACGCGTTCCTTTGACAATTTTTTTTTTTAATTTTCATCTGTTCGACCTAGTATGCTAATTTTCTTTTTTAAATAATGCTGTGTTTCCAGTATGTATAATTATGTGCAAAAAATCTTTTTTTCTAACATAGAACATAAGATATATCCTAATTTTGACTTTAACAAACCATTACCCAAAATGGGGTATTTTTAAAAATCACAAAAAAAATATTATTTTCCTCATTTTGTTGGCTGTGTAATAAACTAAAATGTAGACTGTGGTCACCTTTGGTTTAGGAATTATAAAATAATATGTGGGTTCATGCCTAGGAAATGGCTAGAATTTTTGTTTTTGTTCTCATAGCAGGTACCGTAGAGGCCCAAAGTACGGTACCTTTATTAAGTTTATTCTAGCCATTTCCTACGCATGAAACCACATATAATTTTAAAATTCCCAAAGCAAAGGTGACCACAAGTCTACATTTTAGTTTATTACACAGCCAACAAACTGAGGGAAATAATTTTTTTTTGTCATTTTCAAAAATACCCCATTTTGGGTAATGGTTTGTTGAAGTCAAAATTAAGATATATCTTATGTTCTTTGTGAAAAAAAAATATTTTTTTTGCACATAATTATACATACTACTAGAAACAACTCATTATTTAAACAAAAAAATTACCCTTCTAGGTCAAACAGGTAAAAATTTGGTCAAACCCGCGTACCCAAATTCAAGTTTTTTCGGTGAAACGCAACTTGCCGCAACTCGAAAACGATTAGAGCTAGAGCCGAACAAAAAAAGGAAGGTTATTTTCTTGGCTTTTTAACAACGATAGCAAATTTCATCAAAATCCAAGAGGTACAAGTTATTTCTCCAATATTTTAACCATAGATTCAGTTTTTCAATTGTTTTCAAAATTTTGTGTGTGCATTGTTTCCTATGACAAGTCTGCTGATTTTTAGCAGGTTCTGTATTTAAGATCATGTTCAGTAAATTTCTCTGATAGTAGGCCTACATTTGTAATACCATGCGTACCAGTACTGCACTCAGTTCCATTACTTTGACCCTCACCATAGGCTTCTAAATTCAATATACGGTAGTTCAGTTGTTTCTTTTGTAAGTTTTTCATTTTACAGTAGGCGGTTTTTTACTCTGGTCCTTTGAAAACCATACTAATGACTGAGGTTCCACTATTTGGTCAGAATACAACAACCACTTGCAGTGAATGTAACGTAAAGTTTGATTACCTGGTGGTTATAGGTCTTGATCTGTCTGTTCCCACAAGTGGGTAAATTATTATTACCAGTACATAAAAATGAATGAGATATGCATTTAAAAGTTCCGTATCTCTTGTCATTCACACTATTTATAACAAGAAACGATGCCGCACCAGTAAATTCACTTGTTACTAGAGAATGATATTATTAAAAGTACTGTCTCATTCTAGATCCCTCCAAAGTTCAAGAACCCATCTGGTGATTATCATGTTGGCATCAAAAATGCATTCGAACTTTATCCAACAAAGCTCAAGGAGCGTATCGAGAAAGAACGCAAGGAGAAATTGTGGGATTCAGATCATAAAACTGCATTGGCATCAGCAACCAGGAAGTTATGCGAGTTTGAGGCAAAGATGCCCAATCCTTTGGGAAGTGATAAATGGGTGAAAGAAGATCTGGAGGCTCAAGTGGAATTGCTCACATCTCTGGAAAAGAAATATCACGACGTTGGGCCTGCTTATGATTGTATTGTATACCATGATGGTAAAATGTGGAGGTACGTAGAATAACAACTTTCCTTAGATAGGTAGGCTGCACTTTGTACTAGACTATTTGTAGGCTAACATAGTTGTAGTTTTCCTTACATTGCTCACATGTTCGAGTTTGATGTTTTCGATCGTTGGATATTTTAGGACTTCAATTCCATACCGAATTGAAATATTCGATTTGCGATAAATTGAATCTCCTGGCAGTGATCAACATTGGTTTAAAAAATCATAACTAAATGAAATACTGCCGGGAATTTGTATTGCTCGCGAGAAACTTTGGCGCTGGCCAATCTGGTCAGATGAAAGACATAGGCCTTGAGCATTCGCTCGTCTGCATGGCATCAGTCTGATTTTACCAATAATTGTATTTTTTCTATTCATTTGAAAATTTTAATAAATTTCGGTGTCGTTTGAAATTTGTCTTATCAAACGGCAACCCTAAAATGTATATATTTCTATGTAATTTGATGTGAGGCTTTTCGCCTCTTAAGTCGTATTTTTCAATATTATTTCAATCTTTGTTCACTTGAAGAAAGTACGTAACCATTCCATTTTTCTTGCTACATATCTTGGATATATGTGTGGATTCTAGCTATGTCTCAGATAAAGATGTAGCAGTTATATGTTATTTCCAATCTTTAATTATCAAAATATTCAGCTTTCTGGAGCATTCAACTTAGCAAAGGCCCCTCTATAATTGATGATATTACAACATAAAATAATTTGTAATTCACTTAGTTCAAAAATGTTCTTGAAATGTTATCATTTTCATTTGTGTTTCTTTCCCAGGGCTTGTATTGACACGAGTGAGACGGGTGAGCTGGAGAAGTCACCGCTGGTGGGCGAGTACAGCAGATCACACGAGTTCTCCATTCTTACCGAATCAGACCAGCTGAACTTCAGCATCAATGTCTACAATGATGGAAACACACTGGAGATTGTTAGCATGTGCTGTGAGTATTTAAATACAGCTACCGAAATGCATCATCATTAGCTCAGAGCAGTAGTGAGGTGAAGGTTTCCTCTTTCCTTAGAAAGGCTTAATTTTACTGTGGAGTATCCATTTTATTTCTTTTTTCTGATTTCTTTTTCTATTATAATTTTGTTACAGGCACTTAATTTTGTTACTTGTAATTGAAGTTGAATATATTTGTGCATGAAACATTCTGCATATATATATGATGAATTGATGATACTACCAATAAAAGGGTTTTGAACTAAAGGAAGCTCAAATGCCAATTGTAATGCCTACCACAAATTGAGCTACATGTCTAATATAATGAAGGTGGCCTCTCATTGGAGGTATTGGCCTCCAATGTAGGCCTCTCATTGTACAATGTAGACTTTGTTTTGTTTCGCTATGTATTATTGCCGGCCTATGTGTTTGTTGCTGATGATTGTGTGTTTGTTTCTGATGATTGTGTGTTTGTTTCAAGCGAGTCATGGCACTCACGTCGCAAGCATTGCGTCGGCTTACTTCCCGGGCGAGCCAGAGAAGAATGGATGTGCTCCTGGTGCCCAGATAGTCTCTCTTACCATTGGTAAGTAGCAAAAAAAGATGAAATTACACAGAACCATTGAATTGTTACCATTTTAATTTATTTACTCTGCAATCAATTGGAAGGCAACAGTATTAAAAATTTTACCAAAAAATAACTCACCATCTCATGTTATTAATTTACATGTAATCAAAAAATGTTCAGTACAAAGCAATAATGTGATATGCTAGGCTTTGTAAAAATAACTCACTATATCATGTTATTAATTTACATATAATCATAAAAATGTTTACTACAAAGCAATAATGTGATATGCTAGACTTTGTATCCTTGTTGTTCTTTTCTTCCATACTCAGCAGATTGTCAGGTAGTCAGCAGTTTGAATCGATTCATTATGAATAGAATCATGGTTTTCATAGTGAACTGTGAAACGGGAATCTATGTCAACAATCGACAGAGAGTGAGAGACAGCGTCGCCCGCATGATAGTGAAGGGGGGGGGGAAAGATAAAGAGAAGAGCGATACGTGACCTAGCATCACCAAACACTCGCGGAAAAACTCGAGATACTGGGCGAATAGTACACCACACATCAAAAGAACTAGCAACAGCAATTTCTTACGTACAAATATCAGAAAACCCATTTATAATGCCACATTACTATTTTTTTTATTGAAATCGATTCATCAATTCTGATGGTTTGAGAATCGATTCTTAGTTTTCAAAGTTGATGTTATCCCTAATCCTAATAGACCTATGTAATTTTGTTAAGAAATGATAATATACCGGTAAAACACAATCACTCTGAACTAGAACTGGAACTATTTAGAACCTTTCAGAACCAGACCCGGTACCTTACTACTGATTTGGCTTGATACTGGAACCGGAACACTCGTTTTCTTGTTGGTGGAACCAGAACCGAAACTCAAAAGTCTCGGTTTCCTGGATTCAAATAATTTAGTAGGCCTACTGACTCTGATCAAAGGGATAACATCGCTTCATTGAATTATAAAATTTGATGCAATCATAATTGACGACTAGTGATTGACCCGCCCATAAACGTAACAAAACAGAACATCTGATCAAATGGGCTTTGTTATGTGGGAAATTTCACATTTATCTATCAGAGTATCTCTAAATTCCCACATGAAGTATAGATCAAGGTGGCCCTGGTGATTAGCCACGCCCATCACTAGTGGTCAATTAATAATTGATTTTGCAAGTGAACGATGGATGCCTATCACAGCAAGAATTTTGAATAATGATCATAATCAACCAGAAAAGCTCACTGCGCTATAGTGGGCTACTTGGAAATATGTGAATAGTGAGAAAATGATTACAATCTTATAGGCCTAGAGAAAAATAAATTGGTTTTAGCGTATTTTCAAGAGTGTGTATTGTTTTATGATGATTCAATTGATATTAAATCCCAATAAGATAAAACCCGAAAATTTGTTGTGCCCAGTAGGTAAATAAAATTTAAAATTCATTCTAGCGATTATCGAATCACATTTTTCTGAGTATTGATCAGTACTTATGATATTTATTACATCCTCTGTCATGTGTCCTCCACTTACGGTATACAGGCCTACGTAGTGATGAAGTTCTGAGTATGAAATATTTCTAAATTGACACGAAAACATACTGCATTGGGCTATTGGGTTCAACCAAATTTAAATAAACATTTTTGGTAACCATCTCTGATTTTGATTGAATTTGGCACACTTACTGACTTCATTGTTTGAAATAATGACATGTTTTGTCAAATTTTTCCATGGAGTCGTCAAAATTTGACCTCCCAATGCCCCACGCATGCACTGGTACAGGTTGACCCATCTAACTTATCTCCCAATCAAGGTACAAAGTTGGGAGATGTGTCATTGGAAAGATAATAAAAATCTACAATTAACCAGTTATCACATTTAAAACATGTAACATGTTACACAACACCGTAGGTAGAGAGTATAAACCTGATGAGGTCAATTAGGTTAATTACTCATATTTGAAATATTTCGAAGTTTGGTGTAATTCATCTACATAGATGTTAGTAAATGTGCAAATACTTTTTTCTTTGGCTGGATGAGCAGTTTTCAATATAATAATGTTATAGTTCATACACCTAAGATTTCAGGTCTCGCTTAGACCGGAGCATCATTAGTAGGCCTACGTAGCAGTAATTGCCACAACTTGGAAACTGTTTGCGATATCAGGACAAACTGAACATATAATAATTGTGTAAATGCTACTCTTCAATATACAAAATTAATATTTTATTCAAATTTCATTTTCCCACGATTACAAGTCGCTTGAACCGTTGACTATAACGATCATTTTACCGTTTTGAACCAAATATTTACCACGTGAGGGTTGGAAATAACACAACTAATTTTTTATATGCAATAACTATGGGACATAGTCTCTCAAATGAGACTATAAAAACATTATTTCACACCCTTCTACCCTAAAAAAAGTTGTTGAAAACGAAAGAAAACCAAAAAGTACCCTTCAGAGGGTTGTTTCATCAGGGTGTGGGGTGCACCTTTTTACATTATTTTTTCACACTTTCTCAGCTCTGAGCTAACCTAACCAAAATACCAATGCTACCAGATGTTATTCAGGCAATTCACATAAGTTCACACAAAGTATAAGTAGTAAGATTCAACATTCGTGTGTTTATACTGAAAGACTTTTATCTACTGCGAAAAATTATGGTCACAGACAGCGCAGTCCTGGTGTTGAAGACCATTAGTTTTAAATAATCAAAATGGGGTGGTAAGATCGCCCTTGTGGTGCCCCGTCCAAACGATCCTATCTTTCATCCATAGCCTTAATTGGGGAACAATGATTTTGTATCAAGTTTCGATGTTATTAAAAAAAAAAAAAAAAAAAAAAAGTAAGATACAGGTACTGTACCAACCATTCAACCATTTAAATAATAGTTATAATTAGAGATTATAATCGATGAGAACCATCAAGTTTCGACAATGTTTGTTTTTCGTATTTCTGTAGTTTGCCGCTTATTTCACGATTTTAGATTTGAATTCTTTCTTCTCATTGGTTGTTGAAAGTTCTCGTTATGCATCGCTTAATATGTTGTTTGAGGTTAGATGTATTAGAACAGTATGTTATCTCTCGTTCACAGTGGCGGCAGTACACAAAATCTTTATTCAAGATTTGAGGTGCAGTTGAATCTTGATTCTCAGCAAAAAACTCAAAATTCAACCACACATCACTTCTTAAATTCGGAGCCGTAAACAGCGTTTTCTTTCCACTCATAGATGTAGACGCCATCTTTAGCAACTAGTTGGATTGCTTTGTTGATGGCCTCAAACTTCCGTTTTTCAGGCCAGTATCAATACCTCGTTAACCAGTAGGCCTACTAACCTGCGCGCGCGCGTGAGGCAATTTGAAAAGCGGCATTTTCAAAATATGGTACAGATCGGAGATATTGATTATTTGATAGCAATATTGATTAATCGAATATTTTGCGTAATCTATTAATCGAATCGATTAATTCAATTTAGTGCCCACCCCTAGTTATAATATCAGTGGATTCTCTTAGCTCTTTCTAAAATCTGTATCTTCTAAATGGGGAGAAACATCAAGTCAAATTTTCCATCATCATTCTTCATACTGAAGACCATCTTTTGTATATAATCAAAGTGAAATTGATTATTCTCTCTATTAAAAACCACCCTCTAGAGGGTACTTTTTGGTTTTCCTTCATTTTCAACAATTTTTTAGGGTAGAAAGGTGTGAAATAACAATGTTTTTATAATCTCCTCTGAAAGACTTTGTCCCGTATTTATTGGATACAGAGAATTAGTCTTACTATTTCCAACCCTTATGTGGAAAATATTCGGTTAAAAAAGGTAAAATGATCGTTATTGTCAACGGTTTAAGCTACTCGTAATCGTAGGAAAATCAAACTTGATTGAAATATCCATTCTGTATATTGAAGAGTAGCACTTACACAATTATTATATATTCAGTTTATCCTGATATCGCGAATAGATTCCAAGTTATGGCAATTACCGCAATGTACTAATGACGCTCCGGTCTACAAGGGACCTGAAATCGTAGGTGTATGAATGAAAACATTAATATCTTGAAAACTGCTCATCCAGTCAACACAAAACTATCTGTACATATACTTACATCTATGTAGATGAATTACAGCAAATTTCAAAATAACCTAAAAATAACCTCATGAGGATGTACTTGTTGTGACCTATAATGTAGTGTAACATGTTACATGTATTAAATGTAATTGGTTACATGTAGATTATTATTGCCTTTCCAATAACACCTCTCCCAACTCAGTATCGTAATTAAGAGAGAAGTTAGACAGGTCAAGCTGTGGCGATGCGTGCGTGGGGCGTCGGGATGTCAAATTTTGACGACTATATCTCGGAAACTATGATGTGAAATTTTGAAAAACGTAACTATTCCACGCAATGATGTCAGTGAGTGTGCCAAATTTCATCAAAATCAGAGATGATCACAAAAATTCATTGGTTGATTTGTTATGGAATGACCCCATTATTATTAGTAGTCTTGATTTGTTAGTCAAAGTAACCTTGAACTGTTGAACCTAGCTGTTCAGTCGTCACGTGGTGTATGTTTGAGTGTGCTTATTGATCATTGAGTTATTTTACCAGACTAGATATCACCTCAGTCTGGGTTCACTAACAGTTTTAGATTGAATATTTCACATTAAATTAATTTTGAAAATAACGTCACCATGCAAAGAGATGAATGAACATATGAACTACAAGTATGATGTATTGTAGGTAATAGACATAATAGATGTGGCTATCACTCAAGGAAAGATTTACATTTGTAACTCAAGTATTTTGTCGTTCCGATACTCGATTTAATCTCACGCATTCTTTTTATATTTTCTTACGTAGTTTAGCCATTCGTGTCTAAGCAAGTAGTATGACGATCATGTAGAGTATTCCTTTCAAACGAGCGATCACGAATCATAAGGTGTTATTTAGAGACTTATACGACTATAATTTGTTGAGATATAATGCGTCGAAGTGCTCAAATATAAATCTAGACCGGGACATGCAGCACAGTGGTTAATGCACTCGCTTCATGTGATCCGGTAGGTAGTGGGCATGTCGGACCTGGTTCAATCCCCGCCATCGTCCATCTTTACAAGGGTTTTTCGTGGTTTCCCTCTGTAGTCTAGGCTAATGCTGGGATGGTTTCTACAATATAGGCCATGACTACTCCCTTCCCACTATTCTTCCTAATAGCTAAGAGACCTTCTTCTCACCCTTCCATCATCTCATTAATCATTAATCTGACGTCAATAGATCTTAGTTATCATTATAGTGCGTCGTTAAACAGTCAAACCCAATATAAATATAAATGAATATGAATGTAGTGAATAGCCCGTTACACAACCTCAACGAGACAATGTACCGATGGCCAAGATCTATTGGCACCAGGGAATGGCGATTGGAAGAATGAGATGGAAGTTTATTGTATGAAGTGTTCAAGGAGAGTGGGAAGGAAGCAGTTGTGGACTGTTGCTAATGAACCAGGGAATGGTTTGGTTGACATGGGATGGCAGTAATAGAATCATTACATTGAGTGCTCTAGTCACTGATCTACCACCTGAGCAATCCTGATCTGCCCCCCGGTTTCACTTACTCTCGAAATAAGGCTAACTGGACTTGGTAATTCATAAGTACGCTAGCAGACATTTTACATGAACATTGATGAAGTCTACTACAGTATATTGTTTTTGAATAGAAAGTACTTATAAGTAGTGATGTACACATAGCAATCAATCAGTGAGCAGTAATAGATATAACTTGTCAAAGCCCAACAGTGATAGTATTGAGGTGATTTAGCTTTATCAAAGAGTTATTGCAACCATTGGCATGTGTTGGTGTATTGATAGCAGCATTGTAGTGTCAGAATCACAGCTCAAGCATTGTAAACTTGCTGTGATTGACTGCTACACAGGGATATCAAAATGTATATGTAGTGCACATATTTTGACCCTTTCTCCAACTTTTGATAATTATGTCAAGAACTGGGTTTAAAAGTAATTAATTGTATATATTCAGATAAATGCTGGATATGAAAATGAAGGCAGGTGATACATCAGAAATTCGAAAGTTAGATAAAGAATAACTTATGTCCTTGTCATGTCCTGATTTATCAAGACTGTCAACAGTTCATGATAGGGTATTTTTGTTGTACTTTTCAACGTATACCGGGATTCAGTGTTCATTGTACCTTATTTTATTTCTAATATGCCTACCTTATTCCTAATGGTAGATAATATCAGTAATTGTCTCGTACCTTGTGTGCGTGCTTATCTAATCTATTCTACAGGATAATCTGAACCAGCTGATTTTTAAGAGTAGTGTGAGCCTGGAAAGTCAGATCAAGTCTTACTCTCTTACTTTCTGAAATTTTCCACATGAAATATAAATTTAATGGAACTTGGTAGATATTGATGAAACTAGGCCTAATTGTCCTGTTGATCTTTTTGTATTATCATTTATTACAATACATTAAGACCTGATCTAAAAGTCAAGTTCTAGATCAAATTTCACTTGATGTCTTATGACCAGTAGATAGCATCAAAATATCCATGTGATATTGTTCAAGCAGGGATTCACAGGCTGGCTCAAATAGCCATTAAAGGCACATGGGAGTTGATTTTGTGAACCATCAGTTTTTGGTGATAACTCTTGAGTGATATGAGATATCAAAATTCTAAGGCTGGGTAATACAGATGTTTTTAATACAGTGGCATCTCTATCGTTTTCCATAGAACCAGTGAAACAAAACCATCCATGCAGGAAAATCATCCATTCAGGAAATTCAACATTGTTTATATGGAAGTAGGGCTGGACAAAATGAATGATGGAATCGGGTAAACGATGGATGCAGGAACGGTGCATAGAGGTTTCACTGTACCTTTAAGATGGTCGGCCTATATAAGTGAAAACTTCTCAACTTATGTCACATCATTTTCACAGGTATTCAGTTAAAAAGAAAACACTTATGATTTTTCAGCTCTACTATACACTTGTGGAAATGTTGAAAGCCAAGGTTAATAATTTTATTTCACATCATTTTGAAGTTACGGTCTTAACAAAATCTGTGTTTCTTATTGATATCTCATACGGATACCATTCGCAAGTTACCACAGAAACATATATTTAGCAAAATCGACTTCCATGCACTCGTACTAAAGTAGCAGAACGTGACCTAAAAATGCCAATGTCCGATACTGCTGTACTTACTGCACAGTACGTAGTTGATCATAATCATTGATCTCTACAGATGGTTCCAGTAGTTTAAAAAATTGAATCCATAAACAAATGTTGAAAGTTACAAAATTAAAATGAACTAAAACTTGTGACATAAAAAATATTGATACATATTCCATTACAAAATTCCTCAATTTCAATAATGAAACTGTAATTTATTTTACATTTGCTTATTTTTAAATATGGCCAGGTTATAAACTTATAATCGTTCAGAATGCATTACGTTGATGTGTGTGTACGTGAATGTGTGTACGTTTAGGATGTCGTACATTATTAATTGTATATAAATGTCATTTTTAGAATTCAAGCTACTGTCAAGAATTTCACTTGCTGAATTTCACTTGCTGAATTTCACTTCAAATTTCATCATGACTTGGCACCCTTAGCAGCCCTTAGCCCCACAAGTCATTACTGTATAGAGGTGACAAGAAGAGTATTTTATTACCGACACAGGTAGCTGAGTGGTTAACGCACTTGCTCCATGTGACCTGGGAGGTAGTGGGTATGTCGGACCCGGTTCGATTCCCGCTACCGTCCATCTTTACATGGGTTTTTCGTGGTTTCCCTCTGTAGTCCAGGCTAATGCCGGGATGGTTCCCACAATATAGGTCACGACCGCTTCCTTCCCACTATCCTTCCCATTACCCATAAAACCTTCACCTCGTCATCCCATCATCTCATTATACATTCATCCAACGCCAATAGATCTTAGTCATCATTACAGTGCGTCGTTAAACCCAATATAAAGATAATTTTAAAAAGAGTATTTTATTTAATGCTTCAAATAAAGAGATTTTTCCTTGTGTAACCTGTTGACCTAGTGCTAGGTCCACTGTTGGGACTGTTGCTACTACTGCCAGCTGAAAAAGTTCAAAGTTAAGGTTCAAAGTTCTTTAGTAGGCCAAAGTTTCTGAAAATACTCCTCACAAATTTTATCACGGAAAGCCGTTACTTTCAAATGTTTTGTGTGCAATAGACACAATTATTTGTTAGTTTACACCCCATATGAGGCCATGACCATGGTCCCTTGATGAGTGGCAGACTGAAATCTAACAACTTTTGTTTGTTATTATTTGTTAATTGGATTAGCTGTGAAGCGTAGTTGTATACTCGTTGCAGCTGGTCATTCAAGTCTCTTATCAAGAGTGGTTTTCAAAAACTACTTTTTTGTTCTTGAAGAGCACAAATCACCTTGATGCTCTGTGGCATTGCAAATCTGTGTCGATCTGTGAGAACCTTCATTTACTTGTTTTTTCACATTTCAATTTTTCTTTCAGTATTTGTTTCCGTGCAATGTGTGTTGATTGTCATCAGAATTTTATTTATGTTCCAACACATTCTTTGTATCGTTATATAGTTCTGTTTAAATATTGAGAATATTGTTCTTAATTTCGGTTACTTATTGAGTTGATACACACACACACACATGTGGTGACATTCCCTGTTTTCTGCATTACTTGAAATGATAAATAAGAGACAAC
>OZ023327.1:52928186-52958186 GCA_964007535.1 Brachyptera risi | reverse complement strand
TGTTATCATATTTACTAGTAGGCAGGGATGCCACTTTACAATCCCGTATAGGCCCCAACGCAAGGCACATTTTCTCGCATTTCTTGCTTATATCGACTATTACGTCGATCAATTTATGTTGTCGCGGTGGCTCTGCGCTAGCGGGTTTGCTTTTGGTCCCGAAGGTCACCAGTTCGAATCTTGCTGTAGAAAAACTTTTTCCTTTTCATGTAAGAATATTTTTGATTGTTCTAGTATCTTAGTTTGTTTTCTGTGAGACAAAATTAAGATATAAAGTTATATTGCCGTGAGAATTACTGTTGCATGGAATTGCTTAGGGCACAGAGAAGCTACATGTTTAGGGTCAGTTTTTTTTTCAACTCATCTTATTCTCATCTTACACACTTTACAATTTTTTATTTTTTTTTAACAATTTTTCAATGAAGATAAGAAGCCCACATGGAGAAAATTCTCTGTGTGTGGGCTGAAATTTGAAAATAATAAATTGAATGTAATATCCAAGATGACAGTATTATAGTAATAGAATAAGTGGTAAAAGTTATGACATATTAATAGCATTAGATAAGTATATAGTCAATATTCAATTTCTCAAATTTAAAACAATTTTTGAATACTTGAACAATATAAATCAGTTGATTTGGGTTTATGCATTTTTGAATGTTTTCTTCGTGTATTCTGCTCAGGTTTAGTTGAAGAAGATTCACACTGCATCTTCTTCAAAGGAAAAGTCATTTTCTACAGTTCATTTTGCAATAATTGAAGCAAATGTAGCTCTTTCATTGGGGCCTATAAGAAATTGTGAAGTCGCGTCAGGTATGGGTATATCTGTCTCTAAAACCTTATTATATGATACTCGTATAACACCTACTTATAATCACGGGTGGGCATCGATTAGAAAAATGAAATCAATTAGTGATTTTTTCAAGTTGGAAGAGAGGGGGGGGGGGGGCAAATTGATTAGATAATCGATTATATTCAGGAAAGCGTTTGGCAAAAACTTCAGTTTGTTCTCATTTAGAACAAGAAAACTGTTCTTGTCAGCCATTTCGTACATTTGAAATTGAATGATTGTTTCTCATTGGCTGGTGCTGTTCTTATTACTTTTTTTCGTGAGGGTGAATTTTACATAAGGCTGGGCATAAGCCAAACATTACAAAATGTCACTCTGAAAAAAGAGAGCCTGCCATTGTTTGATAGTAAATATACAGTCGGGCCCACATAAAACGAACTCGGTTTTAACGAAATTTCTGTTTTTACGAATTATTTACCATTCCCCTTCAAATCTCCTATCCTTACAATGTTAAATAAAGACCTATAACGAAGTGATTTATATTTCAAAATTCGATTATTACGAATTTTTTGTCACTTTTGAGCATATTTTTCGCTCATTATTTTCTGCTATTTCCAACAAAATATTCGAAAATCGGAGCATTTTGCGTGAATTTATTTTCAAGTTACATTTACTTTGAACGGACTGTAGGCTACATCGTAGCAGCTGGTGACGCGTACAGCACGTGGTCATAACTCTTGCTGCACCCCCCCTCCCCGTCCCACGCACAGTGAAACGGCCCAAACCCAAACATTCGCTCAACGCGCGCTAAATAATAACGTGATAGTGACATCTTCAATGACTTTGTTTATCTATTTTTTGTTCACATTCCTTCATTTCCATTCGTGATAGTGTCCTGTAACCTAGGAAATAAAACACGAGAAGTGGGGAGTGGTGGTGTCATGTGATAGCAGATGATAAGTTCTTTATGAAAGGACATTGTTGTTTTCTATTACTTTCTACAAACATACTAAGTGATGATACGATGCGATGATAATATGTCACCTAATACAGTACTATAGTAGGGCCTGAGTCGTAAATGTAGGCCTATCTTTATCTCTAAAATTCAAGTGCTGTTATGAGAAAAAGCAATAAATCTCTATAACGAAATTCTGTTTTTACGAACAGATTTTCATTCCCCTTGAAATTCGTTATATCTGGGCCCGACTGTATAACTAAACAAGTCTCAAAACTGACATTGGATTGAATTGTTCCCCAATTAGTTTTGTGTAATTCTAAAAAATAATAGAACAATGTGAAGTGAAATAGGCCTATATGTTGAATTGATTAATGACCTGAATGATTGGTTGTGGCTACTTGACCTCAAAATTGGATCCTAGGCCCTAGTTTTGACTTTCTCATCACATTAAGTAGCTTACCCAGGTCTAGACCCTATTGTCTATGGTATCGGTTTCTTTGGTATCGAGATATCGGAAAGATTTCCAAGTTGCCATTGAACATTATTATTTTTGGGGTGAATTTATCTATACTTCATTTAATATCTGTTGACTCTTTGAAGGAATTTGGATTGGGCCCAGCCTATGCCTACTACAGTAGAACCTCTTTAGTAATCTTTAGTAGTAGTTTTATATCCCTCATTACAGCGATCATCGTGATATATTGTCGTTTTTAGACAGTCCCGTCCATTTCCCATAAGACCATGTGAATTTTTTCTTCGTTACTACGTCCCTTAATATAACGACCATCGCGAGAATACCACGCTTTTTTGGTTTCCTTCCAAGAAAAACCATCAATACTATGACAAAACGACTAACAAATTGTTATTGTTTGTACCGTATTATTCCGAATACAAGCCGAGGGCTTTTCTCGAAATTTCAAGCCCAAAAGTCACCCTCGGCTTATATGTGAATCTCGGCTTATGATCGGTTGAAAACACGTTTTTTGCTCATTTGTTTAATTGGGTTTACTACACCCGCACACTCATAACAACGGAATCAACTTGAAACTGCGAGATATTCCACTAAAAACACTGAAATGTTTTATCATGAAGAAGCATGATTTTCCCAATTTCCATCATTTTTATCTGACTCGCAGTAATGAACATGAGCACGTTGAGCTGTAGCCGCATGGTGTGTCAGTGTGTGATTCTACTGCATGTGGTCTGATCTTGCCTGACTTTGACGAGCACGCACAGCGTGAAAAAGCGCTCGTTCGTTCGACTCGGGACGGCCAATCGCACGTCGTCGGCAATAATCGAGTATACTCGATCTTTCTCACTTGTACTCCTGGCCTCTCGCCCTATTGCGCAATTACGAAATTGACTTCATTTCACAAATTCACACAAAGTTTTATTGTGAATTTTACTGTGAAATTTGATTCTACGACGATCGTTATATAACGACGATTAGCTTATCTCCCCTCAAAGTCGTACTAAAGAGGTTCTACTGTAATTTGATTGAAACATCCTCAACTAACAGTAAACAGTGAACAAAATCCTCAGCTAATATTTGAGGTGTTGTTGAGTCATTCTAGTTTTGAATGTGGAGGAGGAAGTGCGTTCAGTGAAGTTTAAATTGCTTGCCATTGCTTATGGCCTTGCTTGATGGCCTTAAACTCAACTTACACCCTGTCTGCCAGTGCCGTCTTGCCACGCAAGGCAAGGCAATGCATTTTTTTTAATGTAAAAAATGTAGAGGCCCCCAATTGATTTTTTCAAACAAAAATGTATCACTCGGATTTTTGGCGTAATCAATTAATCGAAGCGATTAAATTGATTTTGTGCCCACCCCTACGTATAATACATCAAAATATGGTATCACTGTTATCTAATTTGAAAAAAATTAACATAACTATAGATGTCTTTCTGAATCTGGGGTCTGTCCTTGAGAAAGTGGTCTTAATTCCCAAATATCAAATTTAATTGAACTCTCAGGGCATAGTGGGATACCTCACAGTGACTAAGAAAGTTGGATGAACTCTTTTTTGTATGTCTTGAAACAATTTTGATGATAATCTTGTTGTTGAACCAGTCTCAAATAGAAGCAAAAGTAAAATATCACTTACGCCCCAAAATAACATGAACTTGGAAGTAGCCTAATTCATTCTTTCTGCAGACCACCATGCAAAACTGCTTTTTTCATGTGTTCATTCTTCGAAATTTGATATCAGAATGCTACAATCAAAACATATTCACGTAAGAAGACTATTACAGTGTAATTTTTCAAAATGAACTACAAAACAATATATTTTTTTTGCCAAAAATGTAATGTAGAGATAACTGTATAAGTCATATAAAAACTAAGGCTTATAAATTATAATGCATATGCATTATAGGTTGAGACATGTAAATATAGCTTCTATTTTTTCTTTTCGTAGCATTTAGAATTTGAAAAGTAGCACTTTGGTGCATCTATTGTTTTGAAACATGGTGTTTTGTAGCGTAACAACAGTACGTTACTGTTGAAACCACTAGAAAACGTACAACATATACAGTGAAACCTCTATGCATCGTTCCCGGATCCATCGTTTTCCTGCTTGTATCATTCACTTTTTCTCATCCCACTCCCATATAATCAATGTTAAATTTTCCTGGTTGGATCGTTTTCCTGCATGGATGGTTTTATTTTCCTGGTCCCTTGAAAAACGATGGATAGAGGTTTCACTGTACAACGTACAACGCATTTTTAGAAAAATAGTCTCCACAAGCGAGTTAAACCTACGCCTCATCTGCCGCCTGCATTTGCGACTGCACTTTTTTCCAAATTCCCCGACCAACTTCACCCGTTTATACCTCAATTGAAATAATTTTGGGGAAAATATCATCTATAATGTTTCTATTCCAAATATAGCGTTTATATAGCCAATACATTGAAACGTAGCAGATTCAGACGTTTGTAGCACTTTGTCGCCTCTTCAAATACATCATAGAACAAGACCTAAAGTATTAAAAGATGAAGAAATATCATCATATATCACTGTGAAATATCACTGTGCCCGAGGACTGGAAAAGAGCAGTGATCACTCCAATACATAAAGGGGGAGAAAAATCAAATTTGAGTAATTACAGACCAGTTAGCCTCACCTCCCCAATATGCAAAATCATGGAACGGTTAATTGATACAGAAATTAAATTGATTGTTGATAATAATGGAGGAATATTTTATGGACAACATGGTTTTCGTAAGGGTTACTCATGTGTAACCCAACTGCAAGGATTCACACAGGAGTTGTCTGATACTTTGGACAAGGGGGGTAAAATATCTGCCATCTTTTTGGATTTTGAAAAAGCTTTTGACAAAGTACCTCATAAATTTCTGATTTCAAAGTTGAAACAAATAACGAAACATGAGAAGATAAAAAAATGGGTAGAGTCCTTCTCAAGGTACGTTCATACTACTACGGCAACCTGCCGCATGTACGGTTTTTCTGTTGCGGTAAACACAAGTTTTTATTCTTTCGTTCAGAGTAATACGGTAAACGTCAGACGGCAAGTGAGCACGGTCTGCTATCTGTCAAAATGGACGACAACAGTGAGAAGTTACTTAATTTCACTTCTTCTGAGACTGAAAACACTATTATTAGCTGCAGCTGCACATTTACGGAGTAGGAAAAGAAGGAAAAGAAGATCTAGAAGATGGGATACTCGTCCAATCTTTCAAAACCGAGAAAGATTTGGTAAATCTCATACCACAAATGAGGTTAGAAGACGAGAACAATCAAAAGAGTTGACGCGCCAAAAAGAGTCGACCGCTGAACAGTTGGTTCTACACCCACCGTGCGTAGGAAAAGCGGTCTGAGCATGCACAGGGCCGTGATTAGGTCGACTACGTCACAAACCGCATCACGGCGAGCTGGCCGTACGGCAGAAAGTTAAAGTTAATTCAACTTGGACGGCAGTGCCGTATCGCCTGGTACGGCAAGTTTCTGATTGGTTCACGTGACCAGCCGTGACGGCAAAAACGTTTTGCCGTAGTAGTATGAATGTACCTTTAGAAGGTAGATCACAGAAAGTAAAAGTAGGTAATGAAATTTCGAATATGGTTAAAATTACTTCTGGGGTACCACAAGGGAGTGTCATTGGGCCTCTTCTATTCAATATATTTTATAAACGATCTCCAAATGGGAATTAAATCAAGAATTCGTTCATTTGCTGATGATTGTGTGGTATATAGCATAATTAACAGTGAGAGGGAGGAAAATCAGTTACAAGGAGATTTGGATAGAATTATGAATGGGTTAGAATAAATCTAATGGGACTGAATGTTGGAAAATGTAAAGTGGTGCACTTCTCTACCAGCAGTAACAAGAAAAAAGAAAATAAAGTTTATAAAATGGGAGATTCAAAGCTTGAGGAAGTAGAAGCATATAAATATCTTGGACTTTACATACATTAAAATTTAGGGTGGGGGGATCATGTTAGAAATGTCTCAAAAATGGGAATACGATCCTTGAATTTCATTACGAGGCAGTTGAAGGGGACAGGGAGGCAAATAAAAGAAAAGGCATACATGAGTCTGATTCGGCCAATGCTTGAGTAAGCTAGTTCAATGAAGTTGGACTAATAAAGGCTGTGGAGAACGTTCAAAGGGTTGCTGCAAGAAGGGTATTAGGGAGAGAGAAGCGCTGGAAGATTATCAGGAACGATAAGAATGTGGTGGGAAAAGTTATAGAAAGATCTAGTAAAATGATTGAGGAAATGGGATGGGAAAATTTGGCAAAACGAAGACAAATGGAAAGAATGTGTAATTTTGTTAAGAGTCAAGAATGAATATACAGGATGGGAGGAATTGAGCAATAGATTTGGAAAGGGATTACAAAGAAGTACAAGGGGAGGGGTAAGAATGGAGGTGGAGAGAGTGGATAGAGAAGTAGGGAAATATGGATTCATCCAGAGAACGACGCGGGAATGGAATGAATTCAAAGAAGAGTTGAAGAATATAATGAAGATAAGTGATTTAAGAAGAGAGCTAAGGAAAAATAACAATGTATAATTTTATCATGTAGGCTATGTTTGTTTGTTTTCCTCTGATTTCATGATAGTAATCATTACCACCTGTTCTAAAAACAATCTGTAATGAGTAAGTTAAATACAAATACAAATCAGAAAAACATGTAAAAAAGCACTTTTAGATTTCATTGCTTTTATAGCAATTGCTTTTTTTACATGTCTCTAAATCCTACAGGAAAAAACATATGTATTATACTAGTTTTATATGCTGCATACCTACTCAACCTTGCTAGTGGATTAGGAAATTGTGTGAAGCTACGCTTTGGACTCAGTCAGTTAATGCTCTGTTGGGAGACCAAAGTCAAGTTGGGTGTGGCCGCGTTCTAATCGTTGAGCAAAAGACAAACGAGAGCTAATGGTCTCAATATGAAAGTTCAGTAAATGAATATCCTTCTTCTTACAATAGAATTGATCATGTTGTAGCTGAGAGTGGCAAATGCTAGAAATAATAATATGGTAAACGGTTCCGCAGGTCTGTGGAAACGGGCATAATTACATTTCAACAAAACTAGTTTCAATGGAATATGACAGTGATGTCAGAACACTAAACTTTGCATTACAAACTTTCCCAACAGACTAAAACTCGCATGTTTTTTCCTTCTGTTACCTTATTCTTGCACTTTTCCATTATTTTAAAGTTGTATTGTATACACATTTTCTGAGTTGTGAGTTTTCATTTCATTTTCTCTGATACTGCACTAAAATCTGGAATCTTATAAAGAATTTGCAAGATTGCCTCTTAACATCTCTTTGTAATTTACAGTTTTTCTGGATATCTATGTTCATGCCTGGGAAAATTGTGAGATGAAATGTCTGTGACTTTGTAATTTAGTCATACGTACTAGGCTATCAAAGTATTTGTGGCTAGTGCCTATTTAACTTTATATACCCAAAGTTTAGATTTTTTTTTTTTTAATAACATCGAAACTTGATACAAAATCATTGTTCCCCAATTAAGGCTATGGATGAAAGATAGGATTGTTTTACATGAAAATAAATCTTTCCATTATACCTTTAGGCCTATTCTGGTGAAGTAGATGGATGAGTATTAGCTCTACCTGTTGTCTTGTTTATTTTCCATTTCTATTGTACAGTACTGTTCAATTCCAATACCTTTTCAATTTTTATCTCAAATAACTCTTCTCTGCTCAAATTCTGTCTCTCTTCTTATTAAGGGTGTGCGAGTTATTTTCATTTCGTAAATTCAACCTAGTCAAATAACAATTAATCCAAATGATGAATTATTAAAATTATTAGAAAAGTCAATTTGAATTTGAAGGTTATGAACTATGGCTCGTGATATTTCATGACTATCCACAGAATTCAAAGTGGAAACAGAGAAATCGAATGAAATTGGCCAGTACAGGAAATAACGTTAACTACTCAGATTATCTACTAGTAAAACTTACAGAATTCCCACAGCATTTTCAATCAGTTTTTTGAAGTTATAAGTCGAAGCATCTGCCATTTTGATTTCCCAACGTTAGAGCTTTGCAGGAAGAGCTTTGCACTAGACGATGATACCACTCATTGAGGATCAGCTAATAAGAAGAAAGGATACAAATTTTGAAATGAAGCAGTATTAAAGACTCGAACTTGACTCGCATATCAAGTCTAAAATATTTTCAACGAGTCTGAGTCCTATTCTAACAGAGACTCGGACTCGAAATTAGGTAAGACTCGCACACCTCCAATCATTATGTAATGCATATGCACTTTAAATACCAGTACCTGTATCCATCAATTTTTGCTCTATTCAACACATCTCTCTGTAACGCTTCCTCGACTGTGACCATCTTTTCGATTATCAAACATGCAGAAATAAGAATGTAGGCCTATTTACAGTACAAGAATTTATTATCTTTGTGCTACGACTGAAGGAGTAACAATGAGAAGTTATTAAAAAATATTTAAAAACTAATGATGGCAAACATACAGTCAAACATAATTTGTCTGCCATTGTGTATAACTGACAGATGGCCACAGCCTTTGAACTTTGTAATTTCTTTCAATAGCTGAGAGATTCTTGGCAGGCACGCATAATACTTGAAAAGTGCGAGAAGTTTGACAAAGTTTGAATTCAAACATCTACAGTTCGAATTTGAACTAGCAACAAAGGTTCGAGTTTGTTTTCGAACTGTTTGCACAACCCTAGTGTTCAATGATGTTAATGCTACATCTCATTATTCTGTCTGTCTCCTTGTCGCCAGCATTGCTGCTTTCCGGCCTGAAGCAAAGTGAGGTACGCTACACACCGTACAGTGTGAAGCGAGCCCTGGAGAATTCTGCTCTCCATTTGGAGAATATTGACATATTTGCTCAGGGTCACGGACTTCTTCAGGTAAATAAAACACTAGATTCATCTTGTTGAAAAGTTTGATGCCCATATTTTTCTGAAATTTCATTTGTCTGCAGATTTATTCAAAAATTTAGACTTGCTTCAGCAGTTTAAATATGAAGATTTTTAAGTATGCAGACATAAATTTTTTATTCATTCAACTAACTGATTCCAACAACCTGAAATTAGACCGTGCTTGAATGTCCATAAAATGTATTACCATCAGTCGAGTTTCTGCTTAAACTAGGCCTAGGCTTGTGTTTCACGAACTTTCTACAAGGTTTGATTTTGATGTATGTTGGCCTTAAGTAACCAAGAAAGCTACGTTTCATAGAGGTTTTCGATGGCGTTCAAAGATTTGATTGTTTCTCCGCATGTAGTTCCGCATTTAATAACAGCCTGAATTCAGATACCTTGTACTCTCTTTTGTTTTTCAGGTGGAGCGGGCGTACGAGCATCTGGTGGCGTACAGCGAGCACGCCGAGCGAGATGTGCGATTCCAAGTGTCGTGCGGCCCGTCCAATTCGAAAGGCATTCACCTACGAGGTGGCCTGCAGGATAAAGCCAAGGAGCATTCCGTCAACGTGGAACCGTTCTTCATCGATCCAAATAATACAGGTAAGCTCAATTGGGACCTGAACAGGACTAGTGTGTGAAAATTCTTCTCAAGCTATCATCTTGTAATGAGACAGATGTTGGCATAGAGTATGAGGATTATTGTCATTGGATTCTTCAAACCATACACTAAATCCACTTGAATTTGAAAATCAATGGAGTCACACATATCCATTTTACCCAGTATACCGGAATAAAGTCAAGTCGATTGTATGACATGGGTTTGTATGTCCATCCTTACCTGGACCCTAACCACATTCCATTGAAAAGAACCCCGAAGGCCATGGCACATGACCAAGTCGACTCTATTGTGGTATACACTCTTCACTCCCCCCCAGCAGGTAATTGTTGGAACTAAATATCTGTTCTATTTTCACTTCGGTATCATCGCTGGAAGTTGTGTTTGTGTTGATCAAATTTCTTCTGCAGAAGTGTATACATTCCATTAGTACAGGTCAGTGAAACCTCGATGCATCATTCCTGGATCTATCGTTTTTACACTTCTATAATTTATTTTGTCCCATGCTATCCCCATAAGAGTAAAAGGTTCATATTTTGTTTCTGGATGATTTTTTCTCTGTCCCTTGAAAAACAGTAGACAGAGGTCTCATTGTACTACGAGATATAATTCATCTGCAGACAATTCATGTATGAAATGAATATAGAATTGTTTGATTGTTGTTTTTGCAAGTTTCCTGATATAAGCCTTTTATTAGTTCTATTTTATTTGCAGGCCTAAACCAGTATGGATAGAAGATGAATTTCCATGTTGAGCAATACAATATCTATTGAAATTCTTCAGCAATTATGAATGTGTGATACTTATCTGATTTACAGATGCCCAGAACAAGATAGCCTTCAGCTTGAAGTTGGCGTTAACGTGCAGTGAGCCGTGGGTCCAGTTCCCGACACATTTCAATCTCATGAACATTGCACGAATGTTCAACGTAAAGATTGACCCATCGGGCTTGGCGATCGGTGTGCACACTACTAGGTAATTGTAACCTTGTATTTCATTAAGTAATTCAATTACTCTATTGTGCCAATATAAACCGACTTGGAATGTAAGTGCAAGATTGAGAATTTAAGCTCGAGACAAGTTCAAGTTTGAGAGAAAATTGCGAGGAGTTTGAAAAAGAAAAAGTAAGCAATTAGTAGGCCCTATTGAATATTGACTCGTTGATTCTAATTCCAAGGACTGCAAGAATGAAAATTCAAATTGAAAAAGTGACGTTTTCAGTTTGTATAGTATAGCTGACCCATGTGTTTTTCTTCCTGCCCTGAATACTTTCGGGTCTCAAACTATCTGGGAGATAAACTATCTTGAATATTTCAATAAGTGGTATTCAAGTGTTATTGTTTTCCAAACACTAGTTTAAAACAGTAAAATTATTGTTTAATGCAAATGTCTCTATCCACACATATCTAAATTTAAAAAAATGAAAAAATAAATAGAAAATATTGTTTATAAGTTTATAACATATTCACACTTCACAGTATGATGAACCAAAGCTAGAAACACTGAAATTTGATTTATAGGTCTAGTGAAGATGAGGGCTGTGCAAGCAGAGATCTTTGTGTTCAAGCTAGATTCGAGTGAGATTGACTTTTTTCGAGCAAGACTCGAGCGAGATTGACTTTTTTCGAGCAAGACTCGAGTGAGTTTGAGCACAATTTTAGTTTGAGCAAGTTCGAGCACAAATTTTACTTCAAGTGAGCTCGAGCATAATCTTGGTTCGAGCAAAGGAGCTCAAAACCTCGTTAATCCGAAATGGAAGAGACCCTCAAAAAATGATTTCGATTTATAAAAATTGGGATTAACCAAAAACGTTCTTATCCTCGAAAATCATCACTCTTCCTAGTTAGAATTACGGCAATTTCGTATTGCGTACGAGAGAAAGCTATGCTACTACAAACTACTAAGCTATAGAAACTACTTGATAAGTTGATAGAAACCGTTGTTTCGCCGATAGAAACTGTGATGGAAACATCACATGGCGCGTTTCCATTGTCGCTCAGCCGAGTCGCTTGACCACACTGCGTGATGACGCTTCGATCTGTCCTTGACAGAGTGAGTATGTGTACTGGAGATGGGGAGGAACTGAGGAAGAAAGAGACGCGTGTGCATGTCTGGTGGTAACTACGACTCAGCAGAATTCACTCGGGAGTTAGTCCAGTGCCACTGACAGTGTGAGATGGTGATGCACATTGTAATCATTCAGCAATTTTATATTCAAAATCAAAGAGAGAAATGGCTAAACAAAATTTTTCACAAGTCTCGGATACCTTATTTTTAATATCAATGTGTTGAATGATGAAAAGATGACAAGTTTATCCTTCCACCATGATGCATTGAGGGTTGCGTTTGTTTGCGGCCGGGAGATGGTGCCTTCACTTATCTTGAAAACACTTACCATACCGTGAGGACATTTTTGTGTAATATGGATTGCTGCTCTATCTGGTGGTGTTTTGTAGAAACGGCTGATGGGCTGGCCAACTTGATGCCAGTGAGCCGGCCTTGAACATAACGTTAGTTAGTAGTAGTAGTGGTAAAGGTTGTTTATTTATCATTCATTTACATAAAACATTAGGTTCTAATATTATTATAACCTATATATTATTATAGGTCCTTTTTTTTTTTTTTTTTTTTTTTTTTTTATTGGTCACACATTATATACATTATTACAGAAACACTCATCATAAAATCCTACTAAGCCAAAAATGCTGGCTTGACTCTAGGGATAAGATGACATTATTTTTGGACATATCGTGTTTCTCTCCTACTGTTATTGAAAACAAAAATTAATAAATACACAAAGAATATAACTTGGCATAGCTTGAGAGTAGTAGGCCTACTTGACTGTTCATCATTTTAAGGGTAAGTTCAAGAGAAGAAAGGAAAGAAAATGATGATTTTACAATTACAAAAATTGTGAAACAAAACAAAACTATTCGGTATAACAATTATTCCTTGTTATAATACATTGATGTAAAGGCATGTAAACAATAAAATTAAGAATTAAGTAACAGATTTTTTAACAAGAGTTTCATAATAGAGTATTCGTCAAGGGTTTTTATACGTGGAGGAATAGAATAAAATATAGTGGGAACTGCGACACTTAACTGCCTACTGCCATATTTATTAATGAATTGAGGAATTACATATACATCAAGGAGCTGAAGGCCAGTGTTTACATTATGTGATGGTAATATTTTAAAATTTTGATTGAAAAAGTATTTTAGAATAAATCTATATTTGAATAACTTTACTAATAGAAGAAGGTCACAGAAACGGTATAAGCAATCCACAGAATCAGCCTTATTGTTAACAGTACATGGAATTAAAATCTTAATCATGCAATCCTGAATAGTAATTAATTTTGTTGAATGCCACGAAGTTGCATTGCCTCATGCAAGTAACCCATACAATAATAAAGATTCAGCAATGGCACTGTACACTGATTTAAGAGTCTTTCAAGGTAAGATACGACTAAGGTTATACAATTGAAAAGAACAAGATCGTAAACGGTTACATAGAGCATCAATATGAGGTTTCCAACAGAACAAACGATCGACTGTGACCCCTAAATAGATGTAAGTAGAAACGTTTTCAATTAAATGGCAAGATGATTCCAGGCAAGATTGACAAAGCTCAATTCATGTAAACAGTTGGTGGAATGACAAGTATTAGTAGTAGTAGTAGTAGTAGTAGTAGTAGTAGTAGTAGTAGTAGTAGTAGTTTTTTTTTTTTTTTTTTTTTTTTTTTTTTTTTTTTTTTTTTTTTTTTTTTTTTTTAAATTCTATAGACCCGCAAAGTCAAAAATTTCAACTTGTCTGCGGGTCTATTAACATTTATTACACAAAAAAATACAATCAAATTCAGTTGTCTGGATGATATACAATACATATACATAGATATAACTCACACAATTCAAAATTAAATCAAATTCTACTCAATAATGAATTCCTTAATGAAATAACAAAACAGAGAAATGTTTGTGCTGAAAAGCAAAATATAATGTCAAACTTCCTAGAAAATATGGTGAGATGATATAAACCTTTTTAATTCGGTTTTTACTTGAACCATTTTTTGGAAACTCAAAAATTCAGAAGGGATTTTATTAAATAAATGAGGGATTAAAAATCTATCTTCCTGTTTACCATACGAGTTGGTGGTTAGTGGCTCTATCAATCTGTCTTTATTACGTGTTTGATGTGAATGCATGAATGAATTCTTGTGCCTCTGTGAAAAATAATTTGATGTAATAAAGAGAAGTAGATGCAGTTGACGAATTGTAAAGAAATTGGAATTTGAAATCCGGTTGTGATGTTTCGACGAGATTATATTAAAAATTCTTTTCTGAATAATTTCAATTTTGTTCAAGTAGTTATTAGTTGTACATCCCCAAGATAAAATGCCATACCTAATCACAGACTCAATAAGCGCATGATAAACTATTTTCAGAGTTATACTATTCACAAATGGCTTGATTATACATAGACTATACATTCCAGAACGTAGCTTATTACATACCAAATCTATATGTTTATCCCACTTGAATTTATTGTCTATTAATAATCCTAAATATGTATGCTGATTGGTATTTGCTATTTTAACAGAACAATTACAATTTCCCGAAAATTCAGTACAACCTTTTCTAAAATTTCTGTGTAAACAAGCATTATCATGATAAATCAAATTGACATTTTCTAAAAGTATGAAAGGAGAATGAATATGCATAACTTTGGTTTTCTTGGAATTAATTGTTAACCCATTGTCATGCGACCAACATAAGATATTATTAATAGTAATAGTAATAGTATTAGTCTTTATTATCAATTTAGCTATTTACATACACACAATTATTACAATAATACACAATTAACACAATAATATAACAATAATAATAAGTAATAACATTAGTATAATATTACAGGAGAGTTATCATGCTAATTATACATTCAATTTTTCAGTTCTGATAACCCACTTCATCTATTTAGTTGATATCTATTTAATATACATGGGGAGTATCCCAATAATTTTTTTTTTTTTCATAAGCTTTAGGTAATGAACCCTTTTCTTTGATTTTATCACCACTTGTCTACACACGGTCAATAGTACTTGAAACGTGGACCGTGAATCGGAACATATTTTCAGCATGGGAGGGATAGGAAGTGAGGACACCATCTCCAACGGGCAAACGCAACCCTCAGTGCATCTTGCCTTCCACTCTTGCTTGCTCGCTTGAAATAGTTCGAGACCCGAAAGTATTTCGAGACTCTAAACTTCAATTTGGGAATAAATCTTTTCAACTGGAACTCGCTCGAAGATGTTGAGACTCTCACAGCCCTACCAAATACCCTAACTGTGAATATTGGCAGTTGTAAACTACCCTTCAGCCAGACATGTTTTTACCAATTAAATGTTTGTATTTCCAAGTTATTATTCATTCTCATGGCTCATTCTTAGTTCAAAATTGAATAAATTGAAAATTCAATATCACTTCCATATAAATAATACAGAAATCTGCCTATACATGATAGTGAATGGACTTTTGAAAGTGACAACCACGCTCTCGCACAAAATAGTTACTGTATACCACTCTCTTTCATAATATATAGACTCTCGACTAAACACTAGCGTAGTAGGCCTAACCCAATATTGGGTCGATCTATTATATTGAAATTGATTTATTATAGTGGAATTAATGAATGAATGAATGGATGGTAATGTGGTTGGTCAGTCAATCTATCATTCCCTCATTAACTGGGGTCCAACAGTCTTGTGTTTGAATGCTGAAATTGGGAACACGAGCTTCTGTCATTTCCCAAGAAACTAAATCGAATCAACTTTTACTTTTTATGATGTTGAACAGTTTCTTGTATTTGTCGCAACAATATTGTGAAGCAAATGGTGGGTTTCCTTCCATAAGTGGAGGAAATAGTTCACTTTTGGCCATTAGGCTGACTGCCGACCATCATGGCACAAGGTAAACCTAGATCCTGATTTTCGAGTGGTCTCGTTTTGGTGGTCAGTGTTCGTAACAAATCCGCTTGGTTTCAGTATTAAAGCGTACGATGTGACATGTGTGGAGAAAGGGCCCGTCTTCCGCATCCCTATCACGGTGGTGAGACCTCACGAGGTCCTTAAGGATCGCTTGCGTCCAGAACTGACTTTCAACAATGTCGTGTTCCACCCCAACACGATCCAGCGACACTTCATACTTGTGCCTACTGCCGCCACGTGGGCAGGTAATGATGCTGCTAATCAGTAGAGTGCACATAGTTATATCAGTACATTTGTGGTTTTAATTTAGGATTTGTACTATGGTCGAACCACAATGAATCAAATTCAAGGGACCTTTACAAATTAATTTAGATTTACAAAATTCGAAACAAAATTAATCCGTTTCTTTGAAAAAAACCTCAACTTGTTACTAATGGGCTACTACGTTCCTTTTCTATAAAAGTATTTTTTGGGAAAATTTCTCATTTTTTGTTTTTTGTTGAAGTAACAAATTGTTGATTTTTGTTTGCGTTCCTATCAGATTGTGAATCGTAATATAGGCCTACATTATGGAATGACACACGAATTCAAAATTAATTGAAATTGAAAATTTTGAACGTTTTGAATGATATATTGTATTACGAGCATGTATCAGCCCTTCTAATAACTGTGACTTTGTATCATCTGGTACCACAATTAACCCTTGTTAATCCGAAATCCAAGAGACCTTGAGAAAATGATTTTGATTCATAAAAATTCAGATGAACCAAAAAAACTCCTTTTCTGCAAAAATCATCACATTTCCCGGTTAAAATTGAACCAATTTCGTATTGCGCGCGGAAAAAAGCTATGCCACACATTTGAGGAACCCCTTCACTGATTGTGTGTACTCGGCTAGCCGACAACGCACATTCGTTATACAGCCCGCTTCCACTGTCCAATCCGATCGTCTAATGATTCAATCCAAAAACAGTGCTACTGCAATTGAAGGGTCGGAATATTAGTTTGAATTGCGGATTAGTTGGAGTTCAGATTAACCATATTAATTAATATTAACCTATACCATCAGCCAGGGACCGGCTTCAAGCTCGAAATATGTCAAATTTCTTCGGATCAGCCGAGTTTGGATTAACAAAGATTTACTGTAATGTAATCCTATAAATGCTAACAAATCACAAGTATCTTTGAATAATGCTAGTTAACTAGTCATAAATGTGTATAATTAGAAAATGGGTGTATGTTCCTTGAAAATATATCGTTATAAGTAACTACACTCAAGGAAAATTGTCCGACTCAGCAATGGTATGAGCTGAATGTTTGCAAGGCACCTATACTTTCATATTCAGCCTTACGCATTTTACCTCTTTCCATGAGAGACCTGTTTTCATTACTTTTGACTGACAAAAGTCACATGCATCAAAATTTCCACAATAGATCATATATATATATATATATATATATATATATATATATATATATATATATATATATATATATATATATATATATATATATATATATATATATATATATATATATATATATATATATATATATATATATATATATATATATATATATATATATATATATATATATATATATATATATATATATATATATATATATATATATATATATATATATATATATATATATATATATATATATATATATATATATATATATATATATATATATATATATATATATATATATATATATTATATATATATATATATAATATATATATATATATATATATATATATATATATTATATATATATATATATATATATATATATATATATATATATATATATATATATATATATATATATATATATATATATATATATATATATATATATATATATATATATATATATATATATATATATATATATATATATATATATATATATATATATATATATATATATATATATATATATATATATATATATATATATATATATATATATATATATATATATATATATATATATATATATATATATATATATATATATATATATATATATATATATATATATATATATATATATATATATATATATATATATATATATATATATATATATATATATATATATATATATATATATATATATATATATATATATATATATATATATATATATATATATATATATATATATATATATATATATATATATATATATATATATATATATATATATATATATATATATATATATATATATATATATATATATATATATATATATATATATATATATATATATATATATATATATATATATATATATATATATATATATATATATATATATATATATATATATATATATATATATATATATATATATATATATATATATATATATATATATATATATATATATATATATATATATATATATATATATATATATATATATAATCTATTTTCAATATAGTTGATGCTTCAAGTCTCCCTAATATCTGTGCTGTAACGATACGTGGACCGTTCCGTATATTATAGGCGCAATTATTGAGCGCAGTTTGTTTAATATGCTTGATTCTCAGGTTCTATTGGCGTGACTCATTTATACAAATTTTTATTTCAGTATTGACACTTCAGTCAGTGGAAAAAGATAAAAATGGACGTTTTGTTCTTCACTGTTTGCAACTACGTCCAAAATTGGTGTGTAAAACTCTGGAGAGTCATAAAATGGTGAACGTTACTTCCAGTTGTGAAGTTGTTCATGGTTTCTCAGTGCGGGTAAGTCACCCATCAGTTATTACATTATTCTAGGCTTCCTTTTTTTTCTCTTGTTGCCCTAGCTTTAGGGTCGTGCGAACAGTTTGACAACGAACTCGAACTTTTGTTGCCAGTTCAAAATCAAACAGTATATGTTCGAAAACAAACTTTTTTGAACTTTCCTGCACTTTTCAAATTTCATGCTCCTTTTTAGGGTCAGCACTTTACTGAAGTTGAATTTCAAAGGCCGAACGCCATCTTGAACTCTTTGGCTCTGCTTGAACTGTCAAAAGATGTGGAAACATAATTTTTTTAGGGCCTACAGTAAACCCTCGTTGATCCAAACTCGGTTAACCGAAATTTGACATATTTGTCCCCAGCTGAAGGTATATATAGACATTTCAATGTTAATGAATATGGTTAATCCGAATTCCAGCTAATCCGTAATTCAAACTAATATGTCGACCCCTCAATTGCTTTAGCACTGTTTTTGGATTGGATAATCTGAAATAGTTCAAGTGAATTCTTTGAATTGATCATTATTTTCCCAAATTCCATCTTTTTTATTTGACGCGTGAATTTATTTGAGGCCAAATGGCCAAAGCCAGCTCAGCTGTTCGCTGCCACTAAGTGCGTCATCCGACTCCGAGTGCGCTCGCTGCTCTGTCTGTCCTTGACGAGCGGTAAGCTTGGACCACTCAATCACTCGGAACGGCCTAGCTCCATTGAAAGCTGGCCATCTAACGTTCGTTTGTTGTCGAAGATAGCTGAATACACACGAACAGTGACGCGGTTGCTCGCACATGTGTCATAAGCTTTCTCTTGCGCACAATACGAAATTCCTTCAATTCTAACCGGGAAATGTGATGATTTTCATGGAAAAAAAGTTTTTTGTTTGATCCGAATTTTTATAAATCGAAATCACTTTTTGGGGGTCCCTTGAATTTCGGATCAACGAGGGTTTACTGTACAATGAATTTGTCAGTATTAGATTTTAAAAAGTAGACATAAGTGTAAGAACTGCTGTAGATGTGTTCAAGGTGCTAAGTAATGAAAAAGAAATGTGTTACTTTGTAAGTTTAGTTTGTTAGCCAGTTTGTTAGATATTAGGCCTGTATTTTGTCATTCTGCATCTTCACTAGTCGCTGTGTGAGTCTCGAAATTTTCCAGCGAGTTCGAGTTGACTTTGAGACTCGAACTCGCTCGAAAAGATTTTTTCCCGCGATTGAACTACTTTGAGCGAGCAAGTGAGAGTGGAAGGATAAACATTAAACTTGTAATCTTTTCATCATTCAAGACATTGGAATTTAATATACAGTGTCTGAAACTTGTGAAGAATTCTGTTTCCTCATTTCTCCCTTTGATTTTGAATATAAACTTGCCGAATGATTACAACGAGCATCACCATCTCACACTGTCAGTGGCACTGGACTGACTCCGAGTGAGTTCTGCTCAGTCCTAGTCACCACCAGACATGCACATGCATCTCTCTTTCTTCCTCAGTTCCTCCCCCTCTCCAGTACACATACACACTGTCAAGGACAGATCAAAGCGTCATCACGCCGTGTTATCAAGTAACTCGAGACGGCCGAGCGCCAATGGGAACGCGCCATCATTTTTTGGGGGTCTCTTCCATTTTGGATTAACGAGGGTTTAAACTTGTTTGGTCGAAGTGAGATTGTGCTCGAGCTCGCTCATAGTAAAATTTGTGCTCGAACTCGCTCGAGTCTCGCTCGAAAAAGTCAATCTCGCTCGAAACTAGCTCGAACTCAAATAGCTCTGCTCGCACAGCCCCAATCTTCACTAGACCAATAAATCAAATTTCAGTGTTCTCACTTTGATTTATCATACTATGAAGTGTGAACATGTTATAAGCAGTATTTTCGATTTGGTATCAAGTTCTCAAATTTGATATAAATAGATACACACTGTATTCCAATCACTATTTGGTAAATATGTCCTTTGTGTAACCTGGTACTTTTTAGGTTATGTCAGATTGTGATGGGTGATTATTATGGTTAGGTAGGCCTACGCCAAGGCATCGAGTTTGTAGTATACTACAAACTTGATGGTCAAGGTCTGAACCTTAAATTAGGTACTGTATTATAATGTACTCAACACAATTTGTATCCTAGCTAACTCTAACCATCACTAAAAAACCCTACAATTTGGAACCCTGTAAAAATAGAAAGGTGGGTTACATACACGAATTATTTGAACCCATTATTCCTAGTAGCCGAATTAGCAATCCAATTTTGTTTATTTGTAATTTTTCCATCCCTTGTCTTCTCAATGAAGGAAAAAAATCCTTCTTATTGCTTATATATTTTCCAATTATAAAGTTCGAAAAAAGTTCCAAGTTCGCAAACTTTGGAGTCTCAAGTGTGAGTTCGAGTTCAACTTGAAAAGAAAAAATGAGTTGGCACAACCTAATTGGCTAGCTTGGGCAATTTGGGCTGCGTACTGGTATACGGTGTAGTGGAACCCAGTCGACATCCATATCAGGAATCGGGTGTTTTAATGTCATGAACATGGCCTTGAAAGTTTCATGCTTCAAGTCACAAAATGCACAATAACCACTTTTCCTTTATTTTTGCCATATACTAACATCAGTTATTGTCATACATTACATATTAATATAATTATTATTACTACAGACTACGCTCATTATTTGTTTACATCGGAGAACGTGATTTTGTATTTTATTTGCAGCGGAACCTTTATGTATCGTTTTTTCAAGGGACCAGGAAAACGATCCATCCAGGAAGGTTAACATTGCTTAAATGGTAGTAGGGTGGGAAAAATGAATGATAGTAACAGGAAAACGATGGATCCAGGAACGATGCATCAAGATTTCACTGACATGATATTATTACATGTAAATGCTAGACTAAAATGATTTTGAAATTGAATGAAATCTCCAACTCGAAAACCCAGCGTGCTATAGGTTGTCCAATTGCCATTTTGTATTGAATGTTGAAAGAGGGTTTTTCTGTTCTATTGCAGGGTGGCTTAGTGCTAGAAGTAGTTGTTGCCAAATACTGGGCTAGCTTGGGCAGTATAACAGTGAACTGTAAAGTTACATTCCATGGAGTAAAGCCTGATACGCCGTCTCCGATCGTAATGCAAGGTGCCGACGGTATCCTGTCGTTGGAGCTCCAAGCTGGACTGATGAGCGAAGAGGTGGCTCCAGTTGTTTCTCTCAAGAATACGGTACAAGTACTGAGGTGAGTGGATAAGGTGGGAGTTCACGGTGCCAGTTCTTGTAGAGCTCTGTAGAGGGTTCAACTATTTCACTGCACCGTTGGTGCATAAGTCTTCTGGACCCTCACTGGGACTGCCAGATGGAATACCATCTTTGGCCTAATTAGCGGCAAAGGACTCTGGAGGACTTTAATTGGTGAAAGTTTACTTGAAGAGAAAAATACTATGGCAACATGTAGCTAGTCTTCATTCTGTGTTTACTGTTATTCTTCCCTTCAACCCCAAGGATTAGGCTCCAAGCCTGTTCCGGCTTCTAATTGGGTTTCAGACCACCGTTTTCGAGGTCGGTCAAGGCCCCTTCTTTCGTTAGACTGATGAATGAGCGTTTGCTGCTGAATTTTGTCAGGAGACATACTGATACGGCCGAGACATTCCATCCATGTAATCTGATCCGTTGTAATAGTGTCGTTGACACTTAACTTGAAGCTCCTGCTGTATATCCAAGTATTCTGAATGTAATCCAACCTTGAACATCCTTTAGGACCATGGGCTGAGCTCGGAAAGTTTGTTTGTCTCACCATTGACTCGTGACGGTCGAGCGCCAATAATAATGATCGGGTAATATAATGATCGCACGTTGTCGGCTAGCCGAGTAAACACGATCAGTCTATTACATTGTCTCTGCCGGTCGCATAGCTTTCTCTCGCCCTCAAAACAAAATTGACTAAATTCTAAGTGGGAAGAGTGATGATTTCCGTGAAAAAAAGAGTTTCTTTGGTTGATCCACATTTAAGTCTCCAAAATAATTTGGGGTCCCTTCCATTTCGGATTAACAAGGGTTTACTGTATGTTGAATAGCGACATAACTTCCAACTTGAACATTGATGTCACCTGCTACTATTAGGTGATCGGTAGCATTATGCTTCTCAGTTACCTTCTGCAGGGCTTTCCTACCTTCTTCCGAGCATAGACACCGATTACAATCATCTCACTTACAAAGGAATAACTTTTCATTTTATTCCGCCATTTATTGCCATCCCACAGCACACCCTTCAATTCCATTGTTGTTATTACAAAATTGTATCTCTGCTTATGGGGTGAACTACGTGTCATGTGAAGTTCTTGCAATCCAAGAGACTGTGAGTTTGCTAATATTTCGTGTTGCCATAGTACGGTATTCAGCTTTTTAATAAACTTTCACTATTTTGAATCATTATCTTTTCGAGCCAGCTAGTTATAGTCCAGCTAGACCTAGTCAAGGTAGTAAATGTCTAAACGAGAAACTTGTTGAAAAAGTTCTACTGTAGCAAGTCTTCATGAAAGGAACAATTGGATTACTCAACACTGTGGTTTCTCTCGATTGCAGGCCGGTCGACGCTAAAGTAGTTTCCCTGACTGTCAGGGATGTGATACCTCCAGCACGCCAAATCTACGAGTTGCAACTCTCGTACAACTTCCATATCAGCAAAGCCACAGAAGTAATGCCAAATAGGTAATGTTATGGTCACTCTTGGCACCATTAGGTCTTCTATGGTCTCCTATCAGGGTATGTTTACACCGCATCAAACGTGGTGTGGTGTTTTTTAGAGACCAGATGTGGAAATTAATCACATTTATTCAGGTTTCTGTTATATTTTCAAGTACAGTGAAACCTCTATCGATTTCAAGGGACCATAAGAACAAAATCATGTATGCAGGAAAATGATTCATCCAGGAAAATTGAAAAATGGTTATATGAGAGTAAGGTGGGACAAAATGAATGATGGAAGTGGGAAAACAATGGATCTGAGAACAATGCATCGAGATTTCACTGTACGCGTATGTCAGTCGTTCAGAAAGAAGTTGTCAGTATTATTGATCAATGTAGTCCTTAAGTATGTATAGTGCAAGTTCAATTTGTTTTTCCACATAGGTATCACTTTTCTACTTGATTAAATCTCGTTGTGATTTTCAAAATATTATTAAATAATATTTTTCAACTGTGTTTTCATGACCATAGAATCATTATTAATGGCTTTGTATTTGTTTTCAGTCCAATCCTCAGTGATCTCCTATACGAGAGTGAATTTGAATCCCAGTTGTGGATGCTGTTTGATTCGAGCAAACAGATGCTAGCAACTGGAGACGCTTATCCCTGTAAAGTAAGTATCCTCACGTTGTTACACGTCTGGGTGCGTAGTCTCGAATCTATTCCGCCGTGGAATTGCCTCAATTTCACTGTGATTTCACGTCGATCATGCGGAATTCAAGTCTCCAATCAAATCCACGTGGCAGTGCTCACTTCCACCGGGTGGGAATGTTCACTAGGCATTTGGTTTGTGATTTTGAATTCTACTTTTGAAAGAGTGAAGCGTGTCGCTTGGCATATAGTCAGACCTTTCAACTGTCAGATCGCTAAAAATAAAGATGAACGCATTGCTGGATGATAGTCTAAGAGTAAATTGATTGGAAGATGAGCCATTAGACGAGAAAGTATTTCTAATATTGGTTTGATGCCTTTGATATATGGAATCAACGATTCATTGATTTATACCGTGTATCAAAGGCATCAATTCGGAATCTTGTGTAAAACTAACATTTGTGACAGGCTTCCCTTCCAACGCCGCACATCAAGGTCTAGCCATACAATAGGCTTTATCCGTATAGCATAAATTGTGAGTTACGATGAATCATTTCCCTTTTGAAACGAAGACTAGCTTGAACTGAAATCATTAGTCAGTAAACCTATGTTCACTATTTCAATGAGAAGATCTGTGCCCTATGCTAGGTCTAGGCCTATTCCTTGGCAGAGCTCAGGGCTGCTTTTTCACAATCCCATATAGAACCAAACACACTATAGGCTCTAGGCCTAGCTTAACCACCTTCATTATTTGCAAATTAACAGAGGGTACCAGTAGTTTTTTCTTTGGAGAAAATACAGTATAGTGAAACCTCTATCCATCGTTTTTCAAGGGACCAGGAAAATAAAACCATCCATACAGGAAAACGATCCATCCAGGAAAATGTAACATTGATTACATGGGAGTGGGGTCAGAAGAAATGAATGATACAAGCAGGAAAACGATGGATCTGGGAACGATGCATAGAGGTTCCACTGTATAAAGTATAAACCTTCCCTCTATAAATCTAAACAAAAAAATGAGTAAAATACAATAAATAAAACATTCAAGGAGGCCATAGCCTAGCACAACCCTAACTAATTTTGTGATAGTAACACCTACAGCAATATTACCTTCTATTATGATTGAGTATTTTGGAAAATGAAGTAGAATATTAAAATGTTATACTGTAAAGAGCTGCAGCTAGATTCAATCTGGCGATGTTTAGGTTCAAAAACAAGGCTTTTTACCTCACAGCTATCGAAACTCAACAGGTTGAGTGCTGCAAGTCACATCTTAAGTAATAAATACAAGCATTTTGCTCGGGTCCATGAGAATTGAATGAAGTATACTTCTATATCTTGAAATAAAGGAACATACATATACTATATTACAATTAGTAGTAACATCGATTAATCGCGAATCGATTCTGATGTCAAACGATTCTCAAATCAAAAAATCGATGAAATTTTTTCTTTTCTTTGGTTCATCTGGTTCAGTGCTTCACTTCTTTACGTCCCAATAAGTGCTCATTTCGTCGTCCATATTATTCTGTATTGTTGAGATATTACTATCTGGACAAAAGCTATCCCTTCGGTTACGTCTGACAGCCGAACATGGACGGAAATACCCAAATGGTATAGTACAGTTCAAAGAAGTCTCTAGCAGCTATTTTTCACGTGAACGCCATGGGAAGGTTGAAAAAAAGTTTCAAATTACACTACTTTTTTAAGAATGAACTTTTTTCAATTTTTTTTTTCAATTTTTTTTCAAAATTGATTTTTAAATGATTCTGGAGCATAGAGAATCGATTCCCGATTCTGAGAATCGATGTCATCACTAATTACAATACTCAGTTTTATATTGAATCATTCTCAGTTATGGCATAGACCTACACAGGCTTGTCAAGCCGCGGCAGGCCTATCCATTGACAAATGACAACCTGAAAACAGGGTCAGGGACAAATTAACTGTAATTGTTTTGAAATACATTCTGTCTAAAATGACGGTATTTATTCGAATTCATGTCGTCACTCATGACGTCATGATTTCAAAGTGGTTTGTATGGTTGGAGTAGAGGCAATTTTATTGCCATGTGAAATCAGTTGAAAGCAATCCACAAGGCTCGCTTGTCTTCCGAGACTAGACCAAATCACAAAAACAAAACCACACCCGGATTTGCTACGTGAAAATGTTCAATTCCGCAGGTTTTTGATGGAAGTTCGAGACTAAGCATCTTGGCCTACAGGCCTTGTATAGACTTATGAATGTCTTGTTTTCATTTTATTACTTTGCAGGGGTGTAAATAAGTAGATATCTTATACTCTTCAAATAGAGGATCCTTGATACAAATGATCGGCACATGTAGCTCAGTGCTATCGCGCTTGCACTATATGGCCCAGGAGTTGAGGGCAGAACAGACTTTTGCCACTGTCCATCTTTACATAGTTCTCTTGTGGTTTCCTCCTAGCCTAGGCAAAAAGCTGGGATGGTGCCTACAATATAGGCCACAATTGCTTCTTTCCCACTATCCTTCACATTACCTGAAAAAACTTTCATCTCACCATCCTATCATCTCATTAATCATTCATCTGTTGCCAATAGATTTTAGTTATCGTTGAACACAGTATAAACATCATTAACACTACTCATCTTTACATTTCTTTATTTACCTTCCAATTGATTTTAATCTCACTATTACCTAATACCCACACCCCCTTGCTCCTCCCCACCCGTTACTTGTTTACACTACAGTACATTATATGAATCAATCGTTCATAGACACATCAAAATATATTTGTAACTTCATTAAATTTTAATACTTTGAATGTTATTCTGTCTTTGGGGTACTCTTTTGTACCCAGAGCAGAGATTCAATAAAGAATGCATACCTATTTGCATTTAGTAGCTTGCGATGAAGTAGTTTTAATGTCTGAATCCCAGTACAACATGAGGGTGGAAAAAGGGACTACTTTATAACCTACCTTACAATCAATTGACTAGTTATTATGTAGATTTTAAACTACCAGCACATTAGCTCAGTTGCTAACGCGCTCGTTTCGTGTGATCTGGGATGTGAGGTGCATATCGATCCTCGGATTTGATCCCCGGCACCGTCCATCTTCACATAGATTTTGCGTGGTTTCCCTATATAATGTAGGCTAATGCCGGAATGGTACCAACAATATAGGCCACAACCGCTTCCTTGGTTCCTTCTCACAATCCTTCCCATTACCTAAGAAACCTCCACCTTATTATCCCATCATCTCATTGATCGTTCATCTGATACCAATATATCTTGATTATCACTACAGGATAAGATTTTGAACTAATGGTATTTGTAATTAGTAGCTTGCGATGCTGTGGCAATTTAAATGTGTGAATCCCGTGCCAGTACAACATAGAGATGGAGGAGAGAGACTACATGATGACATAACATACCTTATAGTTAGCCAAGATATTCATAATTCAGATGTACATTTTGAACAGACATATATTCATATATACCCAATTTTTACTTCTTCTATTCCATTAACAGGAATCACATTCACATTTCTTTATGCAGCTGTCAATTCATTCTTGCTTCACTATGAATATCTTACCCTTCCTTCCCCTTCACTTGTTTACACCACAGTTTGAACCTCCATGCATCGCTCCCAGATCCAACGCTTTTACGCTTCTATCATTCATTTTGTGTCATTCCACTTCCATACAACCAAAGTAACATTTTTCTGGATGGTTTGTTTTCCTGCATGGATGGTTTTCATTTCCTGGTCCCATGAAAAATGATAGATTGAGGTTTCACTGCACCCATTGGTTTGAAACTTCTTGATAAATGCACTAAATAAATTGAAGCAAGACCCCCATAAGCCAAAGTAAATTATATCAATCAATCATTTATTGATATATTCAAGTAGATTTGTGATTTCATTAGATTCTAATAGCTTGCATATTCTTCTGTGTCTTTGAGCAACTCTTTTGTCCTAGGAGCAGAGATCCAATAAAGAACTTGAACATATTTGCATTTAGTAGCTTTAGCTTGCAATGTGCCGTGGTAATAATGTGTGAATCCCATTGCAGTACAACGTAAAGGTGGAGAAGGGGGACTACGTGATCCGACTACACGTGCGTCACGACCGCAAGGAGCACCTGGACAAGCTGACGGACCAGGTGTTGCTGCTGAGCCAGAAGCTGGCGAGCGCGGTCTCGCTGGACGTGTATGCCAGCCAGACACAGGCAACCACGCAGGGCAAGAAGCTGGTCTCGGCCAACCTCATGCCTGCGCACATCATGCCTATCTACATAGCCCCGTTGGCCAACGACAAGTCAGTCTCTGCTTACTTAGCGCGTTAAGTGTACAGTTGCGGTCACGTGAAGTAGTCGATCAAGCTGCATCGAAACGCACCCTAGAGAAAATGCACTCTTGCACACTTGAAATGCACTTTCAAGCGCACTTGTACTAGAAGACAATGTGCATTGCATATGCACTCTGGGCATAGTCTATGAGAAAATTAGCTGTCAAGTGTGCATAGATTTAATATAGCTTGAAATTTCAATCAATCTCTTATTGAACCGTTTTATGTGACCTCAACCGTATGTGCATGTCTTTTTCCAATAGTTGATTCATAGAACAATATAGTTGAAGTATAGGCCTACATGTATAAATACATATATATATATATATATATATATATATATATATATATATATATATATATATATATATATATATATCTAAAATTATCAATATCGATATCAGTCAAACGATATTCAGTCAAGGGTTACAAGAAACCAACTGGGAAAAAATTTATCAAGCGGCAAATGCAAATGAAAAATATAATATTTTTAGTTCCATATTTCAAAACAAATTTGTTTCAAATTTCAAGGAAAAAGTCATTAAAATAAAACCTACAACTGTAAAACATAATTGGATCACGATTGCCATAAAAATTGCTAGAAAAAATATTGAATGTTTAGCCAATCTAAAAAATCATTTCAAACACACATTTATCCAGTCATACTTCCAGTCATATAAAAAGATATATAGAAAAGTAATATTAGCTGCAAAAAGACAGCAAATAAACACGGAAATTTGAGAAAGGTCAGGACCAGAGAGATCTAGAAAGATATGGGAAACAATAAACGCCAATTCAAATAAACTAACTAATAAGAAAACAGACAACATAGTACTAAATTACAATGATACAGAAATAACAGACCCTTTTACAATTTCCAATATATTTAACGAAGAGTTCTCTACTGCAGCACACAAACTAATTTCAAAAATCAAATTAAATCAAAATGAATTCTTACCACATTTACAGAAAAATGAAAAATCCCCAGTAAGATCTATTTATATGAGATACACAAACGGAAATGAAATCTTAAACATAGTATCGAATTTTAAAAACAAGAAATCTTCTGGTGTAGACAACGTTCCGATGACATTGCTTAAAAAATGTATTCAACACATTGTAGATCATTAGTTCACATTTTCAATACTTGTTTCGAAACCGTAATATTCCCAGAAAAATTCAAAATTTCTAAAATCATTCCACTCTGTAAAAAAGATACTAGATCATCAGTAGAAAACTATAGACCAATATCTTTGCTTCCGTCTTTCTCAAAAATTCTAGAAAAATTGATGCACAACCGAATAGTTTCATTTTTAGAGACAAATAATATATTATCAGAGAGTCAATCAGGATATAGGAAGAATCGATCTACAACGAAAACTATTCATAATTTCATTCAGAACATAATACAAAAAATGACAAATAAAAACATTACATCAGGGGTATTCTGTGATCTTTCCAAGGCGTTTGACTGTATCGATAACCAAATACTCCTAAAGAAACTAGAACATTACGGCATAAGAGGTATTACTTTGCAACTTTTAAACTCGTACCTTGAAAACATACCTCAACAAGTGGAAATAAAATCACTAAATGATGAAAATGAAGAAGTTACACATTTATCAACTCCATTACCAATCAAGTGTGGAGTTCCACAGGGTTCTATTCTCGGTCCACTCCTTTTCATAAAATATGTAAATGATTTTTCGGATAATATTCCAAATTCATATTTGTTTGCAAACGATACAACAATTGGAATTGATGGGAGAGATATTGAAGAATCAAATGCTAATGCGGAAAATGTTTTAACAAAAACCACAAATTGGTTTGCACACC
>OZ023327.1:52883186-52923186 GCA_964007535.1 Brachyptera risi | reverse complement strand
AATACCAAGAAAAAATCAACTGAAAGTCCATCTAAACCTGGGGATTTCCCTTTTTTTAGTTGAGATAAGGCATTTTTCAGTTCGTCTGGGGATATTTCAGCTTCTAACGTTTCACGCTTGATCTAGTTGAGGGATATTGTCAAATAACTCGTGTATGTTCAAATCATCAACACCTTTCGATGAATATAATTGAGAGAAATGCTGTTTTGTTTCCCGTCTAATTTGATCTCTGTCAGTTATATTAGAACCATTTATGTTAAGTGCAGTCATTTGCGAGGGAGCTACCGTAGCTTTACCTAGCCGGAAAAAACTGGGCGACATACGATTATTCTCTCTGATATTAGCACTAGTTTCATTGGCCATATTCCTTCTTGCTTCAGTATGATATATTTTTCTTATTCGTGCAATGCATGCATTTATTTCTATTCGTTCTGATTCTTCTAAGGGATTTTGAGACAAAAGATGCTTTAGTCTTTTTTCAGTTTGTCTGAGCGATTCACACTTTTCTTGGCTAATCTGTGTTTCATAGCGTTGTGTTGTTACTCTTATTTCAGTTTTCATTAGATCCCATTTTTCTAAAATGTTGGTAATTTCTGTATTGCTGACAAAATATTGTATCACATTTTCCATGTGTTCAACATAAAGTTCATCTTGTAAGAGTTTATTGTTGAATTTCCAATATGGGCATTTTAGTAAAGACATATTTGGAAAACACAATCTGAAAGACATGGACATATGATCATAGAAAGAAGGAATTATTTTGGGTAAAATAGCGAATGTGGAGTCTCTATTTCTTACGTACACTCTATCTAATCGAGATCTTGGTTTTGTGCTGTGTGTACCCACATAAGTGTATTCACGAACATCAGGATTGTTGTCTCGCCATACATCAATAAGATCTTCCTTGTTAATTATTGTTCAAAGTTTGTCAGCCAGTCCTTGTCTTCGTTCTACGCATGATACTCTATCAATGGGTTCGAGTCTTAAATTCCAATCACCGGCAATAATTATATTTTGGTTGGTTGGTATATTTGTCACGTAATTATCCAACTGTACAAGTAGTTGTAGTGCAAGTGCATTGTTGTGAGGCATATACACGTTTATTAGGTGAAAAAGAGATCTATTAATTAGCACACGGGCAACTTGCAGGTAGCCTTCAACAATAATCTCACATGAATCAAATCTGATAGTTTTCGATGCTATAATTGTTCCACTACAAGCATTATGTGGTGACGGTGGATTTATTGCAAAATTAAAGTCATTCAATTTGGACGATTGGTTCAACAAAGGGTCGTTCGATATGTTTGTTCCTTGGAGAAAAACTATGTCCGTTTTCATTTTTCGTAAATAATTTGATAAGTGTTTTTTTTAACTCGCTTGTCAATCCACGAACATTTAGTGTAAGAAAGTTCATGTTTGGTCTATAGGTCGATCTCTTTATTTATGGCATTTATAATTCTTTTAACTCGACTTTTGAGATTCACGTCATTGGATTTACGCTTGCAAGACTCTAATTGATTCGTCAGAGCCTTATAGTCAGTTGTGTATTTTTTCACGATCGGAATAATTTTTTTGAAACCTTTGGAATTTTTGAGAAATTCCTTCATTTTGCCGGCGTCTAACACTATATCATTTTTAGTGACATCATTTAACCACTCATCGATATCTTTCATCGCTTCGTCAGGCAAGGATTGACTATTGGAAATCATTGAGACACAAGATTCGTTATCAGACAAATCTGATTCCATGTCGGAACTTACACACGTTTTTTTTTCGTTTAGCCTTCGGAGTTGTGTTCTGTATGTTGTCAGTCGTTGAGGTCGAGCTCTCCCTCGTGTCAGAGCTTCCTTGATCTGTAGTATCAGCAATGGATCCTGCACTCAGCATGGTGTCGGCCGTAGTTGATGAACTCAGCTCCACATCAGCCATGGGTGCAGCAAACAGGACAGTCGTGGTTGGGGGGGCCGAATCTTTGTAAGATTGTAGTCGTTGCTCTGGGGTCAGGGCCGTAACTTTTAAAACAGTAGCAGAGCCTTCTTCATTTCTCTCACCAACATGTGGGGTGGACTCTTCAGGCATAGCGGGGGTTTCAGGTCTCGGAGATAAATCAGTGAGATTTTTACTGGTAATCGATCTATAGGTAGATGATGTGGTTGGCTGAGGGGAAGGGGGAGAAGGGTTATTTGAGCCGTTATTTTGCATTGGCAGCTTCGGGAAGGATTTAGTGTAATTTGCGTTCATTTTGTGAGATGGGTTCAGTGAATTAGTTTGTTTACAGTTTTTTGAGATGTGGCCATGAGATTTGCAGGAATGGCAAATTACGTCATCCATAGTGATGTACACAATGTGTTTGGATTCGTCAACCTCGAACTGCATTATTTCAGGGACCTTTGATACGTCATCACACAACACAAAAGCTAATTTTCTGAATGATTTAACATGTTGACAGTCAGCTAGCTTCAAGCCACTTACAATGTCTCTTATTGGTCCTGTTAATTTACCGAAAGTTTTTATTCTGTTTACAAGCATATCATTAGTAATGAAAGGTAGCATATTTGACAGAACAATTTTAGTGGCCGCAATGTTGTATCGTCTTATTGGAACATATTGTTCTTTTACGGATAAAAACCCATCACTTGTTACGTCCCGCACTGCATTAGCATCAGTAAGAAAAATGCAAACACGTCCCCCAGCAATCCAGGAAGCATGGGTTATTTTAGATCCCGTTACAATATCTGCTACACCTCTTAGATAATCATCAATTGTTGTATTAATCAAGTGGTCAATCACAACCGCGAGATCTGGCGAACTCATGATTGCAGTCGGGTATTTAGTCAATCAAGTCAATGTTTATACTTCAGTATAAGCAAATATCCTACCTCACCTTGAGATACGCACATAGCTCAAAGGCTTCAGTATCAGTATACAAGTTCACATCAAAAAACCGTAAAACACGCAAAACTTCCACAATATCGACCGCAGAATCACGACGAATATATCAAAATGTCCGCGTAGATCACAGTTCTTAGTTTACCAAAACACACAGAAATCAGACTTTGATAAGTACACTGTATCGAATTAAATTCAGGAGCCGATGTGAGACACGTCTTTCCGAACAAATACATACATACATACATACATACATACATACATACATACATACATACACCGGCACAGTAGCTGAGTGGTTAGCGCACTTGCTTCGTGTGACCGGGAGGTGAAGGGACATGTCGGACCCGGTTCGATCCCCGCCACCGTCCATCTTTACAGGGGTTTTTCGTGGTTTCCCTCTGTAGTCCAGGCTAATGCCGGGATGGTTCCCACAATATAGGCCACGACCGCTTCCTTCCCACTATCCTTCCCATTACCCAGAAAACCTTCATCTCATCATCCCATCATCTCATTAATCATTCATCCGACGCCAATAGATCTCAGTCATCATTACAGTGCGTCGTTAAAACCCAATAGAAAAAAAAATACATACATACATACATACATACATACATACATACATACATACATACATACATACATGCATGCATGCATACATACATACATACATACATACATACATACTTGCTTACTGTACTTTCCTGCTCGTAACTTAATTTCGTGGAATAATTAGCAGTAAACCAACTCGCATATCCTTTCCAAGAGTCGCACAAATATCCGATCGTAATGCCTTGTGTTTGTTCTAGGGCAAGTAAAGGAGCTTCGATGGGTCAGTTCCTGTCTGGGACCATAACATTTGCCAAGGACGAGATTGGCAAGAAGGTGGATGTGTATCAGTTCAAGTACGTGCTGCCTGAGCCCGTGAAGAAAACCCCTGCCAAGGCAACCGACCTGAAGGAGAAGACTAAGTGGGAGGAGATGACGGAAGCTGTGCGCGACCTCAAGACAACGTGGCTAGCCAAGCTAGGTGAGACCCGTGCATGTTACCCAACACAGGTCTCGACTACCTGGGAAATCTAGACAACAGATGGAAATCAATGTAGGCCTACTTGTCAGTTATATTCTCTGCGTCCAGACTTTCAAATGTTCCAAGTTCTGAGAACTACCTTAACTTCAAATCTGTCTGAATCGACATTTTTTGTTAATGATATAAGTACGTGCTAGGTAGGTATATTAGGTGATACTGAATCTAGTTTCTTTCAATTCAAAGTGAGCACATATATAAGGTTTGCTGTACGGTAGAAAAATTGCAAACAATATCAAAATTTTATTATCGAATCTTGATGAAATATATCAAAGTTTCATTATCAAATATTGATGAAATATATCAAAGTTCCTAATTGATACTCGATTTCCAAAAATCGAATCTAGGTAATAACAATGGTTTATTAGAATATTCAGGACCCTTATCATGATTATCATTTGAAATAACATCCTAGCCAGGTAGCTAGCTCCAAAGGACTAGAGAAAATACAAGAAAAAAACAAAGTCCACGGTCGCTTAGTTTACAAAAACTTGTCATATTATGAAGCCCACCTCATGACCAGGGCTAGAATTTTGTGCTAATAACAATTGAAATACACAAGAACTGGACATGTTGCCACGGTACTTAGCTCTACTAGTAAATATTCACCAAGCATAGCCTCGGGAGCCAGCTAGTCCTTGAACGTTCTTTGGAGACGGGAGTCGCCGAAAAGGTCCAGGTGTCTCGTCTGGCCTGAGTGGCTTGGGCTCGAGATTCTCGCATGCGTCGTACCCGAAGACTGTGGTTAGAAACCAGGAAGACGTTTGGTTTTCAAGATATTCATTACAATTTCACAATTATATAGTAGGTACTGGCACATACACAATTACATATAGTAGATACCAGACTAACTTGTGTGCACCCATTAATGTGTGATCACTTTTCTCCCCCTTTGATAACCATCACTCAAATATTTAAAGTACATCACAACCCTGCCCTTTTATTGTATGGTTATGACGATTCTATTGTATTAAATTGCCTGTTGCACAGAACCGGGCGATCGAGCCAATGCGCTGTACAAGGAGCTTGAGGCTGAATACCCAGATCACTGGCCGATACGCACCTCGATGCTGCAACTCCTGGACCAGTCAGACCTGAAGAAACAGCTGCCGTTGCTGCACGAGTCAGACAACGTGGCAGCACTCAGCGAAAACAACGCTCAAATCATTGCCATCGCAGAATCGGTCATTGCTAATATTGATCAAACGGCTCTTCTGATCCACTATGGAACCAAGACTGACCCACGATCTGACCTGTCAAAAGTGAAAAGGTTAGGACAATACAATTTACTTCCATTGCGCGGTTCTTTGAGGGGTGTATGCCAGTATGTTAATTCCCTCATTTCGAGGTTATCACTGGCACAAATACCTCGGTGCTAACGAGCTTGCTTAGTGTGGCCTGAAGGTGTGGATAAGTCGGGTCTCAGTTCAATCCCTGTCACCATCCATCTTTATAGAGTGGTTTACTTCTGTAATGTAATGAAGGCACGATCTGACCTGTCAAAAGTGAAAAGGTTAGGACAATACAATTTACTTCCATTGCGCGGTTCTTTGAGGGGTGCATGCCAGTATGTTAATTTCCTCATTTCGAGGTTATCACTGGCACAAATACCTCGGTGCTAACGAGCTTGCTTAGTGTGGCCTGAAGGTGTGGATAAGTCGAGTCTCAGTTCAATCCCTGTCACCATCCATCTTTATAGAGTGGTTTACGTCTGTAATGTAATGAAGGCAAATGCCTGAATGATTCCTACAATATAGACCACTGTCCTTCCCATTACCTAAGAAGCCTTCATCTCATTGCCTGTCATCTCATTAATCATTCTTCTGATGCCAATTGATCTTAGTTATCATTACGATCCATTTTTAAAACCAATGTACCTTAAAAAATTTGGGAGTTAATTCAGTGTTCTTGGAATGGAAAATAGAGTTCAAATCTATCTACTGGTGCACTCCTAGTTGATTATTCTGATTGTGGAGCTTGAAAATTACAAAAATACAAACTATTTCCCCATAAAATGATTCTTGTATTTAGTGACAATATAGGTATGTTTTTTCTTGAATAGCACCATGGAGCGCCAAAGGAATATCTTAATTGAGGCACTAGCACGTCTGGGAGTTGCACTCTGTAAGCAATATTTACTCGGCAAGATGCCAGAGATGGGGCAAGGTGATCATCAGCCAACTGGTCTTCAGGATGTTGAGGAGATCTGGAGCACATACATCAAGTTTGCTGAACCCAGCGATGCCAAGGTAAGATACTACTCTCTCATAACTACTTCTATCACTAGTGTTTCTAGTTTCTAAGGTGATTCTACCTACAGCGTAATATTTTCAGTGTCAACATAACATTGAAACTATGTATGCTTCATAGCAAATTGTAGAGAAATTGCTTCATAACATTCAGCGAAAGAATTGTCTTCAACGACAACCATATTGCTTTGATAAGTATATTAGATCGTCTTTTATACAATTATCATATGTACGATTTTTATATCTTCACGAATTGTCTGTCCCAACCATTCTCTATAAGACAACGGTTATTTTCTTCTGTTAAATGACTCATTTATTTATAGGGTTGCCGTTCGATCAAAAAATCGTGATCGAAATCGAAGTGTACAATATCGAAAATCGATCGAATCGAAATCGATTGCATTTTTATCGAATTGACGAATCGAAATCGAATCGAAAAAAAACATGTTGGGTAGCAAAATACCATGTTTATATACCTCGCACGCATTATATATAAGTAATGTGTTACCATACACACAACTACGAGTCATTGAATCGACTAACTAATAATGACGTAAATCAACACGTCCGGGGTAGAATTCAGTCAATTTCGTATTGCGATCCTATTGGCGCTCGGCCGTCCCGAGTGTTTTCTCACGCCAAAGTCTTGTCTTGTCTCGTTGCTCGTCAAGGTCAGACAATGACGGACCACACACACAGTTGAAGATAATTGCGCAGTAGGAATTACGCGTGAAATAAAAATGATCGAAATTGGGAAAATCATGCTTCTTCAGGATAAAACATTCATTAAACGTGTTTTCAGTGGAGTACCTCGCAGTTTCAAGTCGAGTTCGTTGTCATGAATGTGCGGGATCAGTACGCCCAATCAAAATGAGCAAAACACGTACTTTCTAGCGATCATAGGCCAAGATTCGCATATAAGCCTAGGGTGAATTTTAAGCTTGAAATTTCGAGAAAAACCCTCGGCTCATATTCCGAACAATTTTTAATATTTCAGTTTGCTTTTTTCTCTTGGATTTCTCTCAGACTGGAAACACTATTTTCATCTAAGATTACGTTTTTATCATCTACGTGATGCGTATAGTTTTTCGACTTTTCCCAAACCAAACTCCTCCACTCCGCATGTATAATTTCATCTCATATGTCATAATAGATATTTCAAAAAGCAATAATACACTTCGGGAGTCAATTAATCACTTCACACTTGTCGAAAGTCGAAACCACACTTCACGTCAAAACAACTAGATAATGGACTAGACGCACGTGCAGCGGAACAAGTATTAACTCGAGACAACCAACCGTTCGAAAATCTCGGAACGATGGGCGTCAATGGAAGCGAGCGCGTTACTCGTGACGTCTCGCTCGACTCGTTTGCTGTTGTTGTACGCTTTCGATCTTCGAAAACTTTTCAATATCGATCGAAAACCTATAATCGAAAATCGATCGAAATCGAACGGCAACCCTATTTATTTATGAATTTTCGTGTATACAACCACTCAAATTGTACCTCAATTTCTTGTCCCCCTTCTATATTTTCAATAATCCTAGTCAGGTGCTCATCATAAAGTCGTAAAAACCCAAGCTTGGTTGAATCCCCAAAACGTAAACAACCACCTGCAGGCACACCTACATTTTTTGGTCTTGTGACATTCATTAGATGTTGCTAGGCCTATACCATCCCATTATGGAGTCGCGCGTCAACTCTAGTTAGTCTATCAGCCGTGTCATCGCGTCATCTCAGTTGAGCAATCGGACTCGTCGTAGCCCTTGTATCTATGTAACAGCTGATCGTAGATTCCTGCAAGTTCAGTCTTGTTATAACCATCACGCGTAGTGGTTGTATTTCCAATAATGGTGAGTGGTAAAAGAATTTTGTGAACATTGCCAGTGATATAATTACAATTGAATTAGCATCAATTGATGAAATTTTGGTGCGAAACAATGGAAAAGACAGTAGTGATTAGATGGTGATAGTGTAGCCAAGGAAGCCCCTTCCAATTTCAATGCTGCTATGGCAGAGTTTGATTGTTTACAGCTGTTGAAAATGTCCGTGTCACACAAAAAGAAAAATAATTATTCAAAGCAGAGCATCATGATTCATGACAGACTTTTTCAAGTATCAAGATGATTAACTTTTAGCTCACGCGAGTTTATGTTACACACTTATTATTATTATACTGACATATACGACAGACGGAGTTTTGGTAGGGTTGGGCGAACCTTGATTTTTGCCACGAACCGAACCTCGAACCGAACCTTTCAAAAAGGTTTGTTTTCTCGAACCTCGAACGAACCTTTTTTTTTTCTTTTTTTTTCAGACCTACCGTAAATATAACACACAGATTAGGTCTCAAACCCATAAGGAACAGAAATGTAACTCAGTCATTATAGGGTACAGACCTGCCAAGAATACAAGCCAAGTACATCCAACCAAAGTACTAGGCCTAGTTTCAGTAGTAGGCCTAAAGTAAAACTGTGTCGTAGATTCGTAAGACTGGGTCAGTACAAAATTGTGCCATTAACGACATAATTTCAGTTTTTCAGTAAAGGAATTCAGGGTTTGTTTTAGTTCAGAAGCAAGTGTAGAAACCTAGAACAGGTGATATAAACAGGTGATGGCCTAGTTTCAAGAGCAATATCAAGTCGATTAATGCAAAATTATGAAAACGATTTCATATTCAATACATCACAGTTTGGTCAACTTCATTACAAATTTCCAAACTACTTCACACAAGACACACAGCCACTTGAACTAAAGTTCTGGTCTGTTCGATGATCGACGATCGACCTATCGAATCGATAAAAGCAAACAGCTCATAGGTCCTGCGCACTGCACTGACAGCTTTTGAAACATTTGCTGGTTATTTTTATATCTTATTGGATTATATCTTATCTGTTATCTCATTGGGGGATAAACAACAATGTATAACATTCATGTATTCAACTTGACTTGATGAAGTTACCATTAATGAAGAAAAGAAATTAGTGTTGTGATGATTGGTATGAAAAAAAAAAAAAAAAAAAATTCAGAAGTTCGAAAAAAGTTCGTTTTTGAACCTAGCCGGTTCGAAATTCGAACCGCATTTCAAGGTTCAAAAAGGTTCTAATTCGAACCGGTTCACCCAACCCTAATTTTTGGTAATAAAACCTGTCACGTTGTTGAAACGTGAAATATATTCTATTCATTATTTATACGATTATCCGTTTGAATGATTATTTTCTTCAGTCCCCTTGAAGTCATATAAAAGACGTTCTACTGTATTCCTCAATGGCTAGGACCGTGCACCAGCTGTTTATTGATTATAAACAGGCATACGATAGCGTTGACCGCGAGTATTTGCATGAGTCTCTGGGCGTTCTGAGAGTACCAAAGAAGCGAACGCAGTCAGTGCGCATGACTCTGACCAAATCAACACACAAGGTAAAGGTACAAAACAACATATCACGAGAGTTCCGCATGAGCAGAGGTTTGCGGCAAGGAAATTCGCTGTCTTGTTTGCTGTTCAACCTGACGTTGAAGATACTTATTTGGAATATCGACATCAATACATCAATAGAGGCGGAACACTGCTGAACCAGACAGTCCAATACCTGGCATATGCTGACAATGTTGACCTCTTGAGCAGAAATGCAAAGTTGTTGGAAGGAGAGCTTCATCCAGCTGGAGGAGGCATCAGAGCGCTCAGGACTGGTTGTTAATGAAAGCAAAATGGAATACAAAGACAGCAGTCAAAGAGAACCACTGTCTCTAAGTCAACACGAGTTTGTGAGAGTGAAAACCTTTAAATACCTCGGCTCCCTCGTCACCGAAAACAACTGGACGAATATGGAAATCATGGCAAGAATTTGCGCCGGAAACAGAAGCTACTACAGCTTGCAGCACCTGCTGAAATCGAACCTACTCTCCAGGAATTTAAAGAAGACAATCTACAGAGTAGTGATTCGGCCTGTGGTGACGAGGGATGAGGACGCTCTGAATGTCTGGGAGCGCAAGATCCTCCGCCGTATCTACGGGCCTATCCAGGTTAATGGGGATTGGAGGATCCACAGAAACGATGAGCTCTACGCCATGTACGAAGATCCTTCCATCTCGACAGAAGTGAGAAAGGGAAGATTACGTTGGGTCATTCACATGGAGCGAATGCCTGAGGAAAAGGGAGCTCAGAGAGTATCGACAAAAACCGGAAAGAAGGCGACTCCTCAGAAGAGGTAGCTGGACGTCGTAGAAGAGGATCTACGTATGTGTGGAGAGGAGTAGTGGAAGAGGCCAGGGCCCTACAAGGGCTGTAGTGCCATAGTCCCCTCTGGGATAATATTGAGGGTTTTTTTGGCACAGCTACCTACGCCATCAAGGTTTGGGTTCAGTATAACAATCTATACGGTACACCCTCGTTGATTCAAATTCTAGTGTAATTCCTACCAAAGTTCCGGTCCCTACAAAGTTTTGACCTTCAAGCTCAATGTTGAATATTTTGACTATTCAAACTTTCGTGATTCTGAATGTGGTTTATTGGGCTCAATCAATTTCTAATTAAAGACGATTTACTGTACTCTAGTTGAATTGCTTCATCAAATGATGCTTTTGCCTAATTGAATGTTAGTGTGATGTTGATTAATCAATAACACAAGCGTGACATGTACTTGCTTTGTGTTTCAGGGTGTTTATTTCTCCATGTGGTATGCAGCGATCTTGAGCCAGTATGGACGTCTCTTCAGGCTGGTTCAGAAGCTGGGTGAAGATAAAGCTAGTCCAGACTTGGACTTGAAGCTGGCCGAGATAGCCAATCTCTTGGAATGGAAACATGTGGCTTCATTCATCACAAGTGCCATACCAGTACGCCACCCAAACACCTTCCGACCCTTTTAACAAACGGTAGGTAATATTTGACATCGAGCCAATTAGAACTTTTCAGGGCTAAGAAGGATGATGGCACCAAGTACAGTAAACTCTTGTTTATTCAAACCTCGATAATACGACATTTGTCATAAGTCAATGCAAACTCGATTCCTGACCCCAGGAGCCTCATTCCTGAGATTATGATATTATGAGATGAGTGAAATGAGATGAGATTATAATCTCATTCTACTTTTTCATCTCACTTCTTACCGTTTTGCTATTTCTGAGTAGAAAAATCGTGAAAAATGAAATGGAATTATTTTTATTACCGGTATATGAGAGATATCCTTTAGGCGGCTAGCAGATTATAGCCAAATAGCAGCCCGTGAAAATGTAAACAAATAAGATGAAGTGCCTTCCCTAGTTAATTATCCTAGTGGCAGTGATGCTAAGCCATCTCGAGTGATATATACAATTTTACAACTCACTTTGACATTTCACTAACCAAATGGGTGGTGAGATTTTCAAGTGAAATGTGGAATGACATGAAATTGGAAATAATAATTTCAGAAATACCAATCAATCATTTTCAGTGGAATTATTGGAATTTCACCCAAATTTTACTCATTCCACATTTCATAAATCTCGAGAATAAGGGTCCAGGTGTAGGGACAATTTTACATATATTTCGATAATTCAAAATTTGTATAATTCGTAACTCGAATTCTTTTTGTCCCCCAATCACTCATTTATAACTGTAAAATCATTGTTTAATTTGAAATGTTTCTTCTGACACATGCAAAATAACTGCAGTGTTTACTACTACTTGGGTATTTTTTTTTATCTTTGAGATTACATTTATATTTCAGGGATGTTCAGAATTGACCCCCCCCCCTCCCCCCGCAGCTGCGGGCCACTTCGTTTACGTTCAGCACTAGCGATCACTAGACGCGGCAATACGTGGAACGCTATGAACAGCGTTGTTTTCACATATGAGCGCGAACTACCCATTATTAGCTACCCGGTTATTCGATTTATTTAAATTTAAAATGCCTTTCTTATACTTTCCTGAGTTTCTAATTAACGAGAGTTCACTGTACCGGTACTTATCATCTTCATTCAAGTCAGCCAGAAATAATTTTGAAACAGTGATTTACAGCACTCAACTTCTAGATGCATTACTGTAGTTTAAAACTGGAAATATGTGAACATGGTGAAATAGTTTCTTTTACCTAGGCCCTTGACTGTTGGTACAAGTAAGCCAACCATTCAAGATATTCAGTTATTCACACATAGAATATTAATAATGTACTTAAACAAGCTTTATAAATTCAATCATTACTTGATTAGTATTTGATACTACGTTATATCACTATCTGGTCTTGAAAACGTTCAACACATGGCTTTGTTTGTTTCAGTGTACCATAGGAAAGAAGCATCTCTGAGGTACAATTAATCTCAATTTCAAGCCTCAGTTTCAAGTTTTTATCCGACCGTAACCGCTGTTATTTGGAACAATCATATGAAACGTGCAATTTAATAATCAGTGTTATGAGAATATTTCATTGAGCTGCAGAGCAATATGGCTGCCCTTCAATATACGTCTTCGTATTGCCTGCGTTTGAAGTCCATACAATAATTAGACTACTTATTGTGTTCTTCTTTCAGCCATAGGCTTAAAACAGAAGATATTTGGTTCTATCAAGGTATGAGTATCTGTGTTTGGTTTGTTAACTGTCTTGTGGTGATCTGTTGTTTTGAGCATTTAGTAGCGTGCAGGTTTTGGGCATTTGGGAACAAGCGAGTTGGTAAGATCACCAAGTGATTCAAGGGCAAAGCATAAATATTAAATATCTGTTATAATACCATATAGTGTGAACTTGTATCCACCTGCGCGCTAGTGGCGTGGGGCAGGGGAGACGTTCAATCCGAACCTTCTCTCGTTGATACGTGTTGAACTAAATGGCATTTGTTTTTCTTGTCAGATTTTAAATTGTAATTATTTCTATATCTAACAATAATATAATTGTGGCGCAAAGGGAAATGTGCATAATGTAGTTTTTAAGCCTTGTTGAAAGACTGGATTCAGAGGGGAGAAGATTGTTTCAATTGGTATTACTTGTACTTGTAATTCATGTTCTACTTTGCTAACGTCGGTATCATATAATGTAAGGGTAGTCTTGTTTTTGTATTATCGTCAGTTTATGTGGCATGGCAGTTTGACATTGGCATGAACATCTGACACAGTATACGTACTTTGCTATGGGCTGGATACTAATAGCCAACAGTCACCAATACTATCATGTCACTCATTCTGAGAATTATGGACAGTTATTTTCAAATTTTATTTTCAAAGCCTGTGTTAGACTACTCCCTTTTTTTAAATCAGCCATCTTGATTTCAATCATTGAACAAATGTAGTCATCTTAATTGAAAGGATTTATTTTATATGAATTCAATTTTTTCAATCAAAATTGGTTTTCAATTCTTACTTATATTTTAAATACGCCCTACTGAGTGGTTCTTGATGCTCAAAATAACTGATAATCGTACAATTCTAGAAAGATAGTCAGATGAAAAGTGAAAATATTTTATATTAGAACGTATGTAAGCGCTTACTCCACAGTATTCTGCGCCACTGATTATGTCTACGTGGAAATTTGCTAAAATTGACAACAATATAAAATAGTAATTTGTCATTTGTAAATTTCATAGGATTTATTTGTTGATAAATAAGTACTAATGATTGGTACTTACTTGTTTATTGTTGATATATTGCAGAAGAGAATTATCAGTCAGCTAGTAACAAAGACGGGTGGTTTTTGTACAGTGTATTTTTTTATAAATTCCTTCAAATAATCTGCCTAATTACCAGGAAATTTGAAATACTTAGTACTGTATATTGTTTTTGTTGAGGTATCGATCCTACTAACATTATGTGAATGCGCTTTTACTTTGTACTGCTGTCTGCTAACCAGTATTTTAAAATCTACATGTAATGTTTCTTTTTAATGAATAAATCCAGTCCAATACAAGTACCATAATTTAATGATCGCTTTTAAACACCACATACAGTAAGTGTCACATTGCATTTCATCAAATTTGGGTCTTTAAAACCTTCACCTTGCAATTTTACTCAAATTTGGATCTGTTATTAATCATTATTTTATAATTAATGATTCAAGTGATGTACAAAATAAATTCAACTTGGATGATATTCTTGAGTGAATACTATTACTTATCTCTTCCCATCTTACCTTTGTTTTTATACTGGTATAGGTACGAGAAGAAGCCCGTCTGCTCTAGATGTTGGAGAATAGATAGCAAGATGAATGTGAATGCAAGAAACACTGTCCATTGTGGTTTTATCGTTATTTACAATAGGTTTAGTGTAAAAATGATGGATTGTTCTAGTGTTTGTTGCTGCCTTTCAAAATTTTAAGAAAATTCTTCCTTTCTATTATGGAATAAAGAGTCTAGGAAGAATATTTAATCCATGTTAAATTATCTTGGCTTATTTTTGAAGGTTAGTAGTATTGTTCAACATCTAATCTCTGTATCACTATAGGAAGTCCAGTTCAGGAAGTGGAAACCTCAAATTATTACACTTCGAAAGAAACTCAGCTCATTGACGTCATCGTGCTTTGCATCAAAGCAGCTCTGTAATCAACGTAGTGATTTTATTATTCGTATTGTATACTTTGCAATTTTACAATCTCACATAAACTGCGGTGTTTTAATATGTGGAATCTCAACTTCAATGCAATCATAACTTTCAAGTTGCAAAAAAGAGCGATCAGAATAATAGGAAGAGAAGGTGTGAGAACACCTTGAAAAAAATGTTTGTCAATATGAAAATACTCGCACTTTCGTGTATTTATATTTTGTAAGTTTTATTATTCGTGAAGGACAATCATCGTTTACGAAAAAGCAAATCCTACAAACCATGACCTTAACACAAGAGGCATGGTAACTAACTCCACAAGGTGTACAAGACTTGATATTTAATCGTGACCCAACACATGTTGGGATCAAACTTTTCAACGACCTGGAGGAGAAATTTAAAAATCTGATCATCTCAAGACAAACGCTTAAGAAAATATATATCGAAGACTTTTTAATGATAGGCTATATGCTTTTTATACTGTTGACAAATTCTGTGATGCAAAGTATCAATGCACCTTCTATTCAATTACCTCATTTAATTACTTTTGCATACACAGTATTTTACAAGTTTATATTTATTGTATGTTTATTTTTATTCCTTGATGAAGTTATTATACCTCTAAAAAGACATTTGTACATATAAAGGTGAGTATGTATTATGTATGTATCACTATGAAAGCATAAACATCTTTCTTTTCTTACTATTTAGAAACATGCTGTTAGTTATGGGCACCAGTTTGACAATTGATCAATAGCTGACATACTATTCTCTTGAACCAAATTGTCAGATTTTAATAGGTGGGTTAAAATAATAATCAAAATAGACTGAGAGAAATTAGAAAATAAAACATGAAATATATAAATATGTATTTATAAATCCAAAAAGGGGCAGTGGCAGTTCTTTGATGCTTCCATACAATCATCTTCTCAATTTGGATTTCCATCAATTTTTCCTTACGTTTTCCTTTCAGATGGCTCTCTGACTTGATTGTTTTAATATAAGTTGGTAGACTATTCCGGTATTTGACAGCAATGATAGAGAAGGCAGATGAACTTGTAGAATTGTGATGATAAACTAAGTTGGTGTTTTGCTGACGAGTATTATGACTGTGTTGGTTTTTAGTTGATATTAATTTGTCGAAAAGATGCTTAAGTTTGCCAGTTTTTCAATTATAAATTTTTCAATCAATTATAACGAAACCAAAATGTATCAATACTGCAACTTCCTTCCAATTGAATATTTATTCACTTATAAATTCGTTTTGAAATTTTATTTCGATAATAACCACAAAATTGTCAACAAACATTCAAAAAACACTAGATCAAAATTTAATGTCCAAGACGAATATGAAATCCCTAAATTTAATAACAAAAATGGACAGAGAAGATTAGAATATGCTGTACCAGCTATTTTTAATAATCTACCAACAGGCTTGAAAACAATAAATGAATATAAAATGGTGAAATGAGAGGTAAAGAAATGGTACTTTGATAATATTTCATTACGATTGTTTGTCTGATTGTCTCTACTTTATACCGTTTTTTTATGTATTCATCTATATGTTTAACATCACTTACAACATACACTTACAACTTCTATAAGAATGTCGCCAATGATATCAATAAAAACATTATAGTTACAGATTTTCAAAAACCAGAAGTACTAAATGAAATAATTACGTACAGTCACTGAGAGTTTACAACTAACTCCTGTGACCATCGAAGAACTAATATCTATAATGAAATCACTAAAAAAAACAGTAAAACAACTGGATCTGACAATATTCAAATTGAGCCTATTAAAAAAAGTATTCGATCATTTGTTTGGATTTTGGTATTCATGATCAATCAAACATTACAGGAAGGTATTTTTCCCGACTATCTAAAAAATGCAATAATTAAGCCGATGTATAAGTAGGGTGAGAGGAGTGCAATAGTAAATTATAGACCACTATCAATGTTGAGTAATTTCTCAAAAATTTATGAAAAAGTTCTTAAAAATAGGTTACTTCGATTTGTGGAAGAGAATTCAATTATCTGTAGTAATCAATTTGGTTTTCGAAATAAAATGTCAACAACTCAGGCAGTGAATAATAATGTGTCATATATTTTAAAAAGTCTTGATAGTAAAAAATCCACTACTGGACTTTATTGTGACTTGCAAAATGCATTCGACTGTGTTGATCATGAATCATTATTTAAAAAGTTGGATAAAATGGGAATTAGAAATACAGCTGGAAAACTAATTGAATCTTATTTAACCAATAGGCACCAGCAGGTCGAAATAACGTATATTGACACAGATTGTAAGAATAGTTTAATTAGGTCTGAAAAGTGTAAGATAAATCATGGTGTACCCCAAGAATCTGTTCTGGGGGCAATTTTATTTATTCTTTTTATGAATGATTTGGTAAAAAAACATTGGGGCGGTCATGTGACGTTATTTGCTAACGATACGTCTATAATTTCAACTGGAAGTACTATAACAGAGTCACTGTCACATGTAAACTTGAATAAAGCATTGTCGAGTGCAAATAATTGGTTTGTTGCCAATAGCCTCGCTTTACATAATCAAAAAACTGTTGTTTTAGAATACAAAAATAGTCATAGAATCAATAACATAAATGTGCAAGATATTGTAAATGGTACCGGTAATGAAAGTGTTTCTTTTGTAGAGAATATACCAGCTTTTTAGTATTGAAGATTGAAAATGTTTTTAAATTGGAAGAATAACATAAATGATTTGAATCTTGGAAATTATGTTCTTAGAAATCAGTTCAACTTGGAGCATCTTAAAAATATCTACTTGGGCTATTTTGAATCATTAATGAGGTATGGAATTGTTTTCTGGGGAAGTGTTACATATAGTATAAAAATTTTCAAAGTTTAAAAATTGTCTATTAGAATAATATGTAAAAAATGGCGGAGACACTCATGACGAAATCTTTTCAAACATTTGAAATTATTAACACAACCCTCATTATATATTATGGAAATTTTAGTATTTGTAAAATCGAACATTACATATTTAGTAAATTCATCCGTTTCGCGGCACTGTCATAACACTAGAAATAAAAACTATCTGCATACTTGAGCCACTGATCTCTATAACTAACGTGGATAGCTGATCCAATGTTGACCAACTGAAGCCAGGTAGGAGCCGACGGCGCCATATTGCTCGGACCCATCTCGAGCTTTGTTGCATGCCAACGTATGTGGTTTGATATGACATTTTAGATGGTTTCGAGCTCTATTTTATTAATAACCTTTATTGGTCCCTAGCTTATCAAAAAGTTCACAGGATAATAATCGATATATAATATATTGTAGATATTAATATATATATAAAAATGAAATAGAAGAAAAGAAAAGGAGTCACAGAAACATTTCACGTGTGAGTGAAATATGCCTAATATATTGCTATTGATGACGTCCGTGAAGTTGGCCCCTCACTCCTCGCATGTCATAATATGGTAATATTTTTCAACCATTCGTTAGTGCCGAAAACATTTTCGTTATTACCTCTTTGGTTTCGCCGTCATAACGCGTTGTCCATGTGAGGGGCCAACTTCACGCCAGCCCCTCACATATCTCCAATCTTGAACATTTCAATGGCATCCGTTAGTGCCGGAAATTTTTTCGTTAGTACCGCTTTGGTTTCGCCGTCATGACGAATGCAATTTTCAGAACCAGCCCCTCACATATCTCCGATCTTGGGAATTTCGACAGCATTTGTTAGTTCTTCGTTAGTGCCCGTTAGTGCCGTAAAAATATTTGTTAGCACCGGTTCGGTTTCGCCGTTATGACGCGTTGTCCATGTGAGGGGCCACCTTCACGCCAGCCCCTCACATATCTCCGATCTTAAAAATTCCAACGGCACACGTTGGCTTTGTTGGTGCCCGTTAGTGCCGTGAAAATGTTTGTTAGTACTGCTTCGGTTTCTCCGTTATGACGAACTCGATTTTCAGAACCAGCCCCTCACATATCTCCAATCTTGAAAATTCCAACTGCAACCGTTAGTTCTCCGTTAGTGCCGTAAAAATCTTCGTTTTCCGAGATCGGAGATATGTGAAGGGCTTGTTCCGAAAATTGAATACGTCATGACGGCGAAACCAAAGCAATACCAACGAAAACATTTGTGGCACTAACGAAGCACTAACGTATGCCATTGAAATGTTCAAGATCGGTGATATGTGAGGGGCTGGCGTGAAGTTGGGCGTCACACGGACAACGCGTTATAACGGCGAAACCCAAATGGCACTAACGAAAATGTTTACAGCACTAACGGGTACTAACGAATGGTGAAATAATATTTCCAAATTCTGCCATGTGAGAGTCCAACTTCACGGACGTCTATTAATGTGTCATTGTCTTAGAGTCTTGTGGGAATGCTGTCACTGTCATAAGGAAGATTAATATTAGATATTCAATATGTTTATCAATTTATCAATAATTAATTATATTATTGATTGTTATATTATTATATATATTGTATATGTATATTCTTATATATATTGTATATATTATATTATATATCATATATCATATTATATAATAACATATATCATCATGTATTATTAAATTATCAATAATTATAATTATGCTTTCTATATTTACATCAATAAATATATTCATAAATTAAGACGAATTACATATGCATTGATGAAGATACTCTTTGTCTGTTCATTCTAGTATCGGTCGTTCTTGAATTTCTCAGTTAAAACCACATTATTGCAATAAAACCCATTATGCGCTATGTATTTTTTGAATTTCGCTCTGCAAGGAGGTCCGAGCAACATGGCGGCTACCTGGCTTCACTTCGCCTGTCTCGCGCCGCTCCGATCAGCTATCCGTGTTAGTTATAGAGATAAGTGACTTGAGCTCATAGAACTACACAGTATGAGCAAGACGTAAATTTTCAAGGTATATTTATGTACAATCGTCTACCTTCCTGCATAAAATCCATCAAAGCTTTGAATGTATTCAAATCTACACTCAAAGTATTTACAACCTCGACGAATATTTCATTGCTTGTGACCATACATGTTTTTGTACATATAGACTATTACGCTTTTATTGCACTCTTGTTGACCTTCTTCTATCATGTTATATTATGCTATTTTTTCATATTATGATGTATTCATTTGCTGTTTTCACATATTATATCTTTTTTTCACCATGCATGATAATATGATTTAATTATTTCACATATTTCACGTAATTTATGTTGTATGTTATATAATCTGACTTTCCATATATATTACATTTTATAAATTGTTTTTAACATGTTTTGTAATATTGTATTTGGAAGAAAATGAAATGAAATGAAATGAACATCACTTACAACCTGAGCATAATATTTTTCACACGAACCCTGCACTTGATTATCATTATTATTATTATTATTATTTAAACTCGTGCAATTGCACATAAATGCGCGTTGGCAAGCTCCCTAACTACCCCTATCCCACCACCTCCCTAACCCTCTGACGGAATTATAATATTACTAGGAAAACGCTATATACGCGTTGTTAGACGAGTGGATAGTAATAGTATGTCGACTTCATTGCCAAACTTTTGCCTAAATTCGCCAATAGGGTAACATTTTAGTTATAAATGGGTAAAAACGGCTTCTAGTGGTACCAATTTAGCACATTTCATGTTTTTTCTTCAAAATGGCTGACCCGATCAAGCTGAGAATTTTCAGAAATGTGTATCAAGATGTTATTCAACTTCACACAAAATTTCAATTTTTTTGAAAATAAAAATGTTTCAATTTTTTTTCCGCCGTGTTATTCTAATGAGTATTTTTGAAATTTCTAAAATTCATAAAAATAAAAGTTACCACCCGATAATGCCACAAAACTATACAGATCTAAGCTAGATGAGGAACCATAATGAAAAAAAGTTTGAAGTTGATAACTGTAGCCGTTTGACCTGTGGAGAACCGACAAAAAAACATAAAAAAAACATAAAAACGAACACCAATTTTTTTCAGTATGTCAAATTGAATCCTCGCTAAAGCTCGTCTAATTACTGCTACCCACTCACATGTAAAACACCTAATTCTTTGTAAAAACTCCCATCTTGCTATTCAGAAAAAAAAAAATTCTTCTTTGACTCCTCTCCCACACACAAGCTTTGCTTATGTGGTATTCCTCCACTTTAAAAACAAATTTATCTAGATTATACTATTTAATTAAACTTAGTATTATATTATGACTAGGAAAACGCGGGATGCGCGTTGTTAGACGAGCTTAGGGGTATAGAAATCTAGAATGAAAAATAATTTGTCAACCCAATCTACATCTACAGACCTTGGATCACTCCAAACGTTCAAAAACCTTACGAGAATCAGTTATGTCACGGCCTTCCTCTTCATTCATTTCAATCGTTTTGAATTAATTGGTGACACTTGTTGCTATAGATTTAATTGGTTCCCGTAATAGCCTAAATTGATGGGAAAATGCTTTATAAATGCGTTTTCTTCGTTATTTCTCATCCGATTGATGCGAAAAATCTCTCAAAATGTGCTTAATAGTTTCCTTCATATTCGGCGAAAATTTGAGAGGTCTTGAAAAATTTTGATTTTTCAAGTATTTTCCTCCGGGTTATTCTAATGGGGATTTTTGAAATTTCTAAAATTCATAAAAAAAAAGTTACCACCCGATAATGCCACAAAACTATACAGATCTAAGTTAGATGAGGAACCATGAGGAAAAAAAGTTTGAAGTTGATAGCTGTAGCCGTTTGACCTGTGGAGAACCGACAAAAAAACATAAAAAAAAACAAACAAAAAAAAAAAAAAAAAAAAACATAAAAACGAACACCAATTTTTTTCAGTATGTCAAATTGAATCCTCGCTAAAGCTCGTCTAATTAGACTGTTCTTTTTACCATTCATGATACTTTTTCTAATATTTTACTTTGAATAATTTGTATGTCTCACATATACTGTGCATATACTTTGTAATTTGTGTACACTCACAGACAAGCCTGTTCCAGGCTTTGTGGTTATTTAATGAGCGTAAAACACTATATAACATTGTACGAAACTATTCAAATGAAAAACATATATAAATATATATATATATATATATATATATATATATATATATATATATATATATATATATATATATATATATATATTATAAGTATTTGAGCTCTCAGTAAGATTTTCTCGTAGGGGAGCAAATAAAAATTAAATAATTATGGTGTATCCGTCGTGTCTTTTGAGGAGTCTTCTCATTGCAATGAGAGTAGCAACCTTTTTCAGAATAAAGCATGGTTTGCAATACATTTCCGCAGATTTTTCAACACATACTTCATTATTTTATAGAGTTAAGCATCAGTTTTACAGAGGAAAAAACATACTCCTTCTTCGAGCAGTACTCACACAAGATCTTAAATCAATATCATCCTTTGTTAATTTGTCATTATAATTTACAAAAGCCACCTTCACTAATGATATTATCATAATTGGGCAGTCATTGCTCTCATTCTTTTCAACTAAAAAACTTTAAAATGTACATTGAAAACATTTGCAACATTCTCCTATTGATTAATAATCTCACTATCGACATTTAGTTTTACACCCTTATTGTTATGTCGTTTGTAGTGATAGCTGTATTTACCTTTGCTAGTCGCTAAGCTTCCTTGGACTTAAAATATGGGAACAAAATTATTACCATCACAATTATATTGTCTTCGACAGTATTTATAAGTTGCGCTCTTCTGTACGACTTCTAAAGTGTCTCATAGCTAAGCTTTTTGTGAATATCAATCAAGTGTTGACCTAAATAGTCATGCATGCACAACCAAATTCTATTACATTTTTAGCACGATGAAAACAGATATTTCAATACAATATTGAAATTTGCTCATTCAGTGTAACAGGTCAAGTATTAAATAACAGGGGCAACCTTCCATAGTTCATTAGTTCCAGATTAAAGGGCGGCAGAGATTTTCAGCCCAAGGGACGCAGATTACGAAGTCAGGCCTTGCAGCCTCCCCCCTAACTCTTTATCCTATGCTATTATACTCTTCTGGAGAAGTGTGGTAAACCAATATTCAATTTGTCATTATCTGTTGAATGCCTGAAACAGTTCAACATTATTGGTTTTAAGACCTAGTAACTAGTCAATTGTGATGCTTAACGCTCTCAATCAGGAGACGGGGGTTCGATTTCCGTCATAGTTGATCATCCTTCTTGAGGTATTTTGTGGTTTCTCTGTCTCTGTGTCGTTATGATATTTAACAATGAAATGTTCATGAAGAAAAGGGCATGCCATTGACCTCTTCCCTCACACAGTCCTGAACAACATCGTTGTCGACTACATTTCATTTATTTAGCAATTTAGCATGGTTTGCTATTACTGGTAGATGTCATACACATTTTACATGACGACGCTTTCGATGCAATACATCTGAAAACAAATTCATAATAATCATCAACAGTGTTGAATTCAGAGATTCTGTTGTGAAAGCACGCTTTTTGTTTCCTTTGGGAGGAAGAGGGGAAATGAATACGAAAAATAATTTCTGAAATTGCACAAAGAATGCATTTCTGGTTTTAGAAAGACAGTTTATTGTGAATTTTATAGTTTGATGAGGGCTCTAACAATATATAGTTACGTGACTGATCAATGTGAAATAATTACTCGATTAGATTCGGCATGAACATGAAAAATAAGAAAAAATGAATAATTTTATGCGAAGAAGTAGGTATAGAAGACCTCATACTATTGCTCTAGAAAATGTTCTTCATAACAGTGAACCAGTAATTGAGTTATTCAATTACATATGTTTCAACAGAAATTATAATCAAAACATAGGCTCCATTTTCTTTAGGAGTATACAGTTTCCTTGAATTATTCAGAGGGCTGTTTCTTTTCATTTTAGTACACCGGGCAGCGTGTCATTTAGCAAACAGCTCGACCACTAATCGAAAAAATATCTATATATAATTATATATTGACTATTTAGCATTCAAATGGTGGTATCTCTAGCGAGTGGCGTAAAATTTGCCAGAGTAGGCCTACTTTCAACCCGTTTTTGCCCATTCTAACCTAACCTATACCATCGATAGAATCCTAGCCTGGCAAATTGTCAATTCCCAGTCTCCAGCATGGGGTTCGAGAAAAAGATGATTTTTTTTTAGAGTATGTATAGACTAGAGTAACCAAACAATATGTACAAAAAACCTGTAGAAGGGGTAGATGCATTTTCATGGTCTGAAAATTGACATTATGAGATAAAGGAGAGTAGGGCCTATATAGATCATTTGGTTTCTGTAGTCTAAGCATATACTGTACAAAGTCAACGTTCTTCAGACCACAAGCCTACTCGAGATATCACTTTTGAATACTGAATAGCTAAACTCGCAAATAATGCACTAGTTGCTTGCTATACAAAAATCGTCACCTGGCAAGGAGTCCGTCAAGGGGGTCCTACTCCTAGGGGTGCCACCATCATTACACCCCACTCCCACGCAGAATTTTTCTGGAATATTTTTCAGGAGGCTAATTTGACTTGATGGATATTCCGAGTAAATAAAACAGTAGAAAAAATTAAGAAATCTCAATTATTCATCATTTAATAAGATACACATATGAAAATAACATTTTGCCCGTCCATAAAGTTAGCCTACGTTAATAATACGAGAAAGAAAATATAATTCATTTCGTGCGTGCGATATCAGGACCATGGCTGTGTGTAGTGACATTAATTACAATGACACAATACTCGGGTACTTTATTGATTGAATTATGTCAATGTAAAAAATGAATATTTGTGAGAATAACACATTTGCTTGAATTGAAATCTTACAAGTGTTAGTTGGATCGGGTTCTTGCCTGAGCGGCGAACTAAGGGGGTGCCATTGAGACCTAGAGGGGTGAAGCCATATTGGAAATGACCTCCCACCGGTACCATATACAAGAATGCAGCACAGAGGAAGCCAGTCTATACTTTATGTATACTTACTGCCTTTTTAGTCCTTTAGGCTCTATCCTTAAACAGACAAAGAATGATGCCAAATTGATCTCACTTCACTTTTTGCTACATTTGTTAGTCAGTCAATCCAATATCATTTTGTTTTGTGAACTAAAATGAGTTTTGAGTTCCTCATTCAGAGTTTGTACTGGAACATAGGCTCTCAGGGTCTTTTCCAAGGGCTTGCGAAGTGAGCGGTTCCTCGGGGCGCCAAATGTAAGGGACGGTAATCACGCCCTATTGTATTATTAACACTATCATTCTATAAAATTCCATCTTTATTGGTTACTCTATGCAGTGAATGTTCTTGATGATGATGATTATATTGTTTGCTTAACGACCCCACCAACAGCTAGGCTATACGGGGGTACGAATGAGCTGGTGATAATGAATGTATAAAGTGATGATTAGTGAGAGGACATTCACAAAAACCCATGCCTTATGCGGGACTCGAACCCACGCCCAACGGTGACCAGTTTCTGAAGCGGTGCCTCAGCTGACCGAGCTACCGAGGGCGGCTAAATGTTCTTATTTAAATATTGTTGTTATTGAGTGGTATATAACGGAGGTTTTTATTTGCTTGAAACAGCCATTTTGCCAAATTGGCCTCCTTTTACCAATTACCATACTAAATAATCTATATGCTAGGAATTGCATATAGTTCCCAAAATCTATTGAATCGTACGAAAAACAAGAGAATTGTAAAAAAACGTTTGTGGGGCATAGCTTTCCCCATTCACTAGGCGCCCTTATAGTCTTGGGGGCCCACAATTTTTGAGTAGGCCCACCTGACCGGGTCACTATGGGCTAAAATTACACAAAACGACCCTGCCTACTCTGCATACTGCTCTCTGCAGTATAGTCAAGGCCTGCATTTGGTACCTTCAGACTTTCCTTCATACCACTCCTGAAAAAAGAAGATTCATGACAGTGTGAAAATGTTTCTGATCGACAATTGTTTTTATAGTTTGAATGCATTTCTTACATAATCTTATTGGTTTCTAATAGTATTTATTGTATTTCTTTTTAATGATAACAGTGACACGTATACGTACGTAAATGCATATACGAACAGGTTGTTCTGAGTTTTTTTTGTTCATAAGTTGACCAGTAGTATCTAGTATCTACATAACTATTCATCAGTGATTTTTTGGGGTCCATATTTATTTATTATAAAGATAGTCATAGGCCTTCATGTTCATATTCTATTTCAATTGACAAATCTTTATAACCTTTCTAGGTACAATGTTATTTTGTCATACAAGTTGAATGGTGTATACTATGAAATGCTAATAAATACAAATACAAATAAAACGTGGTATTCACACAAATCATCATTAATTACAATTATCACGAATAACATTAATTGTATATTTAGTATAATATTATAGTCTGTCATATATTACGATATTATACATTATTGCAACAATAAAGATTGAATACAATACAATCGATAAATACGAAACTTGGAAATGTCAAAATTGATTAATACATAATTAATACGTGCTCGTACAGTTATGATATCAATTGATTTGTTTCAAACTTTTCTTTTAAAAATGAGATTATTACTGTAATGCATTGAAAAATCCCAAGCTACATATTATTAATGATTTTGTTTGTAGTTTCCAGATTTTTACCAATATGTGGGTATACCGTGTTTTGCGTCTGACATCGTCGTGGTACATTGAATGGATATGAAAGAGTGTGGCAACAATGTCGTTTTCGTTTCAGCGATGGATTGTGACACATAATAATTACTCAGTAGAAATGTTCCATACTGAAAGAACTGAAACTTGACGTTTTCTATGTCGTGTAGCAGATCTGTGGTATTTACCATTTCTATACCAGCCATCATACAGAGTATGAAGGAATGCCACGTTATTAAATATTCGTGTGCCGTGGAGTATTTGATAATAAATCTGACTGGCTTCTCACCAAGTAGTATAATAGTTAAATAATTAGGAATGAGGCAGACTCATGTAATCGATCTGTTAGCATGCAGAAACCACTAAACATCTCGACATTTTATCATCAATACATTATTGAAGGAAAAAGTTGAAAAAAATCTTTTCTCCAATCTAATATCTTATACGTCTGACCTAGGATTCTTCGCGTTCGTTGAAAGTGTAGCAATTACTCACTCAATGCTCCTATTTACAATTAACTAATGAAACGTACTGTCAACTAGCACATTTTTGGTATTACATCAACGAGAAATGTTCCAACTGAATTATACATTACATATTTGAGATATCTGAAGATATTAAAAGGAACTTTTTTCAAGCATATCGGTTATATTACTCTGTGAGATAGGCTTGCATACATAGGCTACTTTGATCAGAAAATGTATTCAACTAAATCAACTTCAATCGGAAGTCCTCGTTAGGAAGTTTAGAGATTTTTACCCTTTTGAGAATGTACTGAGAAGTTGATTCATACGATAAATCTGTAATGTCAACCCAGTGGAGATTTTTTAAAACCGTTCATCAATGAATAAGAATAGCCCATAATCGAATCTGTCATTCAAAATAAGAATAAATTATAATATTTCCAACCTCTATATAACTTAGTAACTGTTGTTGGTAAGCAAATATTAGAGCGTCCCAGGTCTCCATAGGGAGAAAAGTTCACGCCAGAGTAATTTCACAGACTAATGTCAATGATCATAAAACTCTAACAGTACGAGACACAAAATTAACAATATATCACAAGATGAAGACAATATTTGTCGAAAACGCTGATTAATTACTCAAATTTTATAATAAGAAAAGTGGAAAGATCACCTGTATATATGTATAGGCCTAACTGTAGCTCCATATTTCCGCCATCGATACTCACCTCGCCACGTACAGTCACATACAAATAACATGCAACCTAACGTTAACTAATGTGCACGTCCGACTGACTCCAATATCATTACTCGATTTGATTCATCTAACAAACTCTTCCAAGATAGAGTCAACAAGGACATCTCACAGCGTAATCTCTATTTTCATGGCAGTAAACTATTATAATGCTCTTCCAAACGCTATTCGTGATATTAAATCATAATTCAATTTCAAATTCCAAGCTAGAGAATAGCTTTTATCTTTTTTCCATTTTGAAACTGGACGCATTAATTAACGTTTAATTATAATTTGTTGTCAGCTCTCTTTAATCATCCTTATTTGCCTACTTGAAGAGAGTATTATAACAAAGGCCTGCCCTATACATTATGAATATCATTAGACATGTGTTTATATTTACATGTATACTATATAATATGAATGATATAATACATAGTACAAATTTGATTCTCCTTTTAGTTTTGGTTTTAGTTATAGATCAGGTTTCACTTTCAGCTTTTTCTTGTTCAAAATTATTGAATTAAATATGTTTATTATTGTTATTGTTATTAAAAATATTATACCTCATCATTCAATAGCAATTCCTTATCCGGATGGCGAGAGTTTATATCAAATTTTGAATATTCTGTCAATTAAAAAATTATTTAATTACCGGTTCATACTCAAGTATTACTACAATAACTCATGTAAAATACCCAACGAATGTAATCGTAACACAAGACTCGGAACGTTAGTTATACAAAATTTCTTGTGCATCAACTTTTTATGTCTTTAGCTGTGTGAATATAATTTGTATTTCTTGATGTATGATATATTAATTTTCCAATTTCATGTAAACACACACATATATATATATATATATATATATATATATATATATATATATATATATATATATATATATATATATATACATATATTCGATTTTGTATTCCTCAACTATTGAAAAGTTTTCATTTATTTTTTCCTTGTATAATTTGAGAGTTGTGAAAACAGAAATAGATGATAGACACATGTTGTTGTATTTCAAGTAGGCCTAACCCTTGATTTAAAAGACAGTGAAAAAAAGTAAACACTTAGTGAACTTGTTTCATTGTTTCATGATATAAACCCGAGTTTTGTCCAAGCTGTTAATTTTATTTTTCATCCCACAGATAAGCCTTTTTGGCTTTGTGGAAGAGCGTATTAATTAATCTTGTATGTATGTATTATTCAAATCTGATAAAAAAATGAAAAAAATGATTGTTTATTGATTAGAATTTAAATATCACACTTTATATTCACACTAATATTTCGTATTGTACCGTACATGTAGGTATCTTGATATGTTTGACAATAAAACTATTCTTTATTATTAATTATCAAAACTTGTTACTCTCGACTCTTTCATTTAATTTAACTTCGATTCAACTCTTTAATTCTAACAATTCCCCAGCACAAGAATTTTTCTCATTGGGGAATTCACATTTTTATTACTTCTACTGACTGTGTCATATGTTAAGAATAAATAAATAAATAAATAAATGTTTATTATGGTTCGACAGTAGGCCTATGCTATAAGACACTTGTCTGAATGATGTGAAGCAGTTTCACTACAATACGTTCATACGAAAAGTAACTCTGATCGTTTATATGTCACGTTCATACTGAAAATGTTATACGCTGTGGCTAGGTTCCCCTTAATCATCAATGTTTCAGCCTCGCTCTGCCATGCAACAATTCCCAAAAGTTGATATTATTAACATATCTGTGCTCGTAAGGATATGTTATGATCTTAATTATCAGCATACGAATTGGCAATGTATTTTATTTGAAGGAATTTGCAAAGAGCAAAGCATAGTAAGTGTACTATAAGGGTCGAAGTGGAAATAAAAGTCGGCTCCGTTTTGAGGCTTCTCTTCTCCACTCCTATTGGAACCGTTACTTGCGCACTTGTTCCATTTTCCTACCCCTCCTCATAGCTTCATATCGTCACTCGCCACTATCAACCAAACCGAACTCACTCCAGTACCAAATCGGACATTGTGAACTTGAGAAAACTTTGCGATACAATCATACTATTCAATCATTTGATGTAATGTGGTGCTGTAACTCGAAAAATAGTTTCCCTCTAATTATTACGAAAGGTTGTAGTAAACTGAAGTAGCATTGTTTGTGAAATAAGTTGAGGGGCGTTCGTTGATAGTATGTTCTTATGATGACTTGACACATCAATATCTTCGATTGTTTCGTAATGATTCAAATAATGTTGAAAACATGTATTGAATCTCAGGCCAAGATAAAATCTCGTTAACAGGCATATTATGTAGATTTAATTTAAACTTGTAAAATATTTTCTTTCAAACCATAATTTATTATAGGTATTATAACATGATTAGTGATGTTTGTTCATACATAGTGTTGCAATTATCATAAAATACCTTATCGAAAGAACATAAGAAAAGTATTGAATCAAGAATGGAATTGAAGTCTCATTCTGAGATGTTGGACGAAGACAATGTTCGCAGTTCAGCCAGCAGTGCGTGTGCCTATTCGATCAATGGCTTATTTAACACGTTGGCCGACTCGGATAATCCACTGATGTCACCCAGCTTCCTCTCGTCGTCTTCTGCGTTAATTAGTGCATTCTCTTCCACCAAACTATGTAAGCAAAGAACGCTGATTACACAACACGCACTGGCACACACACACACATACATACATACATATGTACATACATACATATTTACATTCATATATATATATATATATATATATATATATATATATATATATATATATATATATATATATATATATATATATATATATATATATATATATATATATATATATATATATATATATATATATATATATATATATATATATATATATATATATATATATAAATATATATATATATATATATATATATATATATATATATATATATATATATATATATATATATATATATATATATATATATATATATATATATATATATATATATTATATATATATATATATATATATATATATATATATATATATATATTAATAGTAAAGTTTTCGGACACACTTGTGTTATCTATGTAATAGATGTAATATGTATCACATAGATAACACAAGTGTGTCCGAAAACTTTACTATTAATAATTTAATACCTTGTGAAAGCTTACACAAACACATATATATATATATATATATATATATATATATATATATATATATACATATATATACATATATATATATATATATATATATATATATATTATATATATATATATATATATATATATATACATATATATACATATATATATATATATATATATATATATATATATATATATATATATATATATATATATATATATATATATATATATATATATATGAATATATATTTGTATATATATATATATATATATATATATATATATATATATATATATATATATATATATATATATATATATATATATATATATATATATATAAATATGAACATTCTTATCAAATCATAAAAATGTGCCCACGCTGGGCAAACTTATTTCAAACTTCTATCTACTATCGAGTCATACGAATGTGTTTGATGATTGCTGGATGCTCGCTTAGCTCAGTGGGTAGAGCTATGGGTACATATCAAGTGGTCCTGGTTTCAAGTGTCAGAGTATATGCACATATTTATTATCTGACCATAAAGTTCATACATATCGGCAATGGATCTCATCAATGAAGAAATGTTGTTCAATACATATTTATATATATATATATAAATATATATATATATATATATATATATATATATATATATATATATATATATATATATGTATATATATATATATATATATATATATATATATATATATATATATATATATATATATATATATATATTACTATTCAACTTGCTTAAAAATGAATATTTTTCATTTATACGTATTAAATTATGTGTACACATTGTGTGTTTAGTGTACGGATCAAACGGCTTAACAAATGAGGGATCAAGACTCAAAATAGCAATTTAATTAGCGTGTGCTCATTATACCGGTACCCATGCCTATAGTCAAAACGTGCAGAAACAAACTAGTGGTAAATAAGAAATGAGTATATAATAGTACATGTAGTGGGCATAAACTTAACGATGGTTGCATTGCAAGAAATATATCATAATAAAAAGTATAACAGATAACTTTCAAAACATTTTCCCAAGATATATCCATATGCATACTTTTGTAAATAAAGTATAGGTCCATTGAACTATTTTTTCACCAAAATCTCAACAGGCATTTAAAAAATATAAACCAAGTTCACGTATAATCTCGGTCATTTTCTCAAGTCTTCATATATAGGCCTGTATCGAACTAAGAAAATTAGTGGGATGTTTTATAGTTTGTTAACAAAAAGAAATACAAGTTCATACCACTGTGAGTGATCACACAAACAATGTAAAGTAGACAAAGTATATAATTCGATGTAAATTAATCGAATGCGCAATTCGATTTTATTTGAGGAGCAAAAATCTGTACATTTTTTTCTACCCATAGTATTTAGGTTTTAAATAATATTCATAATGAAGTCTCGTTCAATTTTAAATTGATCTATGAATTTCTGTTTTTCATTTACTTTATATTGCTACAAACTACATTGTATGTACTCATACGAAAGATGTGAGTTTTTTATTTTGAAAAAACTTGAGTCGACCCATTAAAAAATCCAGACAGCCATCACATAAAGATATATTTCTATTGAATTCTTTTTGAGTAATCAAAAAATCCAGACAATACAACTGAAACGGAAGTGTTTGTGTAGGGTCATCGCCAAAAGTTATATTTCTTATCATTGACTACATCGAAAATTGTCAACAACGTTTCCCATTAATTCGTTGGGCTTGTTAAAAAAACACAATAATAAATTGTGTATTATTCTCAATGAACGTTCTCGCTCATTCAACAACAAGATTAACTACGTTTACCTGGGGAAAATACCTTTAGGCCTATGGTACACATAAATGACATTTTCTGAAGGGATATTGAAAAATATTGAATTTGACGAGAGGATTTAATTGAATTAATAGGCTAATATTATTAACTTGACAAAAAAATCCGGTTGTATTAACTGATAGGGCCTAATCAGAGAATTAAGCAATATAATTGGCGAATTCACTTATCATCAGTCACCATTGGTTACGCATGTTATTTTCGTACCTCAACTAATAAATTAACCAATTAATATTTAATCAAGAGTTGGTGCAACCGTATCTTAAAGTTTAACTAAAATTAACTTGGCAATATACAAATTCTAAATACATCAGAATCAAAGAAGCATGAGTGTTTCTTGTTGTTGTTGTTTCATTGTCGTATTTATCGATGTGTCTGTTCTGTTCACGTGAGCAGGTTACAGTGACTGCGGTGAGATGGTTGACAGCCCTAGCAGCTCGCTAGGTGTGTCAGGGTGCCTGGTGGGCATGCCGAGATCCCCGCCAATCAGCGTCTCGGGTGGGGACACGGGGAGTGCGAGCGGGCCGCCGGTCAAGAGGAAACAGCGCCGCTACAGGACGACCTTCAGCAACTTCCAGCTGGAGGAACTGGAGCGGGCGTTCCACAAGACCCACTACCCCGACGTCTTCTTTAGAGAGGAGTTGGCATTGAGGGTTGATCTGACTGAGGCGAGAGTACAGGTACGGGATACGACAATGAATAGTCCTAGGTTACTCTAAAGACTTTCTTAACGAAACCCGAACAAGATTCGAATATTTCATATGATACTTTTTGCTTAACGACCCCACCGACAGCTAGGCTATACGGGGGTACGAATGAGCAGATGATTATGAAACTATGGAGTGATGATAGGTGAAAGGATGTTTACAAAAACCCATGCCTTATGCGGGACTCGAACCCACGCCCAAGTGTGACTTCGGGTCCTGAAGCGGTACCTCAGCTGATCGAGCTACCGAGGGCGGCAATATTTCATATTTAATCTATAGAAATGCACTTTATGGAACCGAACGATACTAACTTCTATACTATTACGGACAAGGAGTCAGCTTCTGTGCCGAGCCTCTTGGATATAAGAGGGACTAGAGTTATATTCCTAGAACTCCCAGCGCATACCTCACATCTTAGAATGACGAGTAGGCCCTACTCTTTATTTTATGCTTACACCATGAATGTATCTTATACTGAGCAAACGCAGCATATGCTTTGAGCATGAGCATGAGCATGAGCATGAGCGAGATTTGTATACGAAATATTCGAGAATTCTAAACACCTTGCTTAACTTTTAGAAATGAACTCGATAACTTTTCAAACCTCCTGTCTTGGAAACTATCGAGCAGAGGATGCCTTCAACAACAGAGCTATGGTTCCGAATAATTATCATTTCCAGCAATTTCATGTGGAAATTACACGTCAAACTGAAACTCGAACTGAATGGAAAATGATAAAAAAATGTGCATCTGACATGATTGTGTTTAAACAGTCAGTAATAATTTGATTTTTTCAAAAGATTTTTTCCAAATTTTACCGTTTGGATCAATCTTGTTGGGTTTTTTAAATTTTCCGATGGATTTCTCAAAAGTGGTCCAAACGACTTGGCCCCAAAACTATACAGCTTCAAGTTGGATAAGTGTTCAGAAAAATTTAGGTTCATGTTGATCAGTCATGCCGTGTGACCTGTGTAGTGCGTAAAAACAAACATACAAAAAAAACACACACAAACAAAGCTCCATGAGAGTGGAAATCTTCGTTATCGCTGATCTAATTGAGTCCATGTTCAATTGCTCGATCTATCATCTATACTGGTACACTGACCAGTAAATAACAGACATTTTATTTCCTTCATCCGAACCACCCAATTAACTCCGTTCTTAAACTTTTATGGCTGTGTACTAAACCTCCAAATTTAATCAGTTATGATAGGGGAAATTTTGTATGTTTGTATTAAAGTGTCAAATACATCGAGTCTGGGATGGAGTGATAGAAAGGAAGTCATCTTCAGGATCCGGCTGCCCCTCTGAGAGGCCTTGGATGGCTCGATTATTGATGAAGGCCTAAACGCTACCGGTTATAGAAAACAGAAAAATAAGATCGCTTCAAGAAAAGAAACGTATTGTGTGTATACCGGTACACGAAATTTGTGAAATGAATTTGTGTTGAAATATCCGGATACCATAGAATTAAGAAGGTTTATGCTGATACACATATACAACCACTCATGCCATTGCGGATCACGGACTTGGTTCGTTATCGTATACTAAAATATTGCATTTAAGGCATGTGGAGGCGCCTTGAACATGGCTTCCAGATGCTTCCAGTTCCACACCTTATTCATGCACTTGGTGCAACCAATCGATGTTAGAATGAACAAATGTATGATTGTTTGTCTATCTACTACACTATATTCAACAAATATAATACACATTTAAAATGATTTTCAATTGTGGATTTGGGAAATTCTCCGCCTATCGAATGGAATGGTCCATATTTTTTCGACAACAACGCGTGTAAAGACGTAAAATATAACAACAGTTGTTGGAAATCGCAACGATGGAACAAAGTTTGCCTCTCTCTTCCATTATCTCTAATCTATACCAGGGCCGTCGTTAGGGGGTCTCAGGGGGGGCGCTCCCCCCCCAATCGACATTTGCGCCCCCCAATATTTCATCCTCCTTAAAAAATATATAATGTTGACCTACGAATAAACACACAATAAAATTTAATGAGTTGATGACTTATTAATATGAATTGTATCAGTATACACTCTACCACTTAACACTTCCTTTTTTCTTTTCGATAATGATTCAATTATTAGATTCCGAAACTGCTCGTGAATCGCAAAAATCACTTGAAAAATGACCATATTTCACAAGAATCACTGCTGGGAATTTTTATGAGAGAAATCGCGAAAATAGCTTCGAAAGTGTCCATAACGATTATACTATTGAAAATAACTTTGGTAATGTCCATAATGATTCAATCATTGGACTCCAAAACCGCTTGTAAATATCAAAAATCACTTGAAAAATGACATGGGTCTATTTGAAAAAATTCCCTGCAGGACTTTGCTTGGAGAAATCGCAAAAGTATAGCTTCGAAAATGTAATGCAATTATAAGACTCCAAAATCACTCGTGAATCGCAAAAATCTCTTGAAAAATGTCCATATTTTCAAAATTTCCCTCTGCTCTGGCTCTGCTGTGGGGCAGGAGCCCCCCAGACCCCCTTTTCGCGCGTGGTAAATGTCCAGCTGGGCGGTCATTTGATTCATGTAACCTGTGCGCCCCTCCCAATACACAAATCCTAACGACGTCCCTGATCTATACAATTGTTCCCGAATTAGATTTAGAACGCCTGAAATAATATAGGTTTTACTTTTATCTATTTAAGGTGTGGTTTCAAAATCGACGGGCCAAATGGCGCAAGCAGGAAAAGTCTAACGCAAAACAGCATCAGCTTTTAAGCCAGCAACCTTCTTTATTACAAGGAATCGTTTCAATACATGGTGAGCTACTTCGGCTTGCTTTCTCTTATAAATAAACTGTTTCTAGGATTTTTTTGTGTGGTAAGGGTAAATAAAGCCACAGTGCGTGTTTAGGGACCACTCTTCTATCCTTTTTCAGTCTCTCTGGATTTTGAATAATTTGCTTCATTGTTTGATCTTTGCTTAGTGCTCCATCACTCAGTACGTTCCATAGATCATAGGTTTGACTGGTGAATATTTTAATGACAATTGTTTTAATTGGCATCGTCGCACTTGAAACTGCGTGTATTATTACTGTTAGGGCAATAGGTTTATCTATTTTAAGGAAATTGTACCTGTTATGGTTTAGAAAATTAGCTCAGAGAAAAAGATAGCGAGTATAATTTGAGGATAAAACGGGGATTTGCATTTTTGCACATTTACAAATAATCATTGAATGTATTGCAAGTTATCCTATCGCTAATCCATCACCCAGTTCGTTTCAAATTTCGACAGTTTATCAATTAGACTACTCAAAATGTTTTTTCTTATGTATTATAATAAATTATAATTTTTCATATTTTTATAAATCAATTCCCAACTTTCCAGAGCCTGTACCGTAGAAGCCCATTCCTTGAACGCCATATGGCGGTTCATGTGGATTCGATGTCACATAGGTCTATGCCTATCTGGCAACGTCCCAGATCAGATGATTCTGGATCCAACAAATGAATGGGAATCCATTGATATAGGCCCAACTCAAATCCATTTAGTTGTATTTTCATCGTGGTTTAATGAATTGCGCACTGTTCATATGAAATAAATGATCAAAAACTTCATAAATATCAATATAATTACCAAAAGTATAATTGTTTACACCTACTTTGGAAGCAATGATGAAATTAACATTCATTTTGAATGATTGAATGTGCCCGCCCGACTGCCTGTATAGGCCTAAGTGGCCCAATATTAACAAAAGATCTGATAAAAAAGAAGAAATATATATTTCAAAATGGATACAAAAGTTCTTCAATTGATCGTTGACACGTTATTGTTACAAATTAATTATTAATAAATGATCAATTCATACTTGTACATTAATTAGTTCTACCAGTGTTTGCTCAATGGCCCAGCCAACTCGTAACTATAGGTTATTTGAGTGACCAGATGAACGTATGATACATGACAGGTGTTTTTAAAAACGCATGCCTTAAGAGCCCGCATCTTAGCTGAGCATGTTTCTTTTCGAAATGCTCTACCCAAGTTTGATGTGCGTTCAAAAGTTTGATTGCGGGTTAAAAAGTGAAAAAAGGATAATTTTGGAAGAGTTCCAGTAACCACCGCTAGATGGGGGAGTTTTTCATCTCATAATTTGGACAAAATCTAGTTACATTACACATTTTGGCCAAGGAAATTGGGAAAACCGTGGCATAAAAGGCGAATCAGAATGTAAAATATTGATAAGCAAAGTTGAACTTAAGGATGTGCGTTTGTAATTTATGTCTACTATTATTCGGCAACCGGGAATTGAGCAATGAAAACCACCAAATTAGGCACATTTTGATTCAATTTTTGCTCCATAGTAAAATTATTCTTCAATTTTCGATTAGGCATATCTAATTGTGAGTGTATTGTTTATCCATTGCATTTTACTGCAAGTCCGTAGTGTTTGTAGTTCTTGAGATATTTGTGGCGAAAGTGTACCCTGTAAATCTGTCCAAGATGCGGACTCTTAAGCGGCATTCGAACCCACCCTCATTTTGACTTCAGTTTTTCAAGCATTCTGTTAGCAAGTAGACGGCTAGTTCTGACACTGAATTATTTTCATCTCTGCCTTAATCAACATTATATATTTGAAATATTACATTGTCTACTTCCAGGGGACGGCAGCAATGGAGGCAGTCTCTTGGGCCCATTCTCACCTAGCGCCAGTAGCAACCAAACGAACCCAGGCTTGTTCTTTGGTATGGAATGGGGTGGTTTTACATCTACTTATCATACCCAACCGCAAACCGGACCAAGCGGCACCAAAACAGGAGAAGACGATTCCGAAATAGACCCTGATCTCCTTCGACTGAAGCCTTCATCACATCGTGACCGTCTGTCACCACTCTTACAACAGGAGTAGACTTATCAACAAAACAATAGCTGCATTAAGGCATACACGTTAATATAGCTGTTGTCATTAGTAAAATTGGTACAGCAGTGTGGTAGGTTCGGCCAAAGTTAACAGCTTCAACCGTTTCAGTGTGTCATGCATTCATTTAATTATGATGAAATTATACAATAATAAAGGTAAACAAATCGACTTTATATAGACTCAATCTTTTTGGTATTTGATGTAGGGTGACCATTTATTGGTATGGAAAACTTGGGACAGGCAAATCATATAGTAACGAAAAGGAAGTAAAGCAACATCCGACATCCGACTGGGGGGGGGGAGAGGAGCTCCGCAGGGAAATATTTTGAATTATGCGCTTTGGAATTTGATTTTTTACATTTTATTTATACTTTGTAATAAAAGTCAAGGTTGAGATGGACTGTGAATAAAATGAAGATCGATTGGTAGTCTGGAACAATGTGCAATTATCGGACTAGATATTTGATTTTTGAAAACTTCGGACACAATCCATTTTTAGAATCTAAAATAGTGAAGAATTTTTTTCAATTTGAAATATCAATTAATTCTTTTTTCGTTATTCATGTTTTGTGCTGTTTATTGGAGGTAGAATTATAGTGCGTCCCGGCCAATTACCCTGGGACTCTGGGACCTTGCGGCCCCACTACAATAATCAAGGACAATTCTGGCTAATCTAGGACAAATGGTCACCCTTATTTAAATGCATACGTACTCCCTTCCATTCGTACTGTCTCTTCCATTCGTACTGTCTCTTCCAGTCGTACCACCACTTCCATTCGTCCTGTCTCTTCCATTCGTACGATATCTATCATTCGTCCTGACTCTTCTATTCGTCCTGAATCTTCCATTCGTACGATATCTATCATTCGTCCTGACTCTTCCATTCGTCCTGTATCTTCCATTCGTACGATATCTATCATTCGTCCTGACTCTTCCATTCGTCCTGACTCTTCCATTCGTACTGATGGACTGATGGACCGGACTGATGGACCCTAAAAATGTGTATTTAGAATAATCGCGCAGAGCAAGAGAAGTGTAAGTGATTTCGATGTCGATGCATTATTATTTTATTTTATTATTATTTAACTCTTGCAAATGCACATAAATGCGCGGTGGCAAGTTCCCTAAGTACCCCTATCCCACCATCTCCTTAACCCTCTGACGGAATAACTTTAACCTGATTTCATCCCCTTCAAAAACATTTCTACTAAGCCCATTCCAGTCCCTACCTCTCCTATTTAAGAAAGAGAATTTACCGACATCTAATGTAGCCCCCTTTATGACTACCGCTCTATCATGACCCCGCCTACCTCCATACCCTGACTTATTTCTTTTTATCAACTCATGCAGCTCCCCCCACCCCCCCTCTCCCTCCATTACCCTGAAGAAATTACATAAACGATCCTCCTTCCTCCGTATTTCCAATTTCTGCCACCCCAGGTCTCTCATCATCTCAGTTGGACTCTCCAACAGTCTTACCCTCTCCCCCCTTTCATTCTCATCCCATTTCCACCTCCTAACCCTGCCTGTAACCCTTCTCACAGCAATCCTTTGAACCCTTTCTACATCCCTTATCTCACCTAATCTATAAGGATCCCAAACTGAACTAGCATATTCTACCATGGGACGCACTAACGAGAAATATGCTTTTTCCTTAATCTCCATACCTGCCCCCCTAAGTTGCCTCATTACAAAGTTTAGTGCATTTATACTCTTTGCATAGTGCATACATTAGGCCTACGCTTCACCACGTATCAGACGTCGTTGCAATTCGGTTGCAACGATCCCGTTGCACAGAGACTAGAAATTAATCGCAAAGCCATGTTGGTTGTTCGGAC
>OZ023327.1:52873186-52878186 GCA_964007535.1 Brachyptera risi | reverse complement strand
AAAATAACAGAGAATAGATATCATATGTAACGTTTAGTATGATGTTAGATAGATAGTGTAATTATTATTATTATTTTTATTTTTTTTCAAGGCGTTTTATTTACATGTTTTATTAAAACATTATGATAATAACGTGGACCCACAAAGTCACATAAGATTTGACTTATCTGTGGGTCTACACACTGTTAACATATTACATATATCATGGTCATTTAAAATAAACATCTGGAAAACTACGCGGTATAAGAATAAAAACAGTTGAATGTATAAATATATATGTTTCCCTTTGAACAATGCAATTGGAAAAGTAAATAGGCTAAAGAAGTGAATAATGGAATAAAGCATTATATATATTGGGTATAAGCATCATTAGTGTGACTCTATTTTTCATCTCTGGTGAAGTATTTGCACATGTATGAATAATAATAATAATAATAATAATAATAATAATAATTAGACGAGTTTTAGCGAGGATTCAATTTGACATACTGAAAAAAATTGGTGTTCGTTTTTATGTTTTTTTTTCCCATTTTTTTTTGTCGGTTCTCCACAGGTCAAACGGCTACAGCTATCAACTTCAAACTTTTTTCACTATGGTTCCTCATCTAGCTTAGATCTGTATAGTTTTGTGGCATTATCGAGTGGTAACTTTTATTTTTATGAATTTTAGAAATTTCAAAAATACCCATTAGAATAACACGACGGAAAAAAAATTAAAAAAACTTTATTTTCAAAAAAAATTGAAATTTTGTGTGAAGTTGAATAACATCTTGATACACATTTCTGGAAATTCTCAGCTTGTTCGTGTCAGCCATTTTGAAGAAAAAAACATGAAATGTGCTAAATTAGTACCACTCGAAGCAGTTTTTACCCATTTATAACTAAAATGTTACCCAATTGGCGAATTTAGGCAAAAGTTTGGCAATGAAGTCGACATACTATTACTTTCCGCTCGTCTAACAACGCGTATATAGCGTTTTCCTAGTAATGATTATAAAATATTTTTTTTTTCATTGGTCACATACATGAAACATTCATCATGAAATTCTACAAAGCCAAACACTCTGGCTTGACTGTATAGATAGGGGTAAGATAACATATGTTTAAAGCATCGTGTGTCACCCCTACCGAAATCAAAATCAAAGATTAACAAACACACACACACTCAAATAACTTGGCATAACTTGAAAGTAGTACTTCACTGTTTCTCATTTTGTGGGTAAGTCCAAGCATCGTCCAAGAGAGAAAAAGAAAGAAAACGTTGATTTTACATGTACAAAATTGTAATTAAAAAAAAACTATTTAGTATAACAATTATTTCTTGTTATATAATACATTGATATAAACAAGAAAATTGAGAATTGAGTAACAGATTTTTCAACAAATGTTTCATAGCGGAGTACTTGTAAAGGTATTTTATACGTGTAGGAATAGAATTAGGCCTAAATATAGTGGGAACTGCGACACTTAACTGCCTACTGCCATATTTATTAATAATTGAGGAACTGCTTATACATTAAGGAGCTGAAGGCGAGTGTTTATATTATGTGGTGGTATTATTTTAAAATTTTGATTGATAATTATTTCAAAATGATTCTATATTTGAATAATTTAATAAGGGCAGAAGGTTACAGAAACGGTATAAGCAATCTACAGAATCAGCGTTATTGTTAGCAATGCAAGGAGTTATAATCTTAATCATGCGATCCTGAATAGTAATTAATTTTGTTAAAAATGACACGAAGTTGCATTGCCTCATGCAAGTAAACCATACATTAATAAAGATTCAGCAATGGCTCTATACACTGATTTGAGAGTCTTTCAAGGTAAGATACGACTAAGGTTATACAATTGAAAAGAACAAGATCGTAAACGGTTACATAGAGCATCAATATGTGGTTGCCAACAAAATAAACGATCGACTATTATCCCTAAATAGATATAAGTAGAAATGTTTTCAATTAAATGGCAAGATGATTCCAGGCAAGATTTACCATAGCATAATTCATGTGAGCAGTTGGTGGAATTACAATTTTTACAGGCTGGTCTAACTCTTCGTTGTAAGGGAAACATATATGCATGCATCAATTTGTTTTTTTTATCATTGATTTTCAGATTGTTATCATGAGTTCAATTAGTTATTAGCTGGAAATCAGATCAGATAATATTTTTTTTTTTCATTTACACATAAACAAAATTATACTCATTTTTACAAATAAACGAAATTTATTTCATAACAAAATTGCATAACAAAATGTTCGATCAAATAAATTTCATGTATACATGAAGGTTTTGAAATAGCACCAAAAGAAAAATAGCAGAATACCTTGGAAAAAATGAGAATGATGACAATTCATTAAATAAAATTAAACTCTTTTCCACAAAGCCTGAGAAGGCTTATCTGTGGGTTAAAAATAACAGAGAATAGATATCATATGTAAAGTTCAGTAGACTAAGAAGTATGAAAGGAATACGTTTAGTGCCAAAAAGTAGGGTGTTTAGTAATAATAATAATAATAATAATAATTTCTATGATAGTAATTTTGCAAAGTGATTGTTGAATCTAACCGGATTGAGAAAGGAATGAATGCTATACACATATATATATATATATATATATATATATATATATATATATATATATATATATATATATATATATATATATATATATATATATATAGGCCTATATATATATATATATATATATATATATATATATATATATATATATATATACAGTATATCCTTCCTGTTTTTTTCTCTTATGATTCACATAAAATAATTAGTCAATCTTCCACTAAAATTCAATATTCATTCTCATTTCATTTCAAAAGCTTTTTCCCCATTTATTATTTTTCCAATTTTCATTTTCCTGATACAAAATATCCATTCATATATTATTTCCTGAATACATTTTAAATTAAATTTCATTTCTGATAATTTGTCAATCTCTCATCAGGATTCGACCTACCTTTTCATTCCGAGCTCATTTTTTTCTCATTTCATTACTGTACGATTCAAATAAAAATCACATTTCACTCATACAAATTTAGCATTCATATATCATTTCCCAAACTTTTTTTCTCCTCGTTCATTAATTCTTTCAGTCCAAATTTAATTTCAATTTCACTGATCAGAAATATCCATTCACATATTATTTTCTGAACGTTTTTTTTTAAATTCAATTTTTGAATTTTTTGAATTCAAATTCAATACACATTCAAGTAATAAAAATTATTCATTCATATATTTTGTGCTGTTCATAGTTTTTAGTTCCCATTCAGTAATTTACATAAAATAATTTGTAGATCATCCACTAGTAATCAATATTCCTTCTCATTTCAAGTTCAAGACCTTTTTAAATAATTTTGGTAATCTAAATACAACTTTCATTGTACCAATGAAAAATAACCATCCAAATACCATTCTCTAAAGGATTTTATTCCATGTTCATTAATCCAAATGAAAAAATCCAAATACAATAATTTTCAATTTACTCATGATAGATAATTAACCGTCCACATATTATTTTCTACTCGTAGATCAATACAAATTTTCCGATTCCTATTATGACTGTGTCTGGAAATGACAACCATATATATTATATTATTTATATAGCTCAGTGTTTCTCATACAACTTGGTTCTATTTTAAGAGTATATTTAATATACTTTTTCATTTCTTTTTTTCAATCAATATTTTTCTTCTCAATAACTATTTCTTCATTAATATTTACGGTAATGAATGATTCTTAATTTTTTCTCAATTCAAATGTGATTTACATTTTACCGATTGAAAATATCATTGCATGTATTATTTCCTTATAATAATTTTCCCTACTCAATAATGTTTTCATACCCGATTCAAATTTAACTTCGCCAATGAAAAATATCCATCCATATCCTTCCTGTTCCTTTTTCTTTTCATCTAATCTACATGAAATAATTTGCAAATCTCGCACTAGAATTCAATATGACTTTTCATTTCAAGCTCAATTTTTTTTCGATTCGAATCCAGTTTTCATTTGAATAAAAAAATCACCGCCACATTTTTTCCTGTTCGTATTTTTTTCCATTCAGTAATTCACATGAAATAATTTGTCAATCGTTCACTAGAATTTAATATTCTGTTTCATGTCAAGCTCAAACCCTTTTTTTCCCCATTTGATTAGTTTTCAATCCGAATTCAATTATCATGATACTAATACAAAATAACCATCCATATATCATTTTTTGAACGTTTTTTGTTCTTCGTTCTCTAATTCTTTCCTTGACTCCGAATTCATTTCACTTCTACTGATTAAAAATATTCATTCACTTTTTAATTTCAAGCATTTACCAATCTGATACTTTTTCAATACGAATACAATTTTCATTTGAATAAAAAAAAATCTCTACATTATTTGGTGTTTATAGTTTTTTCCCATTGAGTAATATACATAAAATGATATCGTAATCCTTCACTTGAACTCAATAATCATCTTGAATTATATTTCAAAACCTTGTTTTCTCTTCATTATGAATGAATATTAGGATTTAGAGGCGCATCAACGTTCTTTTTTATTATTATTATTATTATTATTATTATTATTAATTATATATTATATTATGTTATATATATTATATTATAATTATATATATATAAATATATATATATATATATATATATATATATATATATATATATATATATATATATATATATATATATATATATATATATATATATATATATACTTATATATATATATATATATATATATATATATATATATATATATATATATATATATCATAATTATATATGCTTATATACCGTAAAAGTGGGGTGACAAACCCACTGGTGTGACTTTTCCCTTTTGTTGGAAAAAGTTTCAAACTGCTACAAATGAGAAAGTTTTAGTTTAATCGTATGTATTTTGATGTAGTCAAACTCTGTTATAAATTGACATATTGATTAGGCTATTCGATGAATTGATCATGAGTTGGCCTAATATAT
>OZ023327.1:52828186-52865686 GCA_964007535.1 Brachyptera risi | reverse complement strand
AGGCGTTGAATAATTACTATGGAAGAGTTTTTCGACGAGGTGAAGTGAACGCAATGGGAGAAACGCAAAGAAAAATTCACATCTTGAACATATTATTCGGGATTTGTAAAATAACAAAGCACCTGGCATAGATGGGATTTCAAATTAGTACATGAAAATTGCAAGAGAGTATATTTCACTTCATTTAACAATTCTCTGTCAACCTTCAGTTGATATAGAGGTTGTTTCATTGGACTGTGAAAAACAATTTTCATACCACTTCATAAGCAGGAGGGAGTGTAACTGTAAGGGCAAAATTATCTAGCTGAGTTCAACATTAGTGGTTTGTAAAACCCTAGAAAGAATAATAGACGTTGAAATCGTAACTGTCATTGAAAAAGTGGGGATTATTCAAGGGACAACACATTTTCAGAAAGGTATACTCTTGCACTACCCAATTACAGGAGTTGAGCAAAAGCTGTCAGATATTCTAGACAAAGAGGGGAATAGCTGCAAATAGAGATGTAGATGAGTATAGCTTTGGAGTAGGGATTGGATTTTTAAAAGAGTTTCAATATTTGGGTAGGCCTATTATATTGGATAATAAACTTAATTTGAAAAGCTATATAAATTAGGTAACAAAAATAAGAGTGGAAAAATTAATTATTTAAGAAAGACAGAAAATACACTCTCGGGGAAGACAAAGCTATGATACCAGTAAATAATTGTTCAGTAAAAACATCTTGAAGATTGTAATCTGTAGCACCATTTTTTGAAATTCTTCAGAAGACCAAATTGATAAATGAACTAGAATACACAATTCTGCTATGAAGTTTATGCTGAATGAATCTTGATGTACATCATAAAAAATAACGAATTTGGGTTAGTATAGTAATTACAACAATTTTGGCTAGGTGGGCCTACTTATTTTTTAATTTGTCAATGATCTATCTCATGACATTGTATCTATGTAATTTGGTAATTAGTCATGGTGATCATGATGAACATATTTATAGTTAAGAAATTGTAATTAAAAAATGATATACTTTAGAAGTTCCAGAGAATTTAGTGATTGGCCAGCTAAAATTAAAGTAATTGAAAGTGTTCCAACGGTTCAAATTGAATAAGTGAAAATATTGAATCCAAAAACAATTAAGTGCAATCATGGTGATTTTCATGTATTGTAATAAGGTAATCATATATTCAAGACTTCTTATCATTTTATTTAGAATAGTTATTTTGCTTTATGAAACTCAAAATAATTATATTGGATTTTGAAAAAGGATTTGATAAAGTTCTGCACAAACTCTTGATAAATAAACTGAACTACACTACCAAACCACGCTGAAAAAACAAAAATATAAACAAAAAGTATACACAACTAAAAATAAATTCATCTTAAAATGGTTTGAAGACTTCCTAAAGCAATAGGACCAGAAAGTGGAGGCTGAAAATGATGACATCTGAAATACCGCAATGTAGTTGTCCACACCCTTTCAATTATACAAAGGTAGCCTTGCACAAAACATCCCATCGAAATCCGTCCATTTGCTGCTGACTGCAGTGTCATAAATAGAATAATACAAAGCAAGAAAAATGAAGCTGCATTACAACTGAACCTTAGCTTAAACGAATGTGTTGAAATATATCTAATGGGACTAAATGAGAATTACTAATTGTAAGGTGGTCACCTGACCAGAAAAAAATTAAGGAGGTACCTTAATGCAAATTATACTTTAGAAGGTGGCATTTTAGAGAAGTTGGATTCCTAACAAATACCTTGGAATTTACTTACATGAATATTTGGAGTGGGGGAACATATTAGAAAATTGTCAAATAGGGGAATAAAATCACTTCATTTTATAATAAGAAGGATTGACAGGAGAACTGAAAAGGAATAATCAAACTTGATACTTTCAATGGTGGTGTATGCTGGCTTGATCTGGGATCCGTACAAGTTACAACATCAATTTGATAAAAGAAGTAGAGGGTGTGCAGAGGGTGGCTGCAAGAAAAGTTCTAGGAAAGGTGAGAGGATATATATAGCAAGCCCCCTTAAACACTTATTTAATCTCTGCCTGGAGCAAGGTGAATTTCCTAAAAATCTGAAAACGGCTATCATTATACCTATATTCAAAAGTGATGATAAAACCAAACCTGAAAATTACAGACCAATATCACTCTTACCGCATTTGGCAAAGTTATTAGAAAAATGTGTTAAAACCAGATTAAATTCATTCTTACACAAATTTAATATTCTTTCTCAAAATCAATATGGATTTCGCTCGAACCGTAGTACGAACGATGCCATTTATCGAATCACTAGCCACATATACGAGTCTTTGGATAAAGCCGATAAAGTAATAGCCGTATTTTTAGATTTGGCAAAAGCCTTCGATACTGTAGACCACGATAGATTATTATCAAAATTAGAAATAATTGGTGTGAGAGGTATAGTATTAAAGTTATTCAGAAGTTACCTAAACGGTCGAGATCAATTAGTGAAATTGGGAGCAGCAAATAGTACTAAAAGAATAATAAAATATGGAGTTCCCCAGGGAACGGTCTTAGGACCAGTTTTGTTTATTATTTATATTAATGATTTATGCAACACTCAAATCGATGGTAACATTATAACCTACGCTGACGATACAGCGCTAGTATTTAGGGATTCACATTGGGATGGAGTATACAGTAAGGCAAATCGGTCATTAAAAGAAATCTATAATTGGCTCAATAATAATACACTTACATTGAATAAAAATAAGACCGTATACCTATTATTATTATTATTATTATTATTATTAACTCTTGCAGTTGCACATAAATGCGCGGTGGCAAGTTCCCTATCAATCCTATCCTATCGCCTCCCTAACCTTCTGACGGAATAGCTTCAACCCTATTTCATCCTCCTCAAGTATACTTCTACTAAGCCCATTCCAATCCCTACCTGTCCTATTCAAGAAAGAGAACTTACCGACATCTAATCTAGCCCCCTTTATAACTACTGCTCTATCATGACTTCGCCTACCCCCATACCCTGACTCATTCCTTACAATCAACCTATTCAACTCTCCCCAGCCCCCTTCTCCTTCCATTACCCTGAAGAAATTACAGATCCGATCCTCCTTTCTCCGTATTTCCAATTCCCGCCATCCCAAGTCTCGGATCATCTCAGATGGACTCTCCAATATTCTCACCCTCTCCCCCCTTTCATTCTCCCCCCATTTCCACCTCCTAACCCTACCTGTAACCCTTCTAACTGCAATCCTTTGCACCCTTTCCACATCCCTTATCTCACCTAATCTATAAGGATCCCAAACTGAACTAGCATATTCCACCATGGGACGCACTAACGAGAAATAAGCCTTTTCCTTTATCTTCATACTTGTCCCCCTAAGCTGCCTCATTACAAAGTTTAGTGCATTTATACTCTTTTTTACTATTCTCTCAATCTGACTCCCCCACCCTAGACGTCTATCAAATACCACCCCCAAGTACTTGTAATTTTCCACTGACTCAAGTGACTTCCCTCCTACATCATACACTACATCAGCCCTCACTCTCCTCCTACCAAAGGTGACTAACTTACACTTCCCTTCATTTAACCCCATCTTGTTCAACTGAACCCAACAATTAAGTGCCGTCAAATCTGCCTGAATAGCTACTACATCCTCCTCTGTATTGATTACTATATTGATTACTATGATCAATATACTATATCAATATACAATATACTATATACTATATACTATGATTACTGTATTGATTACCTATCAATTACTATAACCTCAAAAACGCAACCATCAGAAGATAAGATATTGAATCTTCACTCTACAGACTGTGCGAACAATAATACACCTTGTCATTGCTATAAAATACAAAAAGTACACCACGTGAAATACCTTGGAATAATAATTGACAGCAACCTACGATGGAAAGATCAAATCAATAATTGCGTAAATAAAACTAGGAATCTTCTCTACCTTTTCTATAGACTAAGGTGTATTATAAGTCGATCTTTGCTACTACTTGTTTATAAGGCACTAGCCCAATCGCTTTTCCAATATGGTATGATTGGCTGGGGCGGAGCAAACAAGGTATACATGCAACCTCTTGTAACTATTCAAAGGCTTTTGCTTAAAATCGTTCTGAAGAAACAAAAACAATACAATTCTAAATTGATTTTTGAAATGTCTGGAATGATGGACATGAGACAATTATTCATAAAAATAGTCATTATACATACATTCAAATATTTTAGCTTTTATAAACTTGATAATAAACCTCTTGCTCAAACAACTAGATCAAATAACGCTATATCTTACCCATTTAATTTAGACGTTCCCATAAGAAGTAAACTTATTGGCCAAAAACATGTAGACTACATTGGACCTTTTATATATAATAATTTACCTTTGGACATAAGCCAATGCAGCTCAATTTATTTGTTCAAAAAGAAACTTTGTTGTTGGATGGAAGGGCCAGAAATGAACAATATATTGCAGATGATAGACTTCCTACTATAAATGAGATCAGAATGAATACATGTTTTGTTATATTTGTTGATTTTTGTATTGTCACTGTATATTGTAACGTTATTTTTTTTTTTTTTTTTTTTTTTGTACCCAGTCACCTAATTTCACGTAATTCAATTTCATATTCATAACTATATTTCTTCCCATTCATTATTTATATAGTCATGACATATATATGTTTACCTCATGTGTGCGGTTTCTATTCATGTTAATGTTATATTATTATTATCATTAATTCATTTCTCCAATAATAACTTTTTGTTTGTTTGTTTGTTTGTTTTGATGATTGAAAGTATCATATAAGTTATAGATTTTTAAGATAGTGCTAATTGTTAGTTTTTAGAACCTTGTTTTGTTTTGTTGTATGTTCGATGACTCACTAGTTTATTACGTATTCATTACTATTCTTCTGCGTAACTTCTTCTAGGCAACCCGCACACAAGAGTTCCTCTCTCATGCGGGTTTCTTGTTGTGAATTTTAATTCGAGAAGAAACAATTGAAAAAAAATGTATGTATTTATTGTTCAAAACAGGAATAAAATGATTTAAAAATAAATAAATAGAATAAATAAAAATTCAGAGTAGAAAGAAATGTGCAGGGGACAGCAGTGTTGGGTAAGTTCCTCAAATAAAGGAACTAGTTCCAATTCCCGTTACTCGATGCAAAGAGGAACTAATTACAGTTACAGTTCCTCAGAATAAAAAGGAACTCAAGTTTCCCCAAAAATACAGTTCCTTTGAAAGTTACCAAAAAGCTGCAAAGTTCTTTATTTTAATTTGTAGAAGTATTTTCTTGGGTTTTGAAAAGTTACAAAGCAAAAGATTTGCACCGTGTCACCCCCCCCCCCCCCCCCACCATGATGGAATAGTAATCTATCATAATCAATTCAATAACTATGTGATCATTATTTATAAAATACTACCACAACACTAATTTTTTCATCATGAGGACTAGCAGGTCAAGATGGAACACTGATGTGGGATGGACCTCTTGTGTTTACACAAATCTCCCTACACATGTCTTGACAATAATCTTATTCTCATTGGCTATTGGCTATGTTATTACTCGATTCATTTTTTTTTTGCAGTTCCTAGCTATTAATCCTTTTCGTTCAAGTATCTATTCTACTTTATTATTATCATCTTATATTTAGATCTAGCTTACTTGACTAAACCAATGTTATTACTATGTACTAATCTAAGGTGAGTAAAGAATACAAATACAAATGTCACCAGGTAGTGATGATTTTCTGGGAACTCAAAGCTGGATACGCATATTACAATTTTTCTCTAACCCCTCACACTGACGCTCGGTTATAATTCAAGCCAACAAATTACGTCAACGTACGAAAATGTCATATGATAAGAAGTAGACAGGCAAATACCGTGAAATACGACTGGAAATAATAAGATACAGAATGGATGGCAGGGATTAGGAATTAGGCTCAATAGCATGTGAGACAAAGGGTCACAGACAAAATATTTCATCTGATATCATGAAAATAGGCAATCTATTCTACGTTGCAATTTATGCATTCTTGAAGTACAATCTATTCAGAGGAACTTTAGAAAGAACGTAAATTTCGTTCCTCGTTACCGATAAAAAGGAACGCAGTTCCGTTAAAAGTTATTACTTGATAGAAGGAACGCGTTCCTATCGAAGTTCACAAAAAAGGAACGCGTTCCTTCAGTCAAGTTCCTACTCAACTCTGGGAGAGAGTAAACACAAATCAAGGGAAAAGTACAGACTCAATCTCGAAGTTTTAGGGATTAAGGAATGGTTTATGGGGTGGGAAAAAGTGAAAGGGACCACCAAACCTTCAAGTGATAAAATAATAATAGTAGAAATTACCATGAATAAGAGAGTAATATGAAATATAATGATGTTACTTATATGGAACCAAATATAATAACATATGTTATATAGACCAGTGATAAAATAGTAGTAACGGTGATGATCTTTTTTTCCTATTTGTCTCAAATTACTAGTGGGATAAAATTGAAAAATTGAATGAAGCATAAAAAATAAAATTCAAATACAATTTTTCTTGAAATAAATATAAAAGGCTGATCTGAATTTGAGTAATTTTCTCATCCATTTCAGGCGTGAATGTGGTATTAACTAGTCCGATCGATCGGGGTGAATATATTGACGCTGACAATCTGCCTCCTGAGGTTACCGAAGAGCAGTACGAATGCCCTGATACGGCTCACATGCAGGTGCCAGCCAAACCAGAGACGGAGCCCAAAGTAGAGGAACAAGTCAATGTGCCTGAAAGTAATGACTACAGTCCCATGACAGCAGTGGAATTAAAACAAATGGCAACGAAGTGTGGCCCACTGCTGCGCAAAGAACGTCGCTTCTTCGTCGAACAGTTACGACGATATTGGGCGGGAATCAATAATGTTCACCTCTTCTTCTATATCAATGAGAAGGAAGCAAAGCCAATCAGTGTCATTGATTTGCGTGGATTTCAAGCTCGGGCAATGCCAGTAATGATGAAAGTAAAGGAGAAAAAGCGGGACGCTTGCTTTGAAGTTGTATGCCCTGGTAAAAAAACTATCAAGGTATGAACATACTTTGAATTTTGTGTGGGTTGTAGTGTCAAGTGTGTATTATATAGTATTTTTACTAAACTTTCAAGAGATGGGTGGACCAGTGACTAGCACACTGATCCTTCATTCAGAAGATAGGGTTTCGATTTCCGTCATGGTGTTTTGGGAGGCCTTTCGACTAGTTGGTTAAGCGTTGAATTTTCAAGAAATTGAAATGGTTGAATTCAATGAAAGTACTTATTAGCTGAGCGTAGCGAAGATTCCATTTCACATACCGAAAAAAAGTGAGCTTCATTTTTATGTTTTCTGTAATTATGTGCGCGGCTTACAGGTCAGGAAAAAATATCCATCAACTTGGAACTTTTTCTACATATTTCTGTCATACCAGAATAGGTTGGGATTGTTTTTCAGAAAAATCGGTCGGAAGGTTTTTCCGGAAAAAATTCGGAAAGTTTGAGAAATCATCATAAGAATAACACGGATGAAAAATACTTGAAATGTGGAAAATTCTCAAAAACTTCAAAATTTTCACTGTATATGGAAAACATAATTACGGATATTTTCAGTGACTTTCACAACATTCGGATGGGAAATAACAAAGAAAACGCAATAAGAGTATCCATTTCATTGAAAGTTGGGATCAATTGGTTTTGCAAAGTGTATATGCAACAGGTTGCAGCACTATAAATATCAACAAGTTGCAGGTAAGGTTTTAAACGTTTGAAAAAATCCAAGGTCTGTAGATGTGGATTGATCTGTCGAAATATTTTTCATTCTAGATTTCCATACTTCCAAGCTCATCTCACAACGCATATCCCACGTTTTCCTAGTTTTAACTGAAGATATCAACCAAAATTTCACAAAACAGTCTATGCGAGTTGAAAGATTTCAACTTTAGGTCTATACAATACAAAATTTTAAAATCAAACTTATATACAGGTATTACAAATAATTACAATCTCATATTGATCAACTTTTTGCTGGAAATGGAACGATTCTAATTAATATTCAATACATCCTTTTTCATGTTAAGGATTAGGAATGTCCATCATTGTCCACATCATTAGAAAAAAATCAAGATTTCACAATTATTCTGATATATTAATTCTCAGGGGGAGGGGGAGGAGGGGGGGAATGCACTTCCTTGCCATCCCTACCGACTCCCATGTGTAGTGTGAATAAACAAAATGTTTTTCTCTGTTTATGTGAGCATTTGGAATTTGAAAGGACAGAAAATGTTGAGGAAAGGCATGAGTGGATTATGGCTGCAAGGAGTAAATACTTGTTTAATTGTTCTCATAAAATATGCGGAAAGCCTTACGTCTTTCTGTCTTCACTTCACTTCCTAGCTTACTTTTGTCGTTGTAGATGGTTTAATTTTATATAAATAAAATGTTCATCACACTTCATTCAAACAGAAGAAACAATCATCATTGTTGTGTAAAAGTAAAACCAAAACGGTATCAGGAAATGTAGAAAATGAGAATATAACGTCAATTATTAAAATTTGGGTAGTTTTTCCATTTGGGCCCTATATTATTATTTATTATACAATCATATTCTTATTTAAAAGTAATAAGGCATTCATTACTGTGCTATATTTATTTAAATGTTATTTTAACCTTCAATAGTTCTTGCTTTCATTAAAAAGCTCATTATTTTTAGAATTTCAAGAAACCTTTGTTTCTCAAGAGGCAGTGCATATTGACCAAATAAAATTGATTCCAACTACGGAAGACTAATGAATATAATCATTGAATGTATATCTTATTCTTATATTGGCCTACATAAACAAAATTGAAGAAGATTGTTTCTCAGACCCTTCTGAAAAAAAATTAATTTCCAACATGTAGGCAACATCTATCTTTAGTATTTTTATAAATACTAATTCAGTATTTCAGTATTCCAATTCAGTATTTTGCCTAACGTGGGTCTTTGGTTTGGTTGATGAAATATGTTTGAACTTGGATGCCGTAAACAATTTCTTCCTCGAATTTTGCTAATAAGGCTCTGATTCGACACAGTAGGCTCTCACTAATTATTAGGCTAGATAATATAAAGAGTTTTGGTTTCAGAATCTGTTACATTTTTTCAAAGTTCAACGAGAAAAAGACTGATATTTATTTTAAAATATCTTCATATAATTTGTTCATTGGTTTCAAAAATAATATAATCAAACCCTGCAGTTTTACATCCTTTAGATTTCATGCTAGTTCTTGGTCCTTTGGTCAGTATGGTTAGCTAATTATAACCATACACATTCTCACTCTATTATTGTTTCAGCACAGCTAACAAGTTATTTCTGATGTTGCAGCTAGTGGCACGCACAGCCAAAGATATGCATCAATGGGTTAGCATCATCAATGAAGCCGGTCGCCAGCCCGCTCCTCCAACCAAGTTGCCCTCGCGTAGTCGCCGACTTCCATCAATTCCAGACAGTGATTCCAGTGAAACGTATGATGACATAGCGTCTGTCAACAGTCCATTTCAGCACCAGAACCCCCTGATGGTTGATGACGATGACATCTATCATGACATTTCCATAGCGTCCAATGGCTACAATTCTGACCAGGAATCACTCTACGATGATATTGTTCAAAATAATCCAAATAATATTCATTACAATCCTCCAATAAACAGCGCTCAGAGTAACCAACCATTGGAAGGAAATGCAGATGTGATAACAGAGAAACCGGAAATACAACAGTTGCCAGTGGAAGAGGAGGAAGAGGAAGAAGATATCTACGATGATATCGGTGTTCAATCAAAGTTGGCCAAAGTCATAGTAAGTGCAAACAAAACTAAGCCATCGAAAGTGGCCACAAGAACAGTAATGTCAAGTGATCGAAATGGTAACAGGATTCAAGAACTTAAACTCTTATTGGAATCGAATTTGCAAATCACATCTAGAAAAGTTCCTATTCAGATTCCTCAAGAGGAAGAGTATGAACAGGTGGATATTCCTCAGAAATGAGTAAAAATTCATAATTTCAGTTGATTAAAAATTCATAATTTCAGTTGATTGAAGGTTCATCATTCTTCAGGATAAAAGTGCGGTTTTTATTTGTTCGTTTATGATATACCCTAATAACATAAGCAGTTCTTAGGAGGGACCGCATTTTGCCTTCAAGGCAGGGCTGTGGAGAGCAGATTCAGCAAGGCATGATTAAATCCTCAGTACAGCACAAAATGCAATAATATTTTCCCAACTGACTGATAGGCATGCAGTTATAGTTACGTATGTGCAATGTACTGGTAGGACGCTCTGATAGGCAGATCAGTCTTTACAAGTATTAATATATTAGTATACAGTGTTCAGTATAGGCCTACCCAAGTATCTGAATTACCATTTATTTATGTATAGGGTCTAAGTTATGAACAAGTTTGTTAAATTTGTACAATGTCATAATTATACAACATTGTATTGTTAATTAAGAAATTGTAATTTCAAATAAATGTTGTATTAGGTGCACAATGATATCACTTATATTATTATCTACACCCAAATAACATCAGAAAGTGATTTGACTCTACTTCATTTAGGTCAGTAAAATTCAGGCAACTGGCAAATCTTCAAATTTAAAAGTTCAAGTCATTATACAAAGTAGTTTACCCACCCATACTAAACTTTTTTTGTGCAAATCACAGTGTTTCAAGTGTTCAAACTGGTACGAAGTGTTCAAGTATTCAACCGACCATGCTTCGAACATTCACCTGCTCCATTTTTCACTTGTCTGATAATGAACCCCTTTAAATAAGGTATTGCTCAAAGAACAATATTCCTCGAGTAGGCCTTTGCATCTTGTCGTTCCGGTAGACCTACTCTATATTTAGTAACTTTGATTTTTTTGTTGACATTTTGCAATGTAGTTTGGTCAATCGTATCTATAAACAAGTAGACCTACGGTAGTCTGATGATCATGGAAAGTATTTTATTTACAAGAGCGATCACGAATCATAAATAGGCTTTGTTTACAGACCTAAATGGCAATAATATGTTGAGATATAAATCATCAAAGGGTCAAGATATAAGACCTAACCATAACACAACCTAAGAAACAAAATGCGCCTCCGGCTGCTGAGTGAAGTTACACGAAGCAGGATCGAGGATCAAGGCAAGTTGTTCCCAACATGAAATATCCGTATCGTACTTTGTTGTTCCTGACCAAGATGTATTGAGGGTTGCGTTAGTTCAACGGCTCTACTACCTATTTTACCAATGTTAAAAATATGTATCGTGCCTATTTAACGTCCAAATCTGTGAACCTACTGATCGTGACTAGGGTAGTAGTAATACTCCAAACTAACTGTACATTTACGTCGGCTCAGCCGATTACAGCTGTCAACAAGCAGGCGGATCACGATAGGAAAGGAATAAAACCGTTCTATCCCTAATGATATATTAGCTCATACATATCTCAGATACAAAAGTCCAGGTCATATTCATGAAGGGAAAGGGGGGGGGGGGGGGGGGCAATTTCAGTTTAAAAAAGAAAATACCATATGAGAACAGTTATGCAACGGCCATTTATCGCGAAGCTGGCGACCTATGGGGAGCAAGGAGGGAAGGTCCCCTTCTGGCCCCGCCGGTAACTTTTTGAAATTACACCCTTTTTCAATACAGTTACGCCCCTAAGTATATTTCAGTTTTTCAGATAACGTTTAGATACCAAAATCATTATAATTAATGAAAAAATAATGATGCCAAAACCAATATTTGTAGCGGCAGGGTCGTTTTGTGTCATTTTAGCGCCACGGGCAAGCACTCAATTGTGCGTCCCAAAACTGAGTATGCATATAGAAGGTGAATGCAAGGAAGGGCTGGTGCCATGCCCCACAGGGATACTTTTGAAATTTTTTTTTTTCAATACGATTTTTTGGATTTCAGGGACTACACGAAATTTCTGGAATACATGGATTCTTTATTGTAATAAAAAGACTAATTCTGCCAAATGACTGTTCCAAACAAATAAAACACTGAATTAATCTATCATTCAATAACAGTGGTATTTGAATAAGAACATTTACTCCAACCAGTGATGTGAATAGAATGAAATTTAAATTATAGAATACGATAACTGAAAGAAAATCACAAATGGGTACCGTTGGCGCCCCTTGAATCTGGCCATAGGAGGGCAGCTTTGCCCTCTTTGTCAACCCCTAAAAAAGACCCTCATCGTTATTATCATCATTATTTAAAAAAATCGTAATATATAATTCACAAGCTGAAAGAAGCACGGTAGTGTTGTTTGTTGATTCTTACTAACTAAACTACATGGGCCTACTAGATCTGACATTTCGAAACAGTACGTAGAATTCATTTTCAATGCAATTATGTAAAATATGAAATTGTTCCATAGGCCTACTACGATATTTATTTCCTTCTTTCTCTCTTCCTATTTTCTTTCTTTCTTTCTTTAACTCCTTTTTTTTGTCGCTACTTATTCATGGGGGAGGGGAGGGGGGGGGGAGGGCAATCACCCTTATCACCCCTCCCCCGTATCTGCCACTGCATTTCTGTAGAGGGTTACTTCAAAAAGTATATCAGTTACTTCAAAATGTTACTTTGCAAAAAGTTGGGATATCGGTTGCTATTAAAAACTAATTTAAGTAATATCACACCGCAAATTAATTATGTCGAAATAATTAAATTTTGCATGTTTATTTTAGCTAATAACTTTTGTTTAAAACGACGCCCTCCGCAGCTCAGTCAACTGAGGCACCGTTTTAAAAACCAAAGTCACCATTGAGAGTGGGTTCGAGTCCCGCAAAAGGCACGATTTTTTGTGAAGATCTTTCCACTTACCGTACCTTCACTTCACTTTTCATCATCACCTGCTCATTCGTACCACCAAATATCCTAGCTGTTGAAGAGGTCGTTAAGCAAAGAATAATCCTAATATTGTTTAAAAAATATCAGATCAACCAATCTGGTTCAAAATAACCACGCTCATCTAAATACCCCAGATAGATATTAGCCAGATAGATGAGCCTACGCTCATCTAAATATCAACGCATCATGGAGCATTCATTAAGTGCACAGTGCGTTACATATTATAGCGTCTTTCCTCTCACATCTTAAACGTTTTGATACTTTTAAACACACTTTGAGGTGTTTATTTAGTTTGAGAAAGACGTCGTCGAAGCTTTAATCACTTTTTGGCGGGCACACACAATTAACACACTGCTTTGAAAGAGTTACCATGAATGTGCTCCGCACTTGACGTAAAACAGGTCATAATTCACCTACGGCAGTTCATTCACATCGCTTTCCTCTTCACATCGCTTTACTCTCTTCACCTTATACACTGTAATTTATAAGCCAAAATTGTAACAACGATCTTTCCAAGTCAACAACTTGATACCGTACACAAAAAACACTGCACAATTGTTTGTGTACAAAATCAGCTGATAAACTTTCCTCAATGATGTTAGCACGATGCGTTATCGCTACACGTTCAGATCTAAGAACGTGTGTAGACGGATGGGGGAAAGTTACAATTGATGATTACCTACCGGTACCTCTCTGTTCGTAGGTAGCAATATAAAGTCGCAACATATTTTCACTTTGCCACTTGTCGGGGTAGACATACGACCAAGTCTCAAGTACAACAGGGGACTATGTAGATTTGTCAGTTCATGTACCACGCCAATTTTTTTTTGGTGGTAAGCGGAAAGTGGTGTTTTTGTGGGATGGTGGCGTTTTGTTTTGGTGTTTTGGAGAAATGACAGTATTTAGACCATAATTTTCCACCCCCAATAAAGGTTAGGACCTTGACCACTAACTCCAACCCAAAAACACTTTCTACACAAATATTGGAAATGGTACGTTAATCAGTAAAATTCCTGGTAATTTTATTGATTAACGTACCATGGCCAATTTTTGTCCTATGTTCGCGTTTTTGGTGTTTTCCGATAGATCTTGTTCATATCTATGGTGCGTAGTTTGGACATTTTGTATTTTGTTTGTTTTAATATGTTTTTTACTCACTTGAAGTTGATGCTTTGTGACCTGACTAAGATGACAAAGGTGGACAGTAGGTTAGATTAGGGTCAGGTTAGTGTACAAACCTCGCGTATACCGCCGGCAGGCGGAACGGAGCTTATATACTTAAAAAAAAATTGAAAAAAAATGGCGTGGTACGTTAATCAGTAAATTTACCAAATTCCTGGGATTAGAAATAATGAAACTCCAAATAACACATTAATACAGTCATGAGCAGTTTTTGACATTGATGGCATCGAAGTAACGTCCAAGTAACTTTCAACTTTCAAGAAACGATACTTTGAAAAGAAGCGCGTAAGATGTGAGTGTTGACTTTGTTAACACAGTTACTGAAAGGTTACTAAATAAGTAGTGTGTTACAAATACTATTAATGCATTACCTACTGTTGAAGGTTACTTCCTCAACAATGACCATGAGCTACCTTTTTTTTTAAAGATTGTGGGGTTGGGGTTTTTATTTTTTTTGATCGACTGATAATGTAAAAAGATGATTGATATGTAATCGAAATCATATGAGAAGTCTGCATGACCAAACAAATAAGTATTATATTTACCGTATTTTTAATTCCACTATTAGTAAATAGGCCTATCCCTTTTTATAAGCCCAGCACATTTGTTTATTTCCACCGCATCTTGGATGACAGTATGCATTGCACCAAAGAGGTAGTTAACATGCATCACACCGTGCAAATATTTTGATATTGGCCTAGGCCTACCGTACAAAGACGGCTTCCGCTTACCGGCGTTACCGCATAATTTGTAGTGGCCTATACTTGGCCTATACCATTCAATTTCAATGCCTACACTAGGGAGAGCAGCGATCGGTAGGTTCAGTACTCACGAAATAAATCAAGATGGACAGCCGAGTGAAGTACCACACGACCCTGATAATCTTGTTCCCGACCCTCTCGTATCTCGTCGAAAGTGGGTGTAACCGCAATCATGCCAATTGTGTAGCCTAGTTCTAGCCTGCAAGTAGTAGGCCTAACAGTCGGTTATTGTCATTGGACTAGGCCTAGCCTAGACCATTGAGTTTATAGTGTTCATGCCTAGGCTGACCTACAAATATGATACATTTCAATACAATCTAGGATTGCCGTAGTTCTAGACTAATACAGAGTAAGATTTTACCAACAATTGCGTTCTCAAGCATCATAGGCCTAGGTCTAGCCTACTTGTGAATTACGTCACATGTAAATTGTGATTCATACAGCCTAGGCTTGCCCTGGAAACATCAATAATAATTAATAAGGTTAGTGGGTCTAGTCAGGTCTTTTTTTGTAAATATGTGATATGTTGTAGGCCTATACTGGAACGCCCTTTCTTATGGTTAGGTATGGGCATTGGTATGGGTGACTGTCAGGGCTAGGCCACAGTGTAAAATAGGTTAGGCAAGATGATGTATCGGGCTATTTCGGCTGGTACCAACATTGCTGCTAGTTCCACCAAAATCTTTGTGGAACGCCACAGTGATAGGAGGCCAGTGTGGCCACGCTCTACGCATGCGCGCACTAAATGTACGTCATTGTTCGCTGCTGACATCGACTGTCAACGTCAACTGGACCACGTGACTGGCCTTCTAGCACGGTGACGTTCCGCAAGGATTTCGGTAGAACTAGCAGCACTGTTGGTACAAGCTTTCCAACGTACGGAGATGGCCCGATACATTACCTAACCTATCTATTGTACACCGTGGCTTAGGCCTACCTCTAGGCCTAGGCCATAATGAGGTCTATAATTTGTGTCAAATGGACGAGACTGCAGTTTCAACTTCAAACGGTACCCTGCCTAATAGGCCTACTAACCATCTCTCAATATCGCTAAATTTCTCGATTCACGTTCCACGCCACCATTTCTATCATTCTACCATTTCTACCATTCACTAACACCATTTCCATTTTTGGAAAACTCTGGGCATAGGCCTACCAAGAAATGAAAAAAATGAAGAAAAACATGATCTAGGCATGAGCATAGTCTAAATCAATGGTCTAGCCATACTTAGTGTAGATCTATTTTAATTTTTCAAGGCCCACCTTGATTCTTGAACCATTGTTCAAGTAACTTGTATTTTAACCTAATTGTAGTCTACTATTAGAGGTATAGCCATTGTTGCCATACCATGTCAAACAAGTAAAATTCATGCAAGTACCCTAGAGAAACGGCAACATGTTAGATTCGATAAGTCTAGACTCTCAAACTCAGCTTTTGTCTCATGTCAAGGCGGAATTATATTTACGAAGGAGGCTGCCAGTGTGGCAAAATCTTTGAAGTCAAGCCAGACGTTGATTGGAAGCCTGAGGAACACATGCCTATTTTTTCGAAAATGATTTCATTTTTAGACATATCTTCAACACATACGGTACATTTTTATATGGACTAGATCTTCAAAATATCATGGATTCATGAATTCATATCATGGAATATCACTAATTTACGGCTCATTTTGGATTATTTTGAAATCTTGACAATTTTGAATGTCTTAACATTATTGACTTGCCAAGGTATATGTCATTACTGGTACCAAAATTATTATCAGTCACGTCCATCTATATTAAATTGCCTCCACAATATGCAGAGAAAACAAAGCTTAAATTAATGGATAATTACTAATTAGAACCCAACACCTGGACCCAACGTAATATGAAAGTATTTAAAATGCTATTATTATTCTGCATTAGTATTTAGTTAGGCTACAACATAAACAATGTTAATAGTGAAATAGTGAAATTCTTCCAAGTTGACACATAATACGGTAACTATAATATCAAACTATAACTGTATAACGGTACATAAATATACATACAGATATCTAGGGCCTATAGAGAAGGTATATTATTAGATTTATCAACCCTTATTCAGCATATTTTGTGAGCATTTTGTTCTTGTAGTGTTGTTGCTATAGGCACCAAGTTTAGCCGGTGAGGGCGCAGCGAACGGTACATTACGCGAAGTCTGGTGGCAGTTTTAAGCATTTCTTAACGAAAAGAACAAGGTTTACAAGATAGACGACCATACACTTTCTAACACATTAATTATCACATATGGGTTCAAATCAATCACGGCGGGCTATGAAGGAAGCCAATCCTTCAAAAAAAGGCGAAAAATAGTTTCTGGCGGGACATGTATTGATGTTAAGTGAAATTCGGGATGGAGGCGAGAGCTGAATCACAGCCAAAGTTGTCCAGCAACATCAATTAGTTTGCCACCATACGATATTCCCATCGAAGTAAATTCAATTATTTTGTCAGATTTTACGTATAATACAATCGCACAATAATAGATCAAGTATGCACACAGTACAATAATGAGTAAACTAAGCCTAACCCCATCCATAATGCTCTGGTTTGGCTGATAATTGATCATAACTAGGCCTACTCTAGTGTAATACTAATTATTAATAGGCCTACTTCAAAGTTCTTAGGGGTAGATCTTGAAGGCCCCTAAATGTATTATGAAACTTTGAATAATAGGTTTAGAAGCAGGAGAAGGAAATACCATCATTTTTATCAAAATAGGCGTAAGCTGTGGGGTAGTAGGCAATTATATTTTGCCTTGAAAATACATCTCAACCTGACTTATTCCCACATCTATTTCTAACAATAAAATGAATGTTTCAGTGTTTTAAGGTGGGCATTATATAAGGTCAATGGATATGAAGTACTAACAACTGCACTCATTAGTGTTGTCTCTAATGAAGATCTCAACATGTGTTATAATAAAAGAGTGCAAGCAATATGCCTATTGATTTACACTCAACTCGCACCCAGATCCATTTCTCATTTTTCTCCAATTCCCACGAACGTTTACCAGGAAAACAGTAACTAAGAATGTACCGGTATGTCTCTGGACTTGGAAATATGTTTTGTGCACCCTACAACACAACAATTAGTAGTGCCCCCCATCTCATACGTTCCAAATCATTGGATATATCCATTATTATTCTGAAAAAGTTCAAAGTTTCACATATGAATTAGCATTGATATTCCCTATCCCGCCATCTCCGTTCCGTTGAAAAGTGCGAAAGACAGCCACTACGCAGCGCTACGTGTATCAATGCTCGGTGCCTATATACTGGACTTACTGGGCAGTTTCAATCATAAATTGAAAAAACAAATTATTCTCTATATAAATCAACATAGTATTATCGTACTTATAGAGATATATCTTTTAAAATTTGTGTGTAATTTTCTGAAGTAGCCAATTATTATTATTATTATTATTATTATTAACTCTTGCAGTTGCACATAAATGCGCGGTGGCAAGTTCCCTATCAATCCTATCCTATCGCCTCCCTAACCTTCTGACGGAATAGCTTCAACCCTATTTCATCCTCCTCAAGTATACTTCTACTAAGCCCATTCCAATCCCTACCTGTCCTATTCAGGAAAGAGAACTTACCGACATCTAATCTAGCCCCCTTTATAACTACTGCTCTATCATGACTTCGCCTACCCCCATACCCTGACTCATTCCTTTCAATCAACCTATTCAACTCTCACCAGCCCCCTTCTCCTTCCATTACCCTGAAGAAATTACAGATCCGATCCTCCTTTCTCCGTATTTCCAATTCCCGCCATCCCAAGTCTCGGATCATCTCAGATGGACTCTCCAATATTCTCACCCTCTCCCCCCTTTCATTCTCCCCCCATTTCCACCTCCTAACCCTACCTGTAACCCTTCTAACTGCAATCCTTTGCACCCTTTCCACATCCCTTATCTCACCTAATCTATAAGGATCCCAAACTGAACTAGCATATTCCACCATGGGACGCACTAACGAGAAATAAGCCTTTTCCTTTATCTCCATACTTGTCCCCCTAAGCTGCCTCATTACAAAGTTTAGTGCATTTATACTCTTTTTTACTATTCTCTCAATCTGACTCCCCCACCCTAGACGTCTATCAAATACCACCCCTAAGTACTTGTAATTTTCCACTGACTCAAGTGACTTCCCTCCTACATCATACACTACATCAGCCCTCACTCTCCTCCTACCAAAGGTGACTAACTTACACTTCCCTTCATTTAACCCCATCTTGTTCAACTGAACCCAACAATTAAGTGCCCTCAAATCTGCCTGAATAGCTACTACATCCTCCTCTGTATTGATTTATTGAATAGCCCAGTTTGGGAGATGACAACTGGGAGATAATAACTGGCTGTGTGCAGATTTGTTTGGGCTCCTCCCATTAGGCTACTGCTTTATTAGGTGAACACTTGCCATCAAAAGCAATTATAATATGGCTGACTTGATGCAAAAATCTGTCAATGTTCACCAACAATAATGTTCTTAGATCTTACCAAATTGCTGTTTCGAGAGGCCTTTCAGTAATCCCAATCAATTATCTTCTCAATTGGAATGGCCTTGTGGATCCATGAAGATGCTGTTAGAATTGACTTTCATTGCCATAGCTGTGGTTGTATGTTTGGATATTTTGGATATTGTTGTAAGCAGTGCCAGTAAGTGAACTGTATGGACCAGATACACCATGGTTGGGAGAGCCACGCAGAGCTGCATTTCTCTATTAATTTGTATGTCAGATATATCTTTTTTAAAGTTTGTAACATAATAGGAATCAATTGTTTGTTTCCTTTCTTTTGCCATTATCAAGATGAGTACAGACATTACTTTGCCCATGTGGGTGAGAGAATAATAGTATCTGCCAACAATCATTTCATAGTTAGGTCTACATACGGTACCATAGCAGTAGTTGACAGAGAATTGAGTAGAGTAGACAGGTCCACATTTTAACATACAAATCTGCAAAAGTGATACTGTACATTTTGCTTTGCTATTTAAATCAATTATCGAAAAGATCACCAATAAGGTTGAATAACATAAAACATTGTAGTGAATCTAAATACGTATAACTTTCAAACCATAGATTTGCGTACGGTAAAACATTAAGTACGGCCCAAACCAACTTGCTAATGCAGTGATGCACAACATTTTTATCGATAGGGCCAGTTTATCCATTTTTTTTCTTGTTCGCATGGGGTACATTGTCCCAAAAAATTATATAAATATTTGACCGAGGCTCAACGTATCATTTTGAAAATTGAATCAAACAAGTTCCTACTAGGTACTCTGATTACTCGCCATGTTGCATTACATACAGATTAATCGAAATTAATTTTGAACGTTAGTCTAGGTACAGTAAGTCCTACTCTCATCTCAGCACCCCTGTAGCTTGCACACAACTATTGTTGTAGGAATGGTTAGGCATCGGATCGTCGATCAGATTTTTGTGATGCTGACTGACCGAGCTTTAAAAAATGACCACGACCAAGGTATATGACGTTACTTTGTTTTGCGTAGGTTATTACCCATTGAGTGCATTCAAAATATAAATTAAGTATTCAGCAAACTCGAACTTGTCATGTAAACTATGTTCAAAAATGTTCATAAAAATGTAAATACCGGTAGTTAATTTCAATCAATGCATCATTTATAACGAACAATGGCATGTTGAACATTTATTGTTGAAATAATAGAATTGATTTTATACTTGAGCTAAAATATTGAGATTAATTCATACATGATGATGCAAATAAACATTAATTGACAATTTATGAAGTAGCTGAAATTTCAATGAAGTGCCGCAATCACCCGAAACACATTGTCTGTCCCCATCTGTTCTGCATTTATTTATTTATTCATCATTTACACTTACAGTTGCACAAAAGTGCAGTGGCAATGCCTTGGACTAAATAGCAAAATTAAACAATCATAATGAAAAATATTAATAATCTAAATACATTTTATTATCATAAAAATACATCATAAATAGGGTATTTATCATCTCTACCACAATCTCCTTTACTCCTGCTGATTTACTACCGGTATTCTTCTTTTTTATTGTCTTTGCTATCTCCTCTCTTGACACCATCTCCATATTGTCCTCCCATCGCTTCGTCCTCCAATTCTGCCCATGTATGTTTTGCATTTAGTAACTCTTCACGATGTTCATTCTACATTTCCTTAATTTTTCTGGCTTCTCAAATCAGTTTATTATTCTTGTCATACATCACCTTCTGCTTCTACTTGTCTCTCCGCTTCTCTTTCATGTTTCCGTACGACATTTTCTTATTTTAATAGGCTTGTTTGTTTGTCTTGCACCAACCTGAACTAACGTGTTGCTGGTGCAAGAAGGTAGTGCGTTATATTACTGGTTTTGTGCAGGAAATGGATCCAGAATGTTGAGATACAAACACGAAAGTGTTGATTCTAACTGTTCCTAGATGCACATTTTGAGCATGGCAGCAGACCCGTTGATGGAGAAAGGGATATTAAATGTCATGGAATGTCAGTAATGAATATTTTATGTTTGCATTATGTCAACAAAGTCTTATAAGATGTTCTTGGCTTAGGTTAGAGCTAAGCTAGGCCAAGGCTTTGGCCAGAATAAACCTCCTTGAACATCAACATTGAAGTCAAAATTATTTAGGTAAAATCCTGGATACGTAACTGTGTATGTATATTAACTTGCTTGAAAATAATGACAACTCTTATTCAATTCTAATATATTTTTTCAATCTCATCAACACGAATTCAAGTCAACAACTTATAAGCCTACGTAGTGTCCGCCTGCAACTTGATTTTGGCGCCTGCTATCTTGAACTGCACTAAGCTCACCAGTTCTGATGTTGCACTACCTGAACTAGTGCAAGTGAACTCGGACAAACAAACACGAAAGTTTGTGCTGGCACCACTTTTACAAACAAATACAAATGTGCAAGGACTGGAGAACCAGTTCCATAAGTGCAGGACAAACAACCAGACCTAATGATAATGGCCATTTATGTCAAGAATCCAATTATATTTTAAAGAAGAAGAGTATTTTTTAATATGCTTCCTCCAACATATACCCACCTCATCATTTCATATATCACTTGCTTCTCTTACTCTGTATCATTATCACCTATCGTTTGTCTCTCATATCATCCATCCCAAAAATTGACATTCTTCACATCAAGCCCTACTTTCCAAAATTGTGTATATTTTGTGAATGATGTGATGTGCACACTGTTCATGAGTATGATATTGAATAGTTTGTGGATCTATGTTAATTTTTAAACTTTTGTCGAAATGTTTGTTCATTTTTCAATGAATTTTCCATCAGAAAGAGCTCATAGTCTTTTAAGCCGTCATTTAGATGGTCGTCTAGGGCAGTGGTTCTCAACTGGCGGGTCGCGACCCCCTGGGTCGCCTGGGGTTATACATGGGTCGCGGAGACCTTATATTTTATGAAAATTAAAGAAAAAATAACATTTATTCCTCCATAATAATGTAATGATACATTTTTATTTTCTCAGTCACAATTGTTACAAATATTGAACTTTTAAAATATCATTATTGCCTTGATTCTACGAATGTATTTCGTTGGTTATTCCCAGATTTCTTCACAAGACGACAATGTTTGGTACTTATGTACCGGTACTGCTTAGAATCTGGGTAGGGTAACCGGGGTAAGTCAAAGTAGTCTAGACATCATCCCTACACCTGTACAGTTAACAAGTTATTTGGTCTCTCTCCAACCAGATCGATGGAAAACACAAAATTATGATGATTCAGTCAGTCGTACACTTGAGAGTGATTAGGAAAGATGTTGAATTTGTTCGGGTTTTCTTCGCAAAAGCAAAAAATTATTGTTGTGGATACTGGGTCAAAAAGTGTGTGCAATAGTGTTAAAAAAATATATGATACGTCGTGTGTTCAATTTGATTTTGCGGTGGACCACTCTTTTTAAACCTCTTCTACTTCTAGCATTAATAAGTTTGACTTGTAGTTTGATTGTTGTTGATACAGAGCTATATACTTTTTAAGTAATTGAGTCGCCATACTATTTCGAAACACCAAGTGGGTCGCGGTACCTAAAAGGTTGAGAACCACTGGTCTAGGGTAAAGTATGATTGAAGTACCGGTATAAGAAACGTTTTGAGGATGTTTTCAAAATTGGAATTTGATATAGTTATCTTATCTGGAAGTTTGTTGTGCACTTCGAAGTAGAGCAAAGAAAAATTTAATTGAGATGGTTAGTTCAGTGTTAATTTTATTACATCAATATCGTTGTTTTTTTCTGGTATGGTGCGTGTTGATGGAATAGTTTTATAAACACGAGAATATTACAAAACTACATCATTGGTGTCCCAGGCAACCACTCGCTTCTAGAAACAAGCCTGCATTCATAAGCGTATTCTCATTGAACTTTTCTTCAGTTTTAGTATATGATTAGGATTTAAATAGTCATAATTATTTTTTTATTATTTGGACAATTAAGTAAGTTGCAAACCTAATTTGTCTCCACTGTTACTTAGTTGCCCCAGTGCTCATGCCTATGCTTGACAACATAAAAACCAAAGTGATTACAAAAATGTCCTTGTGAAGCTGAATCAAGAACTTCCCCCCACCCTCCAGGCAGAACACCAACTGTATAAACATATTCATAATAATCATTGGTTTTCCATCTCCGATTTCTCACTGCTCGCCTGCTCGGCCTACATCATTGTAACGTCATGATTCATGAATAACATATCAATGGCAAGCATTGAGGATCTGGGTGTTTTTTTTAGTTTTGTAGTACTGGTAGTTTGCAGCTTAGTAGTTGTAGTTGAGGTTAGTGTATGGTTAGTGTTGCACAATTAGAATTTAATTATCCCTGTATTTCTCTTCTATCATTAAGACTCGTATTTTCTTCTGCCTAGATGAAAGTGTAGTTGAGCACACAGTCATTTGTAGAAATGTCTGCAAATGGACATCACGATCCAGCAACACCAGACTCTGACTACGATGACTTATTTGTTGATGACCATGACTCAATACCGGAAACGTCCATCATCGAAACAAACTTGGTGGATATTAAAGAAGAGTCTGATTTATTAGGTATGTGTCAAGCTAGCCCAACTGTGCATTTTAATACGTATTGGTTTCATAAGTTAGTGTCTGTATTCTGTCTGTACCTCATAATCTATACAGTGGAGCATTTACCGCTAGCTAGTGAGTCCTCTCTCTCACCACTTCTCTGGTCGAGTAGGTGACGAAGTATACAAGTGTTGGCCTACATAGAACAGTTTTTGAAGCTGTGTAAAACTCTTGATGCATTTTACGCCTTTTATAACTCTATGCAGGGTTGGGGAGGTAACATATAATTTTTAAAAAAATCATCAATATCAAAATTTGATACAAAATCATTATTTCCCAATTACAGCTAAAAATTGAAGTTTAGATAGGCCTAGTTCAAATTGGGTACCGGTACCATAAGAGCGATCTAACCACACCAAGAGAAATACCAAACCGTAATTAGTTTTTGAATACAACTCATTTAATAGTATTTAAAGTTGATAGTTTTGGGGATCTGATTAATCTGATGAATATTCAAACAGTAGCATTGGGGACTAAAGAATCATTAATCTTTCATTAATCAAATTTGTATGTGCTGGTAATATCATATTTTGGTTTTGTATATTGTTTTATACGTTTTTAGTTATCATATGTAGGTTAGCTTTTAGGTTTTCAACATGTCTGTCCGTGCCTCTATGAATACATTGCCTTTGTCTTGTCTTAGTTGTAGATTGGAGACTTTCTGAATATATTACGTGAGTCATTAACAATTGAATACATACTAGGCATATATAATATGTTTAAATTGCCTTGTTATGGAAGTTCAGTTATTGTATTGTACTGGACTACTGATAAGTGATAAGCTACTGGTAGGGCTCTGGTAGGCCACTAGGTCTACTATCTTAAGGCACTGTGTGTTATGTGACGTATGTCGATAAGTGTTCAAAGAATTCCGACAGATGATTTCAAATTAAAATTCATGGATCATTAGTGAAAGCACGCATTAATTTAAACATAATTATGGTCGGTATAATTTTCAGCTCATCAAGGAAAAGAAGTGAACAATTAACAAATGTGCTTGTGAGGTCATGTCCATGAGAATATATAGTAACAGCTGTTACTCTGCCACCAATAGTTGTAGATATTCATTCAGTCTGTGTTTTCTCTAGCTGCTAAAGGCTTTTAGCCAACAGTGTGAGGGATGTATTCGGAGCAGAGTGGCCAGTTCATTTCGTATGAAGGTGACATTTTGCTATTACTGTATTAAAAAGCATACCGTTTTTCTCTATTTTGTTGTTTTAGATTTGTTGGTGTTGCTTGTAACTATAATTTTTTGGTGCTTCACTAATTTATTGCTACTTTGATAATAATATATAAATGATAATATAAACTGGACCTAATGTAAATATATTATTTACCAATAATGCTTGGGAATGTACAAACTGTTACACTTTCACTTTATTTTGCCGACTTTCAGCCTGGTACGGCCTACACTCGAATGTTTCACACAATATTGTAGTGTATTGCACCGTTATTTGTGGTTGTGTGTTATGTATTTAGTTGTAAATACTAGGCTATTAATTGTAATGTATTGTTAGTTTCTTGTTTAGATTGGCCACACACTAGCATTCTTGCCAGTCGTAGTGTCGGAAGTATTATAATCTAGCCAGTAGTTCTGTCTGTATAGTACCGGTATACAATACTTGATAGTTGTATGTGGTTTTTAGTCTTTACTTTTTACTAAGGGTGTGCGAGCACTCGAATTTTCAACTTTGAGTTTAGAGTTGAAGTTCAAATTTAACTGAAGTTGGAAATTTCGAGCTCAATTTTTTTTTTCATTTCTTTTCTTTTTTTCCACAAATTTTCTAAACCTGTACTGTCCCGAATATAAAACATGATTTTGTCTCGAATCTTAGGGTCCAGAGGTCGCTACTGATATGTAAATTTTGGCCTAACATCGGCCTAAAACGCATTTTTCATGTATGTAATTGAGCAGTCTATACTAAGCATGCGACATGTTGAAAATGGTCGCTCAATGGTAATTTGTCGTGCTACACTTGAGCAGTGAAATACCTTGTTTTGTTGACAGTTATTGCATTGGAAACTCAATTGTTATGTGATGATGATGATTGTAACAGATTGATGTTTAATATGCTAATAAAGTTTCACTGGCTCAAATGGTAAATTTAAATTCAGGAAAAAATGAATGAACAAATTTGGCAAATGTCATTATTGTGCTTAGTACAAGCTCAATGTCATATAAACGCTGTTCATAGCATCCCGCGTGTTGCTCATATGTCATCACAAGATACATCACAAAAGACGTACATGGTGCCAGATACGATGTCAATAGACCGCGCAATATACAGGAGCGTATTGACCATTTTATGCATTTTGGTTGTTGTGAAATTGCCAATAAAACATACCTGGACTGTAGATAGGACGTTGGGCCGAAAGGCAAGCTGAAATTGAAGTTGAAAACAAACATACTTTGTAATCTGAGTGAGAACATTTTCTCGTTTCAGCAGTACATTTTTCAGGCTTTTTATTGTCAATGTTACACTGGTGGTCTTGAGCCGTGGGGCCATCTACTAGCCACATGGCTGAATGACTGGATCTTTGTTAAAAACAGACCGAGATATAATGTCATTGCATAGATAAAAAATTACTTAAATACAGAAGTAAACATTGCATTTATTAGGTATGTGTTTTTAAGAGACACTTGAAATTGAACAATTATTTGACAGTTTCAAACTAGTGTTTCTTGACAAAATAATACCACTTGAATACCACTTGCTGAAATATGTAAGATAGTTAATCTTGAAGATAGTTAAAGACCCAAAACTATTCAGGGCAAGGGGGAGTAAACCACTTAGATGAAACTAAAAAACTGAAACTACAAACTGAAAACACCATTTCTTTTTTTCAATTCAAATTTTCATTCTTGCGGTCCCTTGGAATTTGAATCAACGAGAGTTTACTGTAAGAACGTCACTTAAAATGGATTGAAAACTCGATATTTAATAGGGCCTGGAAGGCCTTATTTTTTTTTTTTGAACTCGTAACTTGCAATTTCCTCTTGAACTCAACTAGAACTTAAATTCTCAAACTCGCACACCCCTAATTTTTATAACCACTTGCACATGCACCCATCTTGTTTTGACATTTGATTTTTCTAGAACAGTAGCTTGTCTTTTTCCCTCCCTCTACTCGCCAGCTCCCCTGGCATCTGTGGCCAGCACATGCATGCGCACACCAAAACACACACACACACACACACTAGCATGTGACTTTAGATTGAAAACAGTATTATTACGGAGGCAGTAGATCTAGTTCTTATGCTAGAGCTTTACATGTTTTGTTCGATGTGTCAGTATACTTTTAACCAATAATTTGATTTGTCAAATTATCACATTCTAATTCAATTGGGAGGGTAGTGAGGAGAATAGATCTACAATTGTAAAAAATGAAAAAAATTGGAATCATCTGACTCTTGATAGGTTAGTTCAGGGTTTGGCAACCTTTTTTAGTTGGGGTGCCAGAATACAACTTGTCACTCATTCTCAAAAGCTTTGCATTGCCATGACAAATTTATACTTGAGTAGGTAGGAATTATGAATAATGTTATTTATTGCATATTTCAATACTTTTATCTAATACATTCAATCAATATATTTTAATGCACAATTTAAGATCTCCACACAAACAATCTACAGGGCCAACCTTTCAAAGCCTAAAAATTAGTTGCAATTTCAAGTTGTTCAAAAGCCAAAAATAAATTAATGTTCTATAATGTAGAGCATCTGACAAAAATGAACCTGGTATTCAATATATAAAACAAATAGTACTTAGGGTTGATTGCAAACCAATGAAAAAAGGTACGTAGGCACGTCTAGGCATGAATAAACCACCTTTTGTCGGGACCACAGGGCATCACTATCGATCTCACCATAGGCCTACGAGTTGTCCATTTGTCCAGCGTTAATCGGTAACAAGAATTCATTTTTAAAAAATACCGGTTATATAAATGCATATGGAAAGGAAATATTTTAAAATATAGTGCAATTTATACAAGCGACACATATTTTAATTTTTGAAGATGAGATGAGGAGATTTTCAAGGTATTATTATTCATTTAATAGTCCATGGGGGTCGATTTAGCAAAATATCAGTTTTTTGCTGATAACTTCTGAACGGTTCAAGATATCAAAATTTGAATACGTGAGAAATACAGATAATTATAATAGCTTCAAGATGATATAAGTTATAACTGTCATGTCGCATAACTGTCAAGCATATACAGCTAAAGAAACATTTTTTAGTTTTATACGCTTGACAGTTATGCGACATGACTTGAATAGTTATAACTTATCTTGAAGTTATTATAATTATCTGTGTTTCTAGCGTATTATAATTTTGATATCTCGTACCTTTAAGAAGTTTTCACCAAAAAACTGATATTTCGCTAAATCGACTCCCGTAGACTCGAGTAGTTTCTCTAATTGTGTAAGAATATAAGTGATGATAAATACAGTAGGCCAATTTAAAATGATAATAAACTGAATAGTAGATTGATAAGCTGTATCTAACAAGTGTGATATTAACAGTGTGTGTTAATATTTTATATTTGATGTAATATTTAATCATGAATATTTAAAATATGATTTTGAATAACAAAATGAGAAATTGATTAAGAACTGCATTTTTATAACCTTCAACAGTCATTTTGTAATAGTGAATTCTTGAAAAGTTCCAAATTATTTTTCCATTTCCTTTCATCTCACAAAGTTTGAACAGCCGTGATGTTCATGCAAAAGTACTTTTCATGCTCTTGTAAATATGCACTTTAAAGATGTATAAGTTGTTTCAGGTCAGTTGTTAATCTATCAGTATTGGTGGTGCACACAAACAAATAATAGCAGCTGTAGATAAGATTAGATAATGCTCTAGCAGGACTTCACCTCATTATTTGTGTACTACCATTGTGAATAGAAGTAGACTACATGTTCGTAATATATGTAATCTATACTTTGATTTAGGCATAGTATTCGCTTACTCGGTGATGAAGGTAGAAAAAAGACGCCCTCAGTAGCTTGGTCAGCTGAGGCACCGCTTCAGAAATTGAATTCACCGTTGGGAGTGGGTTCGAGTCACGCTTAAGGCATAGGTTTTTGTAAACGTCCTTTCACTTATCATCACTTCATAGTTTCATAATCACCTGCTCTTTCGTACCCCCGTACAACCTAGCTGTTGGAGGGGTCGTTAAGCAAACAATAATCAACATGAATTATTATGATATCAGTCCTCATTTGTTGCTCTGTAAATTTTGTTCTTAGTTTCAGAAACCTTTTTTTATTTTAGTTGTAGTTTTAAAGCTAAAGGACATTGATAGCAGATTTTGATGAAAATTTGAAATATTTTGAGTTGCAGGGACACTTGGGCCCCTGTTGTCCAACAAAATATTCATACCTTGATATATTCACCATGTTTTTTCAACCCCATATAGATTTTATTCATTGATTGCCTGTTTAGTACATATAGTGTACAACTTGAAGCATAAGTGAAAGTCTCTTTGCTACCTGATCAAACCAGTTGATCATGTTATATTGCATAGAATTCAACAGGTAAACGACAGAAACAGACTTCTACTTATGCTTCAAACCATACACTGTCAATTAGCAATCAATGAATTTGAAATCAATTCTCAAATTTTGACCACATTCTATTTTAGTATTTGAACTGACGTTTAATATTAGTATTTAAATTCCTTAACTAGTCAATTGAAAAAAATGAACTCTTTGTCATCATGTGATAATAACTATCTAATAATTCATATTTAATATGTGATTTATTTTATTCAGTGTTGAAATAAAATTACGATTTAATTTACCATGAACCCCCCCCCCCCCCCCCCCTCCTGGAACATGCCTGAATTCATCACTGCACATAAGCAATTAGAGAGTTTTCAGTTCTGGATTGAGATGGGTCACACTCATTTCACTGACTGCCAGGATATTTGCACAGCATGTTATTGAAACACATTATACTAGAATAGGCACACGTTTTTAGTGGATATTTAGTTTGTGGCAATTACAACAGACAAAATTTTAGAAGGATTGAAAGAGTATTGAATTAATTTGTCAATCCCCAGTGCTGAGTGGTTTCAAAATTGAATATGTTATTTTTTAAAATGAAACAACTTTCAACGTTCAATTTTTAAACTTTCTTGAGCTTAAGATCTACATTTAAAAGTTACATTCAATAAGTTTGAGGCATTGGACTGTATTTTATTTCTGAAATCTCTTACTATCATCAATCTTCAGACTCTTCCCGTAAACACTATATTCGAAATATTTGAAACTCGTTTGGAAATCTCAGTCTTGAAATCTGGCGAATCCTAATCATCGTATCGGGATCGGGGATTGACAATTGCACATATATGCAAGTGGCTAGTCAGACGTGTCACTGTGGCATGGCTTAGCATAACCGTGGTTTTTCCGAACAATTTTCTATAGTTCATATTCATTCCCCGCCATTTTCCGCTAAAGTAAGTTTTAACTAGAACTTTTCCAAGTTTCAGGAACTTCTGTGTTATTTTTTTACTTGAGGGACTCCCATTTATGAAAGTTCCTTATACACACCAAGTTACTCGACTTTCAAAAATTTCTTTATTCGAGGAACGTACCGGTATCTAACACTGTTAATCTCATATGCAGTTCATGTCAATACTCAGGTTAGAGTTTCCAATCCAAGTTTTCAATCTCATAATGGTGTTATGTTGACCCGGTAATTATATCCATGTACATAGTTTATTTGATGACTTTGTATTTAATTGTGTAAGAAATAAGTACCGTATTCTATTGTTACATGTGGATTATGGTTTGATTAGCATGGTCACTATCTCCCTAATTAGTTTTGAGTATTATCTATATAGACCCTACCTAGTTAATTGAATATGACTTGTTTTCCAATACACAAGAAGTGTACAATGATGAACAAATATTTGCTAATGTAACATGTTAAGGACAACAAGAAATCCCGTTCTCGAGGATCCACGAGCCGGCGGTCAAGTTCAAGGCTGTGCAACGGTCGGTGTTCATACCTGGCGCTGACATAGAAGTGAAGATCATTGACCATGAGAGATCCCTCACTACACACCTTCTCAATCCTAACCTGTACGTAATCGCTACGCTTTCATATTGAACATTAGGCATAGCATCGGTCCTGAAAAATCAAGATCGATTGGAATACGGTAGTTGATTAAAAATCGATCTTTTTAATTTTTTCTTCTGAATTTTCGAGCATTTGGAGGTACATATTTACAAAATCTCTTACTCTGTGTGTTATTGATCAGTAAATGACACAATAGTGATTTTCAGTTGAACTGATCTGATTGAGAAGTTTCAGTTTAAATGATTTATATGTTTTTGAAATCAACTTGATGAAAGCATTGTGGGTGGAGTAGAAATCAAGATCAAATAGTCTTGAATAGACATGATATAGTAGTGAGTAGTATATCTACTTCTTATATCTATGGGACTGCTGTAACCACACTTGAAAATAATAGTCCTACTTCAGTTCTATAAATTTATCACGAAGAAGGTCCTAATAGAATTCAAATGAAACAAAAATAATGAAAATACCAATCTTTGAATTTTGGGATTGATTAAAGGGGTAATTGATCTTCAGTCGATCCCCAATTAATCAATATTATCCCTCAGACTCTGACTTGAGAATCCAGCACCCCTAGGCTGAGCAAAATTTAGCGCCCCTACACGGTAATAAAAGTAAAGACTCATTTTCAAAATGTATGTAAGACTAGTGTCACGAATGTAAAAAAATCTTACGGGCAAAGGAAGAAGCACGTCAACGTATTGCAGCTCGTTACTCGACATTACTGGTGATGACTTACTAATTAACATAATATTTTCACGACAGAGTGCAACTCACCCGGGCTGTAGTTCTAAGAAGGAAATACCAGGACACTCGGTATTTTGGTAAATAGGTAGGCCTACACATAACCCCACAGGAATCGTTTGATATACTTTGTTTTTGGATTATATTTTGTAAGTTGTAGATTTTGCCCTATGTTGGGGTAGTGTTACTTTGTGAATGGACAACTAACTATTGGCTGTCCGATTCGTATTGATTTTGCGACTATATTGAGTATTATCTTTAGTTTTAATTCAGTTCATATTTCATAGTTTTAATGTTAGCCTAACAGATACACTCGTGACTAAATTTCATTATAAGCAATAAGCATATATTTTTCCTAAAAAAACCATAAATATAAACCTTTCAATCAAATAGATGTATTGTCGATCTTTGCTTAGGATTGCCTGAATCTCTACACCAAGGAAACTCGTTTCATATCCAGCTCGTTTCTATATATATATCTCAAACCCAGATAACCAATTAAATTGGGCCAGGGGGTGTTTCCACCAGTTTTTCTAGGGCAGACTTCTCATATCAATCGGTTCCTGCCAGTTCCGACTTCTTCCTCCTCTTCTTCAATACTGCTAGGCCTATCCTCTATTTCTTCTTCTCTTCCTACGAGTTCCCTCCATCGTTCTCTATTCTCCCACCATCTCTCGTCTTCCACTTCTTCCCATTTTTCTCCTCGGTTGACTACCCCGAACTTGACTCCCTCTTGCCACCTTTCTCTTGGTCTTCCAACTCTTCTCTTAGCTCCATTGTTTTCCGCTATCTCAAACATTGCTCTCGGTATTCTCTCCATTTCCATTCTCCGCATATGCCCCTACCACCTAAGTCTCTCCCTTTCCAATTTAAATGATAACCTTTCCACTCCCACTTCCATCCTTATATTACTGCTTCTCTTCTTCTCCAACTTTGACACTCCTGCTACGCTCCTTACAAACTTCATTTCTGCTGCCTCCATTTTCTTTTCTTCTCTCCAGTTGATTGACCATGTAACTGCTCCATATGTCAAGATAGGCAAGTAGTACCCATTATAAATGAGTATCTTCCCACTCCTTGGAAAATCTTGGTTCCAAATCAGCTTCCTTACTTTTTGAAATAGCCCGTCCGCCTTAGCTATTCTCTTATTCACTTCTAGCTCTACTTTTGCCGTATTACTGACAATACTTCTCAAGTATGAGAACTCTTCTACTATATAATAAAATAAATGAATGGTATCTCGGTTCTCATTTTATAATATAGAAACGAGCTGGATATGAAACGAGTTTCCTTGGTGTACAGTTTCATTAATTGTATTGAAAGATATACATTCAGGTGAAATGAGTTTCATTTGAAACGAGTTGGATATCAAACGAGTTTACATGGTGTACAGTTTTATTAATTGTTTTCGAATATATCAATTTTCCCAAATGAGCTGGAAATGAAACGACTTTCCATAGAACCGAGATTCCATTTATCTATTTCATAATATAGAAACGAGTTTCATAGAAACGAGCTGGATATGAAACGAGTTTCCTTGGTGTAGAGATTCAGCATTCCCTTTGCTCATCTTCATTGAACTTGGTCTTTGTAATTGCATAAATAGGAATGTAAAACTGTTTAATATTATTCACTTATATTTTCTCTTGGTGTGTATGTTATGTGCTTATATAGTTTTATATTTTGAACTTCACCAGTTTTAAGTAACCAAAGTTTCTTAGCCAAAATCAGGCCAATGTGATTATTTATTGTTGAATTTACACACAGTGCTGAATAGACCTCCTTCCAATTTTTTTTTCCATTCTGATTGGCAGGATGATCTCAAACTGATGGCATATATCCAGTGTGCATGATTTTGTATGGAACCAAACCAGACAAAATCTATCGTGAAATTTTCTCACTTAGGTAGTCGCTTTCAAAAAATGCTCGGAACAAATACCAATACCAAATCTGATTATGTTTGTAGCTATAAGATCGAGTTCAAGCATGGAGATTTCACCTGGACTGTCAAAAAGCGTTACAAGCATATTCAAGCCCTTCACCAGCAACTCAAGCTCTTTCGCGCCGGATTGAACATTCCTTTTCCAAGTCGTGCTCATCGGGAGAGAAGGACCAGCTTCAAGATGCACCGCACAGCTACAGGCGGGCAGGGCGCATTGCCACGGTACTTTCCTTCTGTCAGACATATGTAGATAGGAGAATTTTTGATAGAAATGATAGAATATTTTAACCAGAGAACTCAACGTGAAAATTTGTCAGATTTTGCTTCTACCTCGAAAATTAAGGACATGACAACCCTGGGGCTAGATTTGAATGAATAATTTTTCCTCAGTTCTGGAGATAACTAGAAATCATCATCTGAATTCTAGAAATTGGAATTGATTCATTTTTTCGTCAAATTACCTCGAGAGACCTGTCCCCTTTTCTGTGTCGTGACCACACAGAAGAGAGGAAGAAAAGAAGAAGAAAAAAGGAAAGAAAGAAAAAAAAAGAAGAGAAAGAAGAAGAGGAAGGGGGGGGGGGGAGAAGAGAGGGTTCTTGTGCATCACCCGATTCTGTTTTTACGGCGTTTGTTCAAGGCACACCAAATATCACGCTCGCTTGCACTAAAACTGTCATCGAAGCTCTGTTATTGAGGTTACATGGGAACAAATTAATTAAAAGTAATCTGCAAATATCAACCTGCCAGAATAATATTTCAAGTTTCTTCAGCACTTATTTTCTGATTGATTATAATGCCCTAGTCCCAGGTTGTGATCACCTTTAAATTTATACAAATTTTCATTTCAATTCTAATTTTTTGAATCGATAATTTCGATCTTCTTCTCAACGCAATAATTTCAATTCTTATCTCAATTATTACTACAGGTATTACGATTTCAGTTTCAATCACGTTTGTGAAACTTAAATCATATTCCAATTGAACCTTTATTAAACAAACATTTATGTTTTGCACCAACTGCCCAGTAGTGCTATTGAACTACAGGAAAACCTCAATAATCCGAACTCGGTTAATCTGAATTTTGATATATTTCAAACTGACCGCCAGTCCCCAGCCACAGGTGTAGGCATTTCAATGTTGAATAATTCGGTTAAATAATTCGATTAATCCGAATTCCGTCTGAATCAAAATTCCAACTGATATTATGACCCAGCAGTCACTTCAACATTGTTTTTCGATCGTATAATCTGAATTCTTTCGCAACAATAACATTTTCCCTCGAAATACGACAGTTCTTTTTAGCGACGACAATCGAATTCTTTGTACGTAAGTTTGTAGGCGAGGGGGGAAGAGTGTAGGGGACAAGCGCGCGTGTCACCAGCGATAGGAACACGTTCCGCGGTGAGGGGTGGGGAAGGGGCGATCGCGTCAGAGTAACCTTGGCAACGAGCAAGCCAGTTCAGTTCTCTCACAGACTGTTGCTGTCGCTGCACGAACATAATCACGCCCTTTATAAATTATTGATGAGAAATCAACGATTATTGAAAAATTAATTGTTGTTTCTATGAAGGCTATATATTATATTCTACTTATTATTCTCCATTCTGCAAGAGTGGCAGTCTGTAAGGAAGTAGATACGGTACCATAACCTAACATTTTGCCAGTCAAATAGATTGCAATATTCAACATTTTATTTTCTAGCTTAGGTTTATTTGGCAATTCGGTTAATCCGAATCGTTATTAACCGAATTATCATTTTTTGGGTCCCTTCCAGTTCGGATTAACGATAGTTTACTGTATTGGTGATGTTGAATGAATGAATATTAGAGTTTTAAGGCGCATCGACAGCGAGGTCATTTAGCGCTTGTTTTGATCATAGTTCACATAATTACACTATTTAATTGTACCACTTCTAAATCATTATTAATTGATAATTACTTACAACAAAAGTGAAACATGCCTGCATTGTATCATACCTTTTGTTAGCCGTATGAGAAAGAAGTTGATATATAGATATTTTAACTAAGACAAGTGTATTCTAGTTTGTGCCAAGTGAAATAATTCCATTTCTGGTGAACTTTTCAGATTTCCAAACAAGCCAGAAGCTCTAATTCAATATGAGAATATTGATCAGCGTATCCAGCAGCTTGAAGAGTACCTGAGAAACCTTTTGAGGTTGAAATTGTTCCGCAATCATCATGAGACTGTATGTCCCCTCGTTAACCATCATCTCGTATTTTATAACAATAAATATAATGAACCCTCGTTAATCCAAACTCGGTAATCTGAAATTTGACATACTTCGAACTCAAAGTCGATCCCCTGCTGAATGTATGGGCATTTCAATGTTAATTGATATGGTTACTCTGAATTCCAGCTAAACCATAATTTGGATGAATATTTCTACCCTTTAATTGCCTCAACAATGTTTTCGCATTGGATAATTCGAAATAGTTCGAGTGAATTCTTTGAGTTGGGCTTAATCACTATTTTCTCAATTTTCATCCTTTTTATTTGACGCGCAAGCATAGGCTGACACACGTTGAGATTTATGTGTGTCATCCGACCGAGTAGTCTGACCTTGACAAACACAACACTGCTGGGCTCAGAACGTTCGTTCATCACACCATCGACTCGGGACGGCCGAGCGTCAATAGAAACAGGTTTAGCGAGTGGCAGAGCTAGCGGAGGAAACACGCTCAATGAGGTCCCAACAACTGCTTCGCAAAAATGTATCGGCTGGTCTCTTAGCTTCCTCTTGCACGCAATACCGAATTGAGTGAATTCTAAGCGAGAAGAGAGCTGATTTTTCTGGAATGAGAGTTTTTTGGTTAATCCGAACTTTTATAAATCCTAATTCTTATTTTAGGGCCCCTTCCATTTTGAATTAACGAGGGTTTACTGTAATGCAATAAATAGCGTTGAAAGTTTTTTGAGCTGGTGATATTATAAGTTCTGCAGATAACTGCAGAAGTACGATAACTGCATTTTCAAGATTCATATATATATATATGTGTATATATATATATATATATATATATATATATATATATATATATATATATATATATATATATATATATATATATATATATATATATATATATATATATATATATATATATATATATATATATATATATATATATATATATATATATATATATATATATATATATATATATATATATATATATATATATATATATATATATATATATATATATATATATATATATATATATATATATATATTTATATATATATATATATATATATATATATATATATATATATATATATATATATATATATATATATATATATATATATATATATATATATATATATATATATATATATATATATATATATATATATATATATATATATATATATATATATATATATATATATATATATATATATATATATATATATATATATATATATATATAATATATATATATATATATATATATATATATATATATATATATATATATATATATATATATATATATATATATATATATATAATATATATATATATATATATATATATATATATATATATATATATATATTATATATATATATTATATATATATATATATATATATATATATTATATATATATATATATATATTATATATATATATATATATATATTATATATATATATATATTATATATATATATATATATATATATATATAT
>OZ023327.1:52802880-52827986 GCA_964007535.1 Brachyptera risi | reverse complement strand
ACTGGTGAGGATACATCGGATCTCGGTTCAATCTAGCCCACCATCCATTTTTACAGAGACTTCTTGTGGTTCCCGTCTAGGCTAAGCAAATGCCGGGGTGGTTCCTAGTTCCTAACGATACAGATCATAAGCCATGATCACTTCCTTCCCACCATGATTCCCATTACCTAAGGTACCCTCATCCCATCATCTTGTTGAAATTCATCTGGCGCCAAAAGTTCTTGATTAGAATAATAGCATGTCGTTAGGCCCCAAATAAATGAATGAATAATAATGCTGTTTGTGTTCTAGGTTAGTTTTATGGAAGTTAGCCACTTGTCGTTTGTGCACGGTCTTGGTATCAAGGGCAAAGAGAGTCTGGTGCAGAAGCGCACTGGTTCAACGCAGCCCGGTCGCTCAGGGTGTAACTTCTGTGGCCTCTTTGACACCGGTAAGCTTCGCTTGGATATGATCACGTCAATTACACGTAGTTGGCTGCTAGAGAAAAAGAAAATAATGTTCAACAATTAAGAGTGGTCAGTCATTCAAGACAAACATGTGCCAAGTTAAGTATGTGCATTTCATCTTGGGTTGGTCTTCGATGTGAAAACTTATAGGCCTATCGATTATCATTTACATCACATCGATAATTAATTGTAATATATTGATATTCTATCAATATAATCAATCAATACCCTATAGTGTTTCTCTTAGTATGTAGACCAATATTGTTCCACAGATACATTAGGATTGTCGTTTTACCAAGAAAATGTAACAATACTGAAAAGAGGTATATTGAAAATTGATCAAAAATAACGAAATATTGAGGATGTGTTATTGTTTCAACACGCACACTCCACGCTTCGACAAATAAGTGACGACCTGACCGTGGCCAAGAACACGCCTGCATAATGGCCAATCTGATATAGGGCCTACAGTATAACCTCTATTATAAGTTTCTCGTTTATATATTTATTACATTTATAATTTTTATTTTTTGATCCAACCTCAATGCTGATTAGTGATTAGGTATGCTCCACATGTTGAATAGTTTCTTTAATAAGTTTTTCAAGTTGATACATTTTTTAGTCTGGTCCCTTGAAAAACGCATAAAAGAGGTTCCACCATACTACTGTTAGCTGCCAGCGGTTTATCTATTAAATATTGATTTTAAATCCACTTTCGATATTAAAATAATCGAAAATCATATAGATTGATATTGTATTATTGTTATACTTTGTCCAAGGACAAACTGATTCTACAGCAGCATTGTTATAAACTTTTCTTCTTGATGGCCATGAATTGTGTTCATGTACTCATGTAATGACTCTTGTATATTTTTCTCTGAAGAAATTGTGTATTTCAACTTGATATATCACTATTTATTCTTTTATCCCACATTTGTGAATCACACAATACCTATTTTAATTTTGATTGCGTGCAGGTGTGTGTGTGCGTTGTCACCACCTCTCTATCGACCTGTGTGCCTCTTATCGCCACCGATGGCTCGTGGTGAAAGAGTCCTGGATCGGCTACATACGCCCCAAGGATGGCATCGTCAAGTGCGTTATGCTCTTCGACAATGGGTTCGAGGTCTCGTCAGGATTTCGCCACACCGGCCACGGGATACACATTAGGAATAATTCCAGGTAATGAATAAAATGTATTGATCCATTAAACTTTCATTGATAACAGGGCCAAGACTACGGTACTCAAGTGCTATATAATTCACCACAATAATTGATGGATCTAATATAACAATGGATCCAATGTGATTTAATATATATATATATATATATATATATATATATATATATATATATATATATATATATATATATATATATATATATATATATATATATATATATATTTATATATATATATATATATATATATATATATATATATATATATATATATATATATATATATATATATATATATATATATATATATATATATATATATATATAATATATATATATAATAAATATATATATATATATATATATATATATATATATATATATATATATATATATATATATATATATATATATATATATATATATATATATATATATATATATATATATATATATATATATATATATATATATATATATATATATATATATATATATATATATATATATATATATATATATATATATATATATATATATATATATATATATATATATATATATATATATATATATATATATATATATATATATATATATATATATATATATATATATATATATATATATATATATATATATATATATATATATATATATATATATATATATATATATATATTTATATATATATATATATATATATATATATATATATATATATATATATATATATATATATATATATATATATATATATATATATAATGTGTATAATAATAACATAACAATGATTCAATACGTAATGAAAAAAGAAAAAATGAAGAGTGTCAATACAATTATTAGATGAGCTATAGCAGAGACCTCCACCCTACTCTTGCTGAGCTTTATCTGTGTATGTGTGCTTATTTTTTGTTCGCACTGCACAGGCACACGGTGTACTGATCAACATGAAACAGTAAAATAATTACAACAAACAAATGAACAAATAAAACATACACAAATATGTGAACAAATCAAATTAATTACTGTATTCAGTGATTTATAAATATAGGTTTGTAAATGAATCATTCGGAACTCCATATAAATCCTAGCTGTTGGTGGGGTCATTGAGCAAACAATAACCAATCAGATGTGAATGCAGGAGAGAAGCCAGGCAATTAAGCTTGTGCTAGGTTCAAGGGAGGATGAGAGGAGCGATTGGGAGATTCAGAAAGTTCTTGAAGGAGTGATGAACAAACTAATTTATTGAAAGAATATTTACTTGGAGATCATTGGGATAATTCACTTGGATTACTTATTTGGAGGATTATACGATTATTTATTTGAGCGTTGATCGAGTTGAATCATTCCATTTGTAATAGAATCTTATTTTGCTATTTCGACTCAATTTCCAGTATATTTCCATCATTGGTATACTAAATAGTATATACCCACTTATCTGCACAACGATCTGCATCGGGAAGAGAAAGAGAAAAGAGCGGCAATGGAAGTAGAACACTGTTTCACTCCCGTACCCAGTAATTCATTTGTGAGTTGAGGGTTTACGATTTTTACAAGATGCTTCTCCCGTCTGTGTATTTGAAATTTGAATGTATATTTATATCCACGAGAGATGAAAGTGCCGAGCGACCGTCTTCCCTATCTAACACCACTAGAGCGCAGATTGTTTGCTCCCTCATCTCTCGTGAATACCATTATATGAGGTGTTGATTGGAACCCCATCCCTGCTCTAAGATGAACCAAGTACAGTAAACCCTCATTAATCCAAACTAGGTTAATCCGAAATTTGACATATTTCGAACTTGAGCCAGTCCCCGGCCGAAGGTAAAGGCATTTCAATGTTAATTAATATAGTTATTCTGAATTTTAGCTAATCCGTAATTCAAACTAATATTTCAACCATTCAATTGCTTCATCACTGATTTCGGATTGGATAATTCGAAGTAGTTAGAGTGAATTCCCGGAATTGATCATTATTTTCCCAATTTCCATATTTTGTATTTGACGAGTAACCAACAAGCCAAAGGCAGCTCAGCTGTTCGTTGCTTTGAGTGTGCTATCTGAATGCGCTCTGAGCTTCTGACCTTGACTAAATACGACGAGTACGTGATTTATGGTTAGCTCGGAACACTCATTCGTCAATAACACTCAGGACGGCCGAGGGCCAATGGAAGCGGGCTGTATAACGATTGTCCGTTGTCGGTTAGTCAAGTATATACGCTCTCACGATTCACACAAAAGCGATTTTTCTCGCACGTGTGGCATAGCTTTCTCTCGCGCGCAATACGAAATTGCTTCAATTCTAACCGGGAAGTGTGATAATTTTCGCGGAAAAGGAGTCGTTTGGTTAATCCTAATTTTTTCAAATCCATATAAATTTTTGGGGTCCCTTGCATTTCGGATTGATGAGGTTTTACTGTACCGCGTTGCTGGTCTACGATGGGGTTTAGCTCCTCCATGGTTTGGAGATTGCAAGGCCCTACTTTGGAACAAATTAATCGGTAGCTCCTGCTGTACAACTAATGTACGATCAAGGTGGCTGATCCATACTATAGCAGTGTCTAGCCCAAGATCCCAAGATGTATTGAGGTTACGTGGTGGCTTGACTGTCAAAACTGTTTCATTTCATGAGTACTGTAATTTAACTTACAGATCGCTGCTCCACCTAGTTTAAAATTTGAAACTATGCATCATGCATCCTGCATAAAATGGAGGCATATAGAATATTGGCATCTAAGATGCGGTAGAAAAGAAAGAATGCACTAAGCTTATAGAAGAGGATATTTATTATTTAATGCTAGTGCAATTAAAAATAAATACAATATAAATTCATATTTGTTTGGGGCATGCTGACTTCTCTCACGATTTTAATTTCATATATCAAACATCTAGATATAAGTTATGCTGGGCTTCCATACCTGCGTTATTCGGATTGCGAATTCGCTAAGCGGTTTTCTAAGCCACCATGATGATAAAACGACCAATCACTAACAAAAGTTACGCGATTTCTGATTGTTGAGCTCGCCTCAATTCGACTGCCTTGCAAAAGCGAAACGCAAATCGCGTTCATGGAAGGCCAGCATTACTTGTAATATAACTTGCATTATTAACTTATTATGAATCACTTCACAATTCAATAATGCATAAATCTGACCTCACTATCTCAATTTCCTGTTATGAGAGACTGTTTGCAGACATCTGAGCAATCGTAAACATAATTCTGCATGTATTTGTAAACAAAGTGAGTTCCTTGTATCACTTCTAGATGACTCACGATTGGGAGGTTCAGAGATTTGGACTGTAAATTGGTACATATTTTTCACGATGGTGGGATGGAGTGTTGAACTACCATGAGATAGCAGCCGACCAATGCAACCATCAATACATTGGTCTAGCAGCTAGCCTATTATTTCTCTGATCTTTTTCAGACAAATCTTTGTTAAATGCTGGACGAAACGGAAAAGAAAAGAATGGATGACATACATTAAAGAAGTTGCAGCTAACCAAGGTGAGTAGTATTTTGCCTGCATTACTCGGCGTTTTATTGTTTGTTGTTTCCATCAGTAGTATACGTGTGAGATGTTCATACTTGTACTCGGCACTTGTCTAGCAAGTCATCGCAAGTTTGAATCCTGTATTGAACATGGTATTCTGTCATTGTGTATCGACTTCTTCATGCCTTGAAAGTTGAAATATCGTAGCTGTCGGAGGTGTGGAGACGAATTAGTTTGGCTGACGATAATTTTAGTAATGGCGAATTTTTTTTTTTTCAACTGCATTATGCCTAATTGCCTATTGTGTGATTGATAACAAAAAACTTGAAGCCACGAAACCATCTGGAACAAAGCAATTGAGCAGTATAAAGCAGCTCTTAGCATGTAATCTGCAAAACATCTGTTCTGACTTGTCGTGTTTGTCAAGTTTGCTGCTTGTGTTCGTGCAGCTCGAGACTTCACTCAAATCAATCGCCATCACGCTTTTGCGCCGGAACGAGTGAACGTGTCCGCCGGCTGGTTTGTTGATGGTGCAAGTTATATGGCAGCGGTAGCTGACGGGCTAAATATGGCCAAAGAAGAGATCTTTATTGCCGACTGGTGGCTCAGTCCCGAGATATATATGAAGAGGACCATTAACGATGGCGGTGACCGGTGGCGGCTAGACGAGATTCTACATAGAAAAGCAGTATGTGCATGAACTTTACTAGGCTTAGATATCTGTATAGACCTATATAAATATCTCTTTTGAACTTTTTCTGGAAATATTGAATAAGACTTTTCATGGTACCGGTATTGAAAGTTTATAAACATGTGTGGATTGCTTTGCGAAACACCATGAAAAAAGGGAAGTAATGCACTCTCAGTAATCATATCAAACAGTGTTCATGAATGTCGCCAGTAGTCGTTATCTGATTGCAAGTAGTTACGTGTCACATGTAGAGTAGCTGTTGGTTTGTACTTATTACCGGCAAATAGCAATTACCGAGACGCGTGGCCGAGTAGTAACATACTGAACCATCATTCGGAAGACCGGGGTTCGATTCCCTCCATGGTCGACCATTCTGACAGGGGTTTTTCGTGGTTTCCTTCTGTCGTTCAGGTTGATACTGGGATTGTTCCTTAACAACAGGCCACGACCGACTCCTTCCTACCATCCAAAACACCTAATAAAACAACATTTCATCTCATCATCCCAACATCTCATTCATCATCCACCGACGCCAATAGATCGTAGCCATCAGTATAGTGCATCGTTAAAACCCATAATAAAAAAAAAAAAGAAATAGCAATTGATCGAATAGGTTTCAATTTTATAGTGATGCATTAAATCGAGATGTATTTTTTTTTTCATATACATGACCATGAATCATACAATTTGTCCCTCGGATCTGTCATTTTTGCATCGTGACTAGAAACGAAATTCACATTTTCATGTTCATAACCACGAAATATTGGTTTTCACTTGATATCAATGCGAAATGACAGTTATTCGATAGTCTATATTTTTTATATTTTTCTGTTATGAAATGAAATATTTTCAGACAGTGTTCTTAATTATGCTGAATGTTCATTATTCATTAATAAGTAAAATCCAACAGAAAAAACATTGAATCCAGGCTTGGCATGCATTAGTCATCATTCATCAATATTAACTCATCAATGACAAGTATCTCATCTCCAGGTATGAGGAATACAACCTTGAATATTTCCACAAGTGGAAATTGCAAGTCTTTTTGTCTCCAAAGGCTACTTTATAACTCTTAATTCCAAGAGTGTTTCGTTCAATACATGCATAATAAATGTAGTGTTTACTATTAAAGTATTTTTTCATCTGCTGGTTCCAAACAAAGAGCCATTGTAAACAGCTGGTAGAAGGCCCCACGGCACTAGACCACCACTATAACATTGAAAAAAGGTCAAAAAATAATTGCTGTACAGCAGTCCGACCAAGAATATTTGCTAATTAAGATTACAAACTGTGTTTGTTTTCAACGTCAATTTCAGTTTCCCCTTGTCTCAAAGTTTCATCTACAATCTATGTATTTTTTATGACTTTTATCGGTGATTTTTCAATGTCCAAATAGGTAATAAATGGTTGGTACGCTCCCGTATATTATTCTGTCTATTCAAGTAGTACAGTAGACCCTTGTTAATCCAAACTTGGTTAATCTCCAAAATTTGACATATTTCAAACTTGAAGTCGGTCCCCGACCGAAGGTATAGGCATTTCAATGTTAATTAATATGGTTAATCCGAATTCCAACTAAACCGTAATTTGAACTAATACTTTGAGTTCACCCTTTGATTGCTTTAACACTGTTTTCGAATTGGATAATTCGAAATAGTTTGAGTGAATTTCTTGAATCAATCATTATTCTCACAATTTCCACCTTTTTTAGTTGACGCCGAGTAAGAATAGGCCGAAGCATGTTGAGCTTTGTGTGTGTTATCCGACCGAGCCGGTCTGACCTTGACGAACACAACACCAAATGACAACACTATGTTGGTCTCGAAACGTTCGTTTGTCACACCATCGACTCGGGACGGCCGAGCGCCAATAGAAGGGGGTCTAGCAACAGTTTCTATGTATCAGACGATTGCATAGCTTCCTCTCGCGCGTAATATGAAATTGAATAAATTCTGAGCGGGATGATGATTTTCGTGGAACAAAAGTTTTTTGCTTAATCCAAATTTTTATAAATCAGAATCATTTTTTTGGGTCCCTCCCATTTCAGACTAATGAGGGTTCACTGTATCAACCTTTGAACCTGAACTACCCATCGTAATAACATTTGCTATAATTTTTCCATTTAATTTAATTTCCCAAATCCAAATATTATACAGTGAAACCTCAATGCATCGTTCCTGGATCCATTGTTTTCCTGCTTGTATCATTCATTTTTTCTCACCCCACTCCCATATAACCATTGCTGAATTTTCTTGGATGGATCGTTTTCCTGCATGGATGGTTTTATTTTCCTGGTCCCTTGAGAAATGATGAATAGAGGTTTCACTGTAGCTCGAAAAATCTTTTTTATACTTTTGTGTATTTTGAATCAATGAGGTATTCCTGTAATACCATAACTACAGGTAGCACATACTTACCTAATTCACTAATTCACGTATCTTTCCAAAATCAGTGTACCCCCAAAAGTACTAATTAGACACATGTGATTATCATCTGATATCATCCCTATGGAGCAAAATCTTCGATTCATAAAACGACCATAAAACAAACTTTCAGATTTCAGAAACGAAATTGTATGATTTATAAAACCATAAAATCTGAACCCTACTGATTTAGCATGAAAATTACTAAACTACTTCAATCGAAAATCTGGAGTACCAGATGTGTAATTGTATAAATGTTTATTCAAAAAATGTTTGCTTGTCCTTTAGGAAGAAGGCATCAAAATTTTCATCTTGTTGTACAAAGAAGTGGAGTTGGCACTGGGTATTAACAGCTACTACAGTAAACTGCGGCTGGCATCTCGCCACCAGAACATCAAGGTGTTGCGCCACCCAGACCACGCCAAGGCTGGCGTCTTCCTGTGGGCCCATCACGAGAAGATTGTTGTCATTGACCAATCGCAAGCATTCCTCGGTGGCATCGACATCTGTTATGGACGCTGGGATACTCATAAACACAGGTACATGAACAAGACAAGGGACATACGTGCTGTATTGGAATCACACACCAGCACTTCTGAGCTGCCATCGGGCACATTGTATAAACGTAAAGCAATTGTTGTGTACGTTCATTGGTTTTGAATAATTAAAATAACGTAGTAAGATTGCCCTTGTGGTGCCCTGTCCAAACAATCCCACATTTCAACCATGCCTTAATTGGGGAACAATGATTTTGGATCAAGTTTCGATGATGTTAAAAAAAAAATTCATTGGTGAACTTTGTCGAAAATTGCAGAATATTATTCTCTTTTTATAGTTTTTATTATAAATTACTAAGGTCGTGTAACGCTTGATTTTTTAAGTTCGAGTTCAAATGCTCTCTTTCATCTCTTCTCTTTTTCAAAGAAATAGTAGATTATACCACGATATAAGTTATTTTATAATTTATACGATTCCACTAACATTTATTCTTCATGTCTATACATTGCTTCAAGTTTTATGGTGTTCCAACATTTTATTCCATTTTCATATAATGAAATTAACATTGTTGTGCTTCTCATTGTGTACAGTATTTATATATGTAGTTGTTGTCTTATTCTAGATTGACTGACCTGGGTCATGCAGTACCGTCGCATGTGCTGGGACAATTTTTACCGCTGAGCCAGAAACAAACTTCGAGCCAGCCCATGATCTCAAACAACCCGTCCAGTTCCATTCTCCAGCTAGCTCGGGCAACAAACCTGGTGGGGGTGGGGGTAGTCACCACTTCCAGAGAGCCCCCCACGCCCTCGTCTCTGCCTCAACTCCAGCCGGGCGACAAACTCATCATCAGCAACGGAGACGTAGAAGAGACTATGAAGTGTGACACGCCGAAAACTCGACGCAGAAACTTGCTGGCAAAAATGAAGGAGAGAACAGATCGTGGGAAAGAGTGGATCAACAAAAAGCTAAATCCGTCGGATGATGAAGAAGAAGACGAAAAAAAGAAAGAGGAGGAGAATAATGAAGCCAAAAATTGGGTGAATAAGTTATTGGAAGAAAATGGAGATGATGAACAAGGAAAGTGAGTGAGCCCCACCTTATTTGTTGCTTTATACTACAGTAAATCCTAGGGTGTGCAAGTCCTTTTGTTTCGAGTTTGAGTCGAGTCTAAATAAGGTTCACGAGTCTCGCGTCGAGTCCGAGTCGTTACCAAAATAATAAATGAAATTCAAACTAGTTTTTGATGTCCACACAAACCTAACTCTACAAACCTTACCATCCCTGACAACTCGTACCTGAATCATCATGGAAAATTTCTAGAAACCTAAGAAAGTTGACCTGACACAACCCTAAAACAGATTGGCAAGGCTCACCATTATTTACCAACAGAAGAATGGAACAGTTAGACATACCCCAAGTTCAACTTGTGTTATTTCCACTTGAAAATCAATAATTCCATTGCTAGGCTATCACAATACGGTATTACAAGGGAAAAGTACCGATATTTTCATGCTATTTCAACCCAGTCAAATCATAATTAGTCTAAATAATGAATTAATAAAGTCATTAGAAATATGGCAGTGTGATTTTGTATGTAACAATGGCGTCTTGGCATTTCATGACTATTCACAGAATTTAGAGTGCAAAAACTAAGAAATGAAACAAAATTGGCTAGAATAGAAATAACCATCACTTTTTAGATTATCAACGCCTTATTATTATTATTATTATGATTATTAACTCTTGCAGTTGCACATAGATGCGCGGTGGCAAGCCGGCACAGTAGCTGAGTGGTTAGCGCAGTTGCTTCATGTGACCCGGGAGGTGAAGGGTCATATCGGACCCGGTTGGATCCCCGCCACTGTCCATCTTTACAGGGGTTTTACGTGGTTTCCCTCTGTAGTCTAGGCCAATGCCGGGATGGCTCCCACAATATAGGCCACGACCGCTTCCTTCCCACTATCCTTCTCATTACCCATAAAACCTTCATCTCATCATCCCATCATCTCATTAATCATTCATCCGACGCCAATAGATCTCAGTCATCATTACAGTGCGTCGTTAAAACCCAATATAAAAAAAAAGGATTTTCAAACAGTTTTTCAAAGTTGTTCTCAAAATACAAAGTAGTTGCCTTATTCATTTCTTAAAGAGCTATGCAAGAAGGGCTTTGCCATTTGAACTTACCAGCAAATGAGATCACTCATTGAGAAGCAGCCAATAAGAAGAAAACATCCAAGTTTTGAAATAGATGGCAGACTTAAAGTTGAAAGTGTTGAAGTTCATTAGTTTTAAATAATCAAAATGGGGTGGTAAGATCGCCCTTGTGGTGCCCCATCCAAACGATCCTATCTTTCATCCATAGCCTTAATTGGGAAACAATGATTTTGTATCAAGTTTCGATGTTATTAAAAAAAAAAAAGACTTAAAGACTCGACTTTGACTCGCAAATCGAGTCTAATATGTTTTCAACTGGTCCGAGTGTGATTTTGGCAGAGACTCGTACTGTGTATCTGATGGACTCGCACACCCCTAGTGAATCGTAATTATTTTGATCTCGATTAATTCCCAATTCACCATACCTCGAATCAAACTTGGTTCCCAACCCCAGGTATAGAGAATACAATGTTGAATATTACGATAATTCAAAATTAGAATAATTCATAATTCAAGCTGTTTTTGACCCCCATCCTCCACCAATCTAGAATAAAAAATATTCTGTCGCTCAATCCACATCTACAGACCTTGGATTACTTCAAACGTTTGAAAACCCTACTAGCTGCCTGTTGATATATGCCACTGGAGTTCCAAACAATTGTGTTACTGCCTTCCTATTTTATTCATCACTCATTTTAATCGTTTTAAATTCATTGGTGACACTTGTTGCTTAGATTCAATTGGTTTCATAATACCGTATTTACACGCATATAAGCCGCACCCACCGGCTTATACGACGCACCCACCGGCTTATAAGACGCACCCCCACTTTTCAGGATCTATTTTTGGTAACCTTTTTGTTTACTTATATAAGACGCAGTATCATATCCCACACTAACACTGACGGCCGGCAGTCCTGCTTAGCAATCAGTGACCTTGCTTAAATAACAGCAGCCATGTGGCTTACACAGGGAGAGAGAGAGAGACGGAGAGAGGAAAGGTTGTACCGAACGCGCAACAAATTCGCGCAACAACGCATTGACAACTGTCCGTGCATCATTCCGTGACCTTGCCTCAGCAGCCGCCCATGTAGCTTAAACAGGGAGAGAGAGAGAGAGAGAGAGAGAGAGAGAGAGAGAGAGAGAGAGAGAGAGAGAGAGAGAGAGAGAGAGAGAGAGAGAGAGAGAGAGAGAGAGAGAGAGAGAGAGAGAGAGAGAGAGAGAGAGAGAGAGAGAGAGAGAGAGAGAGAGACGGAGAGACGAAAGGTACCGAACACGCAACAAGTTCGCGCATCAGCGCATTGACGACTGTCCGTGCATCTATCAGTGACCTTGAAACCATGTGGCTTACACAGGGAGAGAGTGAGACGGAGAGAGGAAAGGTTGTACCGAACGCGCAGCAGCGCATTGACAATAGTCCGTGCATCAAATCTGACGACGATTGCGGGTTCGCCGTATGCTCTCACATTGGACGACCGGCAGTGTCTCACGGGAACTGTTTTTATCGCAAAATGTGACGTTTTTCTCTCACTTACCTTTATAAGATGCATGAGACTTTTTGATGACTTAAAAATGGAGAAAAAGTGCGTCTTATATGCGTGTAAATACGGTAGCTTCGATTGATTTTGAAAAATTATATTAAACATGCGTTTTCTTCGTTATTTCCCAACCGTATGTTGTAAAAATCACTGAAAATGTATATGAAAGTTTTTTTACATAATTATTCAGTAAAAATTTCAAAACATATGAAAAATTTTGTTCTTTCAAGTTTTCCCCTCTCAGTTGTTCTCATAAGAATGTTCTAAACTTTCCAAAAACTTTCCCAAAAAACTTTCATCCAATTTTTCTAAAAAAAAAACAACTCAACTGATTCTACCAACATGCAAAAAAAAGTTTCAAGTCGATTGACCTTTAATCCTGACCTATATGCCGTGAAAAAAAAACAAAAAAATTAAACAAAGCCCATTTTTTTTCGGTATATGGAATGGAAGTGTTTGCTACGCTCATCTAATTATATTACTGCTGAATCATTGTTTTGTTTCTACCGACACATACAATAGGTTTATAGGCCTAAATGCAGTGTTTACTATTCAATTTTTTTTTTGTCTTGGGCGATGACATTTAAATATCTCATCTGTTCCAAACAGAGAACCATTGTTGTTGCTTGTAACTTGGGAGCAGCTGGTAGATGGCCCCACGGCACTGGACCACCATTATTAATTTATTTTTATTACATTGAAAATAAAAATTGAAAAATAGAATACTGTGCCAGGAACATTTTCTCCCCAAGATTACAAACTGTTTCTGTTTTAAACTTCAATTTCAGTTTTCCCTCGTCTCAACATCATATCTACTGTCCATAAATGTTTTATTGGTGACTTCTTAACGCCAAAAATACGTAATAAAATTGTCGGTGCGTGTCGAATATTGCATGGTCTATTGACAAATTTGACATAGTATCTAATCCCCTGCGTGTTCGGGTCATTTCGGTTATGTTCGGCTCTAGTCATCAGCCGACTACTGGCAACAGCTGTGTACAGCGTTATTTTACTTTGAACCTTATTACCCTAATAACATTTAAGCCTATCGCAGTTTTTGTTTTTTCGTTATTAAAATTTTTCAAATTCAAACTTCTTCTATTATACCCCTCTGAGTTCTGAATTAATGTGGGTTACGGTATTAATTGATAGACTTCATTGTTCGAGTGCTTACCGTCTTTCCGTGTCTGTGGCTTTATATATGCCTGTCTTGGTCTGCAAGAACAGTTACCAGATGATGCAATGTAAATATGATGACCGAAAGCCAAACTGTACACAGCTAGTTTTTCAATACTTTCAGTGAACCAATCATTATTTAAAACTCAAATTTAGCTTTCAAATGTCCTTGGTTATTTGAGTAGGTCCAGTTGTAGTAATAAAAAGAATGCATAAAGATAGGACAGGCATTGAGACAATCTCATTCCAATGTGTAGTCAACCATGCTCCGAATCAAGTACGTGTATTTTATCAATATTCTGTAGCGACGTAAACATAAATTTTTTATTCAGCAACAACAAAATGATCAATTTTATGTTTTGAAGATACGCTCTAGAGAATTAGCGGCTTGAAAGTTTGCACGCCTAGTAGAGAGACGCCTGCGGCCTCTTGAATAAATGTACTAAAATGTGAAAACACACATTTTCTTTCTTGCTTTTTTTTTTGCATTTTCACTTTAAAATATGTGTTATTAATTATTATTCCCACCATGATTGACCATCCTGACAGGGGTTTTACATGGTTTCCCTCTTTTGTTCAGGTCAATACTGGGATAGTTTCTTAACAACAGGCCACTACCAACTACTCCCCCTATCCAAAAACACCTTATAAAATAACCTTTCATCTCATCATCCCACCATCTCACATATCATTCACCGACGCCAATAGATTGTAGTCATCAGTACTGTGCGTCGTTGAACCCAATGTGAAGAAAAAAAATGTATATCATTCATTTTAAGCTCTCATATCACTAACTCTCATCTGTTTTATCTAACCTTATGTGTATTGAAATATGTGAATTTTAAAAAAAGAAAATAAACAGGGTACATAGGCCCTAAATCGAATATTTGGTTATTCCAGATTTCGTGGGTCTACGTGCAGTACAACAGACGAGACACTGAGCAATGCTTCCGGGGCGGAAGTGAGCCGTGGCGTGGTAACGACTGCCCCAAATAGCCCCAAACTTCAACCAAACACCATCGATACTATTGACTGTTTATCGAAGGTAAACTATCAAAGCTCTACAACTCCTTCCACCCTTTGATTCCTGTTTGTGTGCTGTTGGTAATGGTCATAATTTCGTACAGAAACCCCTCATTATTTCGAACTCGATCAATTCGAAATTTGTCATACATCGAAAGAAAGTAGGTTTCTAACTCCAGGTTATTCCTAGGAAATAGAATGTTGAATATTTCGGTTATTCGAAATTTGGACAATTGGTGATTCAAACTCTTTTTGTCCCTCAATCACTGATATAAAACTAAAATGATTCTCTAATTCAAAGTGTTTTTTCTGACACATAGGCCTACAAAATAAATGCGGTGTTTGCTTTTTTTTTCCATCTTCGCAATGACATTAATTTTATATCTTGTCTGTTCCAAACATCGAAGTATTGTTGTTGAGCACATGTTGTCAAGTTTCGAGTAGATGGTATGACTTCACGGCACTAGACGTTGAAAATAAAAGTTTAGAAAATGAAATGCGTCGAAAATATTCTCTCCCAAAGATTATGAACTGTGTTTGTTTTGACCTTCAATTTCAGTTTTCCTCTCGTCCCAACTTCTCATCTACAGTCCACTTATGTTTTATTGGAGATTTCCCAACGCCCAAAGTACATAATGAAATTGTTGGTACACAACCGTATACTGCGCAGTCTATTGACATAGTATCTGGTACCACGCATCTTCAAGTCACTTCTGTTGCGTTCGGTACTAGCGCATCTGGTGATGGGATATTAGCAACACGCGAGAAGCTGTCAACAGCGTTGTTTCGACAATTGAGCGTGAATGCATCCTAATAACATTTACCGTATTCATTTTAATTTTAAAATCGGTAATTCTTCAAACTTTTTCAACTCCTATGAGTTTTGAATTGTTGAGGGTATACTGTTGGCTATATAGAAACTTTGCATCAGGTTGACCATTGTTCTCAGCCCCTGATATGCTGTGTATTGTTTCAATGCTGTTATGTGTTATTCTAGATCTTGTGTAGGCCTACATTCAATTGAGTGAAGATGTAATTCTAATCACTTGCTTTTTTATCATCATCACATAATTAGATGAGCGTAGTGGAAATTTCTATTCCACATAACGAGAAAAACAGGGTTGGTTACTTATTAGACCCATGTGGTTTTTTTACTCAGCATACAGGTTAGACAAAGTAACCAATCGGCTTGAAAGTTTTGTGGACATTGATGATATTGGAGTTGTTCTCAATTGTTTTTGAGAAAATTGGTTCAACTGTTTTTCAAGAAAAATTGGAAAATTTGGAAATGAATTGAATTTTCAATTTTTTCATTCTATCCAATTGAAATTAAATTCTCATGTGATGTTCATATTGTTTCAATGTACCTACATGTTTCTACCCAGTTGAAAAAAAAAATGTAGATCGGTCATTTTTAAGAAAATTAATTATTATATGGAGATAACTTCAAATATTGGGCTTAAAGCATATACGGTAACCTGTTGATCAGCAGGTTGGGTTGAATTAAACTATGGCTATAAGCTAGGTTTGATAGTTTCCCAGTCGAGCCGTGTATATCGCTTTTGATTACTTTTCACGTGGAAATTTCAATTTGCTCATCTGACAATGCACATGATACGTTTTCCTAAAATAAGTGCACAGGAGAAGGAGGAGGTGTGAGACGGTTGAAGGAAGGGGACCATGACTATTACTGCGTAGACCTATACTATATTAATGAAAGTATATTATTGTGCTGCTGCTTATATATTCTTCTGGGTATTACCTATTCTGATGTAGTTTGAGTGAAATCCACCACATAGCACCACTTTCTTTATTGAGAAAAGTTTGAAAAGATGTTTTTTTTACCTTTTTTTCCTGGAAGTTTTTGGTTTGTACTCTGACAAACTTATCTGTTGAAGGTAAATATGCCATTTACTGAAAGCTCTATTATTTGTCTTCATTTCATTAAATTTATAGTCGTTTCACTTATAATCAAAATAAGTAACATGGATATAACTGCAAATCTGTGTATGGTGGAGAAATGGGACAGCATGCAGGGGGGAGACACCGCTCACTATTTTGAGATTTTGTTTGATTTTTAGTTCAGTGTGGAGGGTTGGAACAGTGTGGAACGATCATTAGACCAAGTATTAGCAGTTTTCTTACTTTTAAAAACGCAATTAATTTGAATTTCATTAGTATTTGAGGTCTTATATAATTTTTAATGCTATTTGCAACCATCTCCATTTGATCAGAAAACAACTGCGAGGAATCGAAGGATCTATCGTTCGAGTTTGATTTCACCAAGTACAAAATGACTGTGATTCTCTTGTATATTACCAGTTCTAGCTGTGACCACTCTCCAATTACGTACTTTTTTTTAAGAATATACAATTTTTAAATTGAACATGCAGATACTTTTATATGTATCGGTGTATAGATCTACACAGGCCTATATGTAGGCCGGCCCCGTGGCTCAGTCAACTACTGCACTGCGTTAGGAACTGAAGACAGCTGCGTTAGGAACTGAAGACAGGTCGGGCATGGTTTCAGAATCCCGCATAAAGCATGGGTTTTTGTAAACGCCCTTTCGCCTGTCATCACTTCATCATTTCATTATCACCCACTCATTCCTACCAACATATAACCATTGAAACTCAAGGGTATAACCCAGCTGTTTGTGAGGTCTTTAAGCAGCGTATATGTATTATGTAGGCCTGTACATCTACATATAAAAGTCTATATAGCCTATTTATATTATATAATGCCATGAATGAGTCTATAGCATAATAAGCATGTAGCTTAGTTATAAGTCTATAAATAAAGTATATATAGGCATAGCCTATAGACTATATATACTAGCACTAGGCACATTGTCCCACTCCTCCCCATATGGTTTCACAGTTCTCCCCATCCCTAGGAGAATTCGACAGTAGCAGACATGTTTTGAATAATTTATATCAAATAAACCTTGTGTTTGATAACTACTACTATATTAATTCTGAATAAGGAGCATAGCTTGAATTATACAGTAAACAAAACAGAATAGCAAAAGATACCAATTTGACCGAGCATTAAAATATTATTCAAAAAAAGTTCCACACCTCCTTCTCGCCTATATACCACATACGCCATCTTTTCTGTTAGATTCAGAAGCTGTGGATTGGCAAAGATTACGTGAACTTCATCGTGAAGGATTTCACCAACCTAGACCTGCCTTACGTGGACCTGGTGGACCGCGGCACAACTCCTCGAATGCCATGGCACGACATCGGCGCCGTGGTTCACGGTTCTGCAGCTAGAGACGTGGCAAGGCACTTCATCCAGCGCTGGAACGCGGTCAAGGTCAGCCAGTTACGTTTATACATCTGATGACTGTTGAATCAACACTCATTTCCAAGTTTCTGTTATATTTTTTTCATTCCTCATTTAATATGATAACTTCAATCTATTGGCATCAGATGATTGATTAATGAGATGAAGATTACTTAGGTAATGGGGAGGATAGTGGGAAGGAAGCGGTTGTGCTTATATTGTAGGAACCATCCCAGCATTAGCCAAGACCACAGACTACAGAGGGAAACCATGAAAAATCCCCTTAAAGATGGACGGTGGCAGGGATCAAACTGGGTCCTTATTCCCCTCACCTACCGGATCACGTGAAGCGAGTGTGTTAACCATGTCGCTGCATGTGCCGGTTTTTCCATTTATATATATCTATACTGAAGATTCTGTCTTACACATAAGATTGCATGGGGTACAGAATGGGTGAAAATAAATTATTTAAAAATATAGAATTAAAGAGAGCAACATATTTGAAAGAATCATGGTATAACAATAATATAATGACAAAAATAATAATGGAAATGTTTTTTTATTCTGAACATATCAAGGTACATACATGTAGGCCTACAGTATATATTAGTATGAATATAAAGACTCGAAAAGAAAATTTTATACATTTTGCAAGAAAAGGAAAAACGGAAATTGCAGTTGATTAAATCAAAGACTGGCGCATGTAGCTGAGTGGGTAACGCACATCCTTCATGTGACCCGGGAGGCAGTGGGCATATCAAACCCGGTTCAATCCCTGCCACCGTCCATCTTTACAGGTTTTTTTTATGGTTTCGCTCTGTAGGCTAGGCTAATGCCGGGATGGTTCCCACAATATAGGCCACAATCGCTTCCTTCCCACTATCCTTCCCATTACCCATAAAAACCTTCATCTCATCATCACATCATCTCATTAATCATTCATCTGATGCCAATAGATCTTGGTCATCATTACAGTGTGTCATTAAAACCCAATATATATATTAGGGTTGGGCGAACCTTGATTTTTGCCACAAACCGAACCTCGAACCGAACCTTTTTTTTTCTTTTTTTTTTCAGACCTACCGTAAATATAACAGACAGATTCGGTGTCAGACCCATATGGAACAGAAATGTAACTCAGTCATAATAGGGTACAGACCAGCCAAGAATACAAGCCAAGTACATCCAACCAAAGTACTAGGCCTAGTTTCAGTGGTAGGCCTGAAGTAGATTCGTAAGACAGACTGGGTCTGGGTATATTTATATATATATATATATATATATATATATATATATATATATATATATATATATATATATATATATATATATATATATATATATATATATATATATATATATATATATATATAAATAAATATCTATATATCTATCTATATATCTATATATCTATATATCTATCCATCTATCTATATATCTATATATCTATATATCTATATATCTATATATCTATATACTGTATCTATATATCTATACAGTCTTGACCAAACAAGTAATTACCTATTAAAAATGAATAATTATCAGTAGTTATTCAATTACTTCCAGTTACTCATTGTCCTCATTGAATGTAGCATTTCTAGTCAAACAAGGATATTTACTTGATAACGGCAGGTGTTCAAGTCGAGCGCGATCGTTCGTATGGCCAATCGCTCGCCGAGTAACGTACTAGTGCATGTGTTTGATCAAAATTTTTCAAATTGGTGTCAACCTAATTGATTTCTAGAGTAAGCAGATGAAAAAAATTGAATTGAAATTTTAAAAACTATGGTCGTGAAAGTTTGGTCTTGAAAGCTAACCCACTTGGCGGACACTTGTAGACTCGTAATAAGCTTAATTTAATATAACATTGTTACACAATTTACTGCATAGTATCACCCCAAATAACCAGGCTGTTGATGTTTGTTCAGCAAACAGTTATCTATCTCAAATTCTTACTGTTATTACTGCAGGCCTATATATTCTTCTAATACAATTTTCATTGAAATTTATTTGACTTTGTTGATAGGGATACCATAATAGTGTATAGTATTGTCTGTGGCTTCGTTTTTATTCGTCATTCTCATTCGTCATTTCAGCTTGAGAAAGCAAGGCTGAATCCGTTGTACCCGAATTTACTGCCTAAATCGTATACAGGTGCTGCAAATGAAGTTGTTCTTGGCAAGAACATTTACCAAGTGAACTGCCAGGTACGTTCTTACTTCTTATTTTGCTGCACATGCTTGCACCACTGCGTAGTTGATCTATGTGATATTTTCATTGGTAGGTCATAAAGTCTTTATCATCTTTAGATTAACCCTGTGCTCAGAGATTTATTGTTAGTCTGAATTTTCAAGTTGAACGACATTTTTAATATATTTTTTAAAACAGTCACAGTCTGAATTCAAAATGTCAGGAATTGGTCAGGTTTACTTGAATTAATGCTATATATTTTTGTAATTAAATAGCTCATTTGAGAACAAGAAATGTGGTATCATATTTCTTGTTGAAATCCTATTTTTGTAGGGTATTTTCATTAATTCCTCCCCTTACGTAATTCGATGATGATACCATAGAATGAACATTCAGGAAAGTTCCTTATAGCTTAACAGCCAACTGCTGCGCGAATGAGGTGACCGTTGTATCCAGATAAGCTGTAGTTGAACATCTAATATGCTCGCAGTGCTACTTTAAGAAAAATCTGTTCTTTACTGCGCTCTCTCTCACTCTTGTCTGTTGACTGTAAATACGCGTGGTCCAAGGATTACTTATTTTAATTGTTCTCGCAATAGCCGTTGGCATAAGGATTCGGATGTCTGGCGACTAGCGATACAGAGATTAGATGTTGGACTATACGACTAACCTTCAAAAACAAATGAAAAGGATTTAACGTGGGCTATAATACTCTTCACCAACTCTTGTATTATATGGTGATACCTTGTTTTTGATTGTTTGTCTTCAATATGTCGAGTGTTCTGTGTTAGATCTTAAGGTCGGCATCTGGGTGGAGTACGGGTTTCCTCGACTCCACCGATACGTGGGAGGAGAGTATACATGAGGCTTACATCGCAGCTATTGGCTCAGCCAAGCACTACGTTTACATCGAGAATCAGTTCTTCATCTCGCTTGCGTTCCAGTCACCACTTGTCCGGAATCAAGTTGCGGAATCGTTGTACAAGAGAATCATCAGGGCACACAAGTACGTACTCACAACTCCAGCGCTAAATGTTCAGAATTCAACTATTCTTCCTAATTGAATGTTCTCAACCTAGACTTTGATTCAATACAATTTTTTCTCATCAACATCGAAACTTGATACGGAATCATTGTCCCCCAATTAAGGCTATAGATGAAAGATAGGATTGTGTGGACACCTCAAGGCGATCTCACCACCCCAAGAATAATTAAAATAAGATGACTTTCAATTTTTTCAAGTCAACTTTTTTTTACCATCCTGACAGAATTTTTTTGTGGGTTTCCCTATAATGTTCAGGTCAATACTGGGATGGTTCCCTAACAACAGGCCATAACCAACTCCTTCCCACTACCCCAAAACACCTAACAAAATAACCTTGCATCTCATCATCCCATCATTTCATATATCAGCATCAACATCAGTAGATCTTGGTCATCAGTAGCCTATAGTGCATTGTTGAAACCCTATATGAATGAAGATAGGCTATGATGATAATTTCATGGATAGTTGGCATTTCAAACATTCACATTGAGGAGAAAAATCTTGCAACTTCTTATCTTGATCGTCTTTTTTTTTGTTAATCTCAAGTTCTTTTTTTTTCTCCTTTCCTCTTTGTTCTTGTATTTATTATTGCCTAGTATTGATAATTTTGATTTTGATGTTCTTTTAATTTTTTTAATATTCATTTTTTAGTTATTAGGCCCATTATTAATATTGTTATTATTATTATTATTATTATTATTATTATTATTATTAGGTTGTTTAGGTTGTTTATTATTATCATCATTCATTTACATAAAACATAAGGTTCACTTGTCCACAAAGCCATTATCATTATTACTATCAATAATATAGAGTTATATAGGGCCTCTACTTGGAATTCAAGTTCATCTGTTGTATTTATTCTAATCATCTTGTTTTGTATTCATATAATCATTTTGTTTTCCTATTTGTCCCGTTTGTGGCGAGTTATTAATTTTAATAGTAATTGTATTTTTGTTCAACCATTCTAATTATTGGAGAGCTATAAGACCTGTTTCTAGGTTCACTTTTATTTGGGAATGTTTTCATTCGTTACTTCTCTTCATTTAGATTCACTTAATCAGGATACTTTTTTTCCACCTCCTCGTCAATATTTTGTTTATTCTCTGTTCAGTTCAATTTACGAATACATCTTTAGATTGAAGTTCATTTTCAAATTGTCATCTATATAATATTTGTTTTAGACGTGTAATTATTTTCGTTTTGTTTTGTTCTGACCTTGAATATGCTTTTCTACATTCTAAATTATTCTCTGAGTATCACTTCAAATCTAAACACCCTACTTTTTGGCTTTAAACGTATTCCTTTCTTACATCTTAGTCTGAACTTCACATATATTATATATTCTTTGTTATTTTCAACCCACAGATAAGCCTTCCCAGGCTCTGTGGAAAAGAGTTTAATTTTATTTATATATGTATGTTCTATGTTCTTTTGTTCAATAAAAAAAATATATATATATATATACCGGTATATATATAGTTAGCAGTTGCATGGTCAATGAATTGGAGAGAAGAAAAGAAAATGGGGGGCAGTAGGAATGAAGTTCGTGAGGAGCGTAGCAGGAGTGTCGAAAGATGGAGAAGAAGAGAAGCAGATATGGGAGGAATGAAGTGGGAGTGGAATGGTTATCATTCAAAATGGAAATGGAGAGACTTGGGTATATGCAAATGGAAAAGGAGAGACTACCAAGAGCAATGTTCGAGATAGCAGATACAGTGGAGCTAAGAAAAGAGTTGGAAGACTAAGAGAAAGGTGGCAAGAGGGAGTCAAGTTTGGGGTAGTCAATGGAGGAGGAAAATGGGAGGAAGTGGTAGATGAGAGTTGGTGGGAGGATAGAAACGGTGGAGGGAAATCGTTGGAAGAGAAGAAGAAACAGAGGATAGTATTAGTGCAGAAGAGGAGGAAGAAGTCGGAACTGGCAGGAACTGATTGATATAAGAAGGCTGCCCTAGAAAAAGTGGTGGAAACACTCCCTGGCCCAATTATCTGGGTTTGAGAGATGGGCCTATATGTTATTATTATTATTCATTCATACATTTATTTATTCATCCATCTGTTTATTTTCACTTCTTATTATTATTGTAATCATTTTAGTTTGTTCAAGTTCAATTTATGCATTTAAATTATTATTCTTCATTTTTTCTTTCAAATACATTTGTTCTAGTTGAATTTATGAAATTTATATCTCAGCATTCACTTTACCGACTGAGGAAAACCGCAAAATACCATCAGTCAGGATGAAAAATGTTAAAGTTGATGTTAATATATTGAAGACGGAAAAATTTTCCGGGTACAACTCTTCAATCAAGACTCCCTTGAGGGATGGACAAATTTTTAGGGCTCTCCAATTGGTGGGATAATTTAACAGTGATCTACAGGCACCCAAAAAAGAGGCTCACAATCACGAGGTAGGCCTTGAAGTGTTGGACTCGTCAACTAAAACTCGTCGAATAACTGATCTGCTCCTCGGAAAGTTGTTTGGGAAAATCGTCAATAATTGGCGCCGTAATGTAGTTGTAAACTGGTACTCTGTATGATTGGAATTCAGCTAATTCTTCAAGATTGTAATAGAAACTCTACTTCTGATATGTCTTACTTCGTTTGCCAGTACAAAGCTGCCATTAGACAATCCCCATATAATCCTTGATACTTCAACATCACTCGGTGTTGAACAAGTGGTAGGTGTACAAGTAGGTTTACCGCATCTTGTTGTCCCAGCTTGCACAAGGAACACGTGGAACTTGCTTTAACTCTTATTCTATTCAGATGTTTGTATAGAAAATCATGGCCAGTTGTAATCCTGAAGATAACGGCTGCAGTAGAACGACTCAGGGTATTGGAACATATCGTTTGGTCCAGCAGACACTCCTATCTCTTTCCTCTAGCGACATCTTCTTGGGCGTAATTTATAATGATTTTGGATTTGATTTTGAAAATATTTTGTAGGACTACAATAAACCCTCGTTAATCCAAACTTGGTTAATCTGAAATTTGACATATTTCGAACATGTAGCCGGTTCCCGGCTGAAGGTATAGGCATTTCAATGTTAATCAATATGATTAATCCAAATTCCAGCTAAACCATAATTCAAACTAATATTTCGACCCTTCAATTGCTTTCACACTGTTTTCAGATTGTATCATTTGAAATAGTTCGAGTAAATTTCTTGACTTAATAATTATTTTCTCAATTTCTTTCCTCTTTATCTGACGCGTGAGAATAGGCCAAAGCACGTTGAGCTTTGTGTGTGTCATCCAACCGAGTGGTCTGACCTTGAGAGAACACACTATGCTGAGCTCGGAACTTTCGGTGGTCACACCATCGACTCAAGAATGTAGCACCATCACCAATAGAAGCGAGTCTAGTGAGTGGCAGAGCTAGCGGAGTAACCACGATAACTACGATTAACAGTTTCTATATTTCAGCCGGCCGCATAGCTTCCTCTTGCGCACAATACGAAATTGACTAAATTCTAATGAAGAAGAGGAATGGTTTTTGTGAAGAAAGTGTTTTTTAGTTGATCCGAATTTTTATGAATCGAAATCATTTTTTTTTGTCCCTTTCATTTTGGATTAATGAGAGTTTACTGTATATTGACATTGGTGTTGTATGCCGAGTCCGACTCAAACCCAACTTGGTAAATATGTTGGTCTTTTTATTTCCTTTGATTCTGCAATCACTTCAGATTCATCAATTCAATCTAGAATAATTGATTAGAAGTTTGTAAGATGTAGGCTAACACAGTATGGGATATTGAAAAATGATGATTTACAGTGAAACTTCTATCTATCGTTTCTTCAAGGAATTAGGAAGAAACATCTGTGCAGGAAAACAATCCATGCAAGAAAATTTAACATTGGTTATACAGTGAAACCTCTATCGTTTTTCAAGGGACCAAGAAAATAAAACCATCCATGCAGGAAAACCATCCATCCAGGAA
>OZ023327.1:52727880-52797880 GCA_964007535.1 Brachyptera risi | reverse complement strand
TATATAATTGTCAAATGAGCATTTTCAAGACTATTTGTTTGGTACTACGGTATTAATTATACTTAGCAATTAGAAAAAGCACTCCTGGCCCACTATGTACGAGGTAATACAGGATAGTGCTTTATGTTTCATTAGCAATAGGTTGTACGGAATGCAGTTTTGGTATTATTCTATACTAGCTTGCCTAGAAAAAACACTCGGCCCACTATGTAGTTATCAAAAATGGTGCTTAATATATTATTAGCAATAGGTTGTAATTAGTGTTGTTGTTACTTTATGCCAGCCTGCCTTCTTATGTTTACGAGCAAGGCAAAAATAACCATTCGCAATAGTAGTTACATCAGAGATCAGAGTTAATTGCTGAACTTCAAAAAAGTGTTTTTGTAGCCATCAGATGACTTATCTCTTGATCAGCTTTTCCACATCAATACTTGACATTGATGTATTTCACTAATTAAGATGTTGCCCTTCATCTGTTGAGACTGTGTACAATATATTGCAGCATTTTTAATTATGATATATTTAAATATTTTACATAAGAAAAAAAATTACTGCTAGCAGATGGACAAGAACAAGAAGTTTGTGGTAATATTTAATAGCCAAGCTTCCTGATAATATACAATTTTTCAACATGTTGTGTGGAACATATATTATTGAACTACACACAACTGCACTTAGTGCAATCCGTGTCTCGCTCTGGATGGTTTTGAGATTTACAGCAAATATAGATTATATTAGTGAAACACTTATTAACAATTTTGTACCAAGTTTGATCAGCAAATATAATCATCTGATGTAGTAGTACTCTAGTAATCAACAAGTTATATTTTTTTAGTATTTTTACAAAGGTCAGGTGATAACTATACATAGATAATCAGTACTTCTATTTATTGTTAAACTATTCATATTTGTCAATGATTCAATTATAACCATATATACTATTGTCAAGCATATATACAATTATAAATTTCCACTGTCCATAGTAATAAGTATATCACAACATGTGTTCGAAATTTAATGTAATGTAATGGTTGAGTGCAATAATGTCGACAGAATTGGATACTTCAAATAAAAGCTGAATTTGTATTAAACCATGTCTTCTCTCTATAATAGTGTGTAACTAAAATGGTTATGTTTCTGAATTCAATGAAACGTTCTATACCGGAATCGTCCCTTCCAATGGGAGGTCAATGGGTCATATTAATTTTTAATAATTCTGTACGGCCGCATCAAAGTCATTACCCTAGCTTTGTAAATGATGTAATTGATCATCAGCCAATGAACAGCGAGAGTGAAAAAAGAGGGGTAGGGATACTACAGTGTGACGTCACGTAATCCTCCGGGTCGCCCCACCAATGCATCCGTGTGACGTCATGACAAAGTACAGTGTTGCTTTGGTGTTGCTCGTGGACGAGACGAGGGCTGTCGCTGTGCGTTTCGAACAAGATGGCTGACTGTGAATGCAGGGAAGGTACAGGGACTAATAAAAACAATTGCTTAGCGAAAGACACTGTTGATTTGCTCAGTATTTCTCGTAAAGAGTGTATAAATAATGATAGACTTCAAAATATGAAAGCTACGTTTTTTATGAATGGTAAAAGAGGTGAATTGTGCCGTTGTTTTGGTTCGAATAGCGTGGTTAGTTTGGATGTTCACGCCTTGGATGTGCATTGTGATGATAAAAGCTCAGAACATGTGGAGTTTACGCAAATATGTGAGGAAAATGAAGATAACTGTCGAAAAAAAAGATGTACGGATCGATATGACAGCTCTGAATCGTCGGACAGGTAAGGTTTTATTGATAAGTTTTCCATTAAATTCTTTGGGTTGTGGCGGCCTGGTATATTATTGTAACTCGGTCGGCTCTCTTAGCTAACAAAGGACTCCTTGCTGACTTTATTGTACTGGTTACTCCAGCTGTTTTTATTTTCATTTTCATTATTAATCTCGAACAAACAGTCTGCGTTTCAGTGATAACGCGTGGCTTTTAAAATATTTATTGTTGTTTTTTCCTTTTAAATTCGGCACTTGGTAGTGAAATTCAATGCGAAAGTCACGGCCAGGCCCTTCACGCAAATCTCATGGCCCCACCCGCAGCATAAATCTCGGCCAATCGAAAGCGAAAATGTACAAACGTAATCTTTTATTTCATCTAATCGCTACTACTTACATAAATAGCTCTCGCTTTCTATTACTATTACTCGTAATTACTTAACGAAGATCTTTACCTGGTCTATTTATTACGGTCCATTTTTAATAGCTGAAAAGTATACGGTAGAGATTTCAATAGACTCCGGAAGATGGAAAAATGTGAATTCATACTAAAATTGAAGGCCTACTAGTTCCAATATATTTTGGGTGGTAAACTTTCATTATGTGTCTTGCTAGTTGCTATAAGAAATCCTTTTAAATGCCTTTGTACTATTGTAACTGATTGTATGTATTATGCAATTGAATAGTGCGCTGTCGTTAAATTAGCGACATATTGAGCTATTTTTATTATCATCATCATCATATGATCTTATCGTAAAAAGTCATTTCTATATTGATTGTTGAAATTGTATAACTATCATCTAGAACTACACGTTAGTGTTACCGAAAAAAGGCATCCTGTTCAGAGCTCTATCCCTTGAGAATAGCCAATTTCGTTTGACAATTTTTGTTTACTCTGTCAACTTCGGACAGAATACGCAAGTTTTATCAATATATTTTTACCAGGCCAGGTTTAGGCATACGCGTGGATGTGTTCTTGTTTCAATATTGTTGTTAAACTCCTAAATTCAAGAGAGATGATAAGACGGGAATATTATTTGTGGTAAACACAAGTCAAATATATTGTATTTTCTATTATAATAAATTACGATATCGTTGTTTCGTTATGATTTATAACTCATTCAATACGGTAACTTAATCTTTGCATTATATATCATTAGTGGGCTCAATGAGTAGTCACTTATACCATAGAAGAGTGCGTTGATGATGAAAATAATATGAGCTGTTCATATTGAAAGCTACCGGTAGCTTACTTCCCCTGTCATAAACGACAGATGTTACGTGACTACCCTGTTCTTGCTCTTACTTATGGCCCTGGTAGCCTAATTTTTTCGCGCCCAACTCTTACTAGTAAATGAAACTGAAAATATTTTACAATCTTCGATGTAGGCCTTTAGTTAGACTTATACATAAGCAACACTTGAGCATGCAGCTGAAAGTATCTTGATTATAACAGTGATATTTATGACAATTTAGGTAAAATAGTTCTAGTGCATATTGTTCTCAAGTAATAGTAATAAATGTTTTCATATTATACCGAAATGAAATGATGATTATTCAACAATTAAGAATATGGTAGGCCTATGATAGTTGGGTATTTCGCCAAACTACTAGATATGTCACCCTTAGCTCACTACACTACATCACTAACCTACAACCGTAGATGCTACCCCAGATGTTCCCGTCATGGTCGACCATCCTGACAGGGGTTTATCGTGGTTTCCCTTTGTCGTTCATGTCAATACTGGGATGGTTCTTTAACCACCAGCCACGACCGACTCCTTCCCACTATCCAAAAACACCTGATAAAATAACCTTTCTTCCCATCATCTTATATGTGTCATTCACAAACGCCAATAGATTGTCGTCATCAGTACAGTGCGTCGTTTTATATATATATATATATATTTATATATATATATATATATATATATATATATATATATATATATATATATATATATTTATATTTATATATATATATATATATATATATATTTATATTTATATATATATATATATATATATTTATATTTATATATATATATATATATATATATATATATATATATATATATATACCGGATATATATATATATATATATATATATATATATATATATATATATATATATATTATTTTGTATACACAATATGGCCACAATACCGGCACAGTAGCTGAGTGGTTAGCTCACTTGCTTCATGTGACCCGGGAGGTGAAGGGACATATCGGACCCGGTTCGATCCCCGCCACCGTCCATCTTTACAGGGGTTTTTCGTGGTTTCCCTCTGTAGTCTAGGCTAATGCCGGGATGGTTCCCACAATATAGGCCACGACCGCTTCCTTCCCACTATCCTTCCCACTACCCATAAAAACCTTCATCTCACCATCCCATCATCTCATTAATCATTCATCCGACGCCAATAGATCTTAGTAATCATTAGTGCGTCGTTAAAACCCAATTAAAAAAATATATATGGTCACATTTAATAGAAACTGCGTTGTTCAGTTCAGTTCAGGGTAGGCCTTCAAATTGAAAAACCTGTCATCATGCTGTCCTTCGGCTGAGTCAAACTGTTACTGAAGTCAACTTGGACGTGATTTCGAGTTCCACATAAGACAATGAGTTTTTTCACCCTCTTATTAGTACCTCCATGTAACTCGTATGTTGAAGACTTTGAGCAAACAACATTCATCATCGTTTCTTGACATTCGTAATGATAATAATGTATTACACCCGATTGAATTACACATAATGTTGGACATGTCATTATATAGGAAATTAGGATTAAAATATCAATTAGCACTCACCATTATAGATATTAGACACGCATAGTCACCCTAAATGTAGTGCACGATATAAGGTAAAACAATTATTCAGAACTCGGGAACACATTTGAAGAGAATGGTTGAAGTACCGTATTTAAGAAAAATTGACACCCCGTGGAATTGGTATTGCCGGAAGAAGCTATATACGCGATTCAATATAATATAGGCATATAGACCTTTGATCATAAGAGAAATGGTATGTTCTTCTTTTTGCGCCAAAGTTGAATTCTCGGTATATGTACATAGACTGTAGATTATTATAATAGTAGGCCTTAACTAGTTGCTCATGTTCATTTTTATGGATTAAAATTTCCAAGTCAGGCCTTATAGACAGACCTACCTTGTTTAGTTTAAAATAGTATTGATTTTCATTTTTCGGCATCACTCGACCATAGATAAATATACCAAATGCCATATTGATGACTCGACTCTGTGGGGTATTATGTATGGTAGGCCTAATTGTCGTATTGACCATCATGCACAATTTTTGAATATAATTAATATTTAAAGGCTTTTGGCCGGATTTCGAGTGATGCTGATTTTTTTAGCGACCTATATTGCAATTGTTTTGGTGCACTTTACCATTTTGCGGTATAACTGATCTAAGCTGTTGGAGCAACAACTTTACTCCCAAACATGATTGATATGCCAGTTTATATTGGTAGATCACACTGTAGTAAAAAAAACGTGAACCTTGCCTAAACAGCTCACTAATCCTAGGTGAAGACCTGAATTCTTGTCTCTGTGTTCGCCATAGACAACAGTTTTATGACTAGTAGGTAGGTCTACAGTGCCTCACGTTGAGGTTTTGCCATGCTTCTGAACAACAGTGGATGACCGGATAGTTTCGTCAATAGAAGTTTAAACCTTGGGGAGAGTTGCCCTCCAGCTGTATGTATCATTGTTATGTTGCCATCCCTCTGAGAGCCAAGCAGTTCCAGGCCCGCATAGACAATACATTGGGCACTGGATCTTCGCTGACTTCGCCAAGCGTGGCTCGGGTAAACAGACGCGAAAGTGATTACAAGATTCAATCTATATAGTATCTAGAACTGAATTGCCAAGATTATAAAGTTTGTCCAGTGGGATTCAATTTTCTCTGCGCCCCTTTTGCTTGGTAAATTTATTAAACCTATGGTCCGTGTTCTCGCTATTTATTATCAGTTCATGGTATGATTATTAATTTATTATTTATACATGAAGACGTAAAAACGTTAAGTATTTTGACAATCATAAGTGGGTTGCGATATTCTTTGTAGAGCCTATAGTGACTAGTGTTGTACGCAATTAAAAACATGATGCAGTTTCAATAGGAAAAGTGTGTGGTTACCAGATTCATTGCTTTCTTGCTATCATATTTTCTTTCCCTCAGGTTTGAAGCGACTGTGTTTATTACCCGTATTCAAGTACCATAGTAACTATTCTCTAGGCATTTTAGAGCTCTATTATAATGGTAAAGTAAACGTTGAGATATGGTTTGAAACTTGAAAAGGCCTGCCTACATTCGCAATCCACAAGCGAGGTGATGAATTTTTGTCGAGAATAAAATCTAGCACTTTATCGTGGTGACAAAAAAAAATAACTAATTACACTTCAAGTGGGTTAATTTATACTCATCAATTAACACTTTGCAGTGTTTAGAAACCATGTGGAGAAAATGTGTAAGCTAATAAAATGGGTGGAATTGGGTTGTCATGTGTGGTTCTTTAATCTAGCCTAGGCCTCAAGGTGTAAAAAAAGTAGTCGTGACTGGGTAGCTCGATAAAATTAAAAACAGGTAATTCTGAAGTCTCTAGCCTAGCATGTTGATCTTTTAATACCCCTTGCCCCGCGACTGGCCCCACCTAAATGTAACCGAGGGTTCGCCTCAGGACTATTCGGTTCTCATCATTTCAGGTTATTCGATTAGAAGAAAGATGATAGGCCTTACATAAACAAGAAGAAATCAACCAGTTTATTACCTCGACACGTAAATCTATGTGTACCATTGTTTCGTATACTTCTAGTCCACAGCGCAGCGGTTGTTTTGACCAACGTCTTCGTTCTTAGGCCCTACTGTTATTAATGTTTGATACGACAACCAGCCAAGAACAGATACCACTTGCATTTGGTCTAAATAGTCAGTACACCTGTTGGTGCAATTGATCTCCAGTGTTTGGAATTGATGTGTAATAAATAATAATATATTGACTTATAAACCTTACAGCAGACTCGTTTGATTTACGAAATAAATTCAGACCAGTTATGGAAAGCTCCCCTTGTACCTGAATTGCAAGCAGGCGTTCAAATGTATACAGCTAGCATATTCATGTTTTGACTTTACCCCTTACCCATTAAGACAGTTCACTCTGATGGGTCTTTTGTTTATTTGAATACGATATTTGAGTGGTTTCTCTCTAGTAACCACCCAATACTACTGGGGGCGTGCTGTACGATTTAAAACTGATTAAAAGATAATACCGAAAAAAATCAAAAGAAGCAGTACCGGTATTATCCTATATTAACAGCACGTGGTCACAGCCAACTTGAATCTTGGGCTCAAGTTAAGGCTGGGTTAATCATGTTGCAGGAATGCACCCCCTGCTGTATAAGCAATACAAACATTTCAGATCACTTTTTTGCGATAATTCCTCCATGATAGTTATTTCACGATAGTAAAAGACAACGGTAGAAGCAATTGGAGTACAATGACACTTTTCAATAAGTATTTGATAAAGGCTTTGCCCTCCCCTCCCGTTAACCAAACGATAATATGCTTCATCTGGTATCATTCACTGTACGAATTGATTCTTCCAAACCTACCGCTTTTCAGGGACGTAGTCCGCGGTAATGTATAGGTTGTATGGTGGTAGTCCTGAAAAAATAAGTACCAGGACGCTCGATATTTTGGCGCAGGTAATTTTGGAAAAGAACGAGCTAATTGAAGAAACCTTCATCTCATCATCTCATCAATCATTCATTCGACACCAATAGATGTTAGTTATCATTATAGTGCGTCGTTAAAACCCAATAAAAAAAAACGAGTTCTATATTACATTTCGTCAGTTCTACATATAGACCCACATTGTAGTAGTCCTATTTCAAAGGGACGTTTGACACCAACAATTGGATGTCCAGTTTGATAGTATAGCATCGATTTTGAGCCTACAGCAAGTGTAGACATTATATTCTATTTTAGTGCCAAATTTGTTCCATTTTTTTTTCATTCAACTCTTGTAAACCTATCAAACTCTCGTGACTAAGTACATCTTACATAGATCATTGATATGCATAAGAAATCTTATTATTCTCATGAAAAGATCCAGGTTTTCCTCTATAATATTGTAGATTTGTACATTGAAATTATAACATGTAATTGAAATAACTTGTAACTATATGAGGAGCCAGGGCGCCCTCCTGCTGCGCCCTGGCCTATACTAAACTGCATCTTTCTTGCACCAAGTATTTGCTTAAAATTGAATGCTAGTGGTTTAAAATTCATCCCTATAATTTCCTACCCATGTCTGACATTTGTGTGTCGATTGTCTCCCAAGTGAATGACCTCCCGCATTATCTGGAAGTGCTATTGCGAACACCCAGGTGATAGTGACAGTTACTGAGACAAGGAGAGTCCGAGCGTACAACCACGGCCACATCCGGTACTAGAACAATGCCCAGGCTAGTGTCTCCGTTGCTTCGTTGAAATTTCTCGGGTGCCGGTGTAGCGACTAGGGATGGGTATTCTGAAACCTAATTGTACGAGGCCTATAAAACCTACACATAATACGTAAAAGGAAACATTTAAATACATGCACCGGTATACCCTTGTAACCGTCTCAGTTATCATTACAGTACGTCGTTAAACCCAATATAAATTATTTATATATAAATATATATATATATATATATATATATATATATATATATATATATACCGGTATATATATATATATGTGTGTATATATGTATATATAATATATATATGTATATATATATATATATAATATATATATGTATATATATATATAATATATATATGTATATATATATATATATAATATATATATGTATATATATATATATATATATATATATATATATATATATATATATAGGCCTATATGTGAATCTCGAAAAATCCCTGCGAAATGGATGGTGGCTGGGATCGATCGAACCGGGGTCCGAACCGTCCAACTCATCCTCATCTCCACGGTGACACGAAGCGAGCGCGTTACTACACAACGCTAGATCTTCACTCTTTTTTATGGGACGAAACGAATGAATCATTTCTATACATACGAATACTTTGTTATCGGTACCTATTCCGTTTCGGGATGACAACATTTGTTGCTCTACCTTCTCCAAGCTAAAATAGTACCTCATCAAATCTGATTAGCTGGTACAGCAACATTACATTTCCATTGCCTTAGCATCACCGGTCTCAAATACAGGCCATCGTTTTTTTTGTCTCAACGACGCACTGAACTGTTGAATAAGATCTATTGGCGTCGATAAATGATGAATGAGATGGTGGGTTGATTGGACGAAAGGTTATTTTATAAGTGTTTTTAGATATTGGGAAGGAGTTGGTTATGGCCTGTTGCTAAGAAACCATCCTAGTATCAACCTGAAAGATATAGGAGTGAATCCACGATGCTCCTGTCAGGATGGTTGACTATGGCGGGAATCGAACCCCGGTCTCATGAATGACGATTCATTGTGGTAGCCACTCGGATCATCTGCCCCCCGTGACCGTCCTCGTAGTATATGCGCTGGCTTGCCTTCCCTCCCTGTCCCTAATATTGCGAATAATATACTGTATTCGTGTAATTATTATGCTTGTCTTTCAAACAAGTTGCCATTGCATAACTGTTCGATCTACAGTTCTACACCATGGTAGGCCTATAGATTGTTTGTTCATTCCGTTCAACATTGAGCACGTCTTCTGGAGGATAATGAACATGGAAAGTCATTTCCTCTCCACTCGCGTTCTCTCTCGTTCTCTTCCATTGCGTGAGTTTCACAGCGATATTTCCACAGGCCAAATATGGATTAGTGCTGGCTGGGTACATGTGGATATAGACTTGTGAGCGTCTACAACCAGGGCCGTATGAAGGCCTAGGCCCACGAGGCCCGGGCCTAGGACGGCACATTTTTAAGGGGCGTTAGCCCCTCAAAATTCCAATGATAAGTAAATATTTATATTTGAAAAAACTCGTTAATTTTCATATAATACGGCGTATATTCACGTTTTCAGATACCAACTAATGCATAGAGAGCATTGAAAACAATGTTTTGTATTGCTACAGTTTTCTTCTAGTGTACAATATAGTCTTTGTAATTTTGCCATTCCAATTACATTTCAATATTATTATTTCAACATATTATTCAGTAACGATCAAAATTTACAAAATGATCCTTCTCATTGATACGTAATAGTAATAGCCCCACACAAGAATTATAAATGTGCTTCTGAATAAAAATCTAGTGCTCGTCATATTTCGTGTCTAAGGGCTCTTAGGGTTTCCGTTCGGTTTCGATATTTTCGTAAGATTCGATATTTTATAACTTCGATTTGATATCGAATTGAAATATTCGATATCGAAACAATGATTAATGTTGATAAGAAAAATAGTAAATAACTGTAAACTAACCTGTTCCTCACTCAGCTTTTAGCATTTACTTATTCAACTACCGGTACCCATAATACCTATAGTCGATGACTTGACTTCCAGTCTCGCATTTCATTCGATTCATTATCGTTTGAAAACTGAAAATTTCGATATATTTCGATCAATATTTGATAAAAAGTTTGGATAACGTATGAAATGTTCATATTGAACGGCAATTCTAGTTTTTGTCGAGCTGTTTGTTGATGTGTAGAGTGCTTTCCTGCAAGCATAATGAAAACACAGCTGGGCTTGGATGGTCCTGTACATTCTACGACTAGCCCGTCTAGCATATCTGTCATTATTATAAGAACTAGGAGGATGCAGACACTAACAAGGGCCCGAGCGGTGATCAGAAATAGGGACCTGGAGAAAAAAAACGTAAAACAGCAATACATATTTGTAAAAATTGTGGGGCTGAGCAATAGAATAATATTTGAATTAAATGGTCCATTAGACGTAGCCTAATTGAAGAAGTATAGTATCAATTTATATGCGTATAACACTGTAATCGCTGAAAATTGAATAAATTAGGGGCCCCAGACCATGTTATCAGAGTCTTAGTACTGATCGAGATGTTAAAAATGACTTTGGCTCGATATTCCGTCCAAATCAATGGTATTCACTCGAAAATCAGCACTGATATATGAAATGATCTCAAAGTCATCCTAAAAAGTCTAGAATTGGCTAGCTAGGACTGGTTTTTTGAAATCATTTTGAACATTGGGTTGTTTGGAAAAAATGAACTTCGAATCGTGATTTTATGAGCTACCGAACTGTAAAGACGATCCGTCGCCATTCGTTCGATATGACGGACATTTTCTATCTTGTATTCTCTTGAATAATCTTATCGGTATTAGTCGGGTTAATATTGCATTAGTGTGCTTGCTTCCTGATTTATCTATTTCCACCGATGGACGTTGTCGCTCGCATATCTATCTGCACTGATTGTCAGGGTTGGTGCAGCTCCAAGCGTGCAAATATTGTTTCCATTTGTCACCTTCAGTCATCATTGTGATGTCACGAGTAACAGCCTTTATGTCGTATTGTTTCCGTCTTGCCAGTGGCACATTAGTATCAGTCATCGGCTCATCGCTATAGAGTTGCCTTTCGATTAGTGGTGACTTCGAAAACAAATTAGGAACCACCAAAATTACACTGGTAATTTCGAAAAAATGCACGATTGTTTTCATGTTTACATCCGCGCGGGTAATTTCGCCCATTCCCGCTTTTTTTGTCTTGATAGTAAGCTATGGGTTGGTGATGAACGAACTTTATATCCCCCGGGGGGAAGGGGGGGGGGGGTCCAAGGATAATCTTTGTTGACATTTGATAATATAGAAACACGTGGAACGGATTATCTTGTTACTTTTTAGTTCATAGTTGATGAATTATTATTTGTATTTGTATTGGGTCTAACATCTCACTACCGGTATACTGATAAAGTTGGAAGATATATTGGCTTCGATGAGTGAGATGATGGGATGATAGGCTGATCGAGTCGATCGTGGTCTGTTGTTAAGAAACCATCGCAGTATCAACCTGGACGCGACACAGGGAAACCACGAAAAACCCGTGTCAGGATGGTCGACCATGGCAGGAGTCAAATCACGGTCTCCTTACTGCAGACATTCCGTCTCAGTGGGTAAAGGGATAACCCCTTACTAAGATGCAATTGAGGGTTGCGTTGGTTTGCCGCATCTTTATGGTGACTTTACTCAACTCTAAAACACGTTCCATTTCCTATAAGTACTTCTCTCAGAACCAAAGACCGCTGCTCTATACCTAGTGTTTTTGTTTTGTAAAAACTTGATGTCATGCCTTCTATACCTCAAATATTTGCTTCTAAGATGCAGTGCATATTGGCATCCAATGCGGTGGAAGTAAACAAATCCGCTAGGCTTGTGAAAAAAAGGAGATTCAAAGATAATGCAATGCAATAAAATACTTATTTCTTTGGGGCGTGCGGACTTCTCACACGATTTCGATTACATATATAAATCGTTCACATGTAGATTACTCGCAATTTATACTTGCGTTATTATTATGAACTACTTCACAATTTGAATGATGGACAATTTAACCTCCATTCCATCTCCGTTTTTCTTCAAGTAACTGTTCCAGACAACTGAGCAAAAGTGAACGTCGATTTGCGTATTTGTAAACAAAGTTAGTTCCTTTTATCACTACTACCCTACGCACGATTGTCAGTTCTTAAGATGTGTTCGGTAAATTGGTACACATTTTTAACATGGGAGGGATAGAAAGTGAAGTCACCATCTCAAAATGGCAAATGCAACTCCAAATGCATCTTGCCCTTTATCCTCGATATAGGCCTACATCGAGTAGGCCTATATCGATATATATCGTATACTATACTATATAACTATAATATACTATCTCGAACTTTCTCAGTTGGTCAAAGTGAATGTCCATCCATGTAGGTTCGACTCTTTTCCTTGACTGGGATTTATAAACACTTGGAAATGACAGAAAAAACACGACCTCCATTGTTAATAACTAGTGAGGTTGCTTTGGTTTAGTTGTCGTTATTTCAGGAAGTGCAGCCCGGGACCCTGAGTTCATCCTCGAAGAGAGGCTTGAACAGGTATTGACGCGTGCTGCTTGTCATCCTATTGTCGACGCTAGATGATTGTTGGAGATTTCCTACCCTCACTTGTACAATGTTACCGCGTGCACGTTTATAGTATTATTTATATCATACTATAACTTTTAACCCACCGTACCCCTGTAATAGCATTAGCGTACATACTAGAAAAGTACAGACATGCACGAAAAATCAACAACGAATTAGTTGGCAGAATTATTATGAGACTTTATCTCAGATTTGACTACATGCATACCGTATCTTCAGCTGCACTTCCTAAAATAACGAAAACTATATTGAATGTAGTGTAAGCAACATGATATCACAGTGAAAAGGGCTGAGTGTATACACCTCTCCCCCTCACTCATTACAAATAGGCTCTAATGGTGTGTTCATGTCGGCTCATTCTTATCGAATACGAGATAATACCCCGTTATCCTAGGATAAGGTAAAGGTAGTACACGAAAGGTGTATCAGAATGACAACCATTAGCCCGGAACGCAACTTGTGTGAATGACTGATTGTGTACCCCTGTGTCCTCACACCATAGGCTATACACACTACTTCCAGGGCAATAAGTTCATACATACACCCAGACATACCGCCATACACCTGGTCTCGAACCTCGTAATTGTCACTGTTTCCAGTTTATACCGAGTGGTATGGTACGACCGACATCTTGCGTTTGCTATTCGACGGATTGACTGAGAGCCTGATTCCGAATCGTATTAAATATAACACCCGAATTTAGAAGTTTTGATTACTTGTTATCTCGTTATACTTGTGTTGTTGCCGAGAGATGAAGACTTGAACCACTCGTGCGCTAGTGATTCCAGTCTAGGTCGCTGGAGTAATTGCACAGCCTTAGAACCAATGACAGCCGTGTTTTGGTATGCGATTTTAATTTGAGAACTACCTTTTACCAAAAGCGTTTATATAATTTTGAAATGAATTGAAAAGTGGCGCGGTATAGGTATCGAACCCTTGCCCCTTCGCACTTGATGTGGACGAAGCGATATGGCTATGGAGGCGTGGCTTGCAATGTGCTGTTCCTCGGGTGACCTGCTCGGACAACGGACCTGATATGTGGTGAGTCTGTTCTCTTCCAATCGTTTCGAAGACGGTGTTTTCATAGTGAAACTGAATCCACTTGCATTTTCCTATGTTCGAGTGTGTGGTAATATGCCAGCGTACGACAGCCTCCAAGTCATGTCACGCAATGCTAAAATTAGGCTGACCCTCACTTTTACACCCGCTACTTAATCAATTTCTCGAATTATTGCTGTTATACAGCTGTTACAATGCGTAATTGTTGGAAACGGCAATTTTATATAGAAACCGCTTTGCTTGTGTTCGCTCATGGAGTTGTATATATGGAGGTCTATCTCAGCGACGAGCTGTGTCCCGATCGTGTACTTCCAGTTACTTCCAAACGGCGACCATGTTCGTTTGTCATCAAGTAGTACGAGTTCTTAACACGGGAGTTACACCTGAAGTACGACAGAAGGCCTACTAAGTATAACTCTATTGTTCGCTCATCAAGACATGTGTCTTTGTTTCGTTATTATATACATGTGTCTTTGTTTCGTTATTACATACATGTGTCGTGCTGCCCATATAGTCGGTTTGAGGCCCCTATGCCCTCGTCCGGCTGCCAGTGACTGACCAGGTCGCTGGTTCAGGTTTTGAGCACCGTGTGCCTGGACATGGCGGCCATACGTGTGCAGTGCAGCCGGCTCCTCTATACGTCCTTTCAAGTTGTGCAATGTATCATGTTGGTTCAGAACACGTGTTATTTGCCTCATGTTCAACCCAATAATTAGTCTAATTAAGGTTTATCGCTAAGGATAGGACAGAGATATGCATTAAAAAAACGTCAAATGTGGATGCATCAATGCAATGAAAAAAGTCAACATATGCGCTTATATGCACTATATTGTCTCATATATGGGCTTGTAATATCACTTGCAGGGCCCAGTGTTTTAAAAAATTGTGAAAAAAGTAAGCCACCTGTATCAGTTTTGTCACTGTGCATGTACATTCACTTCTGGGCACGCGGTATATAGACTCGTACAATTGCCACCATGAAATATCAAGGTTTGCCCAAATTAGATTAGGCCTACCATCATTTATATACGCATTATACAAAATATTTAAATGGTCCCTAAGAAATACGATATGCGCTAAAACATCCAGATATGCAATAATTCCCCCCCAAAGATCGTACAAATAGCATGATGCATGTGTTTTTAAGGGAAAAGCTACAATGATGCAAAATGAAATGATATTTGTAGAATCCTGGAGTCATGGAGTGCGTATTCACACTGTATTCTCGTCAGGACGTACTTACAACAGATGCAGCTTGATCGGTCACATTGCAGATGATTCTCCACCACCACTGTTATTGCTATTCAATATTACTGAAGACATTCAATTCTTGGGTTGAACGATTTTATATATTGTATGTATTTTATATATATATATATATATATATATATATATATATATATATATATATATATATATATATATATATATATATACATATATATATATATATATATATATATATATATATATATATATATATATATATATACATATATATATATATATATATATATATATATATATATATATATATATATATATATATATATATTATATGTTTGTTTGTGCTACATTTTGCATCTGTTTTAACTCTTACTTTTGTATCAGACGGTACTCGTATGACCATGCACCTACTGTAATTATTATTGTAATGCCAAGTGGTAGTGTAATACATCCTTGGAAAATGAATTCTAGCCCTAATATGAAGTGCACATAAACTTGCAGTCGGTTTCTTAATAGATATAATTAATTACTTTCCATGAAATAATAAAAATCGTTATTGCTTTATAAGACTGAGAAGTATATATTTATCCAAGGATTTTCAGTGTTGATTCAAATACGACTCGTGAATAGTGTTACAAAACGTTCTGTATTCTTTGATTGCCTTGTTGCATTTAATATTGTCGAAGTTGTTCATCTTGGATCGGTGCAACGTTCATCTACCGATGCCGATAGAGATAGGCCTACTATAGGCGCGGTATGTAATAGTGTAACCTACTTCGTGGATGAAAGCGTTATCTAGTTGTTTTTGTGTTCGAGGATGCTGTAATGATTGTAACTCTAGGAGGTGGAATACGTAATATTCGCATCATAGCATACAAACAATCGCGGGAGGAATTGATCGAAGCCGGTACCGGTACGCAGAAGCATGCGAGTATAGCCATCTATTGTTACGTACGAGTGGTACAAGCAAAAATGTAAAAAATATAAATTCCAACACTGCCAAGACCTGTGATCAAATGCCTTTATATAGGTCTACAAATTAAAAAATATATATATAAGTTTCATATGGTATGCCTATAGGCTTCGAAGTTCGAATACTGGCTCTCTCGCACTCTCAGGCACGCTACGTACCCCAGTGCCACTGATAGCTTTCTGACGTAGCTGATAGTTTCGTGAAATTAACGGGACATTTTTTCAATTTATAGCTAATTATGTTTACCCTCACTGAGCAACATATTTTCCGGCCCACAAATTTCTGTTTAGCTGTACAGGAAAGTGCAGTCCTAAATTATTACAATAACTCAATATGTATCGCACTCCCTCCTTGAAAATCTCAGTACACGAATACGCAGTATGCCAGTAGTCCAGTACTGTGAGAAAAATAGGCTCACTTTGTCGCTTCAAGTGACCCGGCAGATGAGGGTAGATCTGACCTCGGTTCGATCTCTACTACTGGCCGTCGCCACAGGGATTTCGTGGTTTTCCTCTGTAGCCTAAAAACTAATGTGGGTATAGCGAGTATTGCTTTAGCAAATAGCTAAACTAAACTTGCACCGTATTCAGGATGAAAGAATGAATAGAGTAACTATTTTGTATCAAGTTGTCCTGAGCATAGGGTTATCGAAGAGGTTGATTTTCAAAAATTCATTTCTACAGAAGCCAAATGATATATACAAAATGAACGTTAAATGGGAAGATACATTTTCAATATTTCGTAAAGTGAACATTATGGTACCGTACTGATTATATTCTGTACATAGGCATATTGTTTGATTTCTCTAGTTTAATTTACGAAAAATCAACCTACTTCATATCCCTTTGCTCGAAACAACATTTGAATACTTCATGGTTACTATATTTATAATTTCATTTTTAACATAGTGTTTGAGCTGTTTGCTAATGAATACTCGCATGCCCGTATGGTTCCTATACAATATAGGTCACGACCGCTTCCTCCCAACATTTCTTCCCATTCCTGAGTAACCTTCATCTCGTCGTCCCCTCATAACATTAATCATTCATCCGACGCCAATGTAACTTGGTTAGCATTACAGAGCGTCATTAGACCCAATATATATATATATATATATTTTTAAAGTACTGAGACAATATTCTGTTGCAGCAAAGTTCTGACAAATAGTGCATTAACGTGGAAACCAATGAATATAATGCTTCCATAACCAGTTGAAAAGCATTAGCATGTTGAGCTAGCAGAAGCCTATATGTTCTATTTGGATCGTAAAGTACCGTCATTCGCATTTCCTTTACAGCTCGTATATTTTAGTTTACACCCTTATGAAAAGGTGTTGTGCTATCAGAACTATATAATCTAGATTGGCCGATTGCTTGTAGAATGAGAGTAGCGGAGACCGATTTTTCCAAAGTTTAATTAAGCAATTACAAAAGATTAACCTCTCGTGATGTTCATCTATGCACGTTCATCTGTGGTTAGTGGGGTGGTGTGGGAATAAGGCGAGTAGGAAAAAGGCGAAATATAACAATCAACGTTTCCTAACTCGATCAGCAGAGGATATTGTTATTGAAAGTGTTCACCCTTCGAATCGCCCGCGAAATGTGGTCACTTTCGGGTATCTTTCGACTTTTGTTTCGTTTATCATGGTAAAGGGGTATATTACGAGATGACAATTGAGACGGGCCAACACGACTGATAACGGTAGATCTGCTCTCGGCTCTCGATATGGGTCAATTCGTCCAACTTGTGATTCTGGTCCACCGCCTTGTCTCCCTGGGCAGGAATTGTGTGCAGTGTCCCTGGTTGGCTGTGTGGGCAGCCTACGGGATGGGTGGGTAATGGGCAGAGCGACATGCTGCTTGTCTACCTACGCCCAAAGACGGAACAATCCAAGTCAACGCCAACACATGCAGCCATGCGAAACCTGCACCAGTCAATGGACGTAATCGGTGCAGTTCCATTCATTCAGATTTTAGTAGGGTTGCCGCTCGATTTCGATGTTTTTTTTTATCAATTCGATATTTCAGAACCTCGATTCGATTTCCAGTTAAAACTTTCGATATTCTACTAATTCAATATCGAATTGAAGAATCGTAAATAGCTAAAATAAGTAATAATAAGGTGGACATACCTAACTAGAAGTGAATAAAATAGATAATTGGGCCTTTGCTCTCGGTTTCTCGTTGCCGTCAGTAATGGAGTATCTGCTCACAAGTATATGTCGAATCGACGTGCTCGTAGTGTGTTCTTATAACCAGCAGTATAATATTTGTGTAAGATAACTACCAGATTGTCAATGACTCCCATTTGATATTTTTGGTTCGATATTTTTTATTTGGTAATTGATTCGGAGCGCCTGAAAAGCGTATACCGGAATAAAGTCGACTCGGATGTGTGACATGGGCTTGGGTGACCAACCTTACCTGAACCTTAATTACATTTCATTGAAAAGTACCCCGAAGCCCATGTCACACGACAGAGTCAACTTTATTCGGGTATACGCTCTTGAGATATTGATTGAAAATTTCGATATGTTTTGATCGATGTCCGATATGTAATTTCATCGTTTGCAATTTCCATGTCGAATGGCAACCCTAGATTTTAGTTGGTCGATATTGATACATTCTCTGATGTTTCTGTGTACAATTGCGCGAATGTGTTCGGTAAACGTTGCGCCCCATACTCTGAGCCTGTGCTGAGACTCTTCTCAGCCAACTCGTAATTAAAGGTAGAGTTCGTTTACCGGCACTGGTAGCACAGCGGTGACACGCTTGCTCCGGGAGTTGAGGGTAGATCGAGCCAGGTTCGATCCTCGCCACGATCCATCTTCACAGATTTTTTTGTGGTTTCCCTCTGTAACCTAGGTGAATACAGGGATGGTCCCCTAAATATAGGCCACGACCGCTTTCTTCCCATTTCCTATAGGAAATCATCTCATCGTCCATTCCATTAATCGTTCATCTGGTCCCAATATATATTGGTTGTCATTACAGTGCTTTTTAAACCCCAATAAAGTTAATGAATACACGGCTGTTTTCTGTTCGCCTGATAGCTGTTGAATCCTATATACACTATCACAATATTGACTGGTATAGCCAGATAGAGAAAAGGATGTTGACTTATGGCTCAAGCTGTACACAGCTAGTACTATCGAAGACGATGTTTCGCAATAATATATAGGAATGTACATAAGGTATTACAACTCTAAGATTCTCACTTCTAAAGACTTCATTCTTCGCCAAAGTGATTCGATTCCATTTCTCTGAATCTATTGGAAATGATCTTAATTTCATCATTTCTGTATACTTACGCTTACAACAGTTTGTTTGTATTCCTCCTTTCACTTATTTAGCATAAAACTCTCGTGAATCTAATAGCTCATGTAGTCCTCAAGTTGAAGGATTAATCAATCTCTTGACTCATTACTGGCCAGGAAAAACGAAAACAACATTCTTTATGTAGTGTTGTTCATCTTTTCACCTGTTGCCTCTTGCCTTGTATTCAGATGAATTCTGTGTCGCTTATTGAATGTACAATAACGTTAAATTCGTTTTAATATGCAGGTAAATCCTTATAGCCATGCCATAGACACGTTTCAGTATAATTATTCAGATGTAATCAAATATAATCAATTATATGCCCATAGTGGGAAAATATAGCCAGTCAATTATTTTATGATAGTATAATTTGATATTTTGTTAGGATCATACACATTTTCATCAGTGGATTCATATTTTGAGTAAAGTCAACTTTTTCAACAATTAGTATGCTGAGCTTAAAGTATCATTGACAAGTGTTTACTAAAAGATGTACGGTGTGCAACGATGTGTACACTCACGGTCACGTTAAGTGGTTTTGATGGAAATTAAACTTGAAACTCTATTTCATTACGTATGTTTTGTCGTTGATTTTCTCTCAGCCTAAACGTGGACTGCGTATGTACATTGTCTGCTGGTTTGAGTGCGTTTAAAGTTGGTAATTTTCCTTTATGCTGCATTTTAATATAACCATCAACAGCTTTATGTGACCACAAGTGTACATGTCTACATTCCTCTCCCCTAAACTTGCCTTGTAGTGTTTTTGAAACATCATTTTCATACTTTTACAACGTATTGCACCTCAACATAGAACTATCAGCATTTCGAATTGATGAGTTGGTGTCATTTTTATTTACGTATAAAATGAATGACTGCATATAAATACAGATATGTCTCCAGATATATAAATATAATATAAATCTAAAATGAATATTTCAGAAATATAACATATTATCTATCGTATTGGACGAGGGTGATTTTTCGCGGACCCATCCGTGGCCTGCAATCGTTGTCTCACCAATAGCTGTGGCTATTTGGGGGACCTGCAATCGACATACTGAAATGTGCATACTCTATAATTAGCCACATCCTATGGGATTACCGCAAGTACACCCAGTTATCCTCCAGTCAGCACACGAGTGACGAATTGTTTCGCTGCCTCGAAGAGCACGACCGGCATGGGTTTGTCACTCGTTCTCTCACTCGTCTGTCAAACTTTTCGCATGGCCACTTCTGGCAGTGCGTTTGTTCTTGTGTGGTACTCGAGTAGTGTGTGGGGTGTAAATCAGTCTCACGCTCGGGGTCATCTTGAAGTAGGGGCAAGCCATTCGAAGGTACAGCTGTGTGCTCGCGTGGCGCGCAGCATCAGAGTGGGTCGCGCCAGCCAGCGAGATAGTTGGCATGGTGTAGGCCTGCTGTAGCCCTATGCGGTGGTATTGATCTGAGCTTACAGTGGGTGGTGGGTGGGTGGGTGAGTGAGGTGGACGGGGGGGGGACGAGGAGGAGGAGGAGGTGGTTAGAGGGTGGTGAAAGAAGAGCGAGAAGAGAAGAGAGCTCAAGCTGGATACAACCCATCGTTCTGACACACAACCCTCCCTGTTCCATCCAAAATGCTTGCATACCTGCCGTTTGAAAACCGTCAACGTGAGAACGGAATCAGATCGAAGGTTTTCGAATTCGTAGAACACTCGAGTATTCGTACTATCGTACATTTTTCATTTGTGATTTGGTGAACGGGGAGTGTATGAGTGCTTATGATTGCGATTGTCTGCGAACTGTAAACAAAAGGGTTTTATCAGTATTGATGAGATTGATGAGTAGTAGATGAAACTGTACCAGTTGGGAGAGCGAATTCTCACGAAACTTGAAAAAATGACATCATTTACATCTGCATGTATAAATGATGTCATTTTGTAGGTAAAATGCTTCTGGACTACAGCTAAAGGTATATTAACTGTGGAAAACCATAGAAAATGAATGAATATTTTATTTTTTCTCTTGCCAAGCAATACTGGTGGGTTGGCTTCGAAAAAAAATGTAACATTCCGCATACCCTAATTCTAATTGATTGGAAATCGAAACGATTGTATTCGAAAGCCAACTTTGTATAATAGAATGTCGCTTCATTATTGATTAAGTGAATGAAGTCGAGAAGAAAACTATTTTCATATCTATGAGCTGTTGACAAGAAGTGTAATTCTGGACGGCGACAGAAAAGAAGCAAGCCTAGAATATGATATAACAAATAGGCCAAGTGCCCGCAATTCTTCGCTGGGTGGTAATGACAAATAGTCTAAAAGTGCGACACATCGATATGAAATTCTTTGCTATAGTTGCATCGCCATCGTCAATCAAGATTCGTCAAGTCCGTCACTATTTGCGTGACAAACCAATGCAATGAAACCCTGTAGTACTAGTCCATGTATTCTGTAGAGCCACCACAAATGTCAGTGAAAACTGCAAAAGTAAAAGTCCTCTTTCTGTTCGTCTGATATCTCGTAAATCTTGAGCAATATTACAAGGTTGACTGGTACGGCCAGGTAGAAAAAGCACTTGAATTTGATTCAATCTGTACATAGGCTTATATAGGCCTACTAGTCCAAAGAAATAAAAGCGACAAAATACTATCTATATTTGAAGTACGTTTGCGGTGACATAAAGTGGTCGATCAAACTACTACAAAACTCACCCTGACGCAAAAGTACTGACATTACACGCACTAAAACTGGGACACCTATATGAACAAGAGCAGTCATAGAGGCTACGACGGCCATGTTTCTGTCAATTAGGCCTTCCTATTATCAGTTAACATTCTAATGGCTCATTTTTTTTCTCAAAATTAAATAAAATCAACTTTTTTTTCATTTTTATTGACCTAGAATGTGTTCTTCTATTCATATTTCAGAATGATGTGAGTAAAGAGTTTCTTTGGCATATGCACTTGCGGTGCAGCTGAGGTCGCAGCTGTTACGTACACCTGGGTGAAAATGGATTCATAATTATCACCTAATTTCTTCATAACTTGGTGGTTTTTGGACATACTATCCCCATGCTCCCAGTTCTTCAAGTTCTGACATTTCTATTACTTTCCCCCCCGAATAATGTAATACTTTCAACCTTATAATATAATTAAACACTTTGGAATCGAGACTTCACCTTGTCAAACTATGATGTGCTCTAGTATGGTTTCCAAGGAGGACCCGCAACGTCACACGAGGGCAATAAGCGAGTCAGTTGAGACTAAAAAGTATCTGGGCATACGCGTCGCGTTGCATTGTAGGTATTTTGTGTGAAGGTCACAAAATTTTCCATTGCAGTTTCCATTTGAAACTATTGGTTAGGATGTCTAATAGTTAATTTGGTACGGCCTCTTGTGTTCCAGGCTGCAAAAATGATACCAAATATAATCGAAATGTGTCTTGGCACTCTTCCTAAAGATTTTAAATTGAGGAAGGAATGTGTTCGAGCGATACAATTTTTTTTTTCTTTTTAATAACATCAAAACTTGATACAAAATCATAGTTCCCCAATTAAGGCTATGGATGAAAGATAGGATCGTTTGGACGGGGCACCACAAGGGCGATCTTACCACCTCATTTTGTTTATTTAAAACTAATGGTCTTCAACACCAGGACTGCGCTGTCTGTGACCATAATTTTTCGCCGTAGATAAAAGTATTTCAGTATAAACACACGAATGTTGATATCTGCCACTTTGAACTGAATCTCTTGGGCAATGATTACTTCTTTTCCTTGACAGCAGATGTAAAATTGATCATTATACAAAATGCACAAATTAAATTAGTGATAGGCCTATAATGTTATAATTAGGCCTATCGCTCAACTAATTAATGGTCGTGGCTAATTAGTACTTCATCCAAGCATTTGCTTCGAGGACTGTGGGAAACCACGAAAAACCAAGTCAGGATGGATAAAAAAAGGTGTTTGTTGGTCTTGAGCTTTTTCTTCCAACTTCTTTTCTTCTTTTCTTGTAGTGCTTGATATATATATATATATTTTTTCTTCTTTTTACTTCTTTTTAATTTTATTATTTTTTCAGATAATTTTTTCATATTTATTTAAATAATTCATAACTTCTGAAAAAGCCCATATTACAATGTGCTGAAACATTGAGCTATTAACAAAGTTTCATAATTTATATACAATTATAATTTTCTCATCAACTAATTATTATCGTAAAATGAGTCGTGAAAGTTTTGAAGATGCAATATAAATTATGTATATTTATTGTTTGTATTTCACTTTCATTGTAGCTTACGCTACAGTAACGATTGAAGTAGTAAACTAGTAATGTTTGTTTTCATATTTATCAAAACTTGTTTCATCTAAGATTCAATAGCGGACAAGTTTCCCTTTCTTGGTTGACACAAATGTACTGCCTATGATGACTATATCCGCCAAGAGTCACAAATGATTCCATTCGCACTCGCCACTTGTATACTCCATGCCGCATTTCGTTATACTTATCAATCAGCTAGGGATTACGATATTGTACAGGGAACACTTGTTCATTGTATAGGCCTATGCATGTTTCTCAGATCACTGCGGAGGCTTCGCATAAGCGTGTGTTATTATTATTATCATTATTATTATTATTATTAATATTATTATCATAGCACTCACAGCTGCGCATAAATGCACAGTGGCAAGTTCCCAATCCTTGGTCACGATTGTTTGACCGCCTCCCTAACCTTCTTAAGGAATTGTTTTACCCTTTTTTCATCCCCCTCAAATACACTTCTACTGAGCCCATTCCAGTTATACTAGGCCTACCTGTCCATCAGTCGGCATTTACTAGTTACACTGACTGCTTTTGGCACTTCCTGTCACATAGATTCTGGTATTGCCGAAATCTCTGAATTGCGAACTCTCTATAGTATGTGTCTCTGTAATGAGCATGTAATTAGTGCTCAATTACGCGTTACGGTAGTTGTGTCCAAGTAGTTGGTATGTGTCAAGTGTAGGCTTTTTCTTTGTACGAGTCGTAAGGTTGTTCAGAGCTAATGCAAGCCATCGCTTGGCGGAAGCACCATGTTATGTGGCCTTTCTCTACCCCACCTCTCCCCTTAGCCTATCTATGCTATAGTGACTGGCCAGTGGGTTTCTGTTCATGTATGAAATGTGCAGGTGGAAGATAACAAGTGGAAGTTCCGAATCGTATTCATGTTGACGGCTATGTTGTTGACTCGGTTGACCCCATTTTGTTTTCTTTCTGCCTTTCGTCCGCTCGATTGTCGCGACTCGTCCGTTCGCCCTTGCCGCTCACGAGATACAAGTCGCGTTGAAAGTGCAGCAAAATTGCAATTTGCAATCCGATGGCCATAACGAGATGAGCTTGTTGCACACGTACTATCACCGAAGGTTTGCACATGTACTGTTACAAGCATATTAATTCAACTCTATTTGTGTGTATCATTACGTACTATTTAGGTCGAGATTGCACTCTGAGGGACTGGGAGTCATGAATGTGGAAATCGCAGTTCAGTCGACAGTGGTTGGTGCGTGATGACTGATCACACTTTATGTTTTGTATACTGACAAGATACTGTATATCAATGTGCACTATACACTTAACATTGAACTGATCGGCACCGAGATTCTGTGAGCATTTCAATTTGTTTATTTTTATTTGTTTTGGGATTAATGACGCACTGAAATGATAACGATGATCTAATGGCGTCGGATTAATGATTAATGAGAAGATGGGAGAATGGTTTCTTACTTCTCAGGTAATGTAAAGGATAGTGACAGGATAAGCGGTCGTGACCTATATTGTAGGAACCATCCCGGCATTATAGTCGAGACTAAAGAGGGAAACCACGGAAAACCCTTGCATAGATGAACGTAGGCGGGGATCGAACCGAGGTTCGATATTAACTACATGTGCTAGTCATTTAAATTTGTTTCAAATTACTGTTGAAAGGCAACTTTCCATCAGTAAAATAAGCTTCGCAAATTGATGTTTACACTTGTTACACTTTCAAAGACAGTTCACTCTCATGGCTAAACATTAATAAATCCCTGTGCACACCTCCATTCCTATCGCCTGCGTCTGCAAATCAGTACCTGACGGTCCTAGTGACTGCCCGGCAGCAGCACATCCAGCACGCCTTTAGCGCTTCCTAATTAACTGCATATAGGTACTACAGGTGTTACAGATGAGGGGATTAGAAGAGTGGTGATAAAGTATAGTTGGAATAAAAGTGGGGGTCAGTATCATCTCAACATTGCGTGATACGTTTTGGTAGTATATCTTCTGTCTATATGGTTTGATCATCTTCGATGTTCTGTATTTATGAAAGTGGGCATCCTCCCCAGTGAACTTCTGTGAGTATGAGTATAGCAGCGTTGATGCAGCCGAGCGTTATGATTTTAGTTTTGGGATAGATAGCAATGAGTGCATTTGCAGTCTCATTTTATTCCAGAATCAGCAATGGCATTACAACAGGTAAGGAGGGGTGGGTTTGAGTTCATCAAAACTCAGGATTTTCTGATATAATTTTCATTCCTGTGTCATATTCGTTCAATCATCCCCCTTTCCCTCACATACACGAAGAAGAACATTAATTGCTTGGCATGTACGTTTGGTACGTCGTTGTAATCTGTACGTTTCTTCGATGAGATCTTATTTTACTGATGCTTGACAGTTCCTTACTGATGCTTATATTATATATATATATATATATATATATATATATATATATATATATATATATATATATATATATATATATATATATATATATATTTATATATATATATATATATATATATTTATTTATTTATTTATATATGGGACATTTCTTTATGGATGCGATGGATCCATTAACGATAAGTATGAACGTTTTCATTGTCAATCATGAATATGTGACCACCATGGGACTTGAACCCAGGACCTCTTGGTTTATACCCAAAGCTCTTGGGTACAAACCAAGAGGTCCTGGGTTCAAGTCCCAGAGTGGTCACATTTTTATGATTTGACAAAAAACGTTCAAATATATATATATATATATATATATATATATATATATATATATATATATATATATATATTTGAACGTTTTTGTGTATGTATATATATATATATATATATATATATATATATATATATATATATATATATATATATATATATATATATATATATATATATATATTTATGTGTGAGTGTGTGTGTGTATGAGACACTATAAATACACGTAAGTCTTCTCTTACCCCACGTGCTCGTACGCATTGCATGTGTTCAAAGCGGGGGCCTATGTCACGCCGTTATATTGTTGCACTCATTTATCTTGTTCAACCCGAGTCAGTTGAGGTTGCATTAAATGTGACTTTAGTGTATGAATCAAGTGACATGGTTGATATTTGGAAAACGTGCTGCCTGTTTCATCGGTATGACTGAGAAAAATATGTAAGTGGACTATTCGAGTTTTGTTGTGTGTGTTGTGCAACCGAGAGAGTGAGAAAGAGAGAGCGAGAGAGAGAGAGAGAGAGAGAGAGAGAGAGAGAGAGAGAATGAGAATGAGATGGAAGAGTTGAGCGAGAGCGCACTTGACTTCGGAGTCGTACGTAGAATGTTCTGTTTGTCGTGTCTTCGATAATATTGAAATTCTTGTTACCAGTAACTGAAATGAGGAAGTATCTACCGTCGTAAGATCCCACGGCTGGCTAGTAATGTAGGCCTACCACCCAGTTACTACAGTCCAGTGGATTTTCTTGATAACCGAAACTATCTTCTCTGAAACCTTTTTCAAAAGGGATTTTAATTCATAAGCATTTGTTACTAGAGTTGACAGATGCTGTTGGTTTATATACAAAAATTGATATTATTCACATATAAGTTGATATAGAGCTCTCATTATTGCAAAACTGATTTCTTACTATTCTTCTTTTTTTTCAGATACAAATGCATAATCTTTTTCATCTGTTGAGATGGTTTCTGTTCAGTTTGCTTCAATAAACTTATACTAAGTCGAGAAGAAGAACTGAATTCTCAATTTGTATTCATTTATTGCATTATGTATTTTCGTAGTGTAATTTTAATTTCGAAAAAAAACATTCCGTGTGACCGCAAGTTAACATTGTTTGTTAAGTTAAGTTTCGCATTGTTAACTCGTTTCAGTGTGTATAATACAGTAAATGCGATGCACCGTCATGTGGCTGGATCGACCACTTTATGTGACCGCAAGTGTACTATTTCTCCTGAAGCCACGGTTAATGCCAGCAGAGTGTCTATTTTCGATGGAAATCATTGCTCATTCGTGTACAGCTACAACATACAATATTTCTAACTTCAGGCTCTTGCCTTTGTAATAATGTTTTTTGATGCACACGCAAGTTCTCTTCGAAGAGGTTATTTTCTTTTACCATCTGGCCTTCTGGCCTATCATGCTCCGCCAGGTACACAAGCTTGTCTTCAAATTGAAGGATCGTATAGAATACCCGTGCTGGAGATTGTACAAGCAAGAATATGCCGTGTGGTATAATTTGCCTTCAAGCTTTTTCTTTTCTGCGGTGAGTTTCTGAGAAGTTTCGTGTCGTTTTCGTAGCTAAAACCCATAGGACTGTTATTTCCAGAACGAGGGTCCGTAACTAAAAATTCATTTTTAAAAAAATAATATGAGCTATTCAACATGATGATGCGAGTGAAATATGAAGTAATATTCAAGTGGGGATGCACGCGAACACGCAAACATTTTTACTGGAAGGCGAAAACGCTTGTAAACTATCTTCGTTCGAGCTGAATTGGTTGAAGTTTCTGATTGATATATGATGGGCAGGCAAAATGTTTTGTAAAAGTTGTTTCGTATGTCGTAGGGTAGGAAATCAGAATAGCGACTCGTAGAACAGGTTGCCATGCCACCCTTCTATATGACTGACACGTTTGGATCAGGCGCTGAGACCACGGTACGATTCCTCTCATGTTCGACCATCGATCGTGAGTGAGGTGCCTCGTGGATTCCTCAATATTTGGCAACGATATATATATATATATATATATATATATATATATATATATATATATATATATATATATATAAATGAATAAATATATATATATATATATATATATATATATATATATATATATATATATATATATATTATGACGAGTGTTCTCGCGGATTGGGTGAAAAGTTATGTCGATTTCTCGGGTTGACCGCGTTTGCTCTATTGGAAGAATATTCTCCACCGTCCATCTTGGCAGAGTTTTTTCATGGTTTTCCTTTGCCGGGATGTTTCTACAATATAGGTATAGGCCACGACTGCTTCCTCTCCACTAACCTCCCGATAACCTAATCTTAAGAAACCCTCATCTCACCATCCCGTCATCTCATTAATCATTCATTCGACGCCAACAGATCTCAGTAATACTTATAGTGCATCGGTTAACGAATGTTTTAGCTGTAGGGATGTGGTTCCTATGTCACAAGAGTAAACTCGAAGGAACTTGTAGATTGCACGACATACAAATTCATCATGGGTCTACATAAATTATTATCGAACATACAATGATAACAGGTGTGCTACATTCCCATGAATATTGAAATACGATGACCAGTATTCTGGCTTCAATCGCAATATGAAACACTTCGTCCTTGTACTCAATATTAGAATACTGGACGCAAACAAACAAGTGAATATCCTGCAGTCTTGTCTAGTTATGTCGCCTCTGGGTAAAATGTATTGATTCATGTATAGAGTATGCCATGTATGTTTTCTTTGTGTTAACGCTATACTTGTTCACTTGCTATCTATATTATCTACACAAATCATTGCTCGTGGATGGCAGTTGTGTGCTCAGTTGTAACTAAGTTGGTTCAATTCTTTCAAACACTTTTTATAAAGCCGTATGCTCATTATTAATTACGATTCCTGACCTAGCTCAAATGACTCCCACGATGAACGAGTTGTGTTGGTGTTGCAACGATTCACTCTCTAGTTTCGTAGCACAATGGTTTTCAAGTCTCTGGAAAGAGTTAACATTTTTCTCGAAGATGGTTTGAAAACGTGGTAATTAAAAGCATATTTACACGAAGATATGTTGGGCAATTAATTCCGTGTGTAATTACCTGAACTAGTACAGCGTATTCGTGTTCACTGCGCTTTGTATGCACATTTCCTCTCACTGCACTTTGTTGCAAAAGCATACCAGGACTTTGCAACAACTGGCAGAGTTTCAAAGAAATAATATGGGATTTAACGACACACTGTAATGCTAACTAAGATCTATTGGCTTTCAATGAATGATTAATGAGATAGCATGATGAAGATTTCTTAGGTAATGAGAAGTAAAGTGGGAAGGAAGCAGTCGTGTCTCGTATTGTAAGAACCATACCGGCATTCGCCTAGACAACAGAGGGAAACCACGAATACCCCCGTAAAGATGGACGGTGGCGGGGATCAAACCATGTCCAATATGCCCCTTACCTCCCTGATCGCATGAAGCGAGCGCGTTAGCAACCGAGCTGCATGTGCCGGTATATGGCATAATTTTTCTGTGGTGTTTGCAGTATAGGCTACACTCAGTCGTAAATCGATGAACACTCTAGTTTCCAAGGCTAATATCCCGAGTTCGTTGCCCGGATGAGCCCCACTGCTGTCAATTCACAAATATGCTATTTCCTTCGGCATGCAGATACAGACTTTGGCAATGATTGAATTGAAATCCAATCATGCGTCTTCACGTTTCAGCCTGCATAGCGATAGATAACTAATTGGTAATTAAGAAAACAAGAGACAAGTCAGTGATGATGTCGATATATTTTTTATGTGAGTTTGTTGGTCGTTCCTTTGATTCCAGTGTCTGTTATTTGAATAAGATCCATGGAAACACTTCTTCAACGAACACGATCTACCTTTACAGGTAGTTGTAACAATTGATTCCTTCGAATTATCATATGTACACTTGCGGTCACGTAAAGTGGTCGATCAAGCCACATTAAAATGCATTGTGAAGAAAATTTGCTCACATTATACTCACCAAACCTAGCAGAAAATATAGCGCATATACACACGCACTCGATGCACAGTCTATGAAATAATAAGCTGTAAGATGTACAAAGTTTTATTCGAATTCAAATTTCTTAAAAATCCATATGTGTGCCCCCAAGTGTATACATTTATGTCTTGATTCAAGCTCAAGAGCTTCGTCACTGCCATGGAAATTCAACAAGAACAGGGTAAGATATATAGTACGCCTAGTGTGTTTAGAACTGTATACGGAGAGTGGAGAATGAAAGTTAGGTACAAGAGATTCATTACCGATTCGGGTGGACCAGTGGCTAGAGCGCTGATTCGTCATTCAGAAGACCGCGCGGTTCTATTCCCGCCACGGTCGATCGCACATAGTGAGTATTGACAGATGTTTTACGTGGTTTCCCTCTGTCATTTAGATGAATACTGGAATGGTTTCTTTTATTCTATCCAAAAACACAGGATGAAATAGCATTCCATCTCATTTTTGATCATTCACCGACGCCAATCGATCCTAGCCATCATTACAGTCAGTATAGGTAAACCCAATATAAAATCAAAAAAGAATATATCCTCCAAATAAACTAGTTGTTGGTGGGGTCGTTGAGTAAACAAAATGGAAGACCCCTTTTTTGTAAATCAATATTCCGATCCTAGACATTGAGATAGAAAATCACGTGCTGGTCGATCAACCATTAATGGTGTCCAATTTGACAGGTTGACTCCAACGAATCAACACGCTGAAGTTTTCGATCTTTCAATGAATCAAACTTTCTATTACTATTTATTTGATTACTAGAGGGACCCTCTATGTAAAACATGACCTTCAACGACATTGAATAGAGAGGAGTAAATACTAAATACCCATATATAACGGGAGAACAGAAGACGTAATGATAAGGTATAAAATTATGTCATGTCCTTTCGCTGATTCAACTTTAGCGATGTCAAACCCATTTGTCATTATACAAATGAAAGTGTGCGTGGGCCGCGTTCCGCTCAGACTCACACACGGACACACAGACCGGAGTAACGATGAGTATAATTTTCGTATTTTGTGAATGACAAATTTTCACGTAATCAGCATAGTAGAGATTTTTTCTATTCTCACTCTTGATCGCATTGAATTTTTTATGAATGCCTGTCGTCTAAGCCTGTGACGGCATTAGGAGTCGACCGCAAAGCGGACAGACTGGTGGGCTAGCTAGGAATAGCAAACCAACACCGTAGTAGACAGTGAGATGTCGAAAACAAATATTGTTGAAATCATATACATCCTCAACAGTAACTCGGGATTTCCCTTTACTACAAAGTACAAATTAGTATGTGAAATTCATATATTTGTATCTGTACTTTTCTAATTATAACCATTTCGTACTAAGGCTTATACCATCACTCCATGCAGCTTTTTTATAGAGATGGTTAGGTTTCTATACCCCCAGTGACGTCACAGAGGGTAGCGAGCTGCTCAGGTTTTCGTATTGCAGACTCCGTTCAGAAAAATCACCAGCGACAGAGGTGTATATCCGATTGAATTCACTTTTTTTGGTGTATCATTAATTGAATGTATCTGTTATATGAAGCGTGTGTGCATTCAACAAACTCTGATAATTCCTTTAATGTTGCATGGAATATTGAATCGTGCGGACTCGGATCATGTCAAAGTGCCAATTACTAACGATGCTATTCCCACTTTCCTCTCTTCTCATCTCTTTCGGACGGAAGATTGTGCAATACATTTACTTATTTAAAACAATTACGTATGAGATGCTATCCTCGTCAGATGTAGCTGTAACTTGTTTTTAATAAGATTCCGAAGAATTCATTGATGATTATAAGAATTCAGACAAATATTTTTAATAAAACGCCTTTTTTCTGAGTATAGCCCTATTGATGAAAGTATGCGTTTGATCAAGTCGCTCAAATTGGTAGTTTCCACTGAAAATGTTTGTCACGATTGTGGCTATTTGGATTTACTGAGGATTTTTGTTTATGAATAGGCAGATAATTTGGGGGAAGTCACGTGTCAAAGTAGAACAAGTTCTGTTCACCTGTTTTTACATAATTGATTTTCACCCTCTTCTCTCATCAGTTCTTACATTATTCCCTTGAATAGGCCTACATGTGAATTGTATGCTATTCACAACCAACTATAGAGTGCCTTCTTTGTATTAAACGTCGTTCGTACCCCTAAAGATTGTTGTAGGTGGTTTTGCTCAAGTTGTAGGTAATAACCCACTCTCGTGGCTTAGTTTACTAACGCACTGCTTTAGAATTGACGAGGTCAAGTCGAGAGTGTTCGAATCCCGCTTAAGGCATGCATTTTTGTAAACGTCTTTTCACCTATCACTTCATCTTTTTATTATTACCCGCTTATTCGTACCCCGTATAAAGTAACTGTTGGCGGGGTCGTTGAGCTACACATTGAATTTAAAACATATTTGTTCAAGAACTTTTCAACTTATATCGTATAATTTTCATTGAGCATGCAGCTTCCCGCATTAGAATGTTGATATCTCACACCATTCGAAAGCTATCACAAAAAAATTATATTTAGCCAAATCGACTCACATGCGGTCTTATGCAGAATGTGCGAGCAATACTGCAACGAGTCAATCATTATTGTGAAGTTTTATAATGCTCTGTACGAGTAAAATAAGTTTCCAATATAGATGGTGATGAGCGAGCAAGAAACCTTGATCGTACAGACGTGAGCTATAGGCCTACGTCACAGCCTGAGGTCGGAGGGTAACGCACTGATACGCAGGATGGAGTGGCCAAGCTGAGCCAAGGCGTCCAGCTCCCACCTCCTAGTGTAGGTGATGGACTGATAACAGATAAGAGCCATTTCCATTCCTCCTTGGATTAGAATAGACATTTGTTTCCAACGGACTGCAATGAAAATCTCGCTTTATTTGATCTGGAAGGTGAGGGGCATGTCGGACCTTGGTTCGATTCCCGCCATCGTCCATTTTTACAGGAGTTTCCCGTGGTTTCCCTCTGTAGTCAAGGCTAATGTTGGAATGTTTCACACAGTATGGGCCACGACCACTTCCTTTCCTCTATCCTTCTCATTACTCGAGAAACCCTCACATCATCATCTCATACATATCCTTCATTCGACGCCAACAAATCTTAGCTTAGTCTTACCAAATCTTAGTCGTTGAACACAATATATATATATATATATATATATATATATATATATATATATATATATATATATATATATATATATATATATATATATATTTATTTCTTAAATAAAGGATAATGAAAGTTACTTATGTTGTACACACATGTTATACAACATGCTTCAAGTCTAGTGCGTATAATTAGCGGTAACCGCGAGCCAGAACTCTGTCCTACCAGGAAGGTACGTCCCTCATGACGATAGGAAGTCTCCGCAGGACTATAGACTATAAGCTTTATAGCTTTTCTATTTTCGTGTGTCTTCACTATTCTACAATAGACGAGAGATCGGTCCAAACCGCCTTGGTCGACCAAGAAATCCACTACCGACGGCCTTCGTCAGTCCATTCACCTGACCAGCTAGCGTACAGGCAGCTACAGCTAGAATAGCGGCGGCTGTGTTACCACTTTGACTACTGCCCCATGCAACCTGGGCTTTATTCTCATAATGCCATAGACGCGGTGTCAGCAGTATGACTACCCTCCAGTTTTCTCTCCGTTTGACTACCACCCTATGACACTGGGCACCATTCTCATAACGCCCAGGGCTGTATCAAGACATTTTGCGCCCCTAGACCCGATTTTTTTTGGTGCCCCTCCTCCCTCAAGTATAGTAATTGATGAATAGCACACTATCTAAAAAATATGACGAGCTTTATAGGTTTCTATTTGGAAGCACATTCATAATTATTGTGTCGGATCTATTAATTAGAAGGATAATTTCATAAACTTTGATCGTTACTAATTAATACATTTGAATAATAATATTCGAATTTATTGATACTTACCGACACTAACAAGGGGCCACCGAACAGTGACTACCCTCCAGTGTCTTCTCGAATTGACTACTGCCCTATGACACCGGGCTCCATTCTCATAACGCCATCGACGCAATGTCAGCAGTGACTACCCTCCAGCTTCCTCTCGGTTTGACCACTACCCTATGACTCCGGGCTCCACCCTCATGTATCGCCAGATACGGGATATTAGGAGTGGCTGCTATCCAGTTTCTTCTCGGTTTGGGCTCCATTCTCCTAACTCCATGTTGATAACACCATAACGCCATAGACGCGATTCCAGCAGTGACTAACTACCCTTTAGTTTCCTCTCGGTTTGACTGGCCCTTAAACCAACCTGAGCTACATTCTCATCGCCAGAGACGCGATGGTATGTCAGCATCCACTGCCTTACAATGAATGTCCCCTGGATTCGTCTGTGGACGCTGCGTAACCAATACGGGCAGTGTGTGAGAAGTTATACCAGAATTAACATTTTCACTTCTGTATTTGGTTCAAATTACGGTTTTCAAATAAAATTGCATCAAGTATTTTATATTTCCGATTTCCGCAATCATGTTTGATTTTTTCCACATACTCTTCGCAGCAGGTTCCCCGAGTTTACACTCCTCACACGTACGTTTTGCTCCCTCCCTTCTTTGTGTTGGTCGAGATGTAAGTTGGTGTAAACTTCAAATTTTAATTGTTCAAGTTTAATCAATTTGAATTTTAATGATATAGGCCTATTTATCCAAGTATTCACTTAGTAAAGCTTTCCATGAAATATTCATGTCAGAACTTGATACGACAAACATCACAGTAGAGTGTGGGTGATGCATATGTCAGTGTAATACCGACTGATGCAAGATGTAACATCGGTATGTGTCAATATTTGGTTACTGAATACCTCTTGTTAAGATATCAATAACAACTCATCGAACGAAAACAGGAACAATACCTTCTCTACTTCCTTGCCGCGTGTCCGGTGGGTCGACACTCCCCACCGTTTCGGCTACCGCGGATCGAGAAGACGGTCGGACGGATCTCCAACGCGCGTCTTGTTTTTGATGAAATGGCTCCACCAGCCACAGGAGCTGACTATAGGTTAATTCATATACGGATTTACGTGGTTACTAGCTGTACACTTGCAGTCACATATAATGGTGAAATTAATCCGAATTGAAATTGTAATTTAGATAGAATCTATGCACATTTCACCGCTAATTTTTCCATAGACTATGCGTGGAGTGCGTATGCACATTAAATTCTAGTTGCAATGCGTTATTGCCGTTATTTTTGTGTAGCTGCGGTATTTTCAGGGTACCATGATTTTTCAGAACGACATGCTCATACTATAGGCAACACTACTGGATTTTCAAAAGTGTTGTATGAAAGTTGCAGCGAGCGTCTGTAATTATCGATATTTTCACTTTTGATTTGAATTGGTACCATTTTTTGTTGAAGCATGCAGAGTGAGATTCGAAACGTAGAGCAGTTTTGCATGACAGGTTGGAACCGTCAGGCTTGATAACCTATTCCCCACGCAACGAGTCTCAGCTTCTTGTCTCTACACTCGACTATCATTAGTTGTGGTGGTTGTATCATCTGAACCGTCCATCCGTGTATTTCATCGCACTCGTGTCGATATTGTATGTTTGCGTTTAACGACGTACTCAGACGGCCAAACCATGTACTAAACGAGAGAGTATAAACTGTACTGAAAATTAAATGTCCTAAAACTCGGCTGTCATAAATACCAACCGTCCTGAAAATCAACTGTACCACAAATCAACTGGTCAACCTAAACTTTTGGTTGAGCAACCTCTACAGAAATTGAAGTGAGAGGTTTGGCTTCTTCCCGTCACATATTCCATTTGACACAAACCTTACTCACCTAGCCCTAATCATCACTAAAAAAACCTATCAAATATTTAATGAAAATGAGAGGTACCGTAAAAATTTGTGAATGTGTGTCAGCCCCTCTTTTTAGCTTGTGTACAGGTAGCTCAAGTAGTAGAAGATTGGGACAGTTGGTTTTTACTTTTTAGTATAGATAGTCGGTTTTAAGTACAGTCGTCGGTTTTTAGTACAATTGGTCGATTTTTAAGACGACCGAGTTATAGTTCAGTTGACCCATCCCCTACTCGACTAACGGATGTCTGAGAAAGATTTCAAGTGGTGGTCGTCAGTGGTCCTCCCAGATTTCTAGGTCAGGAGATGGACATTGTCTGATTGGTGTCAGTCATTGCTTGCTTGTTCAAATTTCCCGAGTCAAACGGACCAACTCAAAGTTGACACCTCCGAGTGACATGAAATGTTGTTCAGTAATATTCGTTTGACCTATCCACTCGTATTTGCAATCAATTGGCCATTGAAGACAAGTTTCATTTCATTTCATTTTCATTGCATTTATTTGCCAAGTTGAAAATATAAACACCATAATAATGTAAACAAAAACTGAAAAATGTCGATTAAGTTTTACTGTTTCATCATACATTGAGTCTTCCAGCTCTGTCTGAGTAAGAGTCTGTGCGTTCGTAACGCGCGGGGGAGGGGGGGGGCTGGCGCGGGTCGGCTGGTGAGATGATGATAAGGAGAGTGGAAGGAGGGGGGGGGGAGGAAGGAATAGATGGAGAAAGGAGAGAGAGGGGGGATGGAGGGGGGGAATTACCAACTTGGCCATCTCTTTGAGTGATAGTACTTCATTGCGTTAAGACGGCAGACTGGCGATTTGTAAAAATGATCACACGTAGAAGTGCAGGGCACAGATCTGAAGATCTGAAAGACTATGTAGTATGTATATCTAGCCGGACCCCTCATGTTTCAAACATGAACACGTCAATTCACCACTGCCCTGCACTTCTACGCGTGATAATGTTTACACATTGCCAGTCTGCCGTGTGAATGCAATTACGTACTTCACTACAAGAAATAGCCAAGTTGGTAACTCCCCCCTCCAACCACCCGCCCTTCCTTCCTCCTCTCCCCCTCTCCTTCATTATCCCTTCCATCATTCCTTCCTCTCCCCTTCCACTCTTCCCTCAACAAACCAGCCCAGCTGGTTGGTTAAACCGCGTGTTACGAACGCACTCTCGCATCACGCTCGCACGCACAGATCTGGAAGACTATGTATAAACACATTCATACTCATTTAATGTATCATTCATTCTACATACATATCTTTCTTATTCTACTAATTCTGTATCATGGAATTCGTCAATAAACTTATTTCTACAATAAAAGAAGCCGATTAGAAACTCCTGGTAGTGCTGATTTAAAATATTCAAGGGCTCATTAGATAGATTAATATAGCCCGGTAAGATATTTTAAGAAGTATTATCCTTAAAAGTAAAATTTTGTTCATATAACGTTGTTCAATCGCTGATAGCGTGGTTGATACGTTGGGATGAAACTAGAGAATACCGTAGTGGATTACTAACTCCCGCCCCCAAATCCGCGCCTAAATAAATACGTCCTTCCGGGAACGGATGTTAGATAGCGCTAATGGGCGAGTAAAGCAGTTACTTCAATTTTGATCTCTTCAATTTGATTTCTTCTTTAATCTTGTTCCGTTCTGTTTCTGTATAAAAAGTCTGAAATACGATGTATGTACTGAACTCGGCGTTCGATTGCATCTACTTGAACGTCTGCTCGCTTGCCAGGCATACTGTTCGTTAACCAGGCAGGTTACCAGGCAGATTCTGGAATTATATTCGACCAAGATGCTCATGTAACACTCATGATCCGAGTTTCGGGGAATTGTGGTCGAGTTTTGGTAAGGTTCGGGTGGTGAGATGAATGTGCAGTAATCCGAACTAATATAATAGCCTCGCCGCTGACGCGCTTTGAAACTACAAAATTCGACGCGACGAACAATAATAGTGTATTTATACGATAGCCAAGCCATCCTTTCCCACCATTTATCAGAAACAATAGCTTATACCAGACGAGACGTAAGAAATGAAAATCCAATTGGATGAAATCATCCTAAACGTGTAGTATATGTAGGCCTATTAGCATGCATGAAACAGCGTGGCCAATAGTTCATATATATATATAAATTAAATTTCGGCGGTCGGACCGTCGGGGTCAATTTTTGTGAGTTCATTTCTTGTGGTTACGTTTACTTTTTTGTCCCGATTGATTTTTTTCTTATCATTTCCGATCTCGAAATTTTAATAACAAGACTAATACAATAAAACACGACTTGGAATTGTATTTCTTTTGACTGAAAAAATCGGATCTAGAGTATTATTATTTTTGTCTACTTCCGGTTTATTTTTATTATTATTTTATTCTATTTGATTATGCATTGCTTCATATGACTGTCTTCATCACTTTATATATGCACTTATTTGCTAAATAATGTGTTATTAAAAAATGAAATACCACATATTAAGTACCGGTAAACACACTGTAAACATTGGTAACCATTACGTGGTACGGAGAGGAAAGAGGTCTACCGATCTACCAAATGAAGTCTACGAGGTCTACCAATGGCCAAGGTCTTGTGCCAAATTCTTCACAGACTGGACTGGAAAAGCTTTTTTGTCGGTCGGAATTATTATGCGTATTTTCAATCAAGTGCAGGGAGAAACGTGTGTGTGTGTGCATGTGTATATGTGTATGTATGGCGAGAGAGAGAGAGAGAGAGAGAGAGAGAGAGAGAGAGAGAGAGAGAGAGAGAGAGAGAGAGAGGTGTGAGTATGGGATGGAACCTTGGTGGGAGGGAGAGAGGATTTACGCCCAGGGGGACTTTGTATTTTGCTTGTAAGATAGTGGCTGTCGGTCCGATGTATGTGACCTTGGCGGAGAGTGTGGGTCCATTGACCGGGACACTAGACCCTGTCTCTCTTGCACTTCAATCACCATTATTTCTCTCTCTCTCTCTCTCTCTCTCTCTCTCTCTCTCTCTCTCTCTCTTCTATAGGGAATTTTTCGAATTTTCGCTATTTTAGACCTGACAAATGTTTTCGAGAAAAATTCAAGTTCTCGGAGCACGTATATACACTAATATAATATATAATATATTTATTTATATACTATTTATTTTATATATTATTTATTCATAGCATTTCAGCCTTCAGATCACTAACCTCATTCCTCATAGTGTTAATTCCAACTAGGGGATATCTTCATGTCTTGGTACGATAGTCAACAGTAGGACCTAAATTGATGAAATAATTGGACTTTTGTTATACTTGTACGTTTAAGTTGATTGGTATGCCAAAACGATGTGAGGTTGATCAAGTTTGACCAGTAAAATTCTCGCCATCACCCATCAAGTTCATCCCAACCATTCATGTGCATACAGCTTTTCCCTGTTAACATTCATCGTAGTCAGTTGGAAAATACAGAATGATGGAACATTTTGTTTTTCAAAAGCTGGAACTCTTTTCCTGAAAATGAATCTTCTTGTAATTTCGATTACTTGGGCTGAGGGCGACCCAACAATAATATTTCGTTTTTGCATTCCAGCGATCTTAATGTAAATAGTATTTCGAGTAAAGTTGATAATGGATCATGTTTAAACCAAAAAATACTTGAAAAGGCGTAGGCCTAAAGTTACCACTTGCAGTTGGATCCGACAAAGGTGTGGCATCACGCTCACTCATTGTCAGAAGATGAATATATACACTTAAATATAATAGAATGACTTTTATATTATAAAAAAACACTTCTGTACAAATCCTACAATTCGAAACAACATCACCATACGCTAGGCCCAGAAGTTTTGATAGGTAAGAGATGAAAAATATGTAACAGTTATCACTCATCACCTACTACCAGTATAGCTTGGGCACTCTATTAACAAATTCAAGCCTGACCATGAATAGTCACACGTGTTTTACTCTGTTGCACCATACAAATTTACTATTTAGCATCACAAATCCTTTGTTTCATCACTTATTCGAGTACACGTGCAATAAACAATAGTCGTCATGAGCACTGGCATCGTTGCATGCGCAATTGACATAATTTTCGTATTCCGAATCTGCGCGAATATTCGAAACGCACGTTTTAGGGGTAGAGGCTCAGGATTATCGCTCGTTTCACATTCCATAATATCGCCTCAGATATCTCGAAATCATGCTTGTTTCATCATATACCTCGTGTATTTCCGTACGTATCCAACGTACAGCCGATCGCGCACGAAGCTGCGGAGAAGCTCCTAGTCTCGTTGAGTTAAAAACAAGAAACAGCGTAACGCGACGACGAAACGGTGACATACCAAGCATTTCAAATTGACCAGGCTCGGCTCTTGCAAAATCGCGTGGTGGGCGCATTTTTATCTTGAGATTTCCAATTTAGCATCATTTTGACTGTAGATCGAAACAATTGATGGTTTGGATGAACTAATCATTCAAATTTTTCAGAATCAAAATATGATTTTTTTCATTCTGTCATTCTATTTTTGAGTCGTGATATGAGCAACTGCAGCGTTGCCTCAGTTGGTGCACTGGACGAGCCGCCAATGTTTGTATATATTAATTTATATATATATATATATATATATATATATATATATATATATATATATATATATATATATATATATATACATATACATACACACACACACACACACACACACACACACGCGCGCATAGACATACACGTGAAAATTCGTAATGGTATAAGAGCGTCTGCATTTTGCAAAGATGTCGACTGCTACCTACATCTTTTCATTATTCGTACGTTCCTCTCTATTTTAGTTGAGATAATACTAGTCATCATCATTAAACATAATAGCAAAATATCTACCAAGTGGAGCATGTGCGATGGTATGGGGGTTGAGCGGAGAGTGAGTTTGGGCCAACGAATGAGAACTTTCCCTTCCCCTAATCAGGTTATATATCATTAGCCGTCGACTACTGCCATCCACTTGAAGACAAACCGCGATGGGTGCTGTACTGTAGGAACAACGCGCATTGAGCCACCCTCCGTAGCTCAGTCAACTAAGGCACTGCATTAGAAATCGAAGTCACTGTTAACCGTAGATTCGAATCCCGCTCAAGGCATTGGTTTTTGAAAAACATCTTTTTACTCATCATCACTTCATAGAATCATTATCACGTGCTCATTCGTACCCCCAAATGACCTAGCTGTTGTGAATAAACAATCATCATTACGTGCACGGTACACACACACACAATCCATCCTCTTTGTTTGAATCATTTCGTGGCACGCATACATCTTGTTTCACGTCCCACGTTCCAAGTTTCATTGCTAAGATGCTTTCAAAAAGGTTTAAAATGCCATTGAAAAGGAATGCTGGTCGAACAGATCATGTAAGTCTAGATCCGGAACCTGTTCTAGAATCATCATATACGTGCATGGTGAAATTCCCAAAAATAATCTGTAGTTTATAGGGATCTGCAACAAGCATCTAGATGATGAAGTTTGGGTTATCTTATGCTCAGTGGCCATGGTGATTGGTGACCATCAGAAAATAACCAATGGCCAACTTTTAATGTCACCTAACCAGGATTTTAAATTAGATATAGGCCTACTATTATATATACTATTATAAGTATTATATTTATAACTTGACTTATTTAAATACTCGTACTTTTATATTCATATGTACATATGAGTGTGATTGTGATTACAATTATTATGGAATAAAAATCAATTGAATTGAATTGAATTGTATAACAGAATGCCGAAAGTCAGGCGCTCATTTCACGGAACTTCCGAATACGTCTTACTTTAGAATTACACAATTGCAACTGCGGTCACATAAAATCGTTAAATCCGAAATTGATTTGATAATGTAAATGAAATCTTCCCACATTTCATCGCTAATATTTTCATAGGTTATGCGTGGAGTGCGTACCGCATATTGTCTTCTATAGGTTTATTGCGTTTAATATCAGTATATTTTTTTCAGGACACATTTTAGTATAGCTTGATCGACCACTTTATGTAACCGCAATTATACGTTCATTTCCAATTTAGACAGAGGTATAGATAGGGCATCCGTACCTGCGTTATTCAGATTGCGATATTCTGGAACTATTCTGCATTCTTGAACCATCATATACCACTCCGATGCGATTCTCGCGAGTGGAGCCGAGCTAGACTTTGTTCGATTTCGCATTGCTCTGCTCTGTTCTCGATACAGTAGTTATACAGCAGTCGTACTGAAGTCCATCTCATTTTTAGTTCATATTGGGTTCAACGACGCATTTTACTGATGGTCAAGTAAGATCTATTGGCGTTGGTGAATGATGAATGAGGTGATGGGATGAAAGATCATTTTAGTAGGTTTTTTGGGATAGTGGGAGGGAGTCGATCGTGGCCTGTTGTTGAGATGAACTATTTCAGTATCAATGTGAACAAAAGAAAGATACCACAGTGCATCTCTAGTCAAGATGGTCGACTATGGAGGGAATCGACCCCCCGTGTACTGAGTGATGGTTCAGTGTGCTCTCCACTCGACCACCCGTCTCAGTTTATACTAAAGTTTATAAGCTCTGAACCCAGCCCTCCCTGAACAATGGCATCGACCTTCGACAAACTTTCGTCGGGTTGTAGACTTGGTGGTGTATATGTATGCCCCGCTGAGAAGATAATTATTATCAACTATGCAAATATGTTGTTTTCGTTTTTAACGAATCTACTGAAATGGATGTTACATCGTATCAGTATTCAAAAGCACTACAAATATATTATTTTTTCATTTTAGTGCATTCTTGAGTGTAATAGTAAACCACTCGCTACGATAATAACGAAACATATGACGCGATTAGAACTCTAACCCGTCTTCATGTGCTCGAGACATGGGCCAATTTTGTGTGATCGTTTACCCAAGTCCAATCAAAATCCTTTTTGAAATATCTTTGTGGTGCATGTTTAATAGATATTTAGTACATTTGTAAATGTACAAACTATAACTAATGCATTGAAAAATGCACAGAAAGGGGAGAGATAAACATATGACGCGATTAGAAGAACTCTAACCCGTCTTCATGTGCTCGAGACATGGGCTAATTTTGCGTGATCATTTACCCAAGTCCAATCAAAATCCTCTTTGAAATATCTTTTTGAGGCATGTTTAATAGATATATTTGGTCACTTTGTAAATGTACAAACTAAACCTAATTCACTGAAAAATGCACAGAAAGGGGAGAGATATGACCTCAACAACATCACGGTAATTATGTTGCTGATATGGAGCAAGGGGAACTATTCAAAATTGTATTGGAAACTTTGGCCTGAGATTTGGTTCAAAAGAACGAATATATTCGTTCGACATTGTTTTACTAATGCTGTAAAAGAATCTTCTGTTCAATGTAAATTACTTGGAAACTAAGAAGTTCAAGGTTGCGCGACCCGAATGTGAGATATTCGGGGATATGTATTTTTCCATCTCATATGATTGAGAGAAGTCCAAATAACAAATAATCATTCTCGATTGAGGCGAATCGTAACATAGGTCTCTCCTCACTACGCTCGTTCTCCCAACTAAAATTCTGTCATGCCGTGGATCCCAAATAACCTAGTCTTTGGTGGGTTTATATAGGCAAAAAAGACGGACCTTGGAGATTTACAGAACTATTTGATTCATATTGACTCTTGCAAATAGAGGAATGTAGTTTTCACTAGATTGAACTAAAGAAACACCCATTTAATCGGCAATCATCGATCAATGAATGAGTAACGATGAATGATTGATCGCAGAATGTTTGTAACGCAGTTAAGCACCTTCTGTGATCTGCTACTAACTAAGAAAACGGCACCAAGAGTACATTGATGGGACTTTGGCGTGTAATTAATAATTGAACGCGGTTCGTTTCTTGCCGTGTACCAAATGTCGCCCGCCTGTAGAACTTGGCGACCGGAAGCCGACGAATAGCAAGGTAAAAACGAAATGTGGGTGTATTGATGAGGAGCCCGACCGAATGACAGTCAGGAATTGGTGTTGCACATTCTTCATTATTATTATTAAGTAGCTTTGACTAGGTGTTCGCCACTGAGTTCGCCGCCCCTGCATTCATTATCGAACAGAGGTCCTGAACGAGAGAGTTCGACGATCGGATACTCTCAGGTGTGACTTTCGGTTGCTCATCTGTTACCATTGGTGTTTTGTGGACTGTCGGGTGCAACTTGTGAGTTTCTTCCTCCAGACTCTGCGTAACCTTGCCACCGTCCATCTTGACAGGGGCTTTTCGTGGTTTCCCTCTGTGGCCTGGACAAATGCCGGACAAATGTTCCTACGATATAGAGCACGGCCGTTTACTTCTCACTATCCTTCCCAGTACCTAAACAACCTCAATCTCCTATCATCTCATTAACCATCCATCCGACGCCAATAGATCTTAGTTATCTTTCTACTGCAGTGACCCATTATTGATCAAAATCTCTTTGACTGAGAACAACACCTTCAGCAGTTTGTGCACCTCACTCCTTGAGCAATAGCAATTACCCTCGAGGTCAAGAAACTCATGCGAGTGTAAACCATACGGTTGCATCGTGCTTGTCGACTCAAGCTAGAACAAAACAGATTAACGAATAAAATATGCGTAGGTCTATTTTGGTGCAATCGTTTGATTGATTTGTCTTTACCGCACTCTTTGTCGAGCCATTGTGTAACGTTACATCTCGGTACTTGACATCTCTCACAATCATGTGCCATCATTCTGCTCGTTGCTCATCTGCACTCGGGGCGATAGTGAACTCTATGACCGCATGCATACATAGTACTCTTGCCTATGAAGTACGTGTACTGTTTATTCTTCGCATGTGCATATCTTGCTGTGTATAGGGTAGGTCAGTGACATGCATGCACATTGCACTTGGTGTATGCCGTGCCCGACACTGCGCAGTACTTCCATCGGCAACGTCATGTCGTCTGAGGCCACGCTTGTGTCCCGAGTCCGACTCCGATTGTTCAACTGTTTGAGTGATTCACCTGGTCTTGTGCTGTTTATTTTCGAGGATTGTCTGTTTTGAAAGTTGATAATAAATATTGCTTATTGTAATTCAACTTTTCAAGATATAAGCGGTGTTTAAAGAGTCCAATTCTATTCTGTAATATCTGTCTAAACAAATCCAGGATAAGATATCTGGATTTAAAATAGATTTTTTTTGCAACATTGAACAGTCATTCTACATCTGTTGGATGTGAAGACGAAAATCTACCCTGCCCCCTTCCCCACAAGTCCACAACATTATAATAAAAATAGTACAAAGTATAGTCGAATTATATCGTTTTGAAATCCAACAGGTCAAATCAAAAAGAAAACTCGAGTATATTAGGTTATACGGCCATGGTATTGCATGCATCTGATGGCTACCAGATCGAATCTAACTGTCGTTGAACTTTTTCGTTTTCGAATGATCTATATTTCTGATAACCTGGGTGTAATACGTTTTTTTTCGATAATAGGTTTTAATATCATATGATTTGGAATAATGTATAAAGTGAGGTTGGGTATGGCTGCGTTAGTTATCGTGTATTGTGATGGTTTAAACTGTATTTACTTTGAAGATTTTCTTGCAAAAATTGACGTGAGTGTGGGTGGCTAGTGTAATGGTAATTGCATTTACTATCGTCTTGAAGATCACATTACAGTAGATATAAAACAGTATGTTGTTGGACTGTAAGAAAAACTTTTGAGTTAGACTACGACAGCGGACTGATTTGAGACAAAAGAGTGTACAATACCGGTAGTGTGTGGAGGGCTATTGGGGATCAATGTAAGTTCTTGGCTTTGGCTACTTGTTTTGAAATATTGATAATCTAATATGTTCCACGAGTGACTTTTCGAGGAAAATAAATCGTCATTCAGGAGACGGGAAACCGGGGTTCGATTCCTGCCATGGTCGACCATCCTGCAAAAGGTGCGTCGTGGAATAGTTACTAAAGCACGGGCCACAACCGCTTCTTTCCCACTGTCTCAAAAACCTAACAAAAATACCTTTCATCTCATCTTCCCATCATCTCGCTTATCGTTCACCGACGTCGCCAATAGATCTTCTTGACAGTGTCCTTAATTGCGTTACGTAATGGAGGAATATAAAACTAATTTGGAAATGATGTGAGAATAATATGTTGCATGCTATGTATTTTATTATTATTATTGTTTGCTTAACGACCCCACCAACAGCTAGGTTATACGGGGGTACGAATGAGCAGGTGATTATGAAACGATGAAGTGATGATAAGTGAAAGGACGTTTACAAAAACCCATGCCTTATGCGGGACAACGGTGACTTCAGTTTCTGAAGCGGTGCCTCAGCTGACCGAGCTACCGAGGGTGGCATATTATATTTTATTATTATCTTTATGCGATGTAAAGACCAGACTGTCATTTTGATAATCCCTGGAGATAACAGGTTATTTGGAACCCCAGAAATGTTTAGGCCTACTATGTAGCATTCTCGCTAGAAACTCAAAATATAAATAACTTGAAACGTGCGATATTAATATGACTCCAAGTCAACATTACAACTAGTGCTTCGTCAAAACTCAATAGATATAATAAAAATGAGATGTATGCAAGCAAATCTCGTTGCGCCACTTGTATTAACAGTTTTACATAATAATGCAGCAGGCCTACGGCAATGCAATATGCAATGATGATAACATTTTCTCCGCGTTTACTTTCAACTGCATGCATAGCCATTCGGCTAGTTGTTTGCCAACTGGTTTGCCCATGTAGTAGTGCATAAGTGGGACTAGTGAACTGACCATACCCAACCAGCCCGGCCATGACTCCTATAGGCTCTGTGCACTGCCTTCTTTGTTACCGGTCTACAGTGCATGACTACATGCCTGCCTGCCTGTGCTACGTAATAACTAAACGTATACATTATGTGTACTTGTGCAATTGTCCATATCATTATCTACTGTTATTGTACGGCTTATTCACAGGGTGCACAATTTGTGTAATTAGAATAGTTGAAAACGTAAATTTAAAAAAACTTGGAACATGCAGACCTTATCATAATCTGTATTTGATTACTTGTTTTAATTACTAGTTTGTGTAAAGGTTTAGATAGTTGCTTTTTATTATTTTATAATTTATATAAAGAATGGTGTATTACAGTAACAACGTCCGGTGCAAGCGTGCATTGTCTGACTGTACGTGTGTTTTATTGTATCAAGTTCTGTATTGGCGTAAACATAGATTTTTATTCAGTGACAAAAATAAACTAAAATTATGTCAATTCGAAATTCCGTATATTATCCCACTTTCTGGTTGCATTGCATCGTCTACAATTTTACCAACGTTTGCTATTGATACAAAGCGAGTTGCACATGCAAATCAATGGGCATTTATGAGTTATGATATCGACATGTTGCTGTATCTAATAATGGTTGACGGTTGTACATTAGATTGTGAGAGATGACTTCATTGATTGGTACATTGCCTTGCATCATCTTGTCAACACTCAGCAGTAGCTGGCAAGTTACTGAGCTATGGATGTTTTCAGTAACCAAGTTACATAGTTCAATACTGGCATTATATTGAATAATGTAGTTCGATGGGCCTGTGGACCTAGATCCAGTTTGATCCATTTTGGACAATGATGAAAATTGAATCTCCTTGAAGGTGTTGTCACTTCTTTTTTGACAAAACCAGCCCAAATTTTGGCGAAGTCGTTGGTCGACGTCAATTCAATTTTTTGAAAGTTACATTTCTAGACCGAACGTTTTCATGGCAACGTAATTTAGGTTATTTGCCTACGCCACTCTTGCCTCTATTTCGAGGTGCCGCTTCTGTAACTGGGTGCGAGTATCGTTTCAGCAAACAGCTAAAACACCAGGCTTGAAGTGACAATATTAATAAAGTGACTAATTTGTATTTGAATGAGTCTTGAGAACAGGATTATGGAGAAGGTCGATTTTTCCGTTTTGGACTGTAGAAACCAAGCAATACGTAAACGGTAGTTAATCTCTTGATATTGGTTTTCGAAACATTCAAAACTTCTGTACCCCTCGACCATTTATTTTGCACAGATCACAATTGTTTTCTGTATACTACAAAATAAAAATTATTTGACTTTCTCCAAACTCGATGTTCGAAACACCATTCAAGTAGGGCCTACTATGGTTACTTTATTCATATTTTATTTTCAGCATAGTGCTTTAGCTGTTGGCTAAAAAAAATACTAGTGGAACATCCGCAACGAGCTGTTTATTCGTTCCCTGCCGTGTTTTTGCTCAGCAATTCCACGCGTGTCATATTTTATTAGAATATGATACTAATATAATAATTCAATGTGGAGTCAGCACTTGTAGGACCATACGGGACTATAGGGAGGATCTGGTTCCCCACATGGTTCTGCGCTCGCGTGGCAGCAAGTTTTTTGTACTTGGTTCATATTTATGCGACAAGGGACTGCAACATTTTCTTCCCTATAGCGAATATATAGAATAAGAATGATTGCTCTCCATTATCAGTCAACACATTTTCGAGAATTTCATACTCCCTTCACACAGTTGATCGATTATTCTTTTCTGACTAATATGCAGTGTTTATTCATGTCTGCGTACTAATTGCTTTTATTGAAGGTTAATGATGTTTTTTGTGATAGTTGCATGTACCATTCTGTCACGTCGATGTTTCCCCGGAGTCTCATTCTCAAGCCACCGTTTTAACGTGTCTAATTTCAGTACTGTGTCTTATCGTGGTTTGGCGTAGAATACGATAGTTATTACTCACAAATGTTATCGACTATCAAATCAAGATAGTCGAGATACTTTTGAATTTGATGATTAAGATCAGAGTCGTTCTCAAACGGTTGAATTGAAATCTTTCACTCAAGTCATAGAGGGATAAATGCAAGTGTGTAAGTCAGGCTTTTCATTTACTCTTTAGGCCTATAATGTAATGAACCTATGATAACAAAAAGCACTGTCGAGCCATGAGAACTAAAATTTGAGGTTTTGTCATTGGTCTCTGATAGATGTGTATTCGATCTCCAATCAGTTGGCTAAACGCTCTAAATGGACGTTAGATCTCTAATGTAATAAGGGTTGAACTAGGCCTACATGTAGGGTGTGGGTCTCACTCATCATACTCTCTGTGATGCTGGGAATAGGGGACCCAGATTTGAACAACGATGACGTGTTTTCGATTATTCTACAGAGGGGGATCTCCTCTACGGACAGTCGGGAACGAATGAAAGCTGCACAACTTACAGGATTTTAATGACTGTCGAGAAGTTGGCCAACCGACAATGTATTCAATAAATATAGAAGAGACTAATAGCGTCAACAGTTGGTAGGCTGTGTGGAAGTGTTTTCTCATCAGGTCAGCTCTGATCCAAAGTTGAAAGTTGTGCTATAGTCAATGACTCGATGGACGAGAGTGTACCACTCCTTGCTCATACGTCGTACCCTACCCACCCAAACAACCCCTCTGTGAAGGTTGTACAATAACATACTGCCCTACAGATAACGAGTACCTCTGTACTCGACCTATTGTCAGGGCAGAGATCGGTGAAACTGCACTTGCTTCTTGTTATCCCCAAGAAGACGTTTTTAGTCGAGACTTGATACAGTATTGACTTGAGATATCATAAAAACATATGTTCAATCTTTTCTTCGATCTGTATCAATCAACCTGCAACTATTGTCAACTTTGTGCATTTCATCCTTGGATTCCTTGCCTTCATTTTGTTTCAAACATATTGGAAAAAAACTCATGCACCACGACACTAGATTTGGCGCTCTTGAAATTGTATTCGAGTGGAAAAAACAGATGTTCAAGAAATAATCTTGGCATGTGAAAGCAATTGTCTATTTTTTTATATTGTGTGTTTCGCACTTTTTGTCCTCCCTGCCCCTTACCCACAGATTTCGTGGCTTACATATTATTATATTTCAATTTGAACGATGTTGTGTACTTGGCCAGGTTCAAGTAGTTTCCGTCTCATAATGTGGCGGCTGCAACTCTAGCACAGCTGAAACAGGATTCTCACCGTCTGCAGTCAGCTGGCGATTCGTCCCTGCTTTTTTCTTCCTTTCCTCCCCAACCGAACTAGATTGTTGGAGACATGTTTGCTTGGTAACCTTACCTAGTTGAGTTGAGTTTGTGACCGCCCGCTGCAGCACCTACGCGCCGAGCATTTCTTCTGCTCGTCGGTTCGATCCTGCTCTCACCCACCCATGGTACAACGATCTCCCACACTATCCCATCAATTAACTGCATTTTATTCCGCACACACACACACACACACACTCATACACGCTGCTTGAAAGTGCATTTCGTATGTTCTGCTGTCGTTGATGACGATTTCCCGTAGACAATAAGGGCCTCTACAAGGATATTAGGTCCTAGTAACATTTTTTTATTCATTTTTTTATCTCGTCAGTCGAAATGTCACTGCTGGCGACAGCTGCCAATTGACTGCAAGATAATACGATGAAGGTTGAAATGAACATTTTATTCATATTCATATTATTATTATTATTATTATTATTATTATTGATAATAATTCTAAGCTGTAGGGCTCTATAATACCACGCTATCCTACTGCTCACTATCATAGATAAAAGGTGGTTCATGGCCAACTTATTTATACAAGTTTGATACTTATACTTGAAGGTAATAATAATAATAATACCAGCACAGTAGCTGAGTGGTTAGTTCACTTGCTTCGTGATCCGGGAGGTGAAGGGACATATCGGACCCGGTTCGATCCCCGCCACCGTCCATCTTTACAGGGGTTTTTCGTGGTTTCCCTCTGTAGTCTAGGCTAATGCCGGGATGGTTCCTACAATATAGGCCACGACCGCTTCCTTCCCACTATCCTTCCCACTACCCATAAAAACCTTCATCTCATCATCCCATCAATCATTCATCCGACGCCAATAGATCTTAGTAATCATTACAGTGCGTCGTTAAAACCCAATGAAAAAAAAAAAAAATTGAAGGTAATATGTGGAACAGGGTGATCAATATCACCATTTTATCATTTTATCACAAATTGCAGTTGTAGGGGTTTCCTGTGTCTAAATAAGCCCAACAGAGAAGTAAAAACCAGACAAATTTATTCGTTTTTGTTAATGCAGAATTTGAGAATATGCATTTGTGCTTCAATTGATATGCGATATAAACTACATAAAATAGTATTGTACTTCATTAGATTTAGATGCATAGAATTTTTTGTCCAAATTAAAATGTAGTTCTTTTTATTATTCGTATGTTAACAACAAATTTGGTGTTCAAGACAAACTGAGTCAAACGCGTAGTCAATCATGGGGTTTGCTCAGCCCGAGGGTTATCAACATTATGTGTTGAGATTAGGGTAAACCTGAATATTTTATTCGATAACAAAACGAAACAGATGTTGAGTTGATTTTTCTGAAACCACGTTTGGACGAGCTAACAGCGTGAAGGTTTGCACTTCTAAACTGCTAACGTTGAAGTGAGCAGGCATTCAAGATGAACTTGGTCGCTCGTCTGGGTAATTGCGTGTTAAGAGCCCGCATCTTAGACAGATTTTCAGGGTGCACTTTCGCCACATATATCTCAAGAACTACAAACACTATGGACTTGCGGTAAAATGTAATATATAAGTAATACCCTCAAAATTAGATATGCCTAATCGAAAATTGAAGAATAATTTCATTATGGAGCAATAATCGAATCAAAATGTGCCTTATTTGATGGTTTTCATTGCTTGATTCCCGGTTACCAAATAATAGTAGAAATAAATTACAAACGCATATCCTTAAGTTCAACTTTGCTTATCAATATTTGAAATTCTGATCGCCTATAATTCCATGGTTTCTCCAATTTTCTTGGCCAAAATGTGTAATGTATCTAGATTTTGTCAAAATTAGGAAATGAAAAACTCCCCGATCTAGCGGTCGCTTCTGGTACTCTTTCAATATTATCCCTTTTCCACTTTTCAACCCACAACTCAAATTTTGAATGCATTAAACTTGGGTCGAGCATTTTGAAGAGAAACATTCTCAGCTAAGATGCGGACTCTTAAGCTCAGTATGTGTATCTCATTTCGCATGAAAATTTGGTATTGATATAAACAAAACTCTTACTCTGTAACAAAATGGAACGAAAATAAATTGTATGTTTTAAAAACTATGATCACGAGAATTAATGGCATGAAAGCCTATATCCTAGCAGGCAGCATCTAATGGATGATACTGAAAGATATCTACGATCACGCCTGTTAACCTGCTATGATGAGAAAAGATACTGAAATCATAATAAAATTGAAAAATCTCTTCCCAAAAAGACAGAACACGTTTCATCTACTGTGCACTAACCTCGATACTGGTACCAAAAACCAATACAAAAATGTTGGCATTGTATTTCACACTTTCTAATAATCACATAGTACTGTAATGTATTTTAAATTTCCAAGACCTATTTCAATCTTTGTTCTCTACTAGTGAACTAAAATAACATACCGTATTGCAGTTCTATCCAGTGTTGTGGAAGCTTCTTTTTAAAAATGACGTTACTTGTCAATAAAAGAACCCTTTTTAAGTCCATCTAAGAAAAGTTACCAAACTTACTTGAATGAATAACTAAAAGTTACAAGAGTTGTACTGTAAATAACTAAGCTAACCAAGTTACTTCTGAAAGTTACTTTGCTTAGATATAGGAAATTGTGTCTGTTCGAAAGGTGAATTTTTTAGTAAAGCCTCTTCCATACAAATTTCCAATGCTAATTTACAAAGTAAATTAATTCACTCTGGCATCTCTAATCATTTTGACCTCTCTCTGCAGGGCTTACTGGCTTGAAATAATGTATTTTTACCATCAAGTAACATTCATGATGAGTTTTAATTTGTACAAACGTTGCACGAAAAAGGAACTTTGGAATACGAACGTACCTTGACTTGAAATGTAATTTGTCGCTTGAATGCTATAATTTTAAAAGTTACTTTCACAACACTGCTTGTATCAGTATTCTCTGACGGTATAGATTTCATTTCAACACCCCCATTTTATTGTTTGCTCGATTGGCTAACTTTCAACAGATCTTCTAATTGAAAGCATATACCCTATAGCAGATGTGTAACATTTTGTTCTGCTAAATTATATTAGCCTATAGGCTTATATGTCTTCATAGTATAAAGCAACTTGATGATGATCAAGATCCATTAAATTATTTTTGTTGAACAATTGCTGAAAATTATGACAGGAACATATTGTATTCCCATTTCATGGTACCCGTTACTTGATCGTAATGTTTGTTGTTTGCTGTGTAGATTGTTTCTAACTGTAGTGTTGTCTTTGTGTTACAGTGGCGTGGCCGCTCTGAGCAGTAGCAGCACCAGCGATATCACCGACCCCGGCTCACCGTTCAGCACCGCGTCGACCCACTCATCCAACTCGGAAAGTGGAGACGAGAAGCCAAGCTACCCGTCCACACCCGTCAAGCACTGGTCTAGCCCACACCAGACCAAGCAAGACTGCCATCGTTCGGACACGTTAACAAACACATCAGATACGCCCTCACGTGTAGCCGACCATGCTCAAACTTCGAACACAAGTAATTCCAACGGGAGAAATTTTATATCTTTGGGAAATACAGAAACTCTTACTCCTTCTAAGATCTCGCTACCGTCTGTTTCTACCGTTCAAACCAGAAGCGCTATTTGGCATTCAACAAATTTGAGTCCAGCAAGAAGTTTTCTATCTCCTCCAAATATACTTCCAGACTCGAAGGATTTGATTGTGAAGAGTTTGTCCTCTGAAGATACTAAAACCAGTCTAGTGGTTGTTGATAAACTGGCCACCGTGTCTTTAGGACAGACAAGACGACTATCTACTTCTTGTTATAAGAAAGATGCCACTTCTACAAAGATCTCGCTCGTGCCGACGACTTGTGTGCCGAATACTATTCAAACACGACGGAATTCGGCGACAAAATGCTCGAATGTTATATCGCACATTTTTACAAATACAGGGTTAACATTTACCAATGCAAATGAGGTGTTGAAAAAAGACTTTACTGAAACGACAGGTGATCTACTCTCCGTTCATCCACTGCCTCAGACAAGTGAGAACGAACTGTTGAAAATTCCCACACTAGCTTCCCCACAGACACGAAGCTCTGTTTTTAATACCACGTTTAAAAGTGAACCGGCGAAGACCATCTTACCTGCCAAAACAGCCACTGGTTTGTGTGAAGAGACAACCTCAACATCTGTGAATACAGTAAAAACTAGAAGTGCAGTGTTGAATTGCACAAAAGTGAATCGAGACACAAACTGTGAAATGCCATCTTTGACCAGCATAGCCTTAACTGTTCCAACATATTGTGTTCTAACTGCAAATCCTTTGTCACCCTCAAAGCCGTTGTTACCAGTTGAAAGTTTACAATCTTCTACAGTCCCAACGCCTCGAACTTATCACTGGACGTCAGGAAGTAATTCATTGATGCCAACCTTGAAATCACCGAGCTTAACATCGTATCTTTTGGCCGGGAACAATTTGATTTCGCAAAGAAAATGTATTCTCGTAGCAGCTGGAGCTAATATTCCGTTGTCTCCTGTAGTGAATGTATCGAGTAGTAGTGAAAATGTGTTACCAGTTTCTAAGAGTAGTGTACCCGGCAATATGTGCGTGTCGCAAGCTGCCAATACTGCCAGTAATCCTGTACAGTTACGGTTTATAGCGAAAGCAAGTGTGGTACCGAATGTACCTTTATCAGAGCCGAGTCAAGAGTCGAATGAACCAGATAGCTCAGAATGGAACGAAAGAATACCGCCACCTTTAGTAACTGCCACTGTCCATGTAAGCCTACCGCCAATCAAATCGACCGTGAAGAAAAATATTATTGCCAAGAGTGTTCCACCTAAAAAGTTCATTGCTAAACCTCCTCCAAACAAACGTTTAAAATCAGAGCTGACCCAAAGCAAACTGACACAAGCAACAAAGACTAATACAAGCATTGTTGGAAGTGTTTGTGTGACGCGCCAACAAGCGCAGAACTGTTGTGTGAATCTGCACAAACTGCCCGGTCACAGCCACAATACGAGAAAGTGTTCCGTAGTTGATTTAAAATCAAAAGGAAGTAAAGCAACGCAACAGGGCAAGATAACTGAGTATTTCAAAACGCAAATGAAGCCACTGAATAGTGTTAAGAAAGATTTATCTAAAGAATTTCGGTGTCCAAACAGTACAACAAAGAAAACGATGCTGGCTGATATTCAGAATGGAGAGTCTCATGGTTTGGATAAATATTTCAGTTTAATCACATCACCTTCATCCAAAATTGCCAAAAAAGTTCACTCAACAGCGAGTAAAAATGTTGCCATCACATCACCGGTTCAGATTTTCCTCCTCAACAAATTAGATACAGATTCAAGAATGACCAAACTTATTCACAATTATAAACCTCCAAATGGTGTTGCAACATCTCCCAGAAAAACACAAACACCATCTCTCAAAGTCCCCGAACGACAGAATGGTACACTTTCGCCACTTCAAGCTGCCACAAAACCATTATTTCTAACTCCATCTAATCAAAAACCATTAAAGAAAGGTCCACTATCTCCAAAAAAGGGATCTCTGTCTTCAAAATCTATTGTTAGCCAAACCTCTAAGCCAACACCTATTTCTTCTAATAATAATCATGACCTATCATCTGTGGACATGCTGTTAAAAGTTTCTTCGAGCAGTGAATTGAGCTATGTTACCTGTTCAGCTGTGAACTCTTTCAAAACAGTTTCTAGTATAGAAACACTGTCGTGTGACAAAGAGCTTGATAATGCCATGGAATGTTCGGACTTCTCAGCGCTGCAGAGTGATTCTGAGAGTGGCATATCCAGTAATTTATCTGTGGTGGTGTCCAACATGACTACAAGCTGCCAACTCTTGTCTCCGATCCTTTCTGCTCCGAAGACAATACGTTTCCCTGCCACGCAACGCAAATCGTTGCATAGTGACCAACACGACGCCTATGAAAAGATGCCATGTCGCTGGGCAGAATGTGAAGATTCATTTGAAACGAGCACAGGTTTAATGGAACACTTACAGGTAAATTATTTGGTTCCATTTTTTTTCTCATCGTTCATAAGCCGTGCGTAGCAGGCAAACTGAAGCACTGCACACATCTAGCTTTTTGTGAAATAAAGTAGTAAAACATAGCAGATGAAGTAGTATCTACTGCCTCACTACCAGTACATAGATATGACCAGCATGTATCACATTGCCTACCTCTCCACATTCAGTAGTAGTGTTTTCATTATTATTTTGATTTGTAATATTTTTGGTGAAAACTCTTGAGGGGTATTATGAGATTTGAAAATTCTAATTTTGTTAAAAAGAGATCATTTTGATGATTGCAAAATTGTTTGCATTACAGCTTTGCACATTTTCTAACTGTTTGTATACCATGGATACAGTGTTCCTCATGAGTAAAAGATCTGTTGTTTTTATCAGATAGAAAAAGTTATGTCTCATACCATTAAAAAGGTATTGATCAGTGATCACCAATATCTGTTACCGTAATTTGCTAGTCATCGATTCTCTTGCACGCTTGAAATCTGCTCTCAAATGAGCACTGATTTGGAGGCAGAAATCAGCTGTATTTTAATTAATTTCAAAACGTGCGTTACGTATTAAATTATTGTTCACAAGGTGTTTCCTTTTTTTCTGTTTCTATGTTATTTTTAAAAAGTACATAGTTACTTGATATATCTTCCTTGTTCTTAATTATACTGTATAGAGTAGAAGAGACCAAGGTTTTATTTTCCCCCAGTAGGGCAAATAACTCGATTATTCGTGGAGTCGTTAAGCAAACAGAAACAAAAACAAAAGCGTGAACAAATACTATTATCCACAATGCACCATTACCTCCTTTGTCTGGGGCCCAAACCTATTACATGTGCTTTTAATGAGGTTGACTTTGTTTTCGTCACCATCCACAAATCAAATCCTCATTGAAGTGCAAAATATTTTCAGTTGGAACAATAATTCCACATTAAAGATGGTCATTTGTTTCTTACCTCACCGTAGGGCTTACCAACAATTAATAAGTGACAATTATTTGTGGCTATTAGTGACTCCTAGACTCGGTTGGACTCGGTTGCCTGCCAGAACGATTTGCTACCAGCGAGGCCACTCGCTTGCAATATCCTTCACAAGTTCACAGACACGTAAAGTATTAGCTGATTGGTACAGTGCAGTGTACTATTTTTTTTTGCAAATTTTGTAAGTGGAGATACATGTACCAAAGTGAAGTAATAGTGATGCAAAATGCTCGAGCATTTTCTTTTGGAGAATATTCTTGAGATCATTCTCCTCAATATTCTCCTCTTGGAGCATTTTCTGAGAATATTATAAAAAAAAATTCAACACAGTTTCCAAGTCGTTGCAAGTGAAATCATATTTCATGTTCGTAAAGCTTTGATAATGCATTGCTAGCGTAACCTGAAATATGAAAATCATTATACTTGAGCCTATATAAAATGACCAGACACAAACAGGAAACAGAAATTGTGATAAAAAATTCAGGATAACTATACAGGAAAGGTGCGAGTGGAAACAATAGTAGTATTAATAATTTAGTAAACTTTATTTTACGGTATCATTTTTTTTTTTCATTCAAACCTCAATTTGCCTTTACAAACGGGCATTTCCACTTTATCCGTAACTTGATTTTCTTAAAGAATATCTTCATCAAATTCATCACTGAATTCATCATTAGATAAAGTCCATCAAGATATCCTGGGTCATCAATAGCATCGTCATTTGCGTTGCCTGCAGTTCCATGAGACGTACTGGTAGAAGCTAGATAGCTTTTTTCGGTTGTACACTTACTTGTGACATTAACTTCAAATTATGAGCTACGTGCACTAGCTCAGCAGTGTCGCTTCCTTTTCGTAGGTGTGTACCATAGAATACCAGCTGAAACTTCTTTCCCTTGCAGCTCTTGTGGCAAGCATTCCCAATACAGGATCGATAGCCACCAATTGTAGTTATGATGCTGTGCAAATTGCCTTCCACCAATTTATGGAGTCTAATTTTTCAACCGTCTTCCAAATATTTTTTTTACTATCTACCATCTTTTTGCCGAAATTCAGCCAGATCGACCAAAATGTCTGTTGAAATCAGCGTGGATAGGGTTGGTCGATGTCGTGGACTCAATATATTCCTTGCTGGTCTGGTGTCAAATTTTCACCAAGCAATTTGCATTTAAAATGTTTGCAGCATAGTGAAGTGACATACATATTGTAATACATTGTATCATAATATATTCATAAAATATATATTATTGGGCCCATTTATAATACATATATATTATTATATATTTATTATATATATAGGCCTATATATGAATCTATCTATCTATCTATCTATCTTTTTTTTTTTTTTTGGCCTATATGATGATGGATCCTCCAGTGGCTTGTCTCCTTTCCTAAGCAGAACGAGGTTTTTCCGCTTCCATCTCTCCAGGAAGCTTCCTTCGCGGAAACAGCCGTTGAAGGCTTGGAGTAACAAGTCTGGCCTCTCCTCTGCAACCAATGCTGTAACCTCATTCGGGATGTGGTCTGGTCCTGGAGACTTTCCTGTGGACAATCGTTTGCTTGCTTCTCGTAGCTCTTCCTCCGTGAAGAGCGGAATTTCTTGTTCTATCGGTATATGAAGCTCAAGCCTGGATGCATGTTTTGGAAACAAGGTGCTGACGATGTTCCTTATTCTCACTGCATTCGTGATCCCGGGAATCTGTTGTCTGCCTAGAATCTTTTTGGATACTATTTTGTATGGCAGACCCCATGGATCCTCATTTACAGATCGACAAAGTTGTTTCCAGCACTTCACTTTGCTCTGTTTGATTGCGTACTTGAGTTCCTTCTGAATACGTCTGAATTCTTCGTGCAAGGACTCTTCTACAATTGTGGCTCTTTTCCTTTGCCTCTTTCGTCGCGTGGCGAGGCACTCTCTTCTGCGTATCGCAATATCTGAGGTCCACCAGTAGATTGGTTTCCTCTGTCAGGATAGAGGTTTCCTCCTAGACATCACTTGATTGCAAGCGTTTGTTATGGTTTCTACTACTAAATCGGCAGTTTCTGCGGCAATCTGGGTGTCAAGAATCCTCAGTTAGTTGTCACGCAGTATTTCCTTCAGCAGGGCTTTATCCATCCTACTTGTTACCCACCCTCGGTGTTGGCTTTCTCCCTGCGGCTTGGAGCTTGCTTCCGGCTTTCCTCCATGAAACGTTTTGTGTTCTGATCGAAAGTCGAACTGTATGTACTGGTGATCACTAAGAGTGATGTCTTCCAGTACCCTCCAGCCATTCATTCGTCGTGCCGTTCTGCTCGTTGCGAGGGTCATGTCCACTACAGAGCCAGCTGTGCCTCTTCGAAAGGTGTTGGTGTGCCCACGTTCAGAAAATGAGATCTAGGCTAGCTGCGAGCTCCGACAGTGCTTCACCTCGACGATCTAGCCTGGACGATCCCCATTCCGGTGACTTACAATTGAAGTCCCCTGCAACCAGGACCTCCCCCGTTACATTCCGGAGATTGTCTTCGAGCTATTCCAGATCGCTCAAGAAATCATTGTATGGCACATTCAGAGAAAAGTAGCAGCTATAGATAGTGACTTCTTTTGTCCTAATCCATGTGAAGTTTGCCAGCGCCTCACCAATTTCTTGGACAACTATGTCTCTGTTGAGAATGACTATAGCCGCCCGTTTCGAAGTGTCTTCGAACCTTTGTCCTGCAGATGACTTTTTAAATTGCTCACTAATGATTAGAAGGTCAGTTTTTTCTCTATTGCAGTTTAAAAGAGAAGGTCTTGCGCCTCTCGGCCTCTCCCAAGGTTTATTTGCAGGTATGCAGCCATTATTGTGTTCGTTGTATACGCTGTATTTCCTGCTGGAACATTTCACATTTTGCACTACCTAGGACGTGGTTCGTTCCCCCGGGTGATTTGGCGTCACTGCACACTAGACAGAAATGATCATTCACACTTCCTTTTTTCACCTCTTACAACGTTCTGAGCGATCTTCTCCCTCGCAAGAGCGTGAAATATGTCCGAAGTCCAGACAACGGAAGCACTTGCTGATTTCTACTCTATCTCAAAGTCTACACCTCACCCAGCCGATTTTGATGCGTCCTAGCTCTATGATTTCGCTAGCCGATTTGATGGGTATTCTGGCTACGGCCACCTGGATGTCACCAAAAGCCTTCCTGAATGACAGTACCTTAATAGCAGACGCATCAATGCCTGTGATCGCGTCCATCAAGGCGGTCACTACTTCGGCCTCGGTCGTGTCAGCATCTATGTCCCGAATAATGAGACTAGTCGTCTGTGTTAGTGACCGGACTGTTGCAGTATCTCCAAGTGCTTCGGCCACCCGTATTTTGAACTCGTCTGCACGCCCTTTGCTGTCCTTCAGTTCTATCAGCAGTTCTCTGGCATGGGTTTTTCTCATCATGGAATTTTGAATCCCCATTTTGTCTAGATCGACGTTTGCTTTCAAACTCTTGAGGACTGACGCGTAGGAGTTTTCACCACAGATCTTCACTGCCAATGCATCTGGTCGTATTTTCTTCGTTTGCCTCTTGTTGTTGTCCTCTTTGTCTCCCAATCTCTTCTTATCTTTCTTCTCTCTTCTTGTTCCGACTGCTTTCCACTCCGTATCAGCTCTTGAGCTTTCCCCTGACCTGTTGTTTTCTAACAACATCCGTGAAGGTGAGCTGAATTGCTGTCTCTTCTGGTTTCCGTACTTTCTGCTCCGTTTGGATTAGGATACAAGGGGACCTCCTCACTGGCAGCACTCCTTGTCTCGTCTGTGCAATTTTCTATTCCGGTATTTTCTACTGTAGAGTGTGCTCTGGCTGGGGTTGTTGAGTCTGAATATCATGAGCGTGACTCGGCTCAATCCTACTCACTTTTTTATTCCAGAGTGTTTTCCGGCAATCTTTCACTGTGTTATACTCAATAACAGCAGCACTTATTGCATTTCTAATGCTCTTATGGATGTTGCGCGCATCCTTAACCACAGATTCGATATTGAATATGTATTTGCCCAGGTTTTCGAAGGCCTTTGTCTCCTGTCTCTCCAGTTCGAGTGTCTGCCCCTTTTTGAAGACTGGTGATTCATCCTTGGCTTTTAGGTCTTCTCCCTCTCCCCGTGCTCCTCTGCAACTTCGTTATCCCCCAAAAATGCTATCTTCGGGAGTGAGCTGGACCTTCACCGAGCAGGTGGACACTTTCCCAACCCCATCCTTCCTAAGGAGGCATGGTCGTCTCTTGATGTTCCAGTATCATGCACCTCGACCATGTTCGGTGTGATAGACATTTTATTATTATTATTATTAGCGGAATATATATGCGAATATTATTATACCGGAATAATGGTACTACATACACCTTGACTGTGACATTTAGAAAATATTCAAGATGATCAAGTAGACCATGACAGCCGAAAAACGTTAACACTTCATCCACCTTGAATACCCCGATCCAGGGGACCGTGAGAGTTTGGGAATATACAGGATGGCTGTGATTTTCTCTTTATTTTCTTTATTTTCAACAAAATCTAGAAAAACTTCAAGAAATCAAAACATTCAACTTACGTAATCGCGAATAATATCCAACGGATTTGGGAGATTTATCACTCAAAATGACTCCAGCTTGTCCAGCTAATACCTTGTGCTCAAATGTGAACCAAAATCGACTTATTTGAGGAAATTAGATAAATATTGATGGAGCGAAGGAAACCACTGAACTGACTTATTAAACCACAGCCTTTTCTATCTATCTATCTATCTATCTATCCATCTATCTATCTATCTATCTAGATGGATGGATGGATGGATGGATGGATGGATGGATGGATGGATGGATGGATGGATGGATGGATGGATGGATGGATGGATGGATGGATGGATGGATGGATGGATGGATGGATGGATGGATGGATGGATGGATGGATGGATGGATGGATGGATGGATGGATGGATGGATGGATGGATGGATGGATGGATGGATGGATGGATGGATGGATGGATGGATGGATGGATGGATGGATGGATGGATGGATGGATGGATGGATGGATGGATGGATGGATGGATGGATTAAATCCATATCATAAATACATATTATAAAGAGCGAGAGACATTTTGGAACGAGACTTCACTGCATCCATTAAAATCTTTTTCTCTTGCTTGGTGATGGTGGCGGTTGTAAGCTTTTCCTCAACGTTAAAGTATATTTCGACCCAAGCTTCTGGAACACTACTCATTCTTGGTGTGTTATCAGTTTCAAGAAGAGCAATCCATTCAACTATCGGATTCATCAAACTGTATACTTTTTCCACACGAGTCCAAAAAACATCATCATTCAAAATGAGTTGCTTGGCCGTAGATTTCAACAGTTTTTCAATCTCTTCGTCAACTGCAATTGCTTTCAACGCAAGCGTTGTATCCAGTAAACTTTCATGCAGAAGAATATTGATCTACTTTGAACTTTAACACTTCCTTTCCTTCAACTTTTTCATCAGTTTGAATTTTATTGAAAGTAGCCCTTGATATCATTAACAATTGATTTGCAGTCACTTTCAAGATTGGCATTCAATTCAAATTTGCGAACGTCGCAGGTTTAAAGATGCGAACTGTGGGCAAAACATCCGTATACAGTGAGATGCTTGTATTGCAAGATGTTGGATCGATTCAAGGTTCAATGATATTCCCCTCACCTCCCGGATCACATGAAGCGAGTGCTCTAGCAACTGAGCCACATGTGCCAGTCATTTCTCAAAGTAATTTGGTTGTATAATGAAATGGTTCTCGTGTAGCAAGCCAATCCCTTCCTTCATCTCGTTCATCACTTGAGTGATTCAAACAATTCAAACATTTCCCTAATCAACATGTCAGTGAGTTTAACACCCATAGGCCTAGGAATGAAAATAACAGGCTATATTATGTTTATCACCTAGTTTACAGTGCTAGCTTCATATGAACTTGGTTTCACTCAAATTGAACTTGGTTTTTATTTGAAACTAATCATCTTTTATAATTAACAATATTTGAAATTAAGCAGATGGGTGAACAACTACATAGAAAAAAATCTGTGTTTCACAACTCTCCTGCTTTCTCTTACAGAATTTCTGTAAATTGGCATTGATTTATGGTTGAAGAGGGATGTAATCCTTTCTATATATACAGTGTCTTTGCAGTACAAAATATCTTGCTAAAATGCTACTCTTTTAGTACTGCAATTCAGCATTTCATGTTACTAGCTGGTGTAGTGGCGCTATAATTTCGATCAATGATGAATTGCAGTTCAGTCTACCATTCTCTTGGTTCAGGCCAGAAGCGGATCCAGGACACATTCTTTGGGGAGTGCGGGGGGAGAGTTTGGAAAAGAAAATGACCTTTGAAAACAATTTTAGTGCAATGGCCCTTTGTCGGGAAGCAGGCAACCCACAGGCGGCAAGGGGGAAGACCCCCTTCTGGCTCCGCAGTGAATTCTTTGATATTATCAAGTTTTAATGTGGTCTAATGTGTTTCTGATAAGGTTCAGTTGCAGAAAAATGGAATTTTTTTTTATAAAACAGAAGTTGGCCCAAATACTATTTGCCAAGTACAATTATTCTAAGTTTCCCTTTCCCAATTAACTACACTGCCATTGTTGCAGTTGTAAATTTACACTTGAAGAGGCATATTGTTGTTGCTGAAAACTCACATTTTTAAAAAGTACTTCAAAGTTCATTGTCAGTGCAATGTGAAATATGAATTCATAGAATAGCCTTGCACAATATTTCTTTCCTTCTTTCTTCATTTTTTCTTTCTTTCTACCTTTTTTCATCCCCGTCTCTCATTCGTGAGCGTTCTCTCTCCCTTTTCCCTTGTATCTGCCGCTCGTTCAGGCAAGGGTACTACTCGATAGAATTGCTTGAGCAGTGTATCTAACCGAGCTGCTTGTTTCAGACGAAGCACGTCATCTCGCAGGCTAGCTGCGAGCACTATGTGTGCCTATGGGTCGGCTGCAAGGTTTACTCGCGCACATCATGCTCCCAGTCGTGGCTCGAGCGCCACGTGCTCTCCCACGGCGGCAACAAGCCATTCCGCTGCATTGTCGACGGTTGTGGACAGCGGTTCGGCTCCAACACGGCACTCGAGCGCCACGTCAACGGTCATTTCGACCAGGAAGTGGGCGGCTCCAACAGTCAGGGTCAGAGGAGGAGTCTAGATGGTGCGGCTGGCAAGATGATGAGGAGGAACGGCAAGAAGCTGAGATACAGGAAGCAGCCGTGGTCAGGTACGATCAGTTCATATATTGCACGGACTGAAATAAGTAGAACCCTAGTTGGGATCTCTTTTGCCTGAAAGCATGTCTGGGAAAGTAAAAAATATAGGCATACACATGATACACTATACTATGTACAGTTGGTTGATTTTGATTTTTCCAACCAAATATCATCCTTCTGAACTGTCATAACATCATATTTATGAATATGAACACACCAGTGATAGCCTACATGTTTTACCAAGTTTCATTCATTCAATTTGGAACATCTGTTTGTGTAGGTAAAAATCTAAAAAAGGAGAGAGTAAAAAGTTATGAAATATCCAGTAAAACAATCTACACTTACAGAAGACATGGTTTGATAGTTCTCAAAATATAGGGTACCGGTATATAAAACTCCGTCTTCATTTTTGCTGTTGCCAATTTATTGTTGTGTTTGAGATATATACATAAATGGGTCATTATCAAAAAAAGTGCTAACATGCTGTCCCTGTGTTTCATAATTTTTTAAAAGATAGAATATTACAAGTATCTATCCAAAATCAACACATAGACTATGGCTGAGGTATATGTGATATTTTCCTCTGGTTAGCTATAGTTAATTGTATAAATATTGCGCTATAATCACACTTTTGTGTCGAGAATCGTGTGAAATCATGTGTCCCCTTTCACATAATGGCCAATGTTTGTATGAAATTAACTAATTCATCACTTGGAAATCGTTTGTGTTTTAGTTTATCCAAATACCCTGAACAGAGATCTTCTTATTCGTACATAGGTGGAAAATCTACTCCATGTTTTTATACAAGTTTTCGTAGTTTGAATTGTGTCCCCCCGAGTTGTCATGACTGTTACGTCATGACTGTTACCGAGTTAAAATTCGTTAAATCTAAGAGCAAGGAGGCAGTGTTTGTGTCCAGGAGCTTCACTTTGCCTGCAAGAATTACTTGTATTGGAGTAAAATATCTGGTATTGAAATTTTCGACATGAAATTCACAAAGAAGTTTCAAAAAGGTGCGTATTTTTAAGCAATGTCATGAATGTTACCTGGTAAATTTTTGATAATACTATTCTAATCTAGATTTAGTCTGCAGTTTTATCTTGAACCATAAAGTAGCTTTCATCTCACATAACGTCAAAACAATCCCTGGCTTCATGGCTTGCCTGGAATTTGGCAAAGTTATGCCAGTGTGAGTGTTACTTGTCATGACTGTTACTCTATAATGTAGCAGTCATGCCCTAGAAGTAACATTCACAAACCAATATGATACGTGGTAACTATTAATGTGATATTTTTAGATTCAGAATTGTTTGTACTATTCATTAAGCCCTACAACAATAGAAATATTCTTACAATCGTTGAGAACAACATCTTTAGGTGCCCACGATCAAGTGCTGGCCATATTACCCAACCCATCATTGAGTAACCTTAGCGCGCAAGATTTAGGATATAAATTTCCTTCAGTTATTGACATTTTTTGAAGAAAATGAGGAGTTTATTTCATGATGAAATATAAGTAGTCACTATTGTAGTTAAGAATTTTCTTTTTTTTCTCTTTCCAGTCATGATTTTCACTCTTGTCATGAATGTTACTTTAATCATTTTGCATAACTTTGGTGAATGTACATCCAAATTGAGTTCAATAATGGCTGGATTGATTATAATAGGCAACTTTCTGTATGCTTTTGAATAAAATATCAATTTTCAGCTACACATTTTTTGTCTATTCAGTTCTTAAGACATTTTATTTCAATAAAGTAACATTCATGACAAACAAACTGCTATTTGAGTGATAAATTTAGAAAATAATTCAAGTTGTATTTTCCCGTGTTACTCCAACACTTTGAAGGAAGTGATGGATGGATTATCATTCAATGAAAGGAGATTATTCATATATCAATCTATTTTTGAGTGTTGGTAACAGTCATGACATTTTTCTACGCATTGTTGTCAGAATCAGCTCATGAAACGAGAAATAATAATGTTCCAGCTCAATGCTTTCAGGGATTATAAGTTCATATATTGTTCTTGATGAATCTATTAAAAAGATGGAACATTTGAACAATTGTATTTATGAAATGTGTTTTTCCCAAATTAGCACTTTTTTTGATAATGACCCAAATACATCACCATTCATCACATTCAATTATATACTTCTATACTTACTAGCGAGTACCCGGCATGCGTTGCAATGCCAGTGAAAGAAAGAAACTGTTTGCGTTTAAATTCTGTTTATTGAAGTGCTTTTGGATATACAATATTTCTTGGTTCCCCCCCCCCCCCCCCACCACTCCCGTACTATCGACCCCTCCATAGCCCCCGACCCCCAGTCCCCCATTCCTCGACACCCAGCCCCCAACCTTCCTGCCCCTCACCACAACCCCTACCCCCCCAATCCCCCGCGAAACTTTTGCGGCTCGCGTACAACGCAATTTCGAGTGCCGTCTTGAATATTCCCGAAGCTTCGCGATCATGCGCACAACAACCCCCCCCTCCCCGCGACCCCCGCACCATCGACCCCTCATAGCCCCCCAAACCCAGCCCCCCAGTCCCCTACCCCCAGTCCCCCAGTCCCCTCCCCTCGACCCCCCAATCCCCCGCGAAACCTTCGCGGGTTTGCGTACAACAACTCGTCAAAGTGTTATCGCAATCGGATGAGCGGTATAGGAACGCACAAGGGACAAACAAACAAACAAGCAAACAAACATTCATTTATATATATATATATATATATATATATAGATATAGATAGATAGATAGAATAGGGAAGGAGAAAGAATGGAGGTGGAGAGAGTTAACTCAAATATAGGGAAAAACAGGTAAGAGACTGGAATAAACTTGAAGAAAAAGGAAAATCTTCGAAGAAATTATTAGAATTCAAGAAAATGATCCAATAGAATAATATTATCTTGCCACTGTGCATCTAGCACATCTGCAAGAATGTTTACAAATATAAATACTTGTTGGGGTGGTCACCCTGGTGGTTCATCAATTTCTTTAATTTGCTATTTGTATTGAAATCAGGTGGCAAATGCCCTAATGTGATGAAAAAAAAAATATTATTATTATTGTTATTAACAATTGATCATTCAAGCAATGAAATTGACCACTAACCTAAGGAGAAAAAATTGAATATATATATATATATATATATATATATATATATATATATATATATATATATATATATATATATATATATATATATGTGTGTGTGTGTGTGTGTATGTATATGTATGAAGAATAAATCAGAATATCAAATCTTATTTCATTCTTCAATATAGTTTTGTAGTCGAACAAATATTTTCCAACGTTCTTTCTGGCTTCTCTTGGTCTTATTTTGGACACATGATCTCCTCTTGCTCGATATTGGGAATCTAGCAGCCTTTCTTTGATACCTTCATGCTCCATGCCCATGTCCTGAATACTCTCTAGACATGTTTCTCACCCTCAAGAGTCTTTCTTCTTTCCGGTAACCTATCCCAACCCAGATCTTCAATAATTTCAGTGACACTCTATGGTATTCTCTCAATTTTTAATTTCAATCCAGGTTTCTCCTTTCTCTCTTGCACTATTGTCCATTTCCTTCTTCCTAATTTACCCTTAACTTTTCTTGCTGCCATTCTCTGTATATTTTCCACACTCTTCATCTATCTATCCTCATTTGGATCCCACACCGCTCCATCATATTCCACTATGAGTCATATAAGAGTAAAATAAGCTTTCTCTTCAACTTCCTCATTCGCCTCTTTAAGAGTCCTCATGACGAAATTCAAATTCCTTATTGCTTTTGCAGTTATGTTGTCAATATGGTCTCCCCAATCCAAACGACTGTTGAATAGCACACCAAGATATTAGTAGCTTCTTGTGTTTTTTAGTCGGCCGACGTCCATAATATAGGCCTACTCTGGATCCAGTACTCGTCTTTTCAAAGAAGAATGCAATACCTGACATTTTTCAATATTCAAATACATTTTGTGACTCAGTGACCAGTTCCAAAGCACTTTGAGGTCCTCTTGAAGTATCTTCTCATCTTTATCACTACTAATTCTCCTGTAGAGGACAGTTGTTGGCAAATAATCGTAGACGCTATGTTTAGTTTCATATCACTTATGTTTATAATAAAAAGATGCTGACTTAACACACTTCTCTGTGTAACTCCAATCGTAACCAAAACTCGTTCAGACACTTCCTTCCCAACTTTAACCTTATGAGTTCTATCTTTCAGAAAATTTGTTATCCAACAAATTATTCGTCCATTTAGCTCAATAGATGTTAATTTACCAATTAACTTGCCGTGTCATACTAATTATCAAAAGCCTTTTCCATGTCTAAGAAAACGGCATCTATTTTCTTGTTGTTGTCAATACTATCAGCTATGTCTTGAGCCAGTCATGTGAGTTGAGACTCGCAAGAGTAATTGCAAGAGTATTTTTTTCTCAAACGTGCTGTTCATTAGCTATCCATCCTTCATCATCCTTCATCATATCTCTTCTGATATGCTCAGTAACTAAGTACTCCATTAGCTTACATACACAACCAGTTAGACTTATTGATCTATAATTTTTGCTTGGACGCCACTCTCCACTTTTATATATCGGAACAATAATAGCTTCTTTCCATTCTTGTGGAAGTACTCCTGCCTCCAATGATGTATTGAAATGTTCCACTAAATAATTTAATATTGTGTCTCCTGCAATCTTTATGACCTCAATTCTTAATCCACTGGCCCTGGTGTTTTTTGCTTTCAGATTTTTTAGTTTCTCTTTGGATTTCTTGCTTCTCAATTCTCAGTCATTGCCAGCCAGCCTGTTATATTTTACGAATGTACTATTTTATTGCTTCATCTTTTGCCTGAAAAACCTTCGAATAAAATTCATTGAACTCGTTTGCTTTTCCCTTTTCTGAATCTTTAAATTCAGATTTATTTATGAGAGCAGGAATCAATCTATTACTTTTTTTTTGCCTGTTTATGTGAGCGTATAATGTCTTTTAACTTCCTTCAACTTCCTTCATTATCGTTGACGTCAAACACGCTGTTCATATACACGTTGTATGCTTGTGCTTTTGCAATATTCAGGTATTTTTTAAAAATCTCTTCTCGTTAAGCGAATGATTTCCATTATGTATCTTTCTTGCTCTTCTTTTCAGTCTCTTCACTTCTTTATTGTAATATGGAAGATCACTCTTCTTATTAAAACACTTGACAGGCACAAATCTTTCGCAAGCCTTGTTCATAATGCTCTTGAGGCCTCCTCACATTTTCTCTATATCTCTTTCAAGATGAAGCCATGCTGCTGTCTCGACTCTGATGAAACTCCTTTACCCTTCAAGATTTGCATTCCAG
>OZ023327.1:52695380-52722880 GCA_964007535.1 Brachyptera risi | reverse complement strand
ACAACTAGTAGCACTAACATTGCCACTCTTTGTTGTACTGTCATCCACTGTAATGCATCAATGCATCGAATTTATCTCAAATGTTGACAAATCAGACTAGATTTTGAATAAACACTTTGCTCGAATTAGACACGAACTTGCGTCTAAGCATTGCTTTTGTCGAATAATATTTATTGGTGTGGTTCTACCTATGACGGATTATTGTGCTTGCAAACAATAATTAGTTTTTGTCTTAAGTTGACTAATTATGAATTTCCTGTTGGTTTAGGTGCTGGCGCGTCGAACTTCTCCCGACGGTACAAGAGAGTTCCTGTTGCACTGGTTTCCAGAGGATGTGTAAGTCTTCACTTGGTGTTGTGTTGATTATATATTGCTGCATGTACTTCAGAAACTAGACAGTCGCATGGCTCACTCGTGCTTAAAAATATAGGGCCTACCATCTACATTCTGCCTCTTCTCCTTAGCTGTATATGTTTTATACATATTGGGTTTAACGAGGCACTGTACTAACAACAAGATCTATTGGCATCAAATGAATGATTAATGAGATGATGCAATGATAAGGAAGGAGGTTTCTTGGATAGTGGGAAGGTTAGAGGGAAGAAAGCGGTCGTGGCCTATATTGTAGGAACCGTCCAGGCATTAGCCTAGACTACAGAGGGAAATCCCCCCCAAAAAATTTTAAAGATGGACGGTGGCAGGGATCGAACCGAGGTTCTATATGCCTTTCACCTCCCGTATCACATGAAACAAGCGCGCTACCACTGAGCCAAATGTGCCAGTTCTTAGCTGTTCCCTCCCCCTCCCTCTTTCTCAACGGACAGACATTTTATTCACTCATTTAGTTTAGAAAACCTTTGTCAAATGAACTGAATCTTCACTTGGTGATTGTAATCTTGAAGTACATTTATCACATTATCATCTCTGCTTGATAATGGATTACTTTTGCATTGCCTGTTGCTTGTATGAAAGCCGTGTTGTGCCTCATACATTTAGAAGTGAAGGTGCCCCCTGCAGTGCTCACTCTTCTGTTTGTAGTGTTTGTGGAGCTCCGGTAAGCTCCTGCACATTGCAAGGTACCGTACTGACTCTGGTGTACTTATTGCTTGTTCCAGACTGGATGATGAATGGGTGCTGGAAGAAGGCATAGTGTTGACGCGCACTGTTCCGATAGCGAGTCTTTCCACACGGTCTGCTGCTCCCCTTCACACGGCACTCTTTGCCACCAATCTGCGATCACCGAAAAGCAGCCGCAAGCCCACTTCACTCAATCAGACGTGATCCCTTGGACTGCCACCACCTTGCACATTATTACCAAGTACTGAGAAATTCTACTGTTCAAGAAGCCAATAATTGTTGGAACATGTGTAGACCGATTCAATAGTAGATAACCTAATAAAAGTTGATCAGTGCATAATGAAACCAGTGTTGAAAAGACTAATGCCTTTTTCGATTTGTTTTTGTGCTAGTTCGCTTGCTACAGAATTAATACACCTTTTGTGCTGTTTGCTATTGTACTGGCACTGACTCCGTGGCCAATGGCTAAACATGGTATGTGGTGTTATCGTAATAGGTACCAATTGTTTGATATTAAAACCACCAAGAGCACCAACATTGAATCTCTTGGCTTTAAACTGTGGAAAATGGATTTCAATAACTTGCTTTTGCCATCAACGTGAATTTATACATCTGTTGGTGAGGATCTATTTTCCATACTTCACTAAAAGGGCATACAAATAATTCAGTATATTTGGAGTATATCTGCCACACTAATGCAAGCTGAATTGCTAAAAGAATGTTCTATTTCCTTTGTCATCATGGCCAACTTGAGCTAGTCATTTGTTGACAGTGAAGTCTTTTGGTGGGCTTAAGATTGGCGCTACTAGAGTACTGGTAAAAAGACTAGATTGATTCAAATTGATTATTACTGATGCTAGAACCCTGTAGTGCCCTCTACAGGAAAGTATACTATGAAACCTTGGCTTTGTCTGACCAGTAAAATGTAGATGTACTTTGATCTAAATTGTGACTATATGTTTCAGTTGCTTCTGAGACCAATTCTCTTGTACTACTCCATACCATACAGAACACTAATGGTTCATCCATCGTGCTAACTTATCATGAAATAATTTCATCGGCTGTTGACTTTGCTAATGTTCATACCTGCGATACTTATTAATGATGTAATTTTTTTGAGAAATCTGTATGGTTGAATTAGTGTAAAGTACCATATTAATCAGTCATATTGAATACTGCTAAGATAATGGCCCACTATTTGGTTTCAAAATTAAAGTACTGTACATTAAATTACCCTTGTTGATGAAAAATTTACTTATTTGGTATATTCTGTGCAAGAAAGTCAATACCGGTAAAACTATCCATTTGATTTGTTGACTGAACTTACTGCTTGAGCCTTGAATCACATGGCATTGACTGATGGCATGAAACTGTACAATTATATCATTGGTATATATAATGCTGTGGACAGAGATGAGATCAACTTTATTAGCAGTACTTGATAGCGCCAAATATTAACAAAACACCCCTTATTTGTTCTTACTATGCAGTACCTAAAGATGATGTACAATATTAACCTACATCTATTAGGTGAACAAATTAAGAGTAATGTGATATAAATCTAATGAAACAAAAACCAATTACTACTATTCTGCCTTTGTATAATAGCAATGTATGATGCAAAAGTCGGCATGCTATTATCTGTTTAGTGGGGGAAACGACTAATAAATATGAGAGTCCGATCGAAGGCCATGTTTGTTACGTGATCAGTTTTGGCAACATTGAGATTACATAAAGTTGATGTTTCCCATCGATGTTGGGTATCAAAACATGACAAGATTTGAACAACAAAGTCTGTCTTTATTTCCCTATGAAATAGTTATTTTAAGCAAGTGATATTATTAGCAATTGTCAAATATCTTTGTTTCCATCAATGTTGCCCAATCTAAGTGGTGTCACTTGTGAAATAGTATCAGAGTGTTGGACAAGTCATCTTGATGTGGTGTACGTAATGGGACTTGATTGAGTTTCGTTTAGTGATTGTCTAGGGTTAGGTAGCTTACTACTGCTGTGAAATAAATGCCGTAGGTAAGATATTCTATAAAGAATGGAGTGGAGAGATTCCCCCCAAAACAACCAGCTTCTAAATCACACTGCCAAAATGTGAAAGCATTGTATATAAATTACAAAACAATCAAAGTAGGGACAGATTTGTATTCCCTTTTATTAGTATTGATAGACTAAAAGAGGATTATCGTCCTTCCCCTGATATTGATTTTTATATTCTAATAATTGTGGAATAAAGAGATGTATTATTCCAGCAAGTTGGTAATTTTAGAAAGCTATATGTTATCTCATAATGGTATTGTAGATCTAGGAATATTTTTATTCCCCATGCCTCTTAATGACTTGACGATAAAGACAACTGATCAGATCTACCATTGTAAATTTTATATTTTAATTTATGAATTGCATGAGTTATCCAAATTGTTTCTATAACAAGACTTGAAAATATTATTAAATCATTTGAAACATTATTTGTTTACATAAGCAAGTCTAATAAAATTGACAAAAATGGTCTAGAATCTAATTTTTTGTGATAGTTACATTTGTGTGTTTTCAATTGCAGAGAAAAAACTTATGGTATATGAACATAAATGATAAGTCTGTGATTATTTATTTTAATTTATAATAATGTATCTAAACTTGGCAAAGGGACACATTATAATGATTGCATGGTTTTTTGTAAGTATCGTAACACTGCCACATTTTAACTGCCAATGATTGGTTGAAGACTTACTGCATTTTTGCCTGAAGTATCACTGCCCCTTTTTTGCTTCAGTCAAATGATAGATTATACTTGTTTTCAATTAAATTACTAATTAGTATATGTGTAAACATTTGAGAATATTTAATCATTTCTTTGTGATCCACACATTTCTTTTTTCTAGTATTTAGAGCATCACCGTGCCATATCTTTTTTGGATTAATTATTTTACCAATCACGTGTACAGGAAAACACTTCCAGCATATCATTTCAACTGAGTAGGATTTGACCCGATTGCCTTTCATCATCTTCAATTATTGTGATCTTGCTACTCTTGTCGGGCAAGCAGACAAGTGATTGTTGATTACGTTTCAACAGGGAATAAAGTTTGCCAAACTACTTTGTACTGTTAGGCCTGCAGTTGAAAAGTGTTCCTGTAAATGCTGCCGGTAGGAAGTGTGGTGTGAGACCTAGGTCGTAACATCAGTGGTCACAAACGTTTGAACAAATCGAGAGAGAACTAAGATTTACAAGCTCAATAAAACTGTCACACTTGATCTCCAAGAAACATTGCATTATTATCTTGTGTTGTTAGTTTTATGTCTATTATTATTATTATTATCATTATTATTATTATTATTATTAGGGGCCCATTATTATTATTCAAGTAGTGTGATCTAAATTCTAATGTAGTAACACTGTTTGGTTGTTTGATAGTTTGATTGTTGCCCTGCTCACTTGGCTAGTCATAAATTCAGTTCACCTCCATTTCACTGTTTTCATCAAAAGATAGTAAAGAAAGTAAATCAAGCTCCCAAGTGAAGCAACCAATTAATTGTATGCATCTACTTTGTAATTCTTCTGTACTTTTTGACAGTTTTGTCATACTATTTTGAAATATCCCAGCTCTTGCAGAAGTATCTTTAATTAAAATCTGCTGGGCATAACTCTTGTTTTTTTTTTCAATTGATGGTGAGTGGTGTAGGCATGCAACCAACATGCAGATTGGCAACAGTAATATAAGAAGTAGAGTCCACAAAATGATACTTTGAATCGTGTAACATATTATTTGTGATTTTATCTCGGTATGCGGGAATGTGTATACTTTGATTCCCGTTTCGATGGTATGTAATAGAATCGGAAGATAATGTTTTCCTGTTGGGACTATGTTTTAAAAATCCGGCTCATATTCAACACGTACGTTTTCATGGTTCCAATGGTTGTATGACAGTAACATGTTTGATTATGTGTCACAGTGAATGAAGATTTCTGTTTGATCTCTGGTTAGTGTACGTCTTCTTGTGATAGACGCCATTTGGTTTACAGGTTGGACTGGGTAGGCTTGCCACATTGGATAATGACAGCAAAAAGAATGCCAGACAATTTGCAAAAAAAAAATCATAACAAATGACTAAATTTCATTGTTGCAAATTGTTGTTGTCTATTTAAGTGCCTTGCCATTGATAACAAAACCCCCTAAATGGCGCTAGTTTGTTATCTGTCACTCGCATATTTCACTACTGTAATGCATCATTTAACTATCATGTTTGTTTTGTCATTGTGTGTCTTTATCATGATCAACATACTATTGTAGTATATCTGGAAAAAGTTTGAAATAAGTAACTATTTCAGAACTTTGAAGAAGATACGTTGGACAAATTTGAAGACTGCTTATTTCAGTACTAGTTTTTAAAAATTATATTTGTGATAATGAGGTAAAGGTAACCTTATTACTGAGCTGTCAAAGAGCAGGAAATGATAGTATAAGGGCTTTCTGGTTTTCAAACAAAAAGGAATTCGAAATGATAATAGTAGACCTCTGTGTATTTACTACTTCAACTACCTAATAATATTGTCATATTGTAATTTATGTATAAAAATAATGATGATGCAACACATTTGATTGTAAAAATATTGAGCATTTGTGTCGCCTGAGAGTTCAACACACAAGGGTTGAGACTTGGAACATTGTAATATGGTATCTTATTAATTATTTATTATTATGCAAAGTATAGAGTGGATCCCATTAAAATCTTGATGTGATGTATCACAAGTAAGAGAAATTCCTTTTGTAAAAATCAGCTGTCAAATAATTGGTAAATGTTAAGTAGAAATTATAATTAGTGACCAGTAGGTCTACTTAGAAGCAAGCTAATATTTTTTACATAAAAAAGTAACTTGTGGGTTGTAGTTAGAAAAAACTCTTCCGTAAATAAGGCAAAATGAAAAATATATAAAAATGAAATCAGTGTGAAGTTAACAATATTGTAGGATATTTGTTTTGAAAAACTAGAAAGCCCCAAGGTGTATGTAGAAAACACTTGGTTGTACGATAATCTTAGTACAGAAAGAATTATTTATAATCTTGGTGGATTTCCATTGGTGTTGTATCCAAATTCTTGGCCACTGGTTGTATTTTGATGATATAATCGGCTTGTCTTGGTTATCCAACAATACAATTTTGTATGTCGATTCAATTACAATGGTTATCCACCCACGAATAGGAGTATTAAAATATTAATAAATCTTTAAGGTTTCATGGATAATGATTGTTTCAAAGCCAACTTGGATAAGGATGGCAACAGAACCGAATGTGTGAGAGTTGAGTAATCCACAAATTGTGTTCTATTCTAGAGGAATATAATTATTTTGATAAACTAAAATGGAATCAGTTGGTTATTCAATTGTAGATATTTATTAATTTGCAAACATTATTTAGAAACTGAGTGTGTAGAATATCAGCATTATATTTTTCATAAGACATCAACATGTATAATAATATTTAATAATTAAAAATAGAATAAGTATGCATATTACGTATATTACATACACCATTTTATTATATAAAAAAAATATTGTTTTTTTTTTTGTCATACAATAATAGGGATCAATTTAGCCTGTACCTACATTTTGTAACAATAGGGTTTGGTTGAAATGAAAGCTACCTCAGTTATTTTTAAGATTTGGTCATACTGTGCCACCGTTGTACTATTTTAATTTGATTACATTTTCTAATCATAGAATAATTTTTGTCCTGTTCATCTAGGCATAGCAATTGTTTATTTAAATATTAATTTTAATTGTATTTTTAATTGGTCAATGGTGGCATGTAACTGCACTGTAATTATTATTTTGTAATATAAGTTATAACACTTCTTTGTGTGTATGAGTGCTGTTGAATATCATCAAGGTATGTGAGTGATTCCGACTGTTATTTAAAGAAAATTAAAAAATATAATACTGTCATACTCATTATTTTATTATCAAACTATTAATCCACAAAACTTCGTTCATCCTGACTAGAAAATGCCTATCGATGTTTATGCCCCAATTCCCATTCACCAGTTCAACCAATTCCATCCCATTACCGCATAAACTGGTGAATATGAAATGAACTGATTTGCATAGCACTAGCATTATAAACATCTCAAACCATCACCAGGTGTTTTTCCTTCTATGGTCATCATACAAGATGGATCGTAAAGAGTACAGCACAGGTTTAGAGCTTGACTGTAGGTTTCTGGCTTTGGTCACACCACAAGCAATATTTGATTGGTGGCAAGATGCATTGAGGGTTGCGTTGGTTTGCCGGTTGGAGATTGTGACTTCACTAATTTGAAAACCCGTTCCATTTCCCAACTACTTTTCTGAGAAATATTGATCGCTGCTCTATCTAGTGTAGTTTATATGAACGGCTGACGAACTTGATGACGGCTGTTGTTAGCTGAGCCGACGTGAACGTAAAGCTAGTTCCTCTTATCACTACTTATGTACGCACGATCAATAATTCTTGAAATGTGGCTTGTGAATTGGAACATATTTTTAACATGGAAGGGATAGGCAGTGTTGGGGAGTGAACTTGCAAAATGAACGCGTTCATTTTTTGATGAACTTTTATATGAACGCGTTCGTTTTTCACATAATGAACGTGAACTTGGTAAAAGTTCCTTTTCGGTCACGAACTATTTCAAAAGTTCGAAAGTTCGCCGGTGAGACGTTTTTTTCAAACGAGTAGTACATTTTTCCATAACGTTTGTACTTGAGTGAGAGAGATGGAGATAGACGCGGTTTTCTGACCAGTAAGCCCTACCAATATTAGCTATATAATACTGTCGGTGGTCCAAATTGACGTTAAAAGCAAAAAAAAAAACGCGAAATGAACTTTCCCGTGAACTTATGTACTTTTCACACGAACTTGAACTTTTCAGAATAAAATATAGAAAATGAACTTGAACTTTTGAAAAGTTCATTCTCACAGTAATGAACTGATCTTTTGTAAAGTTCTTTTTAAAAAGGAACTTCCCCAACACTGGGGATAGGAAGCGAGGACACCATCTCCAACCGGCAAACCAATGCAACCTTCAATGCATCTTTGTCTATGGCCATGCTAGCTTATTTAAAAGTCTGCATTTCACTATAATATTCTTTCGTGTAGCACTGTTGTGTTGAAATTGATTTAATATTATTAATTTAGAATTAAAATTATTTCTTATTTTTAATAATTATAATTTAATATATCAATTTTTCACCTATTATTATTTATTATTATCATTTGATTATTAATTCTGTAATTAATTTTTAAATTTTCAGTTTTTCCCTGTTGGGTTATTTTAATGGACTTCTTCAAACTAGAAAACTGATTTTTTTTTCAAGTGGTAACACCATGTTTTTCCTAAAACTAGACTGTTCCATTCCAGTTTAATGCCAATGTTTGGTAAAATTTCGAAGATGTGGATTTTTGCACACAAATGAAGCACTTTTTTTCCAGTTTGAGAAATTACAGATCTGTGATGAAATTGAAGGAAGTGTATTTCTATTTTAGTTGTATTTATTTTCTATCAATGTATTTTTTGGAGAGAGTTCTTTGCATCACCAACAAAAAGTTTGATAGACTAGAACAAAACTATATTAGGTGATTCAATTTGAAACATACATAGGTATCTATATCGATTAGTTTATCAAAGCTGTGGAAAGTCAATAAAAAGAAGTGCTACGAGGAAAGCCAGATCTAACGTAAAACAAAAACGTATAATTAACCTAAAATATATATGAAGTATAATTTACTGCAAAAAGTATGGCATGCTTTGGATAAAAAAAATACACATACTTGCAAAAAACTCAGTATGAGAAGTTGAGGTACATGTCGTATAGACGCATCCATCGTATTCAGTTCAACTTTTGGTCGCAAGGTAGCGTGTGCAGTAGTATATACCAATATTTTTGTATCCCGCATTCTTGTTTTCGAATGGATTTTAAATTTCAGTGTGGAGGAAGCTGTCTTGAACGTAGGTAGTGTTGTGAATGCACACATGCACGTAATTTTTGGCGACACTAAAAATGTGTGTTTCTTGATTCCCTTAGTAAGTTAACGTGTGTTTTTGTGTATTCAAAGAGTGAAGTGTTTTGTCTCATCTGTCTTTTTTTGCAAACATTGGAATATTGTCGCAGTTTTTGAAGGAGTGCAGCACTTTGAGGGACTTCAGGGGATGCTGGCTCCAAAAATCAATGCAGGGTTAATATTTCAAGGTAAATTTGATATTCATCATAATATATTTGTCATTGCCAGTATAGCCGGGTCAGGTGATGCGAAGTGATGAAACACATGTGCATGGTTGAATATATTATGTGCTGAACAAATAATATTAATTATCAAATAGTTCATTCATTCAATACGTGAATAATAGGCCTACAAGTCTTGTTGGATCAACGTCAGTGAGTGTCAAATGTCTACTTCAAATACAGGAATATCAATAACATGAGTATTATATTCATCCACTTACTAGATATAAATTATAAATACTTTCTTTGCAGTTCTAATGAGTTTGGGATCTGTGCTATTGGAGGTTTATCATGTTTCTCATTGGAAAAATTTGATGTGCCCAACTCAATTAACTTGGTGTGAGCCTACGGTACAGACCACAGGGCTAGGAGTTCATTTCTCCAGGTCTAGGTTAGGCCTACTCCTACCCTACTTTATGATTATTATTTTTAATATGCCTATTATTGTTATTATCATTATTATTATTATTACCGACGCCAATAGATCGAAATCATCAATACTGTGTGTCGTTGAACCCAATATAAACAAATAAATTGATTTAATTTGTGTTATTATTATTATTATTATTATTATTATTATCATTATTCGCAGCCTATTATAAGAATAATAGGACGTTAGTCTCTAGCTCTAGACCTATTGCAAATAGAGCCATTGGCTCTAACCTGAGATATTGTAATATATAATATATTTTTTAATAGGACATGTATGTAGTGGACATCAACTGAAGAAACACTTACGGCATAAGTATTTTGCAATGATAGAGCTACTGAGGGTATCTTATATGTAACAAACCTTCGTGTAGGCCTATGTGAAGTCTTCCTGTTGATAATGAGGCCCATTGTAAATAATACGTGCCGTCGATTAAAAAGAATATTTAGCTAATGAAATGTCAAAATGACCTTGTGTCTACGCCCACCTCTGCATATCGTTCAAATGCCCAATTGAGAACTTTTAAATTTAGGGTCATGGACTTTTAAACTGGGCAGTGATGATTTCTGGCATTCGGGGGAGGAGGGGGGGGGCATACCCTCCCCTGGAACACTCCTTTGCCTCCCCCAGGGTATTCAATACTCAATAACCACAATTTTAAAAAAAGTAGGCATACCTTAATTTATAATGAACTTATGAAAAATAGAGCCTGCTGCATATTATTTTATGCTTTGTGTTTACTTATTTATGAAGATTTTTTCATTTTATTTATATTGTGTTCAACGACGCACTGTGCTGATGACTGAGATCCATTGGCGTCGGGGAATGATGAATGAGATAATAAGATGAAAAGTTATTTTACTAGGTAAACGCTACGTGTTTCCCTCGCGTTGGAGGATGAGGTGGGAAATTAACACCAGTACCTCACCTAGCGACATGTACCCTATTGTGAAGTCACCTGACTTCAACAACCCTAACCATGATGAATCTATCCAGGCAGTTAGGTTAGGCCACGTTAGATCAGGTCAGGTCCGAGTCAGTACTAACCTGACCGTGGTAACCCTCACTATGATAGCCCAACCCAGGCAGTTAGGTTAGGCCGCGTTAGATCAGATCAGGTCAGGACCGAGTCGATACTAACCTCATCTTGATAACCCTAAGTAAGAAAGCCTAACCCAGGCAGTTGGGTTGGGCCACGTTAGATGAGGTCAGGTCAGGTCTGAGTCGGTACTAACCTGACCATGATAACACTAACCTGACCATGATAACACTAACCTGACCATTGATAACAATGATAGCCTCAAAACTAACATGAAATTGGGTGATGTTGACTATAACTGATTCCAATAAAAACTCGCTGCTGAAATCATTGATTGGGTTGTTACAAATTCCGCGGTGGTACTTATTACTCACTCAACATAGACTGTATATATTTGACGCAGCTGTTCATGAGCATCATAACAACGAAAAATGGAGACAGTGGTACATCCAAAAGAAATTTTAGGGGTAGGATTATCAAGAAAAACTATATTTTCGATTTTTTTCCCAACGCTTTTTTCAATCAGTGTAAGACTTTGTGATTGGCGATTCATAATTTTGAGTGTAGCGACATTCAGTAGGAATTTCAAAAAAATTGGAAGATTTTCATTTTTCATTTTTGGGGGAAATCACTCGAAAATATATTTTTCATCAGAAGTGGTTGAATCGATCAGAACCAAAATCTGAACAGATTTTACTTGCATGAGTCAGCGTGTTCACGAAAAAAATCAGACTGATCGACCGTACCATCCAACTTGATGTAGAGCATTTTGTCGCATTCGAAAGTGGTAAAACAGATTACTCCCCAAAACTATATACAGTTCTAAGTTGGTTAAGTATGTGCGTCCACAGTGAAAATCATATTCATCAATCAAACATTCCGACCTGTGGAGCGCGGGCAAAAAAACAGAAAGATACATCTCTGACCCAATGGGAGTCTTCCCTTTTTCGCTCATCCAGCTATGTGTTTTTGGATACCGGTAGTGGGACCGGCACACATAGCTGAGTGGTTAACGCACTTGCTCCATGTGGCCCGGGTGGCAGTGGGCATGTCGAATCCGGTTCGATCCCCGCTACCGTCCATCTTTACAGGGGTTTTTCGTGGTTTCCCTCTGTAGTCTAGGCTAATGCCAGGATGGTTCCCACAATATAGGCCACAACCGCTTCCTTTCCACTATCCTTCTCATTATACCCATAAAACCTTCATCTCACCATCCCATCATCTCATTTATCATTCATCCGACGCCAATAGATCGTATTCATCATTACAGTGCGTCGTTAAATCCAATATAAAAAAAACGGTAGTGGGAAGGAGTCGATCGTGGTCTGTTGTGAATAAATCATATCCGTGTCAACCTAAACGACGTATGTGGGAAAACCATGAAGAACCTCTTTCTGGATTGTCCACCATGGAAAGGAGTCGGAACTCTGGTCTCTTGAATGACGGTTCAGTGTCTAAAGACTATTGTTCTAATATCAAGTTAATATCATCCTCCTTATGAACTAATATTACATGAATAGTGTAGTTAATTGCGAGAGGATATACTACCATTTTACCTTTTTCAACCACCTCCACATTCCGTTATGAGCGGGCTAAAATTTCATAATGGTAATGAAGTCGATTCGCCTATCGATGGGTTAGTCATCATCACCCAATTTTTTTCTTGCAAACAGCTACAGCACCATGTACAGAAATGAATCAATAATGAATAAAGTACCTATTTTGTCGTCAAATGGTTTTCTGTTTCTTGAACATTGTTATGGAGAAGGTTGATCTTTTATATAGCCCTATATAGGCCTATAGCAACAATGAAACCGAACAACGGAAAGTCAGAAGTGAGGTTTCCCTCAGTCATTGGAGTAGATGCTGCAATCCACCATCAGATCGGCCATATTTGCCTCCTTCTCAGCATACCTGCAGACTGTGATGTTTTACTCACTAAACATCTTAGCTATCCATTGGTTTTCAAACGTCAATATTTCTGGTGTAGGCCCCAATGATGAAAACTTTCGAACTACGGTGCACTGTATAAAATTAAATCAACATAAATATTAAATTATATACTAGGCAAATGCAGCATATGCGTTGTAATGAGCGAGATATTTGGATGAAGTCTATTCGAAATCTCGTCATTCCTTGACTTTTATGACAACTACACAACTACACAACTCGACACACCTAGCTTGATGAAAATTGTCAAGTCTACAAAGCCGTGAATCACCGTCCGCAAGATACTGAATAAAGAATAACCTCCATTTCTAGCTATTTGATGGAAATGTATCAATTGAATAATTATTTTCTTCAAGACGGCTATAGTCTGATCTCAATATAAATTCGTAATAATGTGTACGTACCATTGGCATATGTGTTTCGTTCAGGATTTTTTTCCAAGAGATTTTCGCTTCAACTTTTTCCGCCCTGCCTAATCGTGTAGTGTTATTTAGAAAATGTGTGATAGATTTTCTCAAAAGTGTTGCAATCGACTTGGTCCAAAAACTAGACATTTCCAAGTTGAATGACTCCGCGTGTCAAGAAAAAATGCATGTTGATCAGTCAAACCGTGCGACCTGTTCGTTCAGTGCGTACAAACAATCAAAACACACAGAAAATACGAGTGGGATGAAAGTCTTCGTTGTCGCTCATACAATTGAATAATATTCATAATTATTATATTTTTATATTCATATGTGCACTTCATTTATATTGTAGGCCTATTACGTAAGCATTTATAATCCAAAATAGTACCAAGTTGTAAATGTGTATTGGCTACACCTGGAGTAATAGCTCTGGACAGCCTACACTTATACGGGTGGACCAGTGGCTATCACGCTGAACCGTCATTCAGGAGACCGGAGTTCGATTCCCACCATTGGTCTACCATCTTGACAGAGCTTTTTCGAGGTTTTCCTGTGGGACGGTTCGGTACCAATGAGGCAATGACCATTTCCTTTCCCCTATCCAATACACCTAATAAAATAACCTTTTCATCTCATCATCCAATCAATTCATCATTCATCGACACAAATAGATAATAGTCGTTAAACCTAATATAATATAATAAATAAGGATAGTCACTATAGGCCAAAACTATCATTTTCCGACTAGAGCCGACAACATACACCAATCAAGATGGATTGAAGCCTGTACAAGGACCATCGTGTAGTTTGTTTGTAATTATTCTTGCCAGAGAATGTATTGTTGCCAAAGACAATTAGTATTGATTTTCTTCGCATTATAAAGTCTCGAAGTTGATCTTTAAACCGATGTATCCAGTCTTCAAAGACGATCAGCCTACTGATGTTTTAGGTTATTGGCATTCGGATGAATTAGCGTAGGGCCTACCATTACATTGTAAAATAGGCGAACTAAATCATGCTCAGGAAGAGTATAGATGGAAACAAATTAGTTGGGCAGACACTCATTCCTCGTACTCATTTAATTTTCCACTTATTCCACCGCTTTTTGCATGCAACAAATATGAACAAATACAGAAGAGTTGGATTTGTTGGCATGCTTCAATAACGGCCACTTAGTAGATATTATTATTTTTTTGCTGTTGGTTTATAGTGTTATTTTATAGAAGACAGGAAGTAAAAATAGCGTGAGAGTAATAAATGAACTGTACTTTGGTTGAAATTTCTCACCACATGTATACAAAAAGCAGTTTCACAGGCTATGGTAATCTCTTCAGAAAATAATCGGATCTGATGCTCTGTGTACGTACGCACGAGAGGCCTACTACATGCATTGCAAACAATACCATAATGTAATAATACTCTTCGTACACCGACATTGACTGTACTCTACATAAAGACCGTGCACAGTGTAGATAGTCATTAGTTCCTGGAAACTGGGTTAGGGATTTGTTGCATATTTTATAAAATACCATACTAACCCATTGTACGTGAAGCCGAGTATCAATGAATGCAAATCAAATAATTAATGTCTTTTCGAATCTCTGTTTTTGATCCAAAGAACAATGCGTGTGGAATTGGCCGTGCTGAGGTATATATCCACGGTTGCCAGATTGTTACTATATAGGCCTTCACATAAATCGGCTCCATTGTTGTACAAGATCCAATTTTAATAAGGCAATTCATGTTATTTAAAGTTTTGCTCAGCTCATTTCATTGATAATTTGCTCACTGGCGCTCTTTTCAAACGCCTGGTTCCATCACATATAGCTCGATTATCTGTAGTTTCAACACGCCGTTCGTAGAAAGACCTAGGATGACGAGAAGTGGGCCCATCTTCTAAAATACTATCGACATTCGACCCGTAATGAATGTTCACAATAGGGGACATGTTATTGATATGTAACGGTACGCAAGAGGTAAAAATCGCTGGCAAAAATATCGAGTTGTTACATACAAGTGACCTTTCCACCTTGATATTAGAAAATTTGACTCGAAAGCGTTTTCGGCAAATGCTGTCCGAATCTTGTGATGTCTGTTAATTATGTACCTTGTATGGTTGAAGTTTTATGATCATTTATATCTGTAAAATCACTTTGGTGTGAACTTTTTGCCCTATGCGAAGACTGAGGACTCCTTAAACCTGACTTTGTAGTCCGGTCTGCAACGGGCCATCTCACCTCAAGAAAGGGCCTCTGACAATGTAGTACCGTGCAATTTTAAGGCGTCGCCCTAATCAAGTCCGGTATATCATGGTTAATAGTTCTGCGATCGAGTGACATAATCAAACGTGTTTCTCTTTGCTGCGGGAAATAAATTGAGGAATGTTTAAAGGGTAACCAGACGGTGTAGATTTGACGAGCACTAATTCTAACTAACATACATTAGCTTGTACTCATAATGAGAAACCCCTCTAAATTCATTTCGGATTTAGGCCTACAATGTATTTTCAACGTATTTTCAACTTGAAAATTGCTATCTATATGTTCATATTCATGTAAAATGAGTCCCAAAAAAAAGAATGAAAAAAACGAGATTTTGATTCCATTGTGAGTAGCATTACCAGAACTTTGACTGTTGAGGAAACCTACCCACAGCGTAACATTTTCAGTGTCAACATAGTGTATAAACAATAGCAGTTACTTTACGGATGATCATGACAGTGTAGTAGTAGTGAAACTGCTTCACACCATTCAGAGATGTATTTTCTACAATATTGTCGATCCATAATAAACGTTCACAATACAATACGTTACATGTTATTTGTATGTAACGGTACGCGAAGAGGTAGAAATCGATGACGAAAATATCGAGTGCTATACCGTTACATACGATACAAGTGATCTTCCAACCTTTGTTATTATAAAATGGGAGTCATTAGCATTTTCGACAAATATTGTCTGCATCTTATCAGGTATTTTTTAATTTTGCATCTTTTACTGTTGAAGTTGCATGATCATCTGTGAAATCACTCTGGCGAGAACCTTTTGCCCTATGGTCATGCACTGGGGACGCCATGAATGTTCTACTCTCCAATCTTTTTAATAGTCTCCAGCGACACTCCCAATCGTCATATGCATCCACTTGGAATTCTTATGTCGCCACTCTAATCCCAAAGCATTTTGGCACCTAAATAAAATATTTGATCGCGCTAGTCTGATCCGGAACCAAATGATTGTAGAGCATTTCCCTTTTCATTACTCAATAGGTAAGATCCAATTAGGCCTACTCATCATATCAATGGCATTGGCCATCTTTGACAAAATTTGAATGCCAAATGTTGAACTCTTTATTTCTACAATCAGGCTACCAATAATGATAAATGATGATAATATCAAGATAAGGATGAGTGTTTGGTGCCTCTTGAATTAAGAAACTTGAGAGATGAGTCTTTCCCTTTGATAAACAATTGCATATCTTTTGCACGATCAGTTTGAAATGCGTGCTACGATAACACATTAACGCCACATAACAAAATTTATCATTTCAATCTAAGCAAAAAATGTTCTCGCATGTTCTGCCGCCTTGCTTCCTGGTGTAACATTGAATGCCAGATCGGTAATAGTGACCACATGGTAGTAAATAGACCCAGCCGTACTGAAAATCTGGTGTAAAAAGAATTGTAAGTACCGTTAAAAGGTGTCCATGCGAACGCAATGAGTGATGAGTAGTGAAATATGTTGGTATGAAAGAGCAATAAGTACTGTAGAAACGAGAAGTGAGTTACCCCCTGGGGCCATCCACGGTGAACAGTAAGAGTGGTCACATGATCGACCTTCCATCGTGACTGTACGCGGCTTGAACAGGTTCTTTGGCCGGGTACACTCGCTGACTCAACTCGTCGGCGTGACACGTCACTAACTGGCAGTATTCGTGTATTCAGACCCGCTCCCGAATCGCTATGGACACTCGATAGCTGGCAATCGATAACAAGCCATGGGAACCAAGGTATTCGCGTGGCGATATGAAAAAATTAGGGTTGGATTACTATTCACCAGATAAGGTCTCTAGAATAGTTTGATCTGTAGGAAACTGGATAGATGTTGGTATCACTTTGTGAACGACTGAACTAGGTGCATCTTCAGATGTTTTGCATGATCGTATCCAGGAAGTTGGCTAGTATACTACCCCTAACGTCGCACCTTCACTCGTGTTTATCAATCATTATTACCAGTAGGCTCATTATTATGATTAATTATACTATTTATTTATTATCAGAAGACTGTACAGTTACAGGATGATGATCGTCAATAACATAAGGTGAACATTAGCAAAGAATTAATGATCAATTATTATATAAGTATTCGTCAATAGAATAAAACGTTATACGTAAAAACGCGAGGGGTTAACAACTCCTGAAATCTGGTGTTCACTTGTCATGAAATTTTCTTGAAATCCCTTGACATCTTCTTGAAGTCCCATGAAATCTACCTGAAATCCCTTGAAATCTGAAATTAGGTGTACTGCAAATTGACTAGTTGTTCTCCCCTCGTAAAAACGTAATACTGTTGCTGAATAAGTTGCTTGCATTCCGATTTCATCCGGTTGAAAATTATAAATACAATAAAGATACTCTTTGGAATTGTATTTAAGTTTTTGACTAAATCGGATATAGAATTAACATTTCATGGATCTAATTCCGGTTAGGGCGTCTCTAGTCTCCATAGGGCAAAAAGTCCCCGCCAGGGTGATTTCATAGTTATAAGTGATAAATAAAACTTGAACGCTGCAAGCTACAAAATGAACATGTAGTGGCCTACATCTTTTGATTCAGACAATATTTGTCGAAAATCCTAATGATAGAGTCAAATTTCATAATATTAAGAGAGATGGAAAGATCACTCGTATTTAATAGTAACACTCGATATTTTGCCGTCGATTTTTACCTCACGGGGTATCGTTATATAAAAAATTAATAACACCTAATATATTGCGAATGTTATCATGAATCGACTATATTTTAGAAGCTACTTCTCTGCACCGTATGAAGCAGTTTCACTTACAATATGTCATGTTATATATTATACAATATGTTGATGTGCTTGCGCCGAGAAGTCACTGCTATCAGTTATATGTTATGTTGACACTAAACGTTATGCTGAGGGTGGATTCCCCTTAAGTTTGATCTCGATTCTGTTATCGGCCAGTTCACTGGTAATCGTATCACTATCACGCGTCATAGCATAGACGAAAAATATATTACCAAGATGTCACGCAATGCTAAAATAAAACTGACCCCCACTACTTTATCACCACTCTCTCCTAAAAGCCTCCTCTGTAGCACCTGAAGTACCTACCAGTGCAGTTCGCTAGACTGTGCTACAGGCTTGTTGGATTGTGCTTGCGCCGTGAAGTCACCAGGACCGATCCTTCAGTGGCGATCATAGGTACTAATTGCAGACGTAGGCGAGGGGAATGGAAGTGTGTACGGGGTCCGCCCCAGTTTGGCGTACTCGGATGTTTTGTCAATATTGTTACAAGTAATACCAGTAGTGTATGGAGCCCGTCTGTTGCTATGGCCCCACCACCATCATTCACGCGAGCTGCTTCAACCGTTAGATCAATATCAGCTACAGTTATTATTGTAGGGTATTATTTTAGCAAATGGTAAATGTCTCCGCTTGGTATGTATTCTGTTACTGTTCTGTATTGTGTGTCATCCATTCAGCAACGGACTGAGACGGGTGGTCGAATGGCTTGCACATTGCATGCCTCGTCATTTAGGTATCGGGGATTCAATTCGCGCCATGGTCGACGATTCTGACAAGTTTACCGTGGTTGCCCTCTGTCGTTCAGGTTGATACTGAGATGGTTTCTTAACAACAGGCTAAGACCGATTTCTTCCCACCATCCAAAACATATAATAAAATAACCTTTCATCTCATCACTCCATCATCTCATTAATTATTCATCAACGCTAATAGATCTTGGTCATCAGTACAATGCGTCGTTATACCCAATATAAATATATACATATACAGCAACGGACATTAGCAATGATGCATGCGCCTTGTCACATGTCTATGTATATTGGGTTTAGCGACGCATTGTATTGATGACCAAGATCTATTAGCGTTGATGAATAATGAATGAAATGATGGATTATTTTATCCTGTTTTTTGTAAAGTGCGAATGTGTCAGCCGTGCCCTGAGGAACCATCTTAGCAACCTCATCAACAAAGGGAAACTGCGAAAATTCTCTCAATTGTCACGATGGTCGACCATGGGGTGAAAGGAATCGAACGCCGATCTCTTGAATGACTGTTCAGCGTGCTAGCCATTTACTGCCCTTCCCGTTTCAGTCCCTGTCTGTAAATAAACCCAAAGGTTTGATGTCCCGGATAACATTAGGCTTTGTTCTTTGTCATCTTGATTCTTGTGGTTAGTTAGTTGAAGCGATCGGGCACACGTTCAAGATGAACTCGATCGTTCGCTCATATTCAATCACGCTCCGAGTTCAATACATGTATACCTATCGTTATTCTGTATTGACTCATACCTAGCTTTTTTCATTAGGAAAAATTGAACAAACAATAAAACATGGTGTTTTAAGAGTAGGGTCGAGAGAGTTCACGGCGTGATAGCGTACACGCCTACGTCCTCTGAAGACGTTCCACTTCCATGCGAAGAAGTGAACACGGCAGATGAACAATGCGCCGGTGGCGAGTACCATTCCAGCTAAAACGTTAACTGGGTGGTTAGTTTAGGCAGAGAAAATTCCATGCTACACGATGATGAAAATATAAACCAAATACAACGAGATTAAACCCAACCTAACCCAAGTCACACTATAGACCCCAAGTTAAAAATCAATATTTCTTGATTCCACATTCGTTATAGCGTGACAAAATTGTAGTCCCATTTTAGAGTGTATGTGTTTCGATTTAGCAAAATGTTGGTCAACTTTCGAACGGCATGAAATATCCTAACTCTGATACGGAGTAAATACAGATATTTTTAGTACCTTCAAAGTGGTTCGAGTAAAAACAATTCTACTTAAATCGCATAATTGTTAAAACTATCTAGCTATAAAGACGTTTTTAACGTTTGACGTTTGACAACTATATGCGATGTCAGTTGAATTGTTGTAGCTTATACCATCTTGAAGGTATTTATAATATATGTTTTCCTCGTATCAGAATTTTAATATCTCATTCCGTTCGAAAGTTATCGATGATGATGATTATTGTTTGCTAAACGACCCCACCAACAGGTAGGTTAAACGGGGGTACGAATGAGCAGGTGGTTATAAAACTATCAAGTTATGATGAGTGAAAGGACGTTTACAAGAACCCATGCCTTATGCGGGACTCGAACCCACGCCCAACGGTGACCCGGTCACCCGGTCACCTGAAAACTGATTGACTTATTTCGCCAAGTGTTCAAGAATCTCTTGACCAAACAAATTGTCGCGCTTCCGTCTGATGCTATCAGAGAAACAAATGGGAGTAGAAAATGTCGCTATCATCATTTCAATTCCTTGATGATGTATTCTATATGCAATATCAGTTTATCGCGAGATAGTGTAACCAATGTGAAACCGCGTATACAGACACTGATCACAGATGAAGGAGTATTGTGCACCGATGTTTGATAGTAAGCCTACATGTGGTTTTCAAAAACCGGCGCCTCCACCATAAACTGTTTTTATTGGTTGTTATACCCAACTTGATAAGGAATTGAAGATATTCAAGAAATGAGATATTGGACATCAGGCGAGTTTGTCCTGACATGTGACGATAGTGACGTACAGAATTATTCGACTGTATCAAGAGCTATCGTCAGTCCAGTTTGGAGGAAAAACCGTCTTTGTTAACCGAGACGGGTGGACCAGTGGCTAGCACGCTGAACTGTCATTCAGAAGACCTGGGTTCGATTCTCGCCATAGTTGACCATTCTGACAAAGACTTATGTTTTTCCTCTGTCCCTCAGGTATTTCTTTAACAACAGGCCACGACTTGACTCCTTCCCACTAACCAAAGAAATTAGAAATAGAAAGACTGAATGATGAATCAATATGGAGGCCAAAACGTAGATTATTTCTGTATCTCATATGTCGAGACTAACTCGGCCGATGTCCAATATCTTATTTCTTGAACATCTTCATTTATCTACATGAAAAAAATATGTTCATTTATATACATATATGTAGAAGCACAAACACCGGGTGACCTTCGTCACCACGCTTATTCAAAGTGCAGACATGTTCACTGGTTAATTCATTACTTAAAAGCGCGATATTAAATTATGTGAATAAAGTAGCATATTTCACGAAGAATGACTTGTCTGTAATTAGTATGACCCACGTTTATGTTTTTAACCCTTTAACTGGTGGAATGCATTATCCCCTCCCCCGCCTTTTAAAATATACATGTTTCAAGGGCAAATGAAAGTAGACCACTGAGACGGGTGGATCCAGTGGCGGGTTGAAGTCTCCAATGTGACTGGAGACACACCCCACATAATGAGTACCACCCACCCACCCCTAAGTGAATTATTTCAAAATCATTGGACATTTACATTGGTTTCAAGCTGTAAGTAGGCCCTATACCGACACATCAGTAGTGCGCGTATAATTTATGTACTGCAGGATCGGTCTCTAAATACTGTATTTAATAAAGTGTTGATTAGAATTGATGAAAAATGATGTGATAAGTGAAAGGACGTACACCAAAGCTAATGACTTTTGCGGGACTCAGAACTCACGCCCAACGATGACTCCAGTTTCTTGAGGGCGAAAATTATTCCCCGAGAGGAAATTATTTATTCAATCTAGTTTTTGAAGTGGTATTTAGCGTATTTTGGAAAATGTTGCGTTCTAAATTCTTGAAGTAATTGAAACCTGATGCGAAAGCTCGGCCTTTAGATTTGATTAAATTTGATTATAAATGAATATTATCACATATATTTTACACTTCTAAAAGTTCTCATTTCTGTTATGAAAATAATGCCGATACCATGGCAAGGGGCATTCAGTATCAAAGAAGCATATTAAGTATGGTTTTATGAATGGTGGACTGATCATTTACGTATTTAATCAGAAATACTCCGTGGAATTGTCTGCTCCATATATAAATACGCCCCATTTCTCTTCTTGGCATCCATTTAATTTCCAAGGTTGTTTGAATAGCTTATGAAACTATATAACAAAATCATTATCTTTCGCCATACTTTTTGATAACCAGAAGAATAGGGTGCTGGGAACTGGGATCCACCCACCCCTTTAGGTACTGGAGCCATGGCTCCAAATTAGGATAGGCCAACACGCCACTGGGTGGATCTGTCGTCATCCAGTAGATTTCCTCCATGGTCCAATACTCCGTGGAATTGTCTGCTCCATATATCAATACGCCCCATTTCTCTTCTTGGCATCCATTTAATTTCCAAGGTTGTTTGAATGGCTTATGAAACTATATAACAAAATCATTATCTTTCGCCATACTTTTTGATAACCAGAAGAATAGGGTGCTGGGAACTGGGATCCACCCACCCCTTTAGGTACTGGAGCCATGGCTCCAAATTAGGATAGGCCAACACGCCACTGGGTGGATCTGTCGTCATCCAGTAGATTTCCTCCATGGTCCAATACTCCGTGGAATTGTCTGCTCCATATATCAATACGCCCCATTTCTCTTCTTGGCATCCATTTAATTTTCAAGGTTGTTTGAATGGCTTATGAAACTATAACAAAATCATCATCTTTTGTCATAATTTTTGATAACCAGAAGAATAGGGTGGGTAAGTCCCCTGCTGGGATCCACCCACCCCTTTAGGTACTGGAGCCATGGCTCCAAATTAGGATAGGTCAACACGCCACTGGGTGGACCTCGTCATCCAGAAGATTTCCTCCATGGTCGACCGTCCTGTCTTGACAGAGCTGCGTAATACTAGGATGGTCCTTGATATCAGGCCACGACTGTCACATTGTCCAAAAACACATGATGACAAAATTTCATGCCATATTCCCATCATTCATCGATGTTAATTGATCATTGTTATCTTTTAGAGTGCGTCGTTAAACCCAATATGAAAACGTAGATCGATCGTCGCCTTTCTGGCTCAGTCAGCCAAGCCTCTGCTTTTGACACAGAAAGTCATGTGAGGCGTGGGCTCATTCCGCAAAAGGCATGCGGTCTTGTAGGCCTATACTTTATTCATCCATCATCCGCTCATGCGTATTTACAAATGACTAACTAGACTGTTGGCGGGGTCATTATAGGCAAACGTGTATCACGTAATCTGATCATAATGTGTCATGGGTCGGTTTTATAAACACTTATGTTTCTAGAGTGAAATGTAGAGTGTGTATCCCATTTGAAGCCTCCAGGTGCATTGCGCTGTGGTCTCTAACTGGAAGATAAACTTGTAGGTAATCTCTCGAGATGAATGTTTAGAAAGTATACCGGGCCCAACCAGTATCGTCGATAATCAAGTTTATTATACACAGACGGAAAACGGTTTGGCCGTACTGATTCAGCCAGAAACGGTTATCCAAGTCAATATCCATGTCGATTCTCGGCAAAAACAATCGAGTACCGGTGTTTGCTACTTTCAAATCGCATTTGAATGATGTGATTGATATGGCCATACGGTTTGGGTAGGGGCGTGCCTGCAATTCTCGTCCAATTCTGCCGGAGCTTTTCGTGTTCCAAACTGTTTTGACCGGAACGATTCAGGATGTCTTGATGAACCGTTTCAGCTCGACCGTTTCCCAGCTGTGTGATAGACGTAGCCTGCGACTTCCGTCAGACGGACTCAGACCTCTCAGCTTGGTCAACATAGGGAGTCTGACGCACGATTAGTTTTCTACGGTTTATATTACTCTCGTTCTATCCTCTTGTTGGGCTCATTATTATTTTGAAGGCCACTGAGATGGGTGGTCGAGTGGCTAGCACACGGAACCGTCATTTGGGAGACCAGGGTTTATATATATATATATATATATATATATATATATATATATATATATATATATATATATATATATATACATATATATATATACATATATATATATACATATATATATATATATATATATATATATATATATATATATATATATATATATATATATATATGTGTATATAGATATATACATATAGATAGATATATATATATTTTTTTTTTTAACTTTGTTATTATTATTTTTATATAGTAGGCCCAGACATTTTCAGTATAGACTTGCACAAGTCCCGACATGAAATACTGAGATCTGCTTAAATTTTATCTACGTTATTCAAATTCGTAATATGTATGCGAAATATGGTAAAAGGACAATTTGCCAGGCACCTGTTTTAGGGGGGAGGACAATTTGCCAGTCTAGATCATGGGGGAAGACAATTTGCCAGCTAAAGTTTGGGGGGAGGACAATTTGCCAGGCTTGACTGTGGGGGGCGGACAATTTGCCAGGCTCAGCTCGATATATTGTAAGAGGGAGGACAATTTGCCAAGCGCGTGTTTTTGAACTATCACTATTCGCTAAAAGTTCCGCAAACATTCCGATTTTTTCCGGAAAAACCGTTCGAACTATTTTTCTGAAAAACAATCCCAACCTATTTTGGTATGACGTCAATATGTGGAAATTTTTTTGAGTTGATTAGATTGTTTTCCTGACTTGTATGCCGCTTTCAAAATTACAAAAAAAAAACATAAAAACGGGCTTATTTCTATCCGATATATGGAATGGAAATCTTCGCTACGCTCATCTGAAAATATTTTATTCATTAATTTCGTACAACTTTCAGCGAATAGTAATAGATTAAATTAAAAACAAGCACCTGGCAAATTGTCCTCCCCCTTGCAATATATCGAACTGTGCCTGGCAAATTGTCCTCCTCCGCAAACTTGAGCTGGCAAATTGTCTTCCCCCTATGATCTATGCCTGGCAAATTGTCCTCCTCCCCTGAAACAGGTGCCTGGCAAATTGTCCGTACACCGCGAAATATTGACATGATCCCTAAAAGATAACAATACATGCACTAAAACATCCAGCCATGCACTAATTTCCCCCAAATTGCACAAATATGCATAATACATGTGTTCTCAGTGAAAAAAGCATCACATAAGCAAAATTGAGTTGTATATTTTTCGAATCCGCAAGTTGAACGGTATTGATATTGAACTGTCTGAAACGTGTGGTCGAGTAGCTACACTACACTGAACCGTCATTCAGGAGACTGCGGTTCGATTCTCGCCATGGTCGACCATCCTGACAAGTTTTTCGTGGTTTCGCTATCGTTCAAGTTGATACTTGAATGTTTCCTTGACAGTGAGTCACGACCGCTCTTCCCCACTATCAAAAATCAGTAAATCACCTAATAAAACAACATTTCCTCGCATCATCCGATCTTCTCATTCATTATTCACCGACGCCAATAGATCTTAACCATCGGTGCAATGCGTCGTTAAAACACAGCATAAATAAATAGATTAATGTTGAACTATGGGTTGTTCTACCAGTCATAACACGAAATATGGATTTGCGTAACTATCCTATCCTTCTAGTCTTACCACAGATAAATGAAGCGTCCTACCGGCACATGCAGCGCAGTGGTTAACGCGCTCGCTTCGTGTGATCCGGGGATGAACGGGCATATCGGACCTGGTTCGATCCCCGCCACCGTCCATCTTTACAGTTTTTTTCGTGGTTTTCCTCTGTAGTCTGGGCTAATACTGGAATGGTTCTCACAATATAGGCCACGACCGCTTCCTTCCCATTACCTAAGACACAATCTTATATCATCCCATCATCTCATTAATGATTCATCCGACGTCAATAGATTTTTGTTATCATTATGGTGCGTCGCTAACCCGATATCAAAAGAAGGAAACTTCCTTCATCTGTTGTCGTACCAACAAGATGCATGGGGAGGTGTATGCGCACGGCACATGGTCTGGTCCGACAAGGACACGCCTGCGCGAGTGTTCTAGGCTCGCGGATCGCGCCCACAACCATCACCTAGTCCGATCCCCAAGGACGCGGCAGTCGGCGATCACCTTATCCTCCACAATCTAGCATGTGACCGAGGTAAACCACACAAGCCCACGCGCCTACTCAAAATCTTGATCTTCGAAGTACACGGTGTGGTGGCAAGTGCACCATCACATTCAAATGTTTATCTTGTTTGATTTGAAAAAGGATTTTATTTTGATTTGTTCTCACAATTACAACTCAAAACTGTAGTGATTTTTTTTTAATTCAGCGTTCATCATTACAACAAACACATGCCCAGTGAAGTATTACACAAAGTAACCAATATGAATATAATACATTCATATAAGCATATTGACATATGATGTAAATAATGATTGAAATAAATGAAGAAATTGATTACATTTTTGTTATTTGATCGTTTGGAAATTATATAATCCCCAGATAAGCCGAAGCTTGTGTGTGCGTTCAACAAAAGAGACAATGCTCTGAGCTGGTTTTCTTTGATAAATGACATGAATATATAGCTATATAGTGTATGCCATTTTCATACAGCCGCATCAATTGATATTTTTCAGTTTTTAGTTCAAGTTAGGGGCACACGGATATATACATACACACACACACACACAAATAATATATATATATATATATATATATATATATATATATATATATATATATATATATATATATATATATATATACATACCGGCACATGCAGGACAGTGGTTAACGCACTCGCTTCATGTGATTCGGGAGGTGAAGGGCCATATCGGACCACGGACTTGGTTCGATCCCCGCCACTGTTTATCTTTACATGTGTTTTTCGTGGTTTCCCAGCTGTAGGCTAGGCTAATGCTGGGATCGTTCCTACAATATAGGCCACGACCGCTTCCTACCCACTGTCATTCTCAATACCTAAGAAACCTTAATCTCTTCATCCAAACATCTCATTGATCATTCATCCGACGCCAATAGACCTTAGTTATCATTATAGTGTTTCGATAAACCCAACATGAAAATATATATACATATATTATATATATTTACACATACATATTACATACATACATACATATACATACATACCTATACATACATATACATACAATGCAAATCAGGGTACAGATAATCAGTGTCGAGTCTCTTTTCCCAAATTTTTGAGACCTGACCTGACACTTCCTAGCCCTTTACATTTCAAAATATGTATCTTACTAGAATATTTCACTATAAATGCAATGTATTGTTGAAGTTGAAGTGTATCTGTTTGCCTAGTATGTATGGGCTATGAGATAAGACCTACATCTCTGGTTTGTACGAGATACTATATTGTATTT
>OZ023327.1:52627880-52690380 GCA_964007535.1 Brachyptera risi | reverse complement strand
TATATATATATATATATATATAAATATATTTACATATATATATATATATATATATATATATATATTTATATATATATATACATATATATATATATATTTATATATATATATATATATATATATAATTATTTATTCATATATATATATATTTTTATATATTTAAATATATATATATATATACATATTCATATATATATATATATATATATATATATATATATATATATATATATATATATATATATATATATATATATATATATATATATATATATATATATATATATATATATATATATATATATATATATATATATCAAGAGCTAATCAAATATTCATTAAAAGCTATCTATTTGACGATAGAGTTGTTATGAAAATGTATCAAAAATTCAAGGCCCATTGGCGCAATATGTCTTGACACGGCTCAAGCTGCTGATTATGGGTTTTCGTACGCTCAAATGGCCTAGCTGTTGGTGCAGTTGTTCATCACATTTGATGTGAATGTTACATTTTGTTATTATTAAATGTCAACATATATTCGGTGTAGAGCAAAATTCCAAGTTTTTCCGATGGATCATTTCCATTAATTTTCTACTCGTTCTGAAAGATGGACGTCGACAGATAGATTGAGATCACACACTTCTCATCAGCATTTCTGGCGACTAATACTGATCAACTCGACCATTTCTGGCTTGTGAAACTGATCAATCTGAATTGAGTTGAATCTTCTCTGTGTATGCATTTCAATAACCAAACGCTCGCTATTCCAAGTATCAATTAAATTACACAGATATGTCAATACAAATATACGTAGTATGAGATTGAGATGGGCTTATTCGGTGACTTGATGATAGTTTCGAATAAATGAAGACACAATGCCATAAACAGTTATCATATTTTATATATATCTCTAAATATGAAATATTTACATGACAATTGTTGATTGAAAAATGAATAGACCAACTTATTGTTTGTTAATCAAGCGGTTAAGTGTGTTATTGTCTATACTTTCCTAAAGATCGAAGAAGTGATTGCTCGTATAAGACCTATATAGATCCGTCATTTGGACTGTGAACTAAGAATCTTGAATCCCTCGTGTAAAAATGGACACTATGCAATTCAATTGAAGGACAGATCGTGATTGCACTGGTCAAATAGCCCAGTCAAATACTTCGGCATGAAAACTTTGAGTAAATTGAGGCATATGCGAACTGCGAAAAATTTGGCAACTTTTTGGGGGGGATAAACGTTTTTATAAATCATCACAGAATTCCCGAAGAAGCAAAATGACTACTCAAATAATAGCTTTCCCCCAACGTACGAACGTACTGTTTTTAGCGGTTGTTCATGTAAAATTTTAAAATAATGGAACACCACTTTGCTGGACCCTTCAATTCCTGATATAGGCTTTTATATGTTTTATGAGATATGAGACAAATTGAAATGAGCGAGAAAACGATTATTTCATACAGAATGGGCGATCGGTATCATTCCTGATTCTCATATCCTTCTTTCGTTATTCTAATATATTATTTTAATTATGAGGAAAATGTGACGATAAGAAAATGCTTTCACTTATTTTTCATATATCTCAGGAATAAGGGTTCTCGTCAATTAAAAATTGAAATTCGCATTTCTATTTCGCATATTACTAAACAATTAGATAGTATAAAAAGTTGTGTTGCAAATGCTCATATTTAGCGCTAAACGCTGTAAGATACTACAGTAGGCCTATACGCGATCGAATTCACTAATCGTGAAAGTAAACCGACCAAACAGATTTTGATTTTTCTTCAGTATTGCTCAACAATCGTATTAACTAATCTGAAAGAATCAAGCTAAGAACTCGCGATCGTTCGCCTTACAGTGTTTCTAGTATCGTCCAGCCGGGTGTTTCGGTTTGACTCAGTACGGCTCATGACAGGCTATTTTATCATGTGCTAGCGCTACTATATGTACAACTTCCGAGTGAAAGTATTGTGTGTACAACTATTGTTAACCCCCCCTTCCTCCACCCTCTCTACAACCAGCATCACCGTCTTGTTGCTTATGTAATTACTCGTTTAATCCACTCCGAACTGTCAGTTGCGTGGAACACCACCACCTACCACCTCTCACACTCAGTTCTTCGCCTGAAGATGACTTGACCGCCCATCTTGAAGCTTTGTTTCTTGGCTTGCACAAGTAATGAGTAGAACTAGAGCAAATTGTAATAATGAAGATGATAAAGATGGTATTTTTCAGAGGTTTCGGTTGATTGTCATATATATAAAACAAACGTTGGCCTACATGTTGACATTTATTCGCATTACACAATATTCTTTCCATTATGTTTCTATATTTAATCCACAGTCAAGCTCTTTAGGGCTTTGTGGACATCACGTGACTGTTTATTTATTTACATGTATGAATTCTATGTTCTTTTGTTCAATAAAAAAAAATCATATTCACATACATGTTCACATTTATATATCACCTTGAAAATTGATCAATAATATCGGAAGCATCAAATATTAACATTGAATTCTCTTTCTAAAATATACAACATACGGTAGTTAATTGAGCTATCTGCACAAAATTAAAAACAATTCAGAACGTTTTCATGTCCTATTGAGAACTGAACAGCTCCCCCAAGCATAGGCCCCGGTGTGGTCCGTCACATGCTTCTGTTTGGCTTCTAATTGTAGACGAAAGATATACTACCAAGACAGTTCACTCCTATGGCTAAACAAGATCGAGTCGCAATTCACACCTCCATTCTCCTCGCTTACGTCTGCAATTAGTATCCATGCTAAAATATATTTTTTTCCTATCCAATTATTCCTAATTTGATTATACATATATTCTCCTTTTTTATAGATGTATTCATTCATTTCATATGAATAAAAAGAAGTGTGTATATAAAAAAGTATCCATGTTTGCCACTATGGAATGGCTCTGTTGACTGCTCGGCAGCAACACAATCCAGCATGCCTGTAGCCAGATCCAGATCGTGATATGTAAAGCCAGTGTTGAATCCAGGCATACCTGCGGGGGGTTTACCCCCCTCCGCAGCTCGTCGTTTGCCCCCCCCCCCCGAGATAAAAACATCAAGCACTAGGTATATAGTGTATTTTTTGAGAAACTTATTTTGGTTTTCCCTTGCCCCCCCCCGGAAAACACAAAAGTTCCCCGGCAAAAAATCTCTGAATTTAACTCTGCGGATAGCTTAGGCCTATACCATATAGGTAGATATAGATAGATAGATATTCGTCAAAACTTTCAGAATGCTTACCTTTATCAATATTTACTCGTTCAATGTAGGCCTATAAGCCGATACAAGTGGTTGTTATATATGAAACAGTTGTATAAGAGGTTTTTATTTCACCATTCTCTTTATCTACATGCGATAGTAAGGTTTCACAATTTTGCCATCTCAAAATTAGGTGTAAAAGGGTCTATGGTGTTCTATAACTGTTTCGGTTACACATATCCAGAGGTGCCAGTGAAGTTTCATTTTGAACAATATATTATAACATACACTATGGCAGCAAGTCTGTTGTAATGGTTAATTATATATGTACTTTTAGCTTTTTTGTAAACTTTTCTATTCAAAGAAATATTTTTGAATCTAGTATACACTACTTACCGTATATTTGTGAACGAAAAGAAAGTAGGCCGAATGGTCCCACATTTCAAGTCGCACACGTAATATACACTTCCATTAGTGAAGGTTATTTGAAAAAAATTAAAGAATAATTTCATCTCTTTTGGTTGTGAATAACACTAGAATGCAGTCACTATAGTAAAAGCTATGAAATTATTTGACTAGCTGCCTAGCTGGCTTACAGTTGCAGCTGGTACCGGTATACCAAAGTTGAAAATTTCAACGCAAAAACAAGTCGAGTTTTAACCTGATATGTATCAACCTATTGTTTTTAGAAAATATCGAGACTAATGCTTGTAGTGTAAATCTTCGTGTTTGAACAACATTGATTAAAATTGTCCGTCCATATTAATTGTTCACTAGCATTGTTTTCAAGTCCGTGCAAGTGGGCGGGTCTATTTACATGTATGCACTGTTAATAATCGTAAACATTAAGACTGATGTGGGATGAACATTTTGTGGATTTCCCGCTTTCTTGATACCTCCGCGATGGTGAAATTGATTGCATATAGTAGCGGGAGGATCGTAAATGCCAGTGACATTTTGATTCTCATCCGCTACGAAAGGTTAAAGGCCTAAAAGCTTGGTCAAGACCACGTCAAGTGTCTGTCTTTCTCTCTCTCTCTAACTCTCCTCGAATTGGACGATTTTAGTTGTTATTGCCATCGAAAGCTGCCCTGTTTCGGCGTGGTTGTAAATCAAGTATCCCTTATGTAACACTATATTCCTATTTCACAGTATACAATACCAGTTCATATGTACTGAATTTCAATAAAAACGTCCTGTTATTTGATGTCCGAAATATTCTGTTGAGCTCTAATGCATTGTTCAAATCAAGATATATGGTCAAAAATTAGCATAATATTTTATACCGTAACACTTGTATCGTCTTGTATATGCACCTATCTTCGTGATTCAAGTAACGCGTCAGTTCTTCTATTTTCTTTTAAAATATTTCACAGTAAATATGTGCCTTTATCGTTGACGTTCCGTGCATTTTATCACGGTCTATACAGCAAGTGTACTGAGACGAGTGGGCCATGGGGTAAAACGATGAACCATCATTCAGGAGATCTGGCTTCGATTCGTGCCATGGTCGACCGTCCTGATAGGGTTTTTGGCGCATTTTCCATCTGTTGTTCAATACAATCTTTTCCCTCACACTATCCAAAAACTTGATTTAAAATGAACTTTCATCTCATCTGTCTATCTCCTCATTCATTATCCACCCACGCCAATAGATCTTAGAGATCAATACAGTGCGTGGTAGAACCCAATATAATTGAAATTGAATGATATCAATTTTAATTGATGATTCAGCAAGGGTAAGGCAGAACCACCCTTCATTAGGTCATACAGACATGTTCAAAATCGTTAAGATTTTAGTAGTAGAAGCGTTGAATCGGGTTTTACATGTGCCATTATTTCCTTTACAATACCAAGTACATTACCTTCATTGCATTTTATTAATTTTATCACATAATTTCATTACCAAAGTTTTAATTTTATTTATTTTGGATTGGGTATAGCGACGCACTGTCCTAATGAATAACATCTATTGGCGTCGGGGAATGATGTGTGAGGATGAGGTGATGGGAAGATGCTATAAAGAGTTATTTTATTAGGTGTTTCGGAAATGAGTAAGAAAACGGTCATGGCCTGCTGATGACCCATTTCAGTGTTCACCTTACAACGACTGAGGAAAACCGCGAAAAACCTGTTGTTCGTCTTGTCTTGTATGTCATTGTTTTCTGATATAGCCGATTTTTAAATATGTATTTCCGTAGATCATGAATTTCATTCAGTTAGATGTCCAGTGTTTAATATATTCTTTTATGGGCATTCATGAAGACCTACATTCAATAGCTTCTCGAGTTTCGTCCTTCGACTGCAATTTGTTCCAGTCCTACGCTTACAATTCAAATACATTATTATGAGGCACAAATAAGAGAAAAGCTATTATCGCTGTTGATGTTGAATGTGTTTCGATGTAATATGCAATCAGTATGGAGACTGGAGACCACTAACAATCTCTTGCTTGCTTGAATACGTTCTATACCGTCGCTCTAGTGGGACTAGACGACACGCACGGTACAGGAACAGAACGACAAGTGGGCCCGGTGGCTGTATTCGGCAAACCAGAAATCATCAATCGAAAGCTCGACAAGGAACAATATGTTTAAACCACACTAGACACTACCGATTGCATTTAGTCGCGCAATAGCGGCACATTGCTCGAAGCGTATAACAGTTTGAAATAAAAGTTGCACGTTGAGTTAATTATCTCGACTTCTGCTATATGAGCATAACCTACCACTCGTGATATCACTCGATCACCGTATCTCTTGTGTTCGTTGCTGTCAAACATGGCCCGTCCTCTGTTTTCACTAATCGGGGTGTTTTGCGGGTAATCTTCAATACTTGATCGTCTACCCTCTGCTGTATCCATAATGCGTGATATGTACATGCTGGTAGCAATGGCTATATTTATCACACAACATGGGAAACGGTTTAAACATGCTGATATACATGATTTTGGTGATGAACGATCCGGTTCCAACTCGGTTTAAGATGCGAAATATGTTATAAACGCCAAAAACTGTTTGAAGTGAGTGGCAATGCTCGCAACCAAGATGCATCGAGGGTTGCGTTTGCCCGTTCGCCGCAAACAAAAACGCAACCCTCAATGCATCGTGCTTGCAACCTCTGGGTCAATATCAATGTGGTGTGAACAAAATGTGGGAGGCGTTTCTCGATTTCCAAACTGTTTGGACCGAAACGATCCAGGGTATCGTGATGAACGTCAAATATTCAAATCTTTTAAAGCTATCGATTTATCGATATCGATTTGGCTAAACCGTGCCCCAACTCCCAGCTGTGTAATAAACGTAGTTATAATTTCTTCCATATCGAGTTCGCATTAGTTTTCTGTACAAACTCTTGACAGTCGTTTTTGTTTTCTCTGCACATTCGATTGCTTTCTTTGAACAATCAACATCATTATAGAGCTAATTACCAACTCATTAGAATTGGAACATTATATTTCTTATTAATCCTATTGTTTTCACTAGAGTATTGTATTATTACCGTACTCATTATTATACTCTGTTGTTTCAGTTGCCATCGATTATGAAAACACATGATATATTGTTGTTATTGGTTGACTCCTATTTGTCAATAATCACTTGTTTCCATTGCTGCTAATAACAGTATCGGATCGGGAATTTCTGTATGAACCTATATGGCGAACGTTCGGACGTGTAGGTGTCTACTATAGTTGTTATTTATATAAGTACTCGCGTTGAATATTGTTATGCGAAACCGTAAAAGAAGGCCACATTAGGAAAGTACGCGAGTAGAATCAAGCGAAGAATAAGAAATGTATATATTATCACAACCTGCATGTACTTCCATTATGAAGAGTCACTGCTACCCATTGAATGGATATATTAATGTGGTTTATAGAAATAATCAGAAATTTACTTTCTTTACATGTTCGATCAATTAGAGCTTATCTGTGCACACAGCCATTTTAATAGTTTTCGTTCACAATGAAGTTCTTCGGTATGTAAATGTTGATCAAATTTCGTTGCAGTTGGTGTATGTATTTCAAATGATTAAATTATACATAGAGACTTCCCGATCTGTCTTGAGAATGCGAGAGTGCGTTCGTAACGCTGGTGCGCACGCACCCCGTTACGGTCGGCGAGAGGCGATGAGAAGAGTGGAAGGAGGGAAGAGTGGAAGAAGGGGAGAGGAGAGGAAGGAGGTAGGGGGGGGAAGAGTTGCCAGAGTATCAAGAAATCGTTCAACACGGCAGACTGGTGATATGTAAAAATGATAGAACGTAAGTGGGTAGTGGTGTTGACCCTCATGTTTCAAACATGAGGGTCGGGCTAGTTATACATAGTCTTCCAGATCTGTCTGAGAGTCTGTCTGAAAGTGCGTTCGTAACGCTGGTGCGCTCTCACCCCGGCACGGGTCGGCGGTGGCGATGAGGAGAGTGGAAGGGGGGGGGGGGAGGGGAACCGTGTTATTCTAGAAGAGTCGATTCGATGAAGAATTACGTGCTATTCCGTTCAACACGGCAGACTGGTGATTTGTAAAAATGATGAAACGTAAGTGGGAAGTGGTGTTGACCCTCATGTTTCAAACATGAGGGGTCAGGCTAGTAGTATGTAGAGTGTGCGAACGATAACTTTTCTTCAACGCTGTTCTAACCAGCCAGAATAAAATCAGAACTTACATCCATCAATCCATCATGTCTGAAAGTTATGCACGTCTGCTAGAGTTGCTAGTTGGTCATTGATTGCAATTGACTAGGTCTTTGGGAAAATTCAGTCACGGTTCAACTGGTGATGGTTTTTGTTTGTTAAACGACCCCACCAATAGCTAGGCCATTTGGGGGTACGAATAAGCAGGTGATATTGAAACTTCGTATCAAGTATACGTGGACGGACGTTTACAAAAAAAACATGCTATATGCGGGACTCGAACCCGTGCCCAACGGTGACTGTTTCTAAAGCTGTGTCTTGGTTGACGGAACTACGAAGGCGGCGGTACTAATGATGTACGCTGCCACCTTTTGGTGCGATTTTGGTTTGATTAGGTCTACTCTTTGATGAATCATACCTATCCTCCTAAACTTGAAACATAATCGTGTTCCATAAATGAATTTAAAATGAAAATGTATGCTAAAATACGTGAACACAACACATTGTATACCGAATATTGTCTCTGTGACGAATACTCGACCACCGCATTTCTGATTCGAACGGTGAGCCAAGTTTTGACACTTGATTCAAATCGAAATATTATGAAAGAGAATGCATGACCACACAGTGGCTTTTGGGGGCAAAAACATGACCGCGCTTTTTAAATGTCTTCTCTCGATCGTCAGATTCACATGCAAGTGATGATGAATTTTATATTTTATTAATTTTCAACTTGGAATGGTCGAGCTATTAGACTGAGTATAGACTTGGAAATAGAAGGGCATAATTCTCAAAAAAATGACCGTCGGTGAGGGAGGGGGGGGGGGGGGGGCTCTAGACTGATAGTTACGCCTGTGCGTGTTCTTCCTGTTGATCGTTAGTTGCCGAATGTTGTTTCTTGTCCCATTGTGAAACCAACAGGGACGTCAGCTAAGTTTCCTGATCAGGTGACAGACTGACAACTAACAAGCTCATACCCGCTATACGCGGATGCTTTAGCACCAAGTTGTGCGTTGTTTCAACTCACGTTTCATTCAGCTGTGCTTCAAAAATCTTATTTCTTAATAAATGCAAGTAGGTTCTTACAAAACTACTAACGAGTGACTAGGCATTATCGTATTCTTCTCTACTTTGAGCTTATCAGGCAAGGTGTACTGTACTTCAGGTCATCGGGTTTAGGAGCTTACTAACATTTACAATTTCTGCTCTCCAATTCCATGCGAGATTCCACGAGCAGAATTTGTACGTTTTCCATACTAGAATATTACTTATTCGAATCAAGATCAGATACTACATCTGAAATGATTTATCTTTAATACGTACCGAATTATCACAACATATAGCCGCAAACAATTACTGTCAAAAACTTGATACCATAATATAAACCTTCTGTCTAGACTCTTGAGGTATCCCACGTTAACTGTGCAGGCAGTAGACATGGTGTGCTATCTAGCTGCCTGCTATAGATCAGAAGTAGAGCATTGGCGCGTTTGTTAGTCTTACATCTTGCAAATAATGTCTGAAGCAGGCCCGAATACAAAAATTCGTGGCCACAAGTCGAGTTTCTGTGACTCTTCATGAGCAAGTTAATTCGAGATAGCAATTAAAATTGAATTAAAAAGCTATTTCCACAGAAATAAATTGTGTAAAATATATCGACTTGGTACCGGATGTCGTACTGTTATATTACGAATTGTTTTCATTTTTTAAACAGGTCTCATCATTAGGCAAAACCTATCGTTTTCGAGATCGGGCAACATTCGTGAAGCATATTCTCCTCGTTTTGGTCTTTTCCTGACCACCGGTACTTCTTCGATAGTCCAACATGGTTTCTTATCACATATTATTTCCAGGAAAAAAGTACCTCCAATCAGGATCCGTTGAATAAATTATATTAATTGATTATTTTCATCCATTCATTATGAAAAAAATGTATCATAACCGGTTTTTTATTATATTTATCAAGCTTATTCGACAGACCATTGTTCTCTTCTTCAGAACTAGAACAATTGTTCACTTGATTTCTATCTGAAGATATGAATATGGTTCAGATATTATTACCGGTATAGCACACAAGCATATTTACATTGAGAAAAAACACATATTGACCTAGATAGGCAGACAATCCAGTCAATTGACAGTGAAAAGATAAATACAATTCGATCATTTAAATAAAATTATTCAATTGTCTGAGCAAATGATAATTATTTCATAAATTACGTTTTATGGTAATTGTCACCCTATCTTTCATTTGTGCCATTTCTTTCTTTCTGACGAATGATGTTTTTAATGAGCCATACACTGCTTACACCAAGGCAGTTTTGAGCATACTATATCTCCGAAACTAAAAAACTTGGATTACTCTGGTTTTTTTGGGGGGGAATATAATTAGGTGACATGGGCTACACGGCACGATATGTCGAATGTAGGCGCAATATCGGACCAGACATCAAGAAGTTATGGCACTGTGGAATCCTACTTTTCCGTATTCTCCCTATCCTTCTCCACCTCCTTCCCCTCATACTTCAGCCCCTCCTACTCCTCCTACACCTCCTTCAATCGTCACCTAAGAAGTCTGCCACCGGCCAAACGAACAGTCCAATTTGTCTTATTTCACCAGGGAATATGTTCACCCATATGTAGATGTGCCTTTTGAATGCTTTAACCTGGAGTGATTTCTGGAAACCGGAAGTAATGCCATTTTACACTTATTCCTAACGATTTTACTTCCAGTTAGTTCTATGTTATTAGCATGCTGGACAGAGTACTTACTGGAATCAGTGGTCGAATTGGGGAGATGTCACCACCCCAAAGAGAAAATATCAGTCAACATTCCCCCCACCCACCTCCTCATCCCCCCAAAACTCATATACCGCCCTCCCCTCCCACCCATTGTATATATTTTCTCTTTTTATCATCACCCTACAAGAAATTGTCCAATTCGACCGCAGAATGGATTATATAATTGAGTTTATAAGTTTTTTGTAGTTCAATGCGCTTGATATTATATATTTGTGTATGTTATTTTCTCTACATCATCGTATTTATTATATTGAATTATTTATTGATAAGAGAATGAATGTAGAACTAACATACCTTGGCCTACTTACTCAACATGTTGAACCTAGTGGTCATTTGTGCATGGTGGTAGCGCCGGTTTTTGCAATGTTGTATTTTCTTCGTCTAATTTCCACATCGTGTGCATTTTCATATATTTGCTTGTGTACTTACACACACTGGAGGTGCACGAAGATTTTCTTTCAGCCAATATATCGTTCATAAATGCTTACTTTCAAGTGGTGCGCCCGCCTTAACATTTCGTGCACGCGGGTAGTTTTTGTGGTCTCATAATTGACTACAATAGAAATCGCCTAGAGTGGCATTGAAAACAATATAAAGAAAGTATTGCACGTACTGGAGAGGACAACTCTTTCGAGCGTTGGTCGCTGGAACCTGAGCGCGGCCGTGTAATGTGTGGAAAGTGAGAGTTCGCTGCATTGGTGGTGTGATGACAGCGTTCGCCCGGCGGCTGTGCTAGCTAGTTTTAACACAGCATCTATCTGATCTGTGTGTTAGAAGCGCATGAGAGTCGGTTTAGCGAAATATCAGTTTTCGAAGATAACTCATGAACAGTATGAGCTATCATAATTCTGATGGGAAGAAAACACACCTTCTTAATACTCTCAACATATGGTATCACTCATGAATATTCAATTCATATCGCATATTTTCAAACGTATACTAAAATGACACATTTCTTTTAGCTGTGTATATCTGTGACAATTATGCGGTATAAGCTTGAAAGTTTTCACCTATACCATCCTGTAAGGTATTGAAAGTAGCTGTGGTTCCCCCGGTATTATAAGTTTGATATGAGGTTGCGCCGATACACCGAAAATACGTAAACCGAGAATAACGTACACCGAAAATGGCGTACACCGAAAAAGTCATTTAATACAGTGACTGTACTGGGAGGCGAAACCCGAGTAGGAGGATGATCCATGGTGGAGCTACGATGATCTATTCAAATAGTGAGAAACTATTCCCCACTATCAAAACGAAAATATTGATCGTTTCGGTGTATATTTTCAGATAGGTTGGGTTATAGGTCATGTTGGGTTAGGTTAGGTCGAGTTGGGTCAACCTAACCTAAATCTAAAATATCGTACATCGAAATGAAGGATTTTTTCATATATAACAGTATTTTATTTTTGTTAGAGGGAAATTGCCCTCAACTATTCAAATACATCATCGTAGCTCCACCCTGAATCGTCCTACTCTGATCTTGCCTCCTAGTACAATCACCCTGTAAAATCAAGTTTTCGGTGCACGTTATTCTCGGTGAACGTTATTTTCGGTGTACTTTTTTTCTGGTGTAGCGGAGGCAAGCCATTTGATACCTCACACCGAGCTATCACCAACGAATTGACTGTAGCGATAGGCCCTGAAGCTCCCGATTGAGTTCGAGTGTGCTGTGTGTGGACATATCACAGACTTATATTATCTCGAGTTGAATCGGAAGGAAGGAAGGAAGGAAGGAAGGAAGGAAGGTGATGATGATGATGATGATGATGATGATGATGATGATGATGATTTTGCTTTACGACCCCAGCAACAGCCATAGGTTATACGGGGATACGAATGAGCAGGTGATAATGAAACAACTGTGTAATGATGATAAGTGAAAAGACGTTTACAAAAACCCATGCCTTATGCGGGACTCGAACCCACACCCAACGGTGGCTTCAGTTTCTGAAGCGGTGCCTCAGCTGATCGAGCTACCGAGGGCGGCGGAAGGAAGTGATACACACGACACTTGGATGATAGTTTCGAGTGACGTGTTGAAAATAGATAACTAATGTGATAAGAGTGCACTTTGCGGGGGAGGAAGGGAGGTCACTCTTATTACTCGTGCATGGTGTCTATATATAGGCTTACTCTGAGTATTGAATATTTGATGTTATTAATAATGATATTTGACTGCCATCGGCAATTGATATAACCAACATTTTGTGTATGTCTTCATTTCTATAATGCTTTCACATTTTAATTCTGGGCTTGGCGTGAAGTTTCACATAGATGGAATACTTCTCTACTATATTATCAAATAGATAATTATATCACTTGAATTTTAAATTGCACCGATTACTCTGTAGTATTCAAACTCAATATCGTTTAATCGGTTGTTATCTAATGTTTGTCTAATTCACTTTGACTTATACTTGTTATTTAGTATCTCGGGCACCACGTTTTGTGAAAGGCATACTTTTTGTTCATTCATAAAATGTACAAAATTGAATATCAATTCGAAGGGAAACATTCACTATGGTATAGGTTTTGTAGTCTTGCAGGTAGTTCACTAATAATCATTGACAGTTCTTTTGAGGTAGATCATATAAAATAATCTAAATGAAATACTTGAAACTAAATATAAACTGGAGAATAGGAACAAAGAAACATCCGTAGATTCTCAACTTTCATTCTTCTCTATAGGCCAATACACCTATGGAAAAGGCTACTGTATAAAAGATCATATGCGATTTGTTCATTGGGGGCGATACCTTTGTATAGGCACCAAGAAAAAACTATAAACATGTGAATAATATTCAAGATAATGAATGGTCTAGCCCGAGCATGGTTTAAGATAATAGTAGAGTATTTTTGTATGGCATAAAACTTGCATGCTAATTGGCAATTTGGGCTGAAGAGATCTTAGTTCTCGCATGCACCTATAGGCAGTTGTTTCGAATAGAGATCGTCTATTTTTTAGCGAGTTATGACTTCAGGAACAGGTTCAAAGTTTCAAATAGTTCATAATAGATTCTTGTTCGATTATTGTAATTAAAACGTGGTGGTAAGTATAGGATTTTGTGGACATTATTGAAAGGATTGAATTATTGAAATGTATAATCTTTCTCTCTACGATTTGTGAATCAAATGACACGCTTTTTTTAGTTTCAGTTCGCATTATCGTATTAGGGATAAAATTATAGTTTCTAGTAATATTGTTACCGGTTCGAACAGCTCAGTGCTAACTCGCTTGTCTCATGTAAGGGTGCATCGGATTTTGCTTCGATCCCCACAGAGGTTTATCGTGCTTTTCCTCTATAACCCAGGCTATAAATGCCCGGATGATCATCACAATATAGGCCACGACCGATTCCTTTCACTATCCTTCTCATACCCTGTGAAACATTCATTTCATCAATCATTCATCCGAAGCCAGTTATCATTATATATCATTACATTAGTTATCATTATCTTAGTTATCATTACAGTGCGTTTTTAAACCTACTATAAATAAACTAGACAAGCGCAGCATATGCGTTATAAGATTAGCGAAATATTTGAATGAAGTCTACTGTAAAACTCTGTAAAACTCTACACGCCGTGATTTTTATAAAATATACCCACGAACCATAGAATAAAGAACTATGCACGAACTCTACACACTTGTTGTGAAAACTGTCAAGTCCACAAAGCCATGAATCACCGTGTTCAAGATTGAATGAAGACCACTATTTCAAGTTAATTGATGAAAATGTATTCACTGAATAATTATTCTAAACAAAACGGCGTGTCCAATCCCAATGCAAATTTGTAATGATGTTTATCATAATCGTATTTACGTTCAGTGAGATCAGTTTTTAACTGTTGTTGTAATTCAGAATTTTACCATCTCGGTGGTGCGGTTTTGAATGCTGTTGATTGGGTGCTAGCGGTTTCGACCGTCTCCGCTATCCAATACCCCAAGCGACTGGATGGTTCGAGCCACGAAGACTCACCAAGGCGGATCATCCGACTCTAATGAAGCCATTGCACTGATTACATTGATATACAAAATAAAATAGATTGGAATATATAATAGGCCTATATCTATAAAATAACATTTATTACACATACTTTGTTCTTCCTTATCATAGGAACTTACTGTAATTCATTACTGTATTAGTATTAGATAAGACAAACCTTTCTCACTAGTGAATACAAATTTTACTGCTAATCACAGCTGCCAAGTAGGCACTAAATAATGAAATACACGTAATCAATTAATTAGAATTAGAGTAGACGAATTGTTACAACTTGAACAATCTGAAAATAGAATATGAATGTATCGGTATTCAGTTCTTGAGTGTGACTATAATTACAGGCTTGAAAAAATGAAATCAAATAATTAACATTTCTGTATTTCTTGGGTCCCAAAGAATTATTAGTTTAATTGATCATGAAAAACCATCAAAGTTGAACACATTCTTGCAATTATTACAGTCATTTTCACAGATTTTCACAATTATATTTATGAAATAAGAAACGCAGTAATATTATAGACGGTTCCTAAACGTAGATCTGGTAGGCCTACATCCAACGTGAGATGCAATTTTTGAAAATGGATATTTGTTCTCTTACATTCAAATTCTGAATATATTATGTGATCTTATTTATAACATTATTTGAATTATTACCCCGTAAACAGTTGTGTTGGTCAGCCAGTCGGGGGTTCACGTTGGTATCAGTAAACTCTGATTTTATTATAGTCTTGCATGAATCGTAATCAACTTTGTATGGAGGGGATATCCGCCATTTACCCACTCACTTTCGGCAAATATGGAAATGTAGTACAATTATTTAGACTAAGATAGAAATTGTCAATCTGTGAGTTCGAGTAATTATGTTTAAGCACAAATATCTAAATTTGCTCTTATTGTGGTGAATGAATGAATGACAAATGTATAAAACGAGAAGTGATTGCTCCAGTGCGCATGCAGTTGGTGCTGGGTGTTGCGTAGATTTTGAAGAATTTGTAGAAGCTTGTGTGGATGATGAAATATATATTATTACGAGGGTGTGCCTGGCTTGCTACACCATCAATTCAGAAAATTCGAGGCCTAGTTTGTACTCATACGAATATAGGTAAATAGACTGCAGTAATGTATAACTGTATACAATTAATACAATACTTCCTTTCGAGGAGTAAGAGCGAAATCCGTGATGATATCAGTGATTTAAAAAAAAATGATACGAATCATATTAAACACAAATATGTGTTCAAGGTCCCGTTTTACCATCGGATTGTTAGTGAATTAAGCGATAGTTTGTGGATTACCTGGTTATCACCGTTGGTTGCGTATGTTATTCTCGTACCGTAACTTAACAGTTCGTAAAACCGGCTATATAATTAATATGGTTCATTTTTGGGGTGAGACTTTATTTGTCACCAAATAGAGGCTGTCAATAATATTTCTGTCTTGGCCAGGTAGACAATATAATTATTCTGATAGAAATAAGATGTCTGATTTCTCAACTTTTATTTCGACTTGACTATATTCAAAAAATGTATTCAACGTTTTTCATTATTATTTCGTAGTCTGTAATTATATTATGACAACAAGATGCTTAATTCACATGAAAAGAAGATTAATCATGATTGAAGATGTATTAATTCAACAAAAGAAGATAAACAGCCCTCTCTGGCTCGACAATAGGTATACTGCAGTTCTACGGGTTCAAGATGATTGACATGTCTGGGAAGGGTAGATGGATCTTGCAGTCGGTGCATGGGAAGCAGCCTCACAGCAAGGAGCGATGTGAATCTTCTTCATCCATGGTTTGAGACCGACTGAGGCCGGACTCGATTACCATTACCTGTTATAAAAGTTAAGGCGTCGCCAGTCTCCATAGGGATAAAAGTTTCCTCCAGAGTGACTATGTGTGAACATATTGTGAATGTTTATTATGGATCGACCATATTTCAGAAGGTACTCTGCACGGTGTGAAGCAGTTTCACACATTTCGTTCATCCGGAAAGCCACTACGATTGTTTATGCTTCGGTTGACACTGAAAATGGTCACAAAACATGCATCTCGCGTAACATACATCATTTGATTACTAATTGAGATGATTTATCGTGTAACAATCGTAAAATGATTGTTTTATCGTAAAACAAGTGCTATTGGACTAAAATAAAAATGAACAGTTCAACTATATGCGCTTGGCTTAGAAGAGCAGAGAAATTCACGCAATTTTTTGTTGTAAGTCAAGGTAACAGAAACTATTTATCTCTATCAAAACAGTTATAGGTATGCTGATGAGATCGGATTTATCTGATAGACTGATAGAGGAAATTTTACTTAACCAATGTATCAATTTTCATCTTTATCCTGACTATCTACTGGTTCTGTTGTATATAACGGTTTACCGTATTTTCCAACTACTTTTCCAAAACTTTATCGGAATTTTCAACTTTTTTTCATTTAAAATTTGCAATACATAAATGAAGTAACAAAAAATGCGATACATTTGTGTGGGTGGGTTCCCCTTAACAGAAGGTTATTTACTGCAGTATTTGTTTCAGCCCCCCCTCCCCCCCCCCCCCCCATCAATATGCTCTGCAGCTAGTGGACAGCGGCCGATAACATTTGTCAGGCAATAGTCAGTAATCCCCCACGAAAAGTCAGGTTTCTCGTTTCAAAGACGATACACACTGTATTTGTACATATTTAGTGTTTTTACGAGATTAACTGATACAGTCATTTAGTGTTGTTAATGATTCAGGGATTACTCAAGAGTGGAAATATGTATTTTCTGATAGTCGATCATTGTCTATAATTCTCGGAGGTTTCTCAAGTTTTGGGGACGGATCAATAAATGTCAATTTCTAAATCTACTTCTAGAACGTGTTGTGACAGCATGCCTATAATAAACTTCTCGTTATCATGTTATGGAACCTGTGCGTCCACATTCGTGAATAGTTTCGAATAATCCCAATTTGTTATCAATTTCGCTGCGTACTTGATAGTTCAAGTGCGAGTGATAAATATTGTTTCAATAACTTATCTGATTATACTAGAGAACATCCATAATTTCGAATACATTTGTTTTACATTAATTTTTACTTTCTAGTGTATTAATTGTATTGTGTGAACTGTGAAGTAGATACTGTTTTAATTTTAGACTCTTCGCGACATGAATATATTTTGCACAATGATATCATTTTATTTAACGAAGGTTCATTTGTTCAATGTGAGCTATGGTTGTTCCTCGATGTAAACACTTCTTTCGATTATCCTTCACATCAAATCGATTATCACTCGTAATAGGTCGATATTTCTTCTCCTATTCGATAAACGTATCGAATGTTCACATATCGTATCGTATTGGCTAACTACTATCCCCTACTATCAACGTACTATCATCACATTTTCCTGAGGCTGTAGATGAGATTTGTTCACACACAGTTTGTGCATTTCACGATCCTTCTCAGTTCTCTGACGTGGATTTTGTAAATTGTTGAATTTTCAGTGGTGAGAGTCTTGGTTTTAAATTGGATGGAAAACTGAACTTGACCAATCAAACTTTATACTGTACTGTAACATCTATAGAGTGCAAGGAAATAAATAGCATAATTTGAGTAAAAGAAATTATAATGAATGATCGTGATGACTCCTGTTCCTAGGATTCCTTGGACTATTTGTACTCCGAAGCCTAAGTGAAACACTATGGTGCATTTTTTGTAACTTGCTAATTAATCTTGATTTTGTTCAATATACGTTATTGTGCTAGTAGATCGAATGTGGGGTGGTGAGATCGCCCTTCTGATGCCCCGTTCAAACGATCATCAATTTTCATTCTTCGCCTTAATTGAGAAACAATGCCTTAACGTCAAGTTTTCGAAGTTCATTTTTGAAGAAATTTTTGAAGTATATTATATTCAGGGGTTGCCGTTTGATATGTCAATTGCAAACGATACCGAAAGTTGATCGAAATTTAATTACTTTTCAATCGATATCGAATCGAAAAAAAATGCCAGTTGGAAGTCATCTCTTGACCACGCATTATGGGTAGTTCTATGATTGCAGTTGTTACTTATGAATATTTTTCATATCACTGTATTACAATTATTCCAAACGATATCGGTCACTGTTTCGATATAGAATGTATTGAATATCGAATATTCCAGTTCGATATCGAATCTACGTTCTAGAATATCGAATCGATCGAAAATATCGGAATCGAACGGAATGCTAATTATACCTATTATTTTACTGGATTTATCTGTACGATAATAAATTTGTAGATGAAATAGAGAAGCAATCACGTTATTATAGTATATATTTTTTATCATTATGTATTCTCTTTACAAATACGACGTATCAACTTATAATTACTATAGGATGTAGGCCTAATATAACTGGGAGTTATCGCCGTGTAGTTGTAACGCAGGAACTGGGCTTCTAGTGTACCAAGTGGATGGGAATTAATATAAGCCCTATTTGATGTAAATAGACTTCGAGTCAACCCTATATTTTATTTTTATATTAATATTTCCTGCCTCGACGGTGTCATAAAGGGGTCATATTCGGCTAAGTAGGCTCGAGTTAAAGACCTATCTAGACTCAAATGATATTCGAGGCTCAGTTTCACATATTCTATAATCAGAGTGGCGTAACTGTCATTCCAGGGTGGTATCCTGCGAAATTTAAAAAAGCCCTCTTTATATTGTTATCTTATTCTTACCTCTGCTCAGAAGTTGATGTAGATTATCCTTTCGAGATTAGTTCGAACTAGTCAAATTGTTGAAATAATGTTCGAATACTTTTCGTTTTAATTGTAAGCTAGTTGAATATCGATCAAAAATCAACATACATATCTTTCAAGTGCAAAGTCACATTATATTAATATATCAATATTGAGATACTTCATTACATAATTGCGTATAGAATTGACCAATTCAATCAATGTGTGCATCAGAAATAATGATAACGGTTGTATTGTGATAATCATTGAGGTATTCGTTGTGGTGTGTGTATACATGTGTACGGCTCTTATCAGTCCAGTATTCTAATTCCTGCTCGGTTCATTAAATAATCTTGCTATTCTCGGTATTACAAAGTGTGTTTAAACTCAAATAACCTACAAAAGATAATTGACTGTCTAACCTGAATAGTGAGTGTAATTGAAGAAATCGCGCGTAGCGAAGACATTGTTGGATCTGTCAGTAGTTCTCATCTAATTGATGATGATGTTTGCTGAATGATCTCACCAACAGCTAGGTTATTTGGGGGTGCGTATAATAACTTCATATATATATATATATATATATATATATATATATATATATATATATATATATATATATATATATATATATTTATATATATATATATATATATATATATATATATATATATTTATATATATATATATATATATATATATAAATATATATATATATATATATATATATATATATATATATATATATATATATATATATATATATATATATATATTATACGTATGCGATAGTTATGAATTAACCGATACGAACAATATATTGCTTGTTCCACAATTCCGTTTTCCAATTCTATTCAATTGCGCTGACTCCTTATTCCATTTCTATCGTATTGGTTTGCTCCGTAACAATATTTCATTGCATGCCTAGATGTAGAAATATGAATCGAGCTGTGGGTCTCCTTGCTTCAATAGTCTGTTGCCTGCCATTGATTCCAAATGTGACGATGTGGTCACCTAATATAAGTGTCAATGCGGGTGACCTTATCGACGATTTCGGGATAACTTAGGGAGAAAAGTGAATGTTCGGTAGTTTGTTGTGGCTGTTGCAAGTTGGCGCCCCTGTCTGTACCCCATCTCATCTGGAGACCGATCAATATCTCCTCCCCCTCGCTCTGCCCCACCGCAGATACACCCCAGCCCTCGGCTACACCCTACTTCCAAGCTTGCATGGCTCTACTCTTCACTTGACTGTGTATGCAGAGTACGCCGAGACGGTTCATCAGACCAGGGTTGCAATGAAGATGGTCCTTAATTATTAACACTGATGGAGTTGCATAACTTTGCATCCCTCTCCCCTCACCCTCCCACTCTGCTGGCTTTACTCATTTCTACCGTACAACCCTCTCTATGGTAGCTAGGTATTGCTTCACTGTCAGATTATGTAATAATAAGAAATGCATGATTCATGGTATACTCCACTTCAAGTGAAACAAATTCTCTCTGATGGGAGTTTGACGATGATATTGTGTTTTATTGAAACGAAACTGGAATACGGAATATTAGTATTACATTTCAAGCACAGCACATGAAGCACATCAACTGTCATCTTGTCTTGCACGAAACGACGTCATTATCGAAGTATTACTGACACTCTTATTTCGCCTGGATGCAATAGAATTATTCATTATTAATTAGAATTGAGCATTCACGAACATATTTTGAAACTAGAAACGACCCTGCTGAATTGAATGTCAAATCATGAATAAAAATGTTGTGTAACATGAGAGAAGTATAAAAAAATGCGTATCCTTGAATAATTACATTGACAATTTGATTTTTTTCTCCAGTAGAACTAGGGATACCTAATGAATAATCGACCGAATGAACGTTCCGAATGTGAAGCTATTCGCTATACGACGTCGCTGGTCGGGATAGGTGGCGTTGAGCGGGCAACCTAGCTAGACAGGCGCAACCCACAGGCACGCAGCCATTGCTAGTTAGTACAGTGTGATGTTGGGTACAGTACGGACGTACCTTGACACCCCTTATCAACACAGAGTGGTCCAGTGACAGTGTGTTCAGTCTCAGTCGGATGCTGGCACTCTATTAATAGCCGTACAAGGGGTCGTGCTAGAACTATAATGTGTGATCTGGAACTATGACACATTGTATTGAATGGTAAGTGGAAAATGGTTATTATTAGTATACCGTTATTGAAGTGTGACAATACTCACTGTTAACCTGATGTTGTCATTATATATGGTCACGTAGTTTCGGTCTGCGCCATACGCCGACATTCGTGGTAAGCGAACGTATACGTTTTTGGTGGGGTTGCCGTTCGATATAGCAATTGCAAACAATACTGAAACTGTAGAATCGAATATTGATCGAAATATATATATATATTTTTTCATTTTCAATCGATATCGAATCGGAGAAAGACATGAGTCTTGACCATACATTATGATTAGTTATAAGTAAGTAATCTTGCCGCCCTCGGTAGCTCGGTCAGCTGAGGCACCGCTTCAGAAACTGAAGTCACCGATGGGCGTGGGTTTGAGTCCCGCATAAGGCATGGGTTTTTGTAGACGTCCTTTCACTTATCATCACTTCATAATTGCATAATCACCTGCTCATTCGTACCCCCGTATAACCTATCTTCTAGTAGGGTCTTTGAGCAAACAATAATCATCAAGTATAATTTTATTTATTTCAGGACTGAATTGCTACTTAGGTATTTCAGCTTGTATCAGTTCATTACAATTAGTTCAATCGATGTCGATCAATGTCTTGATATAGAATTCATAAAATATTGAATATATCCTAATCTGGCGAAGACCTAGAATAGCGAATCGATCAAAAAATATCGAAGTGGAACAGTAATCCCATTTTTTTTTAATATACTACACCCGACGACCTACACGGCTACTGTGGGCCCACGTGCAAGTATATAGCGAGTTCACTGTCGAAAGACAATATAGTTATTGGAGATTTTCATGGATGGGTGGGACTCGCATTTCGCGCACAGTGATATACTGTCAAGTTTTCATTGTAATCCAACGATACATTGTCCAATAGAGAATTGCTTAAATATCTATCGTGACCAGAAGTGGTTTTTTGATCAGTTTTTTGATGATAACTTTCGAACAAAGTGTGATATCAAAATTATAATTCAAAGGGTACACAGATAATTTCAATACCTTCAAGATGCTATATGTTATAATTGTCAAGCGTAGACTCTACCAGCTGAGAAAACAACATTTTTCAGCCGTATACGCTTGACAATTATGTGACATGAGTTCTATAGGCCTATAGTTATATTTGTTACCTTCTTGAAAGTTTTGAAAATTGGTGTTTCCTCTGTATTAGAATTTTTATTTCTCATACCGTTCAAAAGGTATCACCAAAAACCTGATATTTCACTAAATCGACTCCCTATCAACATACGAACAAACACGCGTCGTGCCGTTATGTTCAATTCAATTCAATTCTTTATTTGCCAATTTGATTTTTACATTCTAAAAATAGGTTATGACAAAATATAAGGCACGTCAAAAATACAGTAAAAATTAACATAATATAGACTAAAACTGAACTATATGTATGAGATATACATATGAATAAAATAGATCATTCATACACAACATACTGCACATTCATACATTCATTCCCCACAATCAGTCATTCATACATTTAATCTTATGTTTGTATGGCTGTAGTATTTTGATGGCCAATGATTTTCCAAAATGAGATTTACGATCAGAAACACAACCACATCTATCAAAAGCCTCAAATGTTCAGAGCTGCAACCACGCAGTTTCGCCACAGCTAAAAAAGTGTTTACAAACTCATTTGGTAGACGACCGTCTTCTTTCTTTACTATTTATAAAAATTGAGTTTTCAAGTCGTTATCATTCATACAAATGCACTACTTGCAGCACCAATGTACCACTCAACGGCGCGTCTTGACTTGGTGCATAGTTTCGGCACCTTTAAAATCATCATGCACGGTTGACTTCCATTTATTTAACCATCGGTGATACTGTTATCGTTTAGCAGTTCTTTATTACAATTGTGACTCGTTTATTTCAATTTTTCTGTGGTTTTGAGTTGATGTGTAATCGACTTTATTCGTTTGTTCGCTTGTTTGTTTGCGTGTTGTATTGTATTTACTTTGTTGTTCATTGTTACACTGTTTTTGAGATGGTAAGATCGTTCATGTAACCCCGTTGAAACGACTCAAAATTAGTATCCTTCGCCTTTATTGAAAATTGAACAGTGACTTTGTCAAGTTTCCAATGTTGATGAATAATGTGTTGTTGCCATAATAATGTAAAAGCAGTGTCTGTGCATGAGGGCTGAAGATTGGGACTTGATGAGTATTTAAAAGCGAAAAGCAATCCCTTGAGACAATATTTTCAGGAAAAAATATCTGAAAAATCCCATGGGAAAATATTTACTGCGTAAAAAAATATCTCCTGGGAATTCGATTAGAGATGGTTTGGTGGAATTCGGTCAAAGGTGAACTTGAAATCCATTTCGAAGTCGGATCTTGAATATCAAATGTGATTTTAACAGGAATACAATTCCTGTGTACTCCGTCATCCTCGCCTACGTCTGCAATTAGTATCTACGCTCGCCAGTGAAGGAACGGCTCTATTGACTACTCGGCAGCAGCGCAATCCAGTATGCCTGTAACGGTTTCTAGTGGTCTGCATCAGTACTACAGGTGTTACAGATAAGGGGATCAGGAGAGAGTGATGATGAAGTATAATGAAGAAAAAAGTGGGGTGGTCAGTTTTATTTTAAAATTGCGTGACATATTTTGATAGTAGGCCTATATATTTCGTCTATGATCAGGTTAGGGTCAGGTTTGGTCCGTTTGAGTTGCCTGTCGAGTCCTCACACTTTGTCCATTCATTAGTTATTAATAGGGATACTTTTGCCACCCAAAAGTTGATATCATCATTTTCAACGGATATTTTTTCAGTGTTTCTTATAATTGTAATGTTTCCAAATACCCCAGGGATTATATTTAGGGAAAACAATAGGCCCCTAACATAAAATTATATATTTGATTAAACTAGAATATGATATTATAACGCTCTTTTACTGATCCGTGGTCGGCTTTTCGCCATTTAGGGTGCATAGTCGACGAAATATCATCTCATAATTGATTACTGAGAGGAATACGTTCAGCATCGGATATAGTCCATGTCCTATACATTGTGTCCAATGCCTCAAGACATTATCACAAAAGCAGATATGAACACCTACTCCTTTGTTGTTGCTTCAACATATTGCCAAATTTAAAACCTATAATGCGTAGTTTCAATAACTCATTTAACTTTGATCTAGTGTGATGAGCACAATCTTCTTTGCGCGTTATCTTGATTTATGGATCGTTCTTACAACAATAACGGAATGAAAGGATTATTGTATTTGTAAGATAGATTGTTTTGACCTCATGTGTACAAAAGGAATTGTGACCAAGGGCGAAGACAGGCTTAGTCACTTGCGACAGTGTATTGCATCTCGTAACCACGACCTCTACCTATCTCTGTGCGTGCAAAGATCTGGAAACTTGACTTGGAGTCGGGATAAGTGATAACAAAGATCTTACAAGTAATAGTACAGCACAGTACAGTTTAGTAGTACTAGCAAAGCTAGTTATAGTTCAAGTTGTAGTCATCTTTCGTTCGAATGTGCTAACAGGTTACTTCACGGCGCATGAAAGCTACCCTATTGTTACAGAAAAAAATCGTTAATTTATTCTTCAATGAATTTCACTTCAATCGGTAGTTGAATTTCGTAGAGACTGGAGCGTTCTTGGTTCTTGGAATCGGAACATTATTGGACGAACGTAGCGCGTGACTCCATTGAACTCTAAAACACTTCCACCGGCCATTTTTATTTCTCGCCACGAAGGTAGGAGTATCTTTTCATATTCGTGACATTTTCGTGGGCATATCGTGTTTTTCTCATACCTTCTTGGAGAATAATCAGTTCGAATATTGAAAATATTTAAAAACAAAATTCTCAAATGATTCAAACTTTCACTGTATTAATGTATTTGAGAACACACCGGTGATGTACATTATCACAAATTTGTATTCGAATGGGACTAGCCGTTTACTCTCGTAGCAAATATCGGGTAAAATGATCAACAAGTACAAATGGTGCATGGTGTCTGCGCCCGCTCAACAACTCGGTGCATAGCGTTTTCCTAGTGGTATAGGTGACATCGCCCTTCAAACCAAAACAATCCTCCATAGTGATATGTTTCTCATGCAAAATTAATTTTTGTAAGTTGTAGCAAAGTTGCGAACTATATATAGGCCTGCCATGCTTGATCTTCGTACTTGTACAGCAAATGACAATATGTAATGAACAGGACATATATGTCAAAAATCGAATTGTAATTTGTATCCAATGATGATCCCAATCGAAGTGTCGATATACTGAAGGCTATAGGGCGGCGTTTGTATTGGTTCTGATTATATTTATATAACGAATTTTTCACATGGTTGATCAGGCTATGAAGCAGAAAATAGGAGAAAAAAGGGGTTGATTGATACCAACCAACCATTCAATAGCCTTGTTAATAGGTTTGTCGTTTGTTTTTAAATTCATCACCCGTAATGTGGAGAATATTTTGTAACTTGATCATTTTTTGTAGCAAATTTTAGATTTTCAGATGAATGCTGTATATTGCATGTATATATATATATATATATATATATATATATATATATATATATATATATATATATATATATATATATATATATATATATATATATATATATATATATATATATATATATATATATATATATATATATATATATATATATATATATATATATATAATGATGAACACCGTGACTGCTGCATAGTATGTGCATATTGTCCAGGTCGAACTGACCAACAGCTAACTCCATATCGTGTAGAAGTGAACATTTTGTCCCTAACGTTTTACTCGTAAATACGTGGAGACCAATGCACTACACAAGAAACCGTTTTAATAACCGATTGTGCTTGTGGTTAGGGTGTCTAGAATTGACTGTGAATTCGTGATTGGTCGGTCTATCTGTACGGTCTTACTTGAGAGCACTCGAAGGTATTCGCTATCTTGTTCGAATTATTCGAAAACTCGTCTGTAGCGGTCGAACGCGGTCAGTTTGTAAAACGACAAACGCCTGCCAATCCATTTGAAGAATTCATAATAGTCCTAAATGCTTATTTTCATGCCATGAGTTAGTTAATAGGTTCAAATATCTCAGTATTTAACACATTATAAGGCCTGACAATTATTGTTTGCAGTGGCGTAACTAGGAATTATTGGCCCCAGGGCAAAGACTGAGAAAATAATGTTTTGTTTTTCGTTTTTCGTTTCTTAAGCAAAAGTATGTTATTGTTTCGTGTTCCATATTCCCACAGCATTTACCACAGCCATACTTTTTTTGCGCACATTTACATCCTCCCCCCTCCCCTCATACTTCATTTGTCGTTTCCATGATAATGTGTCATGAAAATCATGAAGGTAATTTGTAAATAATTTCAGGCACATTAAAAATTGTTTTCTAAATTATATAAATAGTGTGCTAGTTCATATTATGTTCAGGAGTTCCTCTTTACGTATTTTACATAATACTACTTGGGCCACACGGCTGCCCCTGCTACGCTACTGATTGTTCTTTTGTGTGTGAAAGGAACTAGGCGTATGCAAATGACTGGTGATAGTGCTGCATCGTATATCGTGGTAGTGCGACTCACTATGAGATAAAGCAGATTAGTTATGCTTAGTTATTGTTTATTGTCCATGATAAGCCATTCCTAACATTGGTATGCATTGTGGGCTTATTTGACTACTTATCAATGACATGATATTTACCTGTTGGCGTATTATCATGGAAGCCAACAAACTCATAAAATGTTATCGGTTGAAACGTGGTTTAGGTGTTGTCGTGCATGTGGGGCATTGTTGGGGGTTCGATCGCCAACCTTACTCGCAAGTGAGTTCATTGAAAGAAGTCACTGACGTGCAATTACGCTTTTTGATGGAAGTTATGGCCAATTGCTCTTCTTTCATAAGATCAATTCAACTCGATATTTCATATTCGCCCCCGTGGCTCAGTCATCTATCGCATTGCGCTAGGAACTGAATTCAGGTAGGGCATGAGTTTTTGTAAACGTCCTTTCACCTATCTTCACTTCATCGTTTCATTATCACCTACTCATTCATACCCCCATATAACCTAGCTGTAACTGGGGTCGTTAAGTAGCATCGAGATGAAAAAATGAAATTTCATCAACATTTCTATCATAGCTCGAGACGTCATAGTTGTACGTATAAAAGCGAAACGTGAAGATTGGCTGCTGGAAGCTGGAACAGATAATCGAGGCCGTAGATTTGAGATCTCCAAGTTGATTGCATTTTGAATGATGGACCCGTCACAGATTCATCCTCAAATTGGGTCAAAATTTCAATATTTTGAAAATGCGTTTCAGTTTTTTCGATCTGACGGCTGGGGATAACATTGATGCTATTTTTAAAATGTCAATCTTGTTCTCAAATGTGATTTAGCTGGTTCAGTGGGATATGGGTACTCAATTATGCATTAGAACCAATTTCTGCAATGTACATATACAGTAACAAAATTCAATAAATGCAAATTCAAAGCCAATAAACAGCAATTATATACGCCCAACTGAAGATTGAATATTGATTTAAAATGGCGTCAACACATTTTACATGTTTCATAGCAGGTTGTGTCAAATATAAACAAGAAAAAGTTACGCGCAGTACCATTTTTCGGTTTGTTTGGTTATAATCTACAGAAACAAATCGAAGTGGGTATATCGAGCAATATAGGCAACATGTATGAAACATTTCTATTATTTTATATAATAATCAGCAACCAAAAAATCACTACATCCGTTATTTATTTTCATTTTCAATGAAAACTTGTTCAAGAAGTTATTGAAAGTATACCGAATTTTAATATGGACATGGCTCGGTTTTGGCAGCCGCTGTTCATCGGACCATCGCTCTATGTCAGCACATGCGGATGTTGTTGTTGCGCGCAGCCTAAAGTAACTTGAATTACCCACAAATGAACCTGACTAAACTAACCTACACAATCTAACCTAACCAAACTAACATCCTGAACTAATTTAATCCCAACTAATCCAGTCTAAAACCTACTTCCGGTCCGACTAATAGCCTATTCGCTCGGTTTTGTATAACATCGCATAGAAAGTCGACCATGTTACGTCATACGGCAATAACGTCCCCCTGCTTAATCCTGAGGGGGATGACAGTCGTTATCAACAAAGATAGAGCCATTCAGAAGCACGTGGTTAAATCCAATCAACATTAATTAATGAATAATTCACGTATTTTCTTGGGGTGTCGGCGGGTACCCGGCTACCCGGGTCGGGTACGGGTACACCACTACCCGACTCCAATATTCCTTACCCGGTTACCCGCCACTTTTCACAACGCGAGCTTTTGTTCTTCATTTTCACTGACCGATAACTTTTAAACAAAGCGCGCTTGTGTGGCGGAAAAAACGAAAGAATTCAGGCCTCCTCTACTACTCTCTATAGACCATAGATGTCACCAGTCGCATCTGGCTCGCACGTCCCCCCCCCCCCTCCAACATGGCACTCGTAGCGACCACAGTTCTAACACTTCTGCATACCGCTTATAACCGCTTAAACGCATGGCCCTTTGTTTACAAAAAAGAGTGACATGCCACATTCTCTCGAGTTAACTCAACCAATGTGTTTGGGCAGATAATGTTGTGCTTAGAGGGTCAGTGATATGATATGAGCAGACTGTTTATAGTTGCAACATTAATAATGGTAACCTAAAGATGATAAAAGAGGCGATACAATACATTTAAATGGAACGTAGATAAGCATAGATGAGATTAAAAAAGTTTTCATTACCCGGGTAATACTCGGGTAATGATGACGGGTACCCGACTCCAAAAATTGCTACCCGCCGACATCCCTAGTATTTTCACTGTTTCAGTGTCATTTTTAATCACATTGTTGATTTTTCAAACTTTGTTGGCTGTTGTATCATTGAATCTGTTCAAAATATCATTCGTTTTATGCAAATTCAAACTAAACAAAATGCATGCGTATTGCCTGTTGCTTACAATCTTCGAACCATAGGCTATCAACACCTACTAGCGAATTCTGGAAAAAAATCAAGTCAACGCGTAGTTATTTTGGAGAGTACTGGCAGTCATAACAGTGTACCACTCTACCATCAGTGAATCTGAGCGGCCAGATTAATTGCGATAATGAATTCAACCAAATTGGCTCTCTGAATGATCAATTGATCAAGTAATCGAATCTTTTCTTTGTGTGTGTGTGTGATGTGACTGCCTACTCCCTCAAGACAGGTGTCTCCAATTACACAGAGAACACTGTCTATAATTGAAACCCGTAATCAGCATGTGTGTTTTTTTATCTACTTTATGTCATCGTGTGTGATAATTATCTAACCTTATCTATTACGTCAGTTCCGTCACACGGATTCCATTTCTGTCGCGTAAAATGCCCTTGACTATCGAAACCCGATCGTCGTAGTGTCTGCTATTGTCTGGCTGGCGAGGAAAAACAGAAGAAAAAATAACACCCTGACGTGTTCTGCTTGCAATGCAGGGCATGCATGTGGTCAGGTAACTCGGATCTACAACCAGTAATATCGGCTACAATGCTGAGTATATGGAGGGACATAGTATTGGATTATGCAATAGAGAAAAAATAGCAGATAGTTAATTTTTATTGAGGTAAGAACTGAAATTCGTGAGTAGACATTTTATTTTGCTTGCAGTTAGCGTTATAATGTGATGATTGGTTATTTTATATATATATATATATATATATATATATATATATATATATATATATATATATATATATATATGTATATGTATATGTATATCTATATCTATATCTAAATGTATGTATATATATGTATGTATATGTATATATATATATATATTTTTTTTTTTATATATGTATATATATATATATATATATATATATATATATATATATATATATATATATATATATATATATATATATATATATATATATTGAGTTCTAACGATGCACTGTAATGATGACAGATCTATTGGCGTCGGATGAATGAATAATGAGATGATGGGATAGTGGGAAGGAAGCGGTCGTGGCCTATATTGTGGGAACCATCCCGGCATTAGCCTAGACTACAGAGGGAAACCACGAAAAAACCCTGTAAAGATGGACGGTGGCGGGGATCGAAACAGGTCCGATATGTCCCTTCACCTCCCGGGTCACACGAAGCAAGTGCGCTAACCACTTAGCTACTGTGCCGTTAATATATATATATGTATATATATATTTATATATATATATATATATATATATATATATATTTATATATATATATATATATATATATATATATATATATATATATATATATATATATATATATATTTATATATATATATTTATTTATTTATAAATATATGTATATGTATATCTATATCTATATCTATATCTATATGTATGTATATATATGTATGTATATGTATATATATATATATTTTTTTTTTGCCGAATATTTCGAGGTGCAAAAGAATTAAGGTACCGTACGTTCTTTTTCGTCACTTTCGTTTTGCTTTCCTAACTGTTCAGTAATTGATTGGCCTCATCTCTGTTTTCGAACGCTTACACGCATACCATGTTGACGATATCTGTTCTTTGATTACAAATGAATTAGGGCCTACCTTGTAATTCTTCAAATAATGACAACAGACACGGCAATGCTGGTAGGGTCGTTTCGGAGGACGTGTCAGAACGGTTGTGCTGAGTATATGGACATATTGATATCAACCACTTACATATCTCTATTTAGTATTTATACTCTCTAGTCTGCCCCATTGACGTCACAAATCATAACATCCAATCGACGGGGCTGCTGTTAGAACTGTTGTAAAATTCAAATATCCAATCATGGTGTCTCTAAATTACCACAAGTTATATAAATCAAGGAGGCCGGCTGGTAAAGCCACGTCCATTTCGAGTCGTCAATTGTGTCGGTGTTTTTTTAATTTGATGAGCGTATGCAAAGTCTCAATCTAAGTCAACCCATTACTTGAAAAAACGACAGCTAATTGAAGTTTAGTGATCATACAGCGTTTTTATAACTTGGAGATGTGGTTTTCGATATTTTTTGTTTCAAACTTTCAATATATGGTATTTTGGAATAGATTTGTGTAAGCACATTTCTTATTTTTAGGATTTTCAAGATTTTTGAGTCCCAAAAATCTGAAAATTACGTGTACCAACAATAGAATACAGGAATCTTCGGAGAAACATTAACGGCCATCAGGATGTCATTAACGTCGAGTGGACTTGGAGGAACGAGACTATCACTGGCACTTGGTGCGGCTCATACATCGCATGTGATCACAACTATCAAGGGAGGTTGCAAGAAAAGAGAAGAAGATTTGCATCGTGTAAGTGTCTAATTCAAGAAGTTTGAACATTTTAAGAAAAGAAGAGCAGAAGAGAAGATTTGAATCGCGGGAAAATGCATAATTCAATACAAAAAATACTCCTTTTTATCCTTCCTGGCATGGTTTTCCGTGGTTTCCCACAGTCTGCAAAGCAAATGGTAGATGAAGTACTGATTGGTTACGACCTTTAATTAGTAGAGCTATGAGCTTATTATACCAATCTAGGCCTATACCTTTTTATGGCATAATGGTACATCTCACATCTGCTGTTGAGGGAAAAAAGTCAAGATTATGAGACTTAGTTCTAAGTGGAATATATATATTTTTAATAACATCGAAACGATGCAAAATCATCGTTCCCCAATTAACTCTATGGATGAAAGATAGGATCATTTGGACGGGGCACCACAATGGCGATCTTACCACCCCCAAAAAACATTCGTGTGTTTGGTTAACTTTGAATACTAATGCATAATGTCCAAATATATCACAAAAACGGAATATACTTATTGATGTGTTTCTGACTTTTGGAAACTGAAAAACTTTCATCTGTGACGAAAAAGTATGGTCACAGACAACGCACTCGTGGTGTCAAAAGTTCATGTCTTCAATTTCAAATAGTATGTGTATGGTTATTTGTATTGGTGACAAGTTCACCTCGAAGTCTTGAAACAACCGAGAGGTGCCGCTTCAAAACGATCTTACTAATTCATTCTTAGCCTTAATTGGGAAACAATTATTGTCTATCAAGATTTCGATGTTAATAATAATAATAATAATAATAATGATTATAATATCTCGCTCATCTTACAACACGTTTTATTTTCCTGGTTATAAAAATATGCAGCTTATTGTGTATGGTTCAGCAACTTCACTGCTATTTTAATAGCATAGCTAAAATTATAGCCATTCCAGCCGGAATTATCAACCAATAAGTTTTTTAATTGATAGATGTATTTCTACCACCATTCACCAGCGCATATAACAATCAGACATGAATAACTATTATTGATCATTGCTCTTATCAAACGAGGAAATTGACACCTTCAATAAAGATTTGTTTGTTTCATATTGGGAATCGGCATGTTCACGGTAGTTTCAATGTGACGCTCCGTTTTCGTGTTATATTTTACAGTATCCGAGCTGCTTTTTTCACATGTAGTTATGTCGATTATCTGTGGTTGTGTATATGGTGTGAGAGCTAGCAGCATGCTTATTCATCTTCTTATTGTACGTACGCCTCTCACTCAGTACCGTATTCGAGAGCTTTAACAATGGTACATTGTGAAGGCCGAAATACATACCGTTAGGTACCAGACGAGAACTATCATCCAAAATAATTGTTGGTTTAACCAACTTCTAGGATATGGGGGTACAAATGAGCAGGTGGTGATGAAACGATGAAGTGAAAAGTCGTTCCCCAAAACACATACCTTGAGCGGGATTTGAACCTAGGGCCAACCTGACTTTTGTTTCTAAAGCAACGGGCCATATTAGTTGATTGTGCCGCGGGGGCGTCTCAAAAATCATCGTAGCATTTGAATTGAACGATGGAACGTAGTAATGAATCAAATATACCGGTATGTGAAACATTTGCTACGACACAAACGTTCTTGATTCATGCTGCGATCGATAGGCTGCTGCGCAGTTGGCGCACAGTTGTCAACCTGTGTCTACATGAAGTTTAATGTAATGTGCAGAAGCTTTTAATAAACTGACAAATTAGATATGTATAGCCGTAGAGATGAGTAGATATAATGTTGGTGTTTTATCAGATATTGATTTACTCAAAAGAGTCGAGAATAAATTGTCAAACTTTTTAATCAATTTCAGTGAAAATTTGATGAGATTAATTATTCACTTTAATTATTCGCCGTGAAACTTTTTAGTATCCTTACCTTCCTATAATCCCAGAAGGATCCCTTTTTCTGTATTTAAATTGTCGTTATATTTCTTTCTGATCATTTTAATCACTTTTCTCGTCGCTTATCGTATAAATTGTGTATATTTTAATGATTGATTCATTATTTTTTCTCATCGTTCTGGCATAATATGGTGGCGTGATTGAATACTTGATTGAATAATTCATACCCTATATCAGCCAGGCTATAATTATAGTTGGTCACAAGGGCAATCATGTATTATGGTAGATGTGAACAGAGTCATTCCTGTAGTGATGAAAATATAAAATGGAAACACATGAATACGAAATTCATGTTGAAACTATATTTAATTTATCTAATAATTTTCATGCGATAAAATTCAATTCAATCCTCCATATGGCCCGTCATCTCGGCGAGTCGGCAAGGACCAAACATCTTGCGTTTGAATAGGGAAGGTGCGCATCTTCAACCACGATAAAACCGAATCCGTTGATACTCTCGATTACAGCCCGTGATTTGGTATATTGCAACGCCCCAAGTGAAGCTGGGGCTGATTCATCATTGCAGACAGTGGTTGGTCTATTGCAATGCCCCGCGTGAAGCTAGGACTGATTCATCATTGCAGACAATGGTTGGTCTATTGCAACGCCCCGCGTGAAGCTGGGGCTGATTCATCATTGCAGACAGTGGTTGGTCCATTGCAATGCCCCGCGTGAAGCTAGGACTGATTCATCATTGCAGACAATGGTTGGTCTATTGCAATGCCCCGCGTGAAGCTAGGACTGATTCATCATTGCAGACAGTGATGGTCTATTGCAACGCCCCGCGTGAAGCTAGGACTGATTCATCATTGCAGACAGTGGTTGGTCTATTGCAACGCCCCGCGTGAAGCTAGGGCTGATTCATCATTGCAGACAGTGGTTGGTCTATTGCAATGCCCCGCGTGAAGCTAGGGCTGATTCATCATTGCAGACAGTGGTTGGTCTATTGCAACGCCCCGCGTGAAGCTAGGACTGATTCATCATTGCAGACAGTGGTTGGTCTGTTGCAACGCCCCGCGTGAAGCTAGGACTGATTCATCATTGCAGACAGTGGTTGGTCTATTGCAATGCCCCGCGTGAAGCTAGGACTGATTCATCATTGCAGACAATGGTTGGTCTATCGCAATGCCCCGCGTGGAGCTAGGGCTGATTCATCATTGCAGACAGTGGTTGGTCTATTGCAATGCCCCGCGTGAAGCTAGGGCTGATTCATCATTGCAGACAGTGGTTGGTCTGTTGCAATGCCCCGCGTGAAGCTAGGGCTGATTCATCATTGCAGACAGTGGTTGGTCTATTGCAACGCCCCGCGTGAAGCTGGGGCTGATTCATCATTGCAGACAGTGGTTGGTCTATTGCAATGCCCCGCGTGAAGCTAGGGCTGATTCATCATTGCAGACAGTGGTTGGTCTATTGCAACGCCCCGCGTGAAGCTAGGACTGATTCATCATTGCAGACAGTGGTTGGTCTATTGCAATGCCCCGCGTGAAGCTAGGACTGATTCATCATTGCAGACAATGGTTGGTCTATTGCAATGCCCCGCGTGAAGCTAGGGCTGATTCATCATTGCAGACAGTGGTTGGTCTATTGCAACGCCCCGCGTGAAGCTAGGGCTGATTCATCATTGCAGACAGTGGTTGGTCTATCGCAATGCCCCGCGTGAAGCTGGGGCTGATTCATCATTGCAGACAGTGATGGTCTATTGCAACGCCCCGCGTGAAGCTAGGACTGATTCATCATTGCAGTCAGTGGTTGGTCTATCGCAATGCCCCGCGTGAAGCTAGGGCTGATTCATCATTGCAGACAGTGGTTGGTCTATTGCAACGCCCCGCGTGAAGCTAGGGCTGATTCATCATTGCAGACAGTGGTTGGTCTATTGCAACGCCCCGCGTGAAGCTAGGACTGATTCATCATTGCAGACAGTGATGGTCTATTGCAACGCCCCGCGTGAAGCTAGGACTGATTCATCATTGCAGTCAGTGGTTGGTCTATCGCAATGCCCCGCGTGAAGCTAGGGCTGATTCATCATTGCAGACAGTGGTTGGTCTATTGCAACGCCCCGCGTGAAGCTAGGGCTGATTCATCATTGCAGACAGTGGTTGGTCTATTGCAACGCCCCGCGTGAAGCTAGGGCTGATTCATCATTGCAGACAGTGGTTGGTCTATTGCAACGCCCCGCGTGAAGCTAGGACTGATTCATCATTGCAGACAGTGGTTGGTCTATTGCAATGCCCCGCTTGAAGCTAGGGCTGATTCATCATTGCAGACAGTGGTTGGTCTATTGCAACGCCCCGCGTGAAGCTGGGGCTGATTCATCATTGCAGACAGTGGTTGGTCTATTGCAACGCCCCGTGTGAAGCTAGGGCTGATTCATCATTGCAGACAGTGGTTGGTCTATTGCAACGCCCCGCGTGAAGCTAGGGCTGATTCATCATTGCAGACAGTGGTTGGTCTATTGCAACGCCCCGCGTGAAGCTAGGACTGATTCATCATTGCAGACAGTGGTTGGTCTATTGCGACGCCCCGCGTGAAGCTAGGGCTGATTCATCATTGCAGACAGTGGTTGGTCTATTGCAATGCCCCGCGTGAAGCTAGGGCTGATTCATCATTGCAGGCAGTGGTTGGTCTATTGCAATGCCCCGCGTGAAGCTAGGGCTGATTCATCATTGCAGGCAATGGTTGGTCTATTGCAATGCCCCGCGTGAAGCTAGGACTGATTCATCATTGCAGACAGTGGTTAATCTATTGCAATGCCCCGCGTGAAGCTGGGGCTGATTCATCATTGCAGACAGTGGTTGGTCTATTGCAATGCCCCGCGTGAAGCTAGGGCTGATTCATCATTGCAGACAGTGGTTGGTCTATTGCAACGCCCCGCGTGAAGCTGGGGCTGATTCATCATTGCAGACAGTGGTTGGTCTATTGCAATGCCCCGCGTGAAGCTAGGGCTGATTCATCATTGCAGACAGTGGTTGGTCTATTGCAATGCCCCGCGTGAAGCTGGGGCTGATTCATCATTGCAGACAGTGGTTGGTCTATTGCAACGCCCCGCGTGAAGCTAGGGCTGATTCATCATTGCAGACAGTGGTTGGTCTATTGCAACGCCCCGCGTGAAGCTGGGGCTGATTCATCATTGCAGACAGTGGTTGGTCTATTGCAATGCCCCGCGTGAAGCTAGGGCTGATTCATCATTGCAGACAGTGGTTGGTCTATTGCAACGCCCCGCGTGAAGCTAGGGCTGATTCATCATTGCAGACAGTGGTTGGTCTATTGCAATGCCCCGCGTGAAGCTAGGGCTGATTCATCATTGCAGACAGTGGTTGAACTATTGCAACGCCCCGCGTGAAGCTAGGGCTGATTCATCATTGCAGACAATGGTTGGTCCATTGCAATGCCCCGCGTGAAGCTGGGGCTGATTCATCATTGCAGACAGTGGTTGGTCTATTGCAACGCCCCGCGTGAAGCTAGGGCTGATTCATCATTGCAGACAGTGGTTGGTCTATTGCAATGCCCCGCGTGAAGCTAGGACTGATTCATCATTGCAGACAGTGGTTGGTCTATTGCAACGCCCCGCGTGAAGCTGGGGCTGATTCATCATTGCAGACAGTGGTTGGTCTATTGCAATGCCCCGCGTGAAGCTAGGACTGATTCATCATTGCAGACAGTGGTTGGTCCATACCCGCGTGAAGCTAGGACTGATTCATCATTGCAGACAGTGGTTGGTCTATTGCAATGCCCCGCGTGAAGCTAGGACTGATTAATCATTGCAGACAGTGGTTGGTCTATTGCAATGCCCCGCGTGAAGCTAGGGCTGATTCATCATTGCAGACAATGGTTGGTCCATTGCAATGCCCCGCGTGAAGCTGGGGCTGATTCATCATTGCAGACAGTGGTTGGTCTATTGCAATGCCCCGCGTGAAGCTAGGACTGATTCATCATTGCAGACAGTGGTTGGTCTATTGCAACGCCCCGCGTGAAGCTGGGGCTGATTCATCATTGCAGACAGTGGTTGGTCTATTGCAACGCCCCGCGTGAAGCTAGGACTGATTCATCATTGCAGACAATGGTTGGTCCATTGCAATGCCCCGCGTGAAGCTAGGGCTGATTCATCATTGCAGACAGTGGTTGGTCTATTGCAATGCCCCGCGTGAAGCTAGGACTGATTCATCATTGCAGACAATGGTTGGTCCATTGCAATGCCCCGCGTGTAGCTAGGGCTGATTCATCATTGCAGACAGTGGTTGGTCTATTGCAATGCCCCGCGTGAAGCTAGGACTGATTCATCATTGCAGACAGTGGTTGGTCTATTGCAATGCCCCGCGTGAAGCTAGGACTGATTCATCATTGCAGACAGTGGTTGGTCTATTGCAATGCCCCGCGTGAAGCTAGGACTGATTCATCATTGCAGACAGTGGTTGGTCTATTGCAACGCCCCGCGTGAAGCTAGGACTGATTCATCATTGCAGACAGTGGTTGGTCTATTGCAATGCCCCGCGTGAAGCTAGGACTGATTCATCATTGCAGACAATGGTTGGTCTATTGCAATGCCCCGCGTGAAGCTAGGACTGATTCATCATTGCAGACAATGGTTGGTCTATTGCAATGCCCCGCGTGAAGCTAGGACTGATTCATCATTGCAGACAATGGTTGGTCTATTGCAACGCCCCGCGTGAAGCTAGGACTGATTCATCATTGCAGACAGTGGTTGGTCTATCGCAATGCCCCGCGTGAAGCTAGGGCTGATTCATCATTGCAGACAGTGGTTGGTCTATTGCAATGCCCCGCGTGAAGCTAGGGCTGATTCATCATTGCAGACAGTGGTTGGTCTATTGCAACGCCCCGCGTGAAGCTAGGGCTGATTCATCATTGCAGACAGTGGTTGGTCTATTGCAATGCCCCGCGTGAAGCTAGGACTGATTCATCATTGCAGACAGTGGTTGGTCTATTGCAACGCCCCGCGTGAAGCTAGGGCTGATTCATCATTGCAGACAGTGGTTGGTCTATTGCAATGCCTCGCGTGAAGCTAGGGCTGATTCATCATTGCAGACAGTGGTTGGTCTATTGCAATGCCCCGCGTGAAGCTAGGGCTGATTCATCATTGCAGACAATGGTTGGTCTATTGCAATGCCCCGCGTGAAGCTAGGGCTGATTCATCATTGCAGACAGTGGTTGGTCCATACCCGCGTGAAGCTAGGGCTGATTTCTGTGGCTCGTGTAGTACGGATGTAACTATTGATTGTGCGAGAGCATCGCGATGCCCGGCTGCTTTACAACGCTATCGTTCTCTCTCTCTCGACGCCCTCGACGCCCGCAACCCGGCGTCTGTTTTCTCGGGTTGCCATGCGACGCCTGCCTGCCTGCCTGCCTGCCTGCACGAAGAGTTGCCATGCCAAAGCCAATCCCCATTAGAGATCATATTTTGATGTCATGTCAGTTCAACTTTTATTCTGAATACTAGTTACCAACAGCTATAGCCTATTGGTATTGCGATTGAAGCTACTGACGTGTATTGTTGCTCGGACACTAGTCTGCGATCCGTGATACTCGATGGCGCATGGCTGCTTGCTTGGACCAATTGTTGTTTTATTTGTTAAATCGTGTACGCCTTGTGCAGGTTAAAGCACTCGGAAGAAGTTGCAATGACTTAGTATAGCAACTCTTCATGCAAGGAATGTACAGAGAGAGGTAGGTATACAGAGATGGATGTCGAACGATTGGATTCGCGGTATAGGTATGAGCTTAAAAGTGCATGGGAGTCGATTTAGCGAAATATCAGTTTTAGGGGTGATACCTTTCGAACGGTATACGGAAGAAACACCGATATTTGTAATGCCTTCAAGATGGTTTAAGTAAAAACTATTCAACTTATATCGCGTAATTGTCAAAGATATACAGCTAAAAAAAGTTTTTCTAGCGGTATACATTGGACGATTATGCTATATTAGTTAAATAGCTACAACTTATAGGCCTACCATCCTGAAGGTATTGAAAGTATCTGTGTTTCCCGTATTTTAATTTTGATATGTCATACCGTTCGAAAGCCATCACCAAAAAGCTGATATTACGCTAAATCGACACCCATACAATCTTGAAATGCTAATTCTTGGTATAATCAGTTCATATTGAAGTGTGAGAAAATCTTAGGTTCATTCATACGATTAATTAATTCTATTTTTGTCAGGATTCGAATTGAACACGTTTTCTGTTCGTGGTATTTTATTGTAGGCCTACTCGGATCATGCACGATGAGCAGTATCGATGATTACGCATCATGTGGCATTCTACCTTCGTGTAACGTCTCTGCTGTTTGTCGCGTTCTCTAGTACATCGTGTCCTAATTTACCAATTACCAATCTTATCAGGCAGAATATATGCTTCCAAATCTACATATATGTTCGAGTCTTTCAAGCCATGTTAGAACAGTTGTGAATTGGTGATATCTGTCTGTCTGCAGCCAGCCAGCGTGTAAATAGGATATCACTCCTTTACAACCATGTAGCAGTGCAGTAGGCCTACCGGCCGGCAAGTAGTAAATATTCTTGCAGTCTTTCTATAAAACTGAGTTGCTAATATTTATGAGAATGCACTTCCTCATGCCACGGCAATCGTGCGCTTTTTGTGCAATCTTGCGTTGCGGAGTAGAACTAGTGGAACGACTATCTAATATACTTTACGCCTCGGACTGCAAGCGTTGCTGAGTGCACATATAGATTCAAGAATTCCATGTGATGCTGTCGCTCACAACCACAAGTTCATAGAGCACTAGCTTTGTTGAGGCTGCATTATTATTACTATTAAGACGGCTGGACCAATGGCTAGCACGCTGTGAACCGTCATTCAGGAGACCGGGGTTCGATTCATGCCATGGTCAACCATTCTGACGTGGTTGTTTTCGTGGTTTCCCTCTGTCGTTTAGATTTCATATTGGGATGGTTCTTTAACAACAAGTCATGCCCAACATGCTTCCCACTATCCAAAAACACATATTATAGAGTGACATTTCATCTCAATATATAGACATTCACCGATGCCAATACAAAGACAAAAAAGCGCCCATCCAAGACCTAAAATATTCAATTTGCTGTCTACACAATCTCGACAATATCTGATTTTAAATTATTCAAAATTAACATCTGGCTACATGACGTAGCCATTACCAATTTGATCACTTTTCGAATTTCATTCATCGCTTATCAAGTGTCGATGTTGTTAAAAAAAATATATCTTTCCTCCATTACTTTGGATTTTAAATCAAATTAAATTACGAATTAAATCAAATTTTATCACAATATAACTTTCCAATTGCCATAATTAGCATTTATGTTATTGTTAATTATCATTCATCAATAATACCTTGAGTCATTTGAATTTACTGCTTGAAAAACCGCATCATATTTATATATCACTGTTGTTGTTTGCATCTATTGTTCTGTTATTTCTAATATTCTGATTATTTATTTTTTGTTGTTCTTCCCTTGAATACTTTATACTGGTCAATTAATTTTCCTCTTTTCCCACACACAGGCTTCGGCTTATGTGGGTCTTGCTTCAATTTATTTCCGTACATTCATCACCGAGTTTCAAACCAATGGGTACATGTTTTGTTTTCCTTATTCTTCTTACACAGAAATTATTCTTATATTGATGACAATATGTACCAGATTTCAATTTCATTTATATTATTTTCATTATCATTTTGTCTGTAACCTATTATTGTATATCAAGCATTAACATTGAATAAAATGAAATGGTATAATTAGAGCTCACAGTGCCAGTGCGTCTTTGAACCCAGTATGAATTGAAAATAAGCTTTATTATTTCATAGGTATATCTTACGGAAGAGAGTTACTGTACTTGTATTTATATGCCTGCCGTAATTTTATTCTATAGTTCATCTTATTTCAATCAAGTTGCAGTTTGCACATGTCTTCACAACTTGTGGAGACTTATAATGTGGAAATAGTCTACAATGAAAAAAATTTGAAAGTCACAGTAAACCAAGTAGATAATTCGAAATTTAAGAGACAAATAAGTGATTTTTTTCCCACAAGTCTGTAATAATGGACGCTCAAGTGTACAAGAGTAACGTGACATGTTGCCTAGCAGTGGGCAGATCAATCCGCAGTAAGATAAGTAGTGACTGTCAATTGACTGCTGACTTGCAGACAAGAAAATAACTGATGTTCGATGCGTCATTCAAGCCAGTATTTTTCACAATTTTCCTCGATCCATATTAGGCAACATCGTTCTGGGGTTGGCTTTTATGTGTTTCCAATCGACGACGCCTTCGCAATTTGCACGTAAACTTTAAGCTACTGAACGTTTTCCCTTTCATTCTGACGCGTCTTCGTCGTTTTTGACTGTAGAAACCGTCTTTCGGACGAGAGATAAAGAGAAATGGCATGTTCAAGACGGGTATGTTTTGCAATGTCTGTTTTTAGCTCGCTTAGGATCATCGGAAACATAGAATTCGCATCAAAATTGTTTCGGTCACATATATAAAGTGGCCGATTAGGCTTCATTAAAATTAATTCTGGAAAACTACACCGATATTATACGGACTAGAACTGGAAGACAATGTGTTCACGCATAGTCTATGAAAAAAATCATCGGTTACATGTGTTTGCGTAGATTTTAATTGAACTCAAATATTTATTTCGGAAAAAAATATGTGACCTCAAGTGTACGAAAGCATAACCTTTCGTAGTCGGGCACGTCGAAGAGTGGTATTTCGTATTGTATAATATCTATAGGCCCTAGTTCTTGTTGCTGCAGTGAGTATAAATATAGTTCTACAATTACAGTACAATACATGAGGTGAATTTTCGAAAAAAAAACTTCTTGAAAACAATGCGGGGTAAACTCAGATATGAGGTTTGGTTAAAGTATATAAAAATTACATTTTCATATATTGAGGTCAATAGTGACGTGCAGTTTTCAACTTTTCCAAGAATGTCATTTGGGCTATTTTTGGCTATTTTCATAGATAGTTGGCTTCATGAAGCCAAGTAGCTCGATCGCTTCTAAATTCTCAACCATTTTCAACAATGCAATTTTCCTTGTTTTTAAGAGTACTATAATATACCGGAGGGTGGTACTTATACCGTACGATACATGCTATTGAATTGCTGGATATTATAGGCCTATATTTTCCGAAGTTACGAATATAGAATGATCTCGTTATTCGGGATCTCGAATTTATAGTTGTTCACTCACGAGATTTGATAATTTGGAATACCAAAATACTCAGGTCTCGTGATTGAAAAAGTGAATGAAGACTCCAGAAATTTGATTGTGCGTCTTGATTCTGATTGTGTGATTGTGTTATCTTCATCAAACTAAGAAGTAAATACCATCTTCCGATTTGAAGGGTAATTTTTCTACTCCTCTTATATTAGAATAGTAAGATGTCTATGATTTCTTCTGGCTGGCATGTTTTAAAATATATAGAATTATATATACAACTGCTTTGTTCGTTTCCCGTATGTGGCGAGTTCATGACGGCAACTTTTCTTCTCGTGATGACGATGTGCGCGACGTACTATTATCTATCAATCGTATCAGTATACCGAATGTGAGTGGCTTGTATCCACTTGGCGATCACGATTCACGCAAGGCATGGGGCCGCAGCCTCTTCATCTCTTCCATTCGTGAATCACTGCCACGAGTCGCGCAGAGGTGTTTGTTGGTTCACTTGAATTCGTAAGGTTGTGGCCACACGCAGATCACTGCCTTCGGAAATATGTCCGTCTCCCGAATCTTCGGCTGCCAATAGGAATTAGTTTACTTTGAAAATAAATATATGTGTACATTTGAATGCACGTATAATAAATATATATATATATATATATATATATATATATATATATATATATATATATATATATATATTTATATAATTTCGAGATTAAAAAAAAAATCGAAGTAGAATTATTCGGAATAGTTTCTTCCTATCCTTTCACCCCATTACAGTGTGCAGACAATGGAAGCATATTTTATTATTGAACCGCATTTTTATATTGTTTGAATATGGAACGGCTGGAAGCAGTGACATATTTGCGCAAGCTAAATGCTTATTGATTACCTACGAAAATGTTATCATCTTCTTAATACTTGAATGTCTACATGACTCCTGTTGAACTTCTCCAGAGGTGGATGTTATTACAGGAGACTATTGGCATTTCGCATGCTCTGTCGTCATTGTAAACAATACGACTATAATGCTTGTATAACAGTATCTGTAGACGGGCAGTTTCGCCCCATTGAGTCTGTGATTGATTGGTTCATTCCTGATGTAAAATGCAGGCCTTACTTTCTACACAAGAACTGATATATTACAGTGTGTGGCCACTGGCCAGTACAGATACGTTAGCTATGACATCAATTATTATATCCTCATTTCGTCCTTGCTCCTTCCTCATCCTTTAATTTTTCATTTTGCCATCGTGTCGTTAACAATGTTAGGTGTAGCCAAGACTTTTCCTTCTCAATAATAGATATGTCATACATAGGGACAGTAATTAAGTCACATAATCTGTGTGACCTACGACCCGAAGGGTTAACAACTCCTGAAATCTGGTGTACACTTGTCGTGAAATCGTAGTGAAATCCCCTGAATTATTCTTGAAATCCCTTGAAATCTTCTTGAAATCCTCTTGAAATCCCTTGAAATCTTCTTGAAATCACGTGAAATCTCCCTGAAATCCCTTGAAATCTGAAATCGGTGTAATACACCAAATGTAATTGTTGACTACCCCTCGCATCGACCTAATGATACATACTGTATACACACATCATACATCCATTTCAGTACAATCATTTTTTCGGACAATTTTGTGTCAACAAGTTTTTTGGTAATAATCAATATCATCTTTTATTTTATTCGAACTCTTTCGGTACCGTAAACCATTCCAGTATAAAAAGAACAGAAATGTCTATTTTTCATTTTAAATTATGTTTGCATATCACATCTCGCATCATGATTGTAATAATTGTATGATTGTATTATGAGTTATGCTTCAATGGTTTCATAGTAAAACATAATTACTTCCAACCAGGTCTATTTTATACCTTATTTCTGTTGCTCGGTAAACAAGGCAATAAGTAATAACTACATACATTCCGACTGTGCTTTCAAGTTACAGTTATATAAATCGTATTCTTGATTTTATAGAAACGCTCACATCGGTAAGTGTTCATGTATTGTATGTAACTTTGAATCCTTCCTCATTCTCACCTCATCTTGACGGACCTATCGATGTGAGCAATAGAGACGAGTCGAAACTAACGAACATTTCGGTAGTTCCGCGAGCACAGGTTTTTGTCCGTGATGTAATAATTACCGATCTTCGATACGCTGTGTTTGCTATCATCACTTCCTTGATCGTTGATTGAACAATTAGTTCGTGTTCGTAGATCGTGTTGACTCGAACGCAAACAAGGCATGGTCATGGGTCTGGTCAAGGAATGGTTGAAAAAGAGACTAAATGTCCACATTTATCGCGGCATTTATTTATTAATTTATTATTATTCATTTATTTTCATTCTCGTCCAGGTGGATTACAATATAGAATGGAACATTTTTGAGTGAATCAAATGGACGGTCGAGGATAACATAAAAAATTATGAAATGCACACAACATACAGATAAGAAAATATACATGAATTGATGTAAATGGTAGATGCTATTTTTTATAAGATGAGTATAGGTCAGTTAACAAAGAGTAACCCCGGACTTAGCACCGATTTGACAGTGTTCAGTATAGGTCGACTCGGTTGTATGACATGGGTTTGGGTGTCCAACTTTACCTGAACCCTAACCACATTCCATTCATAAGTACTCCGAAGCCCATGTCGCACGACCAAATCGACTTTATTCCGGTATACGCTCTTCATCGCCCCCGCTAAATCCTTCTGATTAGCAGCAGCACATTATCATCACCCGATCAATTTCTGTTGACAGAAAGTGGCTATATTCTGAATTGAAGCAGTTTTGTTTGTCCGCATACCACAAAGTTTCCTATAATCTAGCGTGTCTGTCTTTATTTGCACTAGCACGGAAACTGGAAAGCGCCTCGTATCACTCCATGGCGAGTCTTGTGCAACTTGTGTGAGTGTTGTTCATTGAACCAGAGTCCCCCCCCCCTGATCCTTCTGGTCAATCATCACAATATTCACTCCTCCCGCTGCCCGCCTGGCTCGGGATCCAACAACCTGATCGGCTGCCTATAGATGCTGGCTCGAAGTGCTCGTGTCGTGACGAGAGTTCAACTCAAAAGTATGGAAAAAATGAAAGTGCCCAACTACAATTCACTACTCGACGGTATGTGATACGGGAACAATTAATGTGTGGATAGACTAATAGCTATTAGGTGTTTGGCACGGATTGGGATTGGATTCATCTTACGTGTTAGTGATGCTGCAAATACTTTCGACTTGAGCACATTGTTGCTGGAATGAAACTGTCTTGTTCGCACTCACGATGTTTTGGCTATTCATAGCTGTGATCAAGTTGTTTCGAAATAATTATTGCGATTCGATGTTTGTTTTCGTTAACATTTCGAACGATCTGGCATGCAGTGATTTGTGGGGGGCGCTGAAGAGCGTATACCGGAATAAAGTCGACTTGGTCGTGTGACATGGGCTTTGGAGTACTTTCCAATGGAATGTGGTTGGGGTTCAGGTAATGTTGAGCACCCAAACCCATGCCACTCAACCGAGTCGACTTTATTCCAGTATACGCTCGTCGGGCGCCCCTATTTGAGTTGTGTACACTTGTACCCATATAACATGGTCGATCAAGAACATTATAATGCATCCTGGAGAATACGTACTTATACATACGTACATTAAGTCGACTTTAACGCACAGTGTTGAATTAGGAGATTTTGTTGCGGGGGAGCTTTTGTGTTTCCCAGGGAAGCAAGGAAAAACCGAAATACAAGTTTCTCAAAAAATACACTATACACTATTTTTTATCTCGGGGGGCAAACGACGAGCTGCGGGGGGGGGGGGGCTTCGTCCCGCCGCAGGTATACCTGGATTCAACACTGCATACGCACTAAAACTCGGAAGATTGCATGTATACGTATAAGCACACCGTGTATTGTGTGTGAAAAACTTGGCGGTTAAATATGCGTAGATTTTTTTAAATAACAATTTTATTTTCGGAAAAATTCATTTTATGTGTCCGCAACCTCACGTACAACGCTGCAGGCTACTAGCATAAATGCATCAAAGTGTTATTTAGACGGGTGGACCAGTGGCTGTAGAATGCTGAACCGTCTCATTCAGATTTCAGAAGACCGGGGTACGTTCCATGCAAATGGTCTATATCCTGATAGTCGAGGTTATCGTGGTTTCCTTCTGTCATTCAAGTGAATACTGGGATCGCTTCTTGACAGCGGGCCACTCAGTATTTCCCATCATTCCAACAAACTACAGACTAAACGTAGACTGAATAAACTAAAAGCTTGAGGACTATCATTAGATCTACGCTGGTCTTGAAACTACAATAAAGAATCAAAGAATCAAACCAACGGAATGCAAATTGCTTCTGATTTTGTAATCTCGGTAATCGACTAATCGATAATTGCCACCAATCACCCATTAGCTGTCCCTTCCAATTGAGTGTCAAAAGCTGCCCTCCGTAGCTCTCGATCAACTATGGCAAGGCTCTAGAAGCTGGAGTCACCGTTATGCCTGGGTTCGAGTCCCGCATGAGGTTTTTCTTTAATAAACCTCCTTTCCTTTCCTTCCTTCAACTTCCTTATTATCATCGCTTCATTATCACCCTCTCATTCGTACCCCCAAATAACCTAGCTGTTGGTGAGGTCGTTAAGCATTATAAGTGGCATGACGCTGCTGTTGGGGTCGTCGTGTAACATGTACTGAACAGCGAGAGAGAGCAGCCCGTATCAGAACTGTTCTTACAACTCGACTGCTTCGGATCGTGAAACGTTGCCACTTGATTACAGACCCACTTATTACAGCTGGAACTAACCTCTGGAGATTAGTTAATTAGTTCACATGATACTAGCACACAAAGGTGCGAGTGTTTACAATAAGAATAAGCTAATATTCTCGCTGCAAAGTGGCCTTGGTGTTGTATAAAACGTTTTTTTTTCAAGCCGAAAAACTAATTAAATGCGCCTCTTGTTTTGACTTGAAATGAAGGTTAAGTATTGATTGCATAATCGCACATTCATTTTTGTGTGTGTTCCAATGTTTTGATCAAGTCCAATACGTTTACAAACAAGGAGAAGGTAAACTATTGTATTATTTTTCGTGATGCATACATGTTACAAGTTTTGTTGAACAATATGGCTACTCGATCAGTCGTATTTGGTCTGAATGCCAACAGTGATCCTCGAAAATGGTACAATTTCAATCACAAATGAATTAGACATATACACAATAATGGCTTCATATTATAACGTTATCTTTCGGCGTGATGATATCCACGTGCAGAAGTTGTGCGCACAAAATGGCAAACGACAAACTAAGTATTAGCTATAATCCAAATTGAATTTATTCCGAAAATGTGCGATTCCGAAAAGACTCGCAACCAAAAACATCTCATTCTGAAAAGACTCGATTCCAGAAATCTATTGTTTCGAAAAGATGATTCTAGAAATGTATCATTCCTAAACAATACGATTCCAGTGAAGTATCATTCGAAATGCCTCTTTTCAGTGCTTGTCCAAAGCGAAATCATCTCAAAGTGAAAATATTCCACAAATATGATATTTCAAAATATATCTATCCTTTTCCGAATTTAACTTATTTCAAATGGCAGTTTGGCCTGCTCAGGTAATAATACTCGATTCTTATTTTATCCTTTTCTAATAATGAATGATTTTCATCAAATCTAACTGCAGAACCAAGAAAGACCCTATTCCAAAATTACTCGAATCCCATTTTGAATTCACTCCAGCCATGAATATTATGCAGAGCAATTATTTTCATCAACCGTGTTGGTATTTCAATATTTTAACGTAAATGCACATAATCATGTTTTCAGCTGACTTTTTTTGTGTTCATGTTTCCACTGATGACGTAAGCATAATGGGATAACACCCAACCATGTAGGCCTATATTTTTGCATAAATATTTAAAGCTTTGCTAGAAAATCAGTTTTCAATTTTTCCTAATGGGCCGTACCTACTGAAATGTCCGCCTATGATGCACGCCTGTGACGCTATATAACACTAATAATTCTCGACTTTTAGGGACGATTTTAATTACCAGAATACACATTTTTCTCATTCATCTTGTAGACCAAGAGTAGTAGAGCGAAGAGAACGGGCCCAAATAATAATAAAAATGATGATGATAAATTATTCATTCCTTCAATTACAATTTTATTCCTCAAGTTGATGGGGCTGTTGAGTGGACCTATAGGTATAAGAGCGTAAGACGGTGTTTCCGAACCAGGAGAAAGAAATCGCATTGAATAGCTGGAGTGTAATTTACTTGCTCCTATTTCTAGAACTGAATGTAGCTATAGTGCCGGATGAACCCTATTCTGTTTATTATTATTAGTTTACTCTAGTATTACCCCATTTCCCCCTTTGACTCGACGCGGAGGCTTCTTCATCGAGACCCAAGTTAGTCCCACAGTTGGAACTGTGCGTGGGAGCCAATGATACTCAACTTAATGAATAAATTATTTCAAAACTTCCTCTGTTCTCTATTCTCTTTAATATACCGTCCACTACGTATAACACTACTTCACTCTACTATAAAGCCATTATACTCTTTATCCCTGTATGTCACTATCATCAGAGGTTGTTATGGTTTCTGATTTAATTCCTACTCCTAATCCACTTCTTTAAAAAGCCACATGAAGAGGTTAAAATGACAACTGTAATACATACTATAGAAAGAGTTTCTCATGAACGACTGTAATTCATAATATTTGTGATCTCTGGGGGATGTGAATATATGAATGTAGGCATTGTGTGGATACGCTGGAGCAGTGGCTAACCCGCTGAACCGTCTTTCAGGAGACCGGGCTTCGATTCCCGTCATGGTCGACAATCCCAACAGAGGTGTAACGTGATTTCCTTTTTGTGATCATGAAACACGAATACTAAGATGGTTTCTTACAAGCCACGACTGCTTCCTTACTGACTGTCGAAGACACGTAGTAAAATATCGTCTCAGCTTATCTTACCATTACCTCATTCATCATTCACCAACGCCAATAGATCTTAGTCATCATAACAGTGCGTCATTAAACTCGATGTAAAATGAACTAATGTGAGTGCTGTAAATGCAACATGTTTATTTTGTTTGTCATCCATTAGGGTATTTTCTCAATTCCTTGATGTTTATATAACTATAAAGGCCTACTACTATTTTTGTCAACAACAATGCCTACTCTAAACACGCACTTATATATCAAACATACACGTTGCATGACGTAGCAGTGCAATGTAACCACAGTCTTCATTCCCTCAGTTGTAGATGTACGACATTTTCTTTTGAGAAATAAGTGAATCTTGACTGAATTACAATCTGCATGGACGTCGGCAGGAATAAATTCGGGGTGGAGGGGAATCATCATACTGTCTGATCATTTGTTTACAGAACGGTCAAAGTGAGTTGGTAGATTTCCACGAGGTCCGTATGATTCGATATTTCAAAGTACTTGAATATTCTAAGTTCACTGATCAAGTTTTTAGCTGAAAATGTCATAATACTAATGAATTTTCAAAACATGCCTTTTCGTATTTAAAATTAAGAGTATGTCTTTTATTGAGCTTCGTCATTTCAAAAATAATTAAATTTACAATTCTTCTGATGAATTTCTGAACTTGAATTCCGGGAGGAACGAGTGCACCCCCAAGCCCCCCCCCCTGCCGACGCCCACGATTAGGACTTTACATGCTATAATTGGAGTAAACAGCTCTGTCCGAATTGTCGTAAGACGCCTCTCGTCGGGGTCTCGTCAACATCCGCCGCCGGCGTGCTATACTTGATGTCGTGACTGTTGGCGGTGGCCGTACTGTTCCTGCTAATAACTAGTTTGAACAACCAATGAGCGGTCGAATGATCAATTCAATTCAATTTCAATTTTAAATCATTTTATTCATGTTTTGTACCTCTGAATTTGTAACACTTAATTCACACTTTCACATTTTCATATAATAAACCAAAACAAGAAGCCCGCGTAAGACAAAGTCTTGTGTGCGGGCTGTCCTATAAAAATATAATAAGAGTATAATAGATCGAACTAGCGGAAGAAGAAACCAAAGATTTTATGCCATAGTGAAATGAGAAACCATTAACTTACACTAAAATCAGTGCACCAGTGGAAATAAAACAGAATTTATCTTTGAAAAGTGTTCAGGTTTTCAGAAAAAAAATGTATTGTATTGTATGTATTCATTTCTGGAGATTCGTATATGATAACCATGTAGGAAATGTTAAAACTTGATACTAATGCTAAAAATACCATAAAATGAATAACGAAATGAATAGCATGAAACATTTTTTAGTAATCAACATATTGGTGTATTATTTACAATTATTGTCTACAAACAGTTATCAGCAGAACTAGAGAGCCAGGCATTCTTCGACTTTGTGAAATGAGTTAAGGAGGAGGTAGATTCCAGCTTCAGAAAGGACAGGAGTTGTGGAGCGATCAAATTAAAGACATGATTACGTCAATTTAATAGAAAATGTGTTTCTGTGGTTTTGCAACGAAATCAGACCGATACGAACTTACATGGATACAATCATGACGAATACATATCGAGTCACACATGATCAAATGACGTATCGTTGACTTCTAGCTAAAAACTGTAATAATTATAAGTTACTATGAGTGTGATTCTTGTACTTGCATATTGCTACCACGCGTCTTTCTGTTCCGGTCCGGTGCTCGTAGTAGGCCTACAATGAACAGAATTCCTCTGGGCTTTCAGCGTACACGTCACTCCATAGATAATATACGAGCAATACAGTAACGGTACCCAATCAACGTTTCGTTTCGTTATTTATTTATATTGGGTTTAACGACTCACCATAATGATAATGAAGATATATTGACGTCGGATGAATAATTGATGAGATGATGAAATGAAGGTTTCTGAGGTAATGGAAAGGATAGCGGGAAGGAAGCGGTCGTTGTTCATATAGTAGGAATCATCCCGGCATTAGCCTAGACTACAGAGGGAAACCACGAAAAAACCCTGTCAAGATGCATGGACGGTGGTGGGTATCGAACCAAGGCCCGATATGCCCCTTAGCTCCCGCATCACATGAAGCGAGCTCGTTAGCAACTGAGCTACATAATATTGTTCCCATGTCCCGATGGAAATGCGGAAAGAAAACTGAACGGGATAGAAATGATACTTCATTCCCGATAAGATTATGACGTGCAATGAGTGCGCACACAGCATTACTCATTCCAGGAAAACACCATTCCATGCGTTGAATCAGCAGAAGTGACGTGAAAAACGTATGTCAACATCCTGGATCAGTTGAATAAGCTTTCGATTTTGTTTAGTTTCAAATGTACAACACGCTGTACAGGTGACTGCAACTACCATTGTTTTAATTACTTCAATTACTTTAATTCCTTCATAAACAGGCCTTTTTCCATATCATTCCACAGTCTCTTCCCGTTTTCTTAAAAAATGAGCACCACTTACTTTCCAACATCCTTATGCGCAACCCTCATCATAGCCTTCCACTCATGTCCACCTCTAAAATCCTTTCATCCATAGACCAAACTTTATTCTTTCTCATCACTTTCCAACCTCCTCTTCCGCTCAGAGCTTGAAAAAACTAATACGCCAATTTACCTAAATTGATTAACTCCACCAACTTTCAATTGGCTTTTTATTTGTTTTTTATCAATAGTGATATAACTGATGGTGTGAGATGTTTCGGCCTAGTCTCCGTTATTTTAATGAATGCAGTCCGGGATCTGGGTTAACCCTCAAAGAGAAGCTTATTACAGGTATTGACGCGTGATGATTGTCATTATATTGTCCACGTAAACGACAGCTAGAAGGTTGATAGAGAAATCCAACACTTGATGTTTCAGTGTTCAAGAAAATGACAATATATAACAGAAAAGTAAATTCAAAGTGAATACCACTCATACTGTATTAAACTCATAACTCAAAAGTAACCAAATAATTATAAGTAACATATAGTTTCAAATCACAGATTACAATAGAGGAAACAGTATGCGAAAGGAAAGAAAGAACATTAAATGCTATGATGAATTAATAAGTGATCTGGATGCCTTTTCAGATTACACTTTTATACTTCCGTAATGGCAAGAGCGTACATTCTAGAAAAGGACAGACATACTCGAGTAATAAACAATGAATTAGTTGAACCATTATAAGATTTCATCTCAGATTTCACTACCTGCAGACCTTATCTTCAGCTACCTGCTACACTTACGAAAATAACGAATACCATACGTATCGATGTTGGATTGTGATTAGGGTGCAACGGAGGTGCTCGCATTCACTCGCTGACACTATTATCTCCATTGGAACAATACTGTGAGCTGTTTCCTGCTGATGGGACAGCTTCTCATCCACACCAACAAGATTAGCTCGTGTTGGCACCATCGTACGATAATTAGGCTATGTATGATACACATACGTGCATGTGTTTACGATAGATGAATGCGCGAACCACCCGTGAGCTAGAGTGCATGGTGTGGGATTAAGGGGATGGATCGTTTGGAATGTCCATATCTCGTGGATACATATGTATATAATATATTGCCATAGAATACTTAAAGTTGTATTGTGTAGGCATGTATATACGATCAATAACATGATGATTATTATGTTATAATTCTTATGTTAATAATGTTACTTATTATGTTACCGTCTAATATGTTGGATGTTGAGCATATAGCCGCTGAAAATGTTACGAATCATTTCCTGGCCAGTTGAATCAGTTTCTCAGTGAGCCGGTGTCGGTGTTCCCGAATTAACTGTTGAAATTAATGATGATAGCCGTCAACATTATTATTTTCATTCAAAGAAAGACATGGTGTAAGAACTAACGAAACAAGCTCGACGAGAGTGTTTGCGGCGGTTAGTTGATATACTTGATACTTCCGTATTCTGCACATAGATCGTGGTCATCAGTACAGTGCGTCGTTGAACCCGAAAAATGAAATAATATTGAAATAATCTAAATATACCGTATCTGTAGCCCGACGTTTTCGGGGTGGTTCATGAACCATTGAATTATATAGTATGGTTGTCCATGGCTAACCCTAACTATCCCTGAAAAAACTACACATATGGGACAGTGAGACTTCCAAATGCTTCCCAAATTTCCAAATTTTCAAATTTGGAAATGCTTTTTCCAGAATTCAAATTCTCATTCAAATAAAATGTATACGACATACGTACATTCAAACTCTAATTTTGTCAAGAGAGTAGATGCGTGAAGTGCCCATGCACATGGTCCTCTAGTTTTAAATCAGTATATTCATACTTATATATATATATATATATATATATATATATATATATATATATATATATATATATATATATATATATATATATATATATATATATATATATATATTTATATTATTTTTTTTATTTTATTTTTTTATTATTATTATTATTCTCTCCAGGATGCATTTCAGTATTGTTAATTTACTATATATGATATGTCAAAATCCAATGGTTGAGTACAACAAACTGATATTTCTCTCCCGTACATTTACTTATCTGTCCGTCTGCTTGTTATTCCAGATGTGAAGGCTGCTGGACGATCGGGCGTGTGCCTTGCTTCACCATGCTGGAATGCGAGGAGGCGACAGCTCCAGAAGAAGGGTACATTCTAGTCAGGATCCATGTGCCCGAACTGAACGTGCAGAAATGCTTGCAGTTTCCACGCGATCAGCTCGTGTGGGACGTGAAGCAACAATGCCTAGCCGCTCTGCCCAAGGTATACCTTCCTTCTTCTAGCATTCATTACGAAGTACAACCCCCTATTAGTCGAATTAGTGGACGTGCCGCACGAAAGACGGTAAAAGTGCATCATGCATGGGAGTCGTTTTAGCGAACTAAGTATCAATTTTTTGGTGATAACTTGTGAACAGTATGAGATATCAAAATTGTAATTAAGGGAATTACAGTTATTGTTTTAATATCTTCAAGATGGTATGCGTCAACTATTTAACTCAGATCGCATGATTGTCGAGCGTAGGCATATAGAGCTATATCTAAAGAAACATATTTTTCAGTACATGTCTTCGACAATTATGCGATATAAATTGGAATAAGTTTAACGTATATCGTCCCGAAGGTATTCAAAATATCTGCGTTTTGAATTTTGAATTGTAATTTCTCATACCGTTCGATAGTCATCAGCAAATGACTGCATATGTCGCTAAATCGACTCCCATGCATTCTTGCATGCAGGAGGCATTTGAAGCGGCTCTCAACGGCAGTCGATTTTAAAATATTAACTTGATTTTTGTTTCATTTTTTCTCGAAAGAAATCCACTAGGTTTGCGTCAGTGCAGAATTTCGATCAAATATATTTACTGAGCACGGCGTGCGAATAACCACACGGCCATTCGTTCGGTTTCCCTGCGGAGCCCAGGAATGCAAGTTTCCACGTTGTGAATTATCACGAATTTAAGTTGAAAATCAAAATGAGGTTTTTTCATTTTGTTACGGTACTATAGAAAAAAGCTACGAATACCCATATTAAATGTTGACCAAATACACGTATACTTTGAACTCGGCGCTTGATTGACTACTTGAACGATTGAGTTCGTCTCGAACACGGGATATATAATCGTCGCTGCACTGTCCATTGTACATTGTACAGTCCATTTTTTACTCATTTCTATTTGTATTTTATGAACCAGTGTAGGGCTAGTAGCTGATGGTCCTTTTTAGCCTGTGTAGAATGACGGGAAAGATACGGTCGTGGCGTTACTCACCTGTTCGTCAGACGGAAACCACGATGTACCTTTATCAGGATTGTCGACCATGGTGAGAATCGAAGCCCGGCCTCCTGAATGACGGTTCAGCGTGCTAGACTTTGGTCCACCCGTATATTTGTAGGCCTATAAGCGATCTGATATGTTTTGTTGGTCTAGTGTGCACCGTATAGTACCTGTATATGTGTGTACGACTAAACATTGCTAGTGTTTGATATGAGACTGTTGCGGGCACATAAAGTGGTCGATAATGCTATATTAAACTGAAGGAAATATGTTGATATTATACGCACTAGAACTAGAAGACCAAAACTCGACCCAATTAACCTTAACCATCTCTGTGCCCTAACCGTTTCCCACTTCCCAGAAATAGGAACTCTTACGGCAATATTACTTCATATTTTAATTTAGTATTTCAGAAAACTAAACAACATACTAGAACATTATCAAAAATATTATAGGAAACATGAAAGTTTTACTACAGCGAAATTCGAACTGGCGATCTTCGGGTTCAAAATCGAACGCCCCACCGCAGCGCCACCGCAACAACCAAATTGCATCGATCTCTTCGCCGATATAAATAAGCAAGAAATGCGAGAAAAGTGAGCAGTGTGTGTGTGGGGGGGGTGGCCACGGGTTAATAAAGACGCAAGGGGAAGGGGGGGGGGGGTCATTGCAAATAGAAATACACTTTTACATTCCTTACTTTTCGTTAGCGAAATACAATATTGGAATAAACTGTTTTCGTAGTTCAAGACGTGAAAATCACGCTAACGTCAATAGCAGACATATGCTATTGCACCTCGTGTGATGATTGATTCATTCCGTGTTTGCTGAGTCAAGAGTCAATCACCAGTCTGGTGTCTCATTTCAACATTGTTCAATTGACGGAAGTTCATATTGTCGGCATTTGTCATCGAATCCTCTCGCGTGTGATCTCTAAAAACGTCATTGATTTTATAATAAGAATAGAAATAATATATCAGTGTTAATCAGGGAATGTCACTCTCTATAGTCTCTACTATATGCGCTCAGTCCATTTTGCTTCTTTCAATCTTTCGAAATGTCTCATTTTCTCTTATAATGAAAATGTCGGTTGTATTTTCCTTGTGATCGATAATAATGCCAGTAAGTAGTGTGATTTCGCGAAGCTTCAATGCACCATGTTGATGACTTCATGCTGACAAATGTGCATGGTATCTGGTCAGTGTTGCAATCTTATTGGTGTTATGAAACTTGTGAAATGTATCGACGAGCGGTACTGGCGTCGCGTACACAAACCCGTCAAGGTTCCAACATTTCTCGCATCATTTCACATTTCTCTCATTTCTGCTAATATCGCATAATAGATAGAATCACGCTAGAAGTCTCCGTTGTTTTTATGAAACAATATTTTTGATAACATTCTAATACATGACTTCGTTTTCCGAAGTATTAAATTGTAATATAAGCTAATGTTGGTGTAAGATTTACCATTTTGGAATCATTGTGTTAGGTTTTTTGTCCCCTTGAATATGTTCTTCCTGTATTTTCCTCAAGTTTAGTTGAATGCGGTTTAAACTGTATTTTCTTCCCGAAAAATTGTCACTTTCAAAAACTGAAGCAAATTCAGCCATTGCGTTGGTGCCTTCACGGTATTGTAAAGCCGCCAGTTAGGTTGAGTCAAGGTATATAAGTACCCTAAAAAATTGAGTCTGGAGAAACTCTCTGAAAAATTAACTGACCAGTTTGTTTCGGAGAGTTTGTTCTTCGGGAAGTTTTTTCCCGTCACTTCGTTGTTCAGACCATTTGTTTCCAGTCGTTGTGTCAAACCCTCATAAGATATCAATATTCTAATGGGAAGAGAAACACAGATATTTGTGATGCCTTCCAGACGCCATAAGTAAGAACTTTTCGATTTATATCGCATAATTTTTACAGGCATACAGCTGAAAAAGCAGTTTTCAGTTGTATACCTGTGAAAATGTGTAAATCCAATATTAATAATTTATTCGACATGAAAGTCACTTATATCTGATTCTGAATTCAACATGAGATATATTGGGAACGTTTGATATTTTGTAGAAATGTACAAAATTATTGTTCAAACCTTGGAACGTCAATCCCAGTTGATGTTCAGGGTGTTGTGTTTTTATTCGTAGAGTTACAATGTTCGTCACTCTCTTCGTGCAAATATTACCCGACCAAAAAAAAAACTGGTCAAAAGAGGGGGCCAACCCCTTGCTATTTAAACACTTTGGCATATAAAAGTACATGCAGCGCAGTGGTTAACCCGTTTGCTTCATGTGTTCCGGGAGGTGAAGGGGCATACCGTACCTGTTTCGGGAAGGGGCATACCGTACCTGTTTCGGTACCCGCCACCGGTCATCTTTGCAGGGATTGTTCGTGGTTTCCCTCCGTATAGTCAAGCTATAATGCTGGGATGGTTCCTACAATATAGGCCACGACCGCTTCCTTCCCATTATTCTTCCCAATACCTAAGAAACTTTCATCTCATCATCCCATATCATCTCATTAATCATGAATCCGACGTAAATAGATTTTAGTTATCATCATAGTGCGTCGTTGAACCGAATATATAAGAAAATATTGTGATTCAAAAATAACTGAAAAAATCTGATTCGTTCAAAATAAGTGTAAAATGACATAACTTCTGGTTTCTAAACGTCACTTCCGGTTGAAACATAAAAAAGTGCATCTCCTTGTTGGGTCCTGTAGAAAATCTGAAAATTGGAATGGTCGTTTGCCTAGTTGATTTCGTAAGTGACGACGGAAGAAGAAGAAAACCGATATAAAGTACGCTTTTCACAGTGTTATAACTTCCAAACATTCGCTCCAATTTTACAAAAATGTGATACCGGTATATCGTGTCGTATGTGTCGGTTCATTATGTTACAGCAAACCCAAGTAATCTAAGTTCTTCAGTTTCGTAGATATACAGTATACGGTCAAAACCTTTACGCACTATTTGTAAGCAGAATAGCTGGCTTCGTGCGGGGCTTGGCTTCCGTCGAGCTACCGCTCGACTAGATCAATTTTATTGACGTTCAATTAGTTGCAAAAAGTTTATTAGTGATACGAATTTGCTATAAATGTGTAGCAATGAAACACACTCAGCTATTCACCTGGCTGAAGTTTAGTGTGTGTCTGTTTTCCATGGGTTGAACGACGCACTGTAATGATAACTAACATCTATTGGTGTCGGATAAATTCTTATTGAGATGAGGGTTTGGTAAGGATAGTGTGAAGAAAGCGGTCGTGGCAATATGGTAGGCATCCCGTGATTTGCCTAGGCTACAAAGGAAAACCACGAAAACCCCTGCGAAGATGACCGGTGGCGGGGATGGAACCGACGTCCGATCTCCCCTCACTCCGGTCACATGAAGTTAGTTCTAAGCTACTTGTTTCGGTCTGGCTGACGTTCAACTGATGTCAAATTTCAATTTTGTTTCATCACATCAATGTTGTTGTATATTATGTCCGGCATATACAGTTGTTCGGTGTTGATTCTACTGAACAACCACTTCTGATAGTTCAACATATATAAAGTATTTTTCATATAGTCATCATATATAATGAATTGCATGTTCACATTTATTTGATATGATTACTGACATTTTACCACCATCGTTCATCATTCATGTCATGTTACTAATTTCTCTTTCCTAATTTTTTTTCCAAGATTAATATATATTCTTCAACATATCAATTATTATGAACGGCACGTTGAGCTCAGGCGCTAACAGACTCGCTTCATGTGGTCCGGGAGGTGAGGGACATATTGAACCTAGATTCCTTCCCCGCCACCGTCAATCTTTAAAAATTAATTTTGTGGGTTCACTCTGTAGTCATAGGCAAAAAAAATGCCGGAATGGTTCCTACAATATAGGCCACAACTGCTTCCTTCTAACTTCGTTTCCATCACCTATAAGAAACCTTCATCTCATCATCGATCCCATTAATTATTCATCCATCACCAATATATCTTGGTTATCATTACATCGCGTCGTTAAACTCCGTATAAATAGAATAAATAAATAGAATAAATACATTATTATGCATGATGTGTGAAACTTACCTGTGACCAATAAGGGTTATATAAATAAGATTAAGGTAATTTGTCGGTACACCAAGAGGTTTTTAAAATATTATCACAGTATCAATGTATGCCTACTAAATTATTAATGCTGCATCAGTTTAACCAACATAGGCCTATGTATATTTGTGAGATTTATGTGTCTTTTGTATACACGTGTACGTGGTTATGTCATACTCATAGACATATCTTTAGTCTATGGTTATGTACTGACCCACCAATAGAGATAGATAGACCTATAGTAAGTGACAAGAACTATACCATCAGTTGGAATGATTTTATTTATTTGGAAACAAAGTTTACACAAGAAAGTGTACACACACTTGACCGAAGTGTCCGGCCATCAACCATGTTGCCGCAACGCCTTCTCCACTGTGATTGATCTCTATTACAACCCTCCGCGTGCCTATATAGCGATCTTTAATTTATATTGAGTTCAACGACGCACTGTACTGATGTAATGGCGTCGGCTATAGCGACCTTCCCTAAAATACTTTTAGTATATAGTCAGTGACTCCAGTAACTCAGTCATGCTCGAATATTAATATTATAGGTCCAGTCCAGCGTTATCTGTTGGGACCATAAGTCCCAACATTCTTTCCCTTGAAACTACGCTAGTCTGTCACGCAGATTGTAATCATGGTCCATCCTTTGGGGTGGTGGTGCCGGTTTTATCTTGAGCGCTTGTTCCAGAAGCGTATGGAGGCTGTGTCTACGTTCCGTACAGCTACGTATACGTACCTTCATATAATACATTTCTCAGCTCACATTTTTGTTCGTGTTTCCACTAATAAAGTCCGGTGCAATATAACCGAGTCGTTGACGCGCCGTAAAACAACAGTATCCATTCACTCATTCATTCATTCACTGATAAAGTGAGCATATTGGGATAACTATGGGCATTGATTTTGTAAGGTTATAAATTCAATGCTATGGGATAACACCTCTCCACGTATATTTTGAATTGATATGAAGCTTAGTTTAAAAAAATGTATGTTCAATTTTTGGTAATAGGCCGTACCTATCGAATGGTTCTGCGCACACCTACGCGTACTCGCGACGTTTTCTTCTGTCATTAATCATTACCATGGCTGTCAATTAGATGTTGAACATGCGTCCGGTCGTTCTTGAAGTCATGCCTTTCGGCACTCGTTTCCTTATACATCTTCTAGTTCTTATGCCTCCTTATAGGTTCAAAGAATTGAGTGTAATAACTTGACAATTCAGTGATTTAACTGTTTCAAAACGACTAACTTGCTTCCGGTATTACAGACGTTGTGGATTTCGAGCCCAGTTGCAGATCTTGGCTCTTTATGGCACATGATGAACTGAGAAGAAATAATGTATTGATGATAGAGCGCTGTTCATCTTCATGATAAATGACCATAAAGATCTAGCTTTTACTATAAACTTGGAATTATAATTACCGAAAGTGAAAACGAGTGATGAAATTATGGTAGTAAAATCAAAAGCTTGACAAATAATAATGACGAAGAATTGAAGAATATGAAACAAAATTTAGATATAAATGATGGTAAAAAAAATACAATATGAATAAAATATGAACATAAATGATTAATATAATTGAATATAAATACAAATATAATAATATAAATGAAGGAATAATAATTCAATGCGAACACAAACACAACTTCAGAATATGTGTGTCAAATCGTTTGGATCGTTTGGGTAATGTACCGATGTGCAGCCTGAAATTGGTAGAATAATGCGCGCAGTGACTTGTAGTCCTATTGGGTCTCATGGGGCCAGGTTCATATCATCAATTACCCTTCATTATATAATGAATAATCAGCAAATGATGGCTAAGCGGGGGTAATCTGGTCCCATTTCTCTTCTGACTTTTTTTCTTAATATTAATAATTGATCTATTAATAAAAAGGAATCTGCTATTATTATAACCACGTACCATTTCTTGACAAGGCTAGTATTATTAACTATAGTATTGTTGCATGATTTCTTTAACGAAATGAATTAGGATTTTTGTTGTCCCTACTCGATTTATAATAAGGTATAGGTCCATGCAATACATAATCTAATAATGTAACCTCTTGTATATCATATCTGACTGCCATAGATGAAAGTTATCTACAAGTGTTTTGTTATCTATTTTAGATCCAGCCTATAGGTTTCTTGCCAAGTATAGATATATAGACTATATACAGTGTCGGAATAGCTCAGCCTAGGAGGGCCTCACTCTGGGGTGGCATTCCTGTACGATTAAAGACTGTTTTAAAAGATAATACCGAGAAAAACAGTGGAACAGCGGTATTATTCTATAGGCCTACTAACAGCATGGTCACGAATCTTGAGTTCAAGTTAAGACCGAGTTTATCTTGGGATTAGTACAGAGAATTTTGGAAGAACTCTATTATAAAGGATACTTTCGGTCACATAAAATGGTTTAAACCAAAATTTAAAATTATATTCAAATCAAATCTTCTCACATTAAATCACCATTTATTTCATAGATTATGCGTGGAGTGAGTGTGCACATTGTCTTCTAGTTTCAGGTCGTATAATATCAGTAAATTTTCTCCAGGATGCATTTTCATGTAGTTTTTTTTTTAAATAACATCGAAATTTGATGCAAAATCAT
>OZ023327.1:52617880-52622880 GCA_964007535.1 Brachyptera risi | reverse complement strand
AAGTAAATGCCTGAAATCATCTCTGGCTACCGTTGTAGCTCTCTATGGCAACGAAAAACTGATTTCAATTTGATTACACAAATATTTGTCTTTTCAAATGTTGAACGAAACGTGAAATATCTCTAGTTCGAAAAGATTAGACTCTCAGAGCAAACACATTTCAATCTTCTTTTCATTTTATGTATTAGCCTACTAATTGATATCTTCGTATAATTCATAATTCTTTCTTCTGAAATTTGGTCATGCTTTTTCACCCGTCCATACAAATGAATGTATTTGTATTTGCCTCCCGGGCATCACGGTCACTTTTGTTGGATGGCGTATATATATCAACTGATTCCTTTCCTCCGTTGCTTGAAAGAGTAAATTATTAATGGCTCTTCCCGACGTCGGTGAATACTGCCCACAAGTCGACAACTACAAAAGATCATACTATTTCAATTACTGCACCCAACTGCGAACACTTGCCCGTTTTCTATCGTTGTTGTTAAATAAATACTAATGCTCACTGTGTTGTTTGTTTTGTTTCGCCTTCACCAGGTGGCTTCTTGGTTCAGGGTAGGTTTCAACATGTTTGTTGTTTATCACTGTTCCTTGAGTTATGCAATAAAATTATTATTATTATATTCTAAGCATTGTCGCTGGTATTGATGGAATTACGCAAAAGCTTGCTGTGTGCTTATTATTTTCTTCTGTAGAGTAGATAATCTAGTGTGGACTCGTATAATAGTGGCTGGTTGTTCAAGCGGCATTACATTACTGTAGCGAGCCATGATTTGTTGCGTGACTCATTGGAATCTAATTATTTTCAGTTTAAATTAAAATTAGGGCATGTACCAATCTGGTTTCTACTCAATCTACCTCATGGATAGATTACACGCCTACTTTTTGCCCATAAAACATTACTTACGTATCAATCTAAGAGACGTTACCGATATTTAACATATGGACGTCTTTCACCAGTAAGTCAACCGATCAAAAACTAGGCTATTTTTTACGGTTTCTATCAGTTTTATTGATGTTTATTTTATGCTGGAAGTGACCAACCTATACTCGCATTGCACGTTTTTCATTCTGTCTAATTTCGTTTTCTTGAACATAGCATGACATTTCACCTCTAAATCCCTCCGATTGTGTCGATGACTAGTCAGAGGAGTGCACGCATCTATTTCTGCATTTCGCCCACACGTTGTATAATGACCCCCATGATTGGAAAGTTGTTCCACTACCATGTGGGGGTCTCTGTGCCGTACTATAGAGATAGTGCCGATGTATAACAGAATATCTGTCCCAATAAGTGTACAACTTGAACTAAAAATGAAAGTCCCATTTTCTGTTCGTCTGTTACCTGTTATATCCGCTGTACAATATCACAAGGTTGACTGGTTTAGATTGGTAGAAAAAAGACTCTTACTTTTGGTTCAAGCGGTGTACGCCCCTATACGAACATTATTCCTAAAGTATATTCCCCCAGTGTGAATATTATGAAGTATTCCTGCTACCTTGAATCACTCGTACTCCCCAAATAACATGTGAAATGGAGAAGAGATCGAGTGTCTCAATCACACTCCTACCAATTAAAAATTAATTTAAAGGTGGCTAAGAAATATGAGGCTACAAATGATAATTAATGACAGTGTAGTACGACGTGTTCTACTCATAGATTGAAAAAAGAAGACATTACTCCAATCTAGCTAGCCTGATCAATTTACCGGACATCATAAGTTCAATATTTGAGGTACCCGCTATATTTATTTATTCATTCATTTTATATTTATATTTAATTTATTAATTTCATTTCATTTATGTTTATATTTAATTATTATTTTATACCAGATAGAGCTACTTCTTAACCACGTTATAATTACTCGATCAGTTCATAATTTATATGGAGTATGACTATTATACTTGTAATATTCATACTTCATTTTCCATTTTGCATGTTGATGTTCGAGCGGGGAAAAGGGGGGGGGGGGGTGCACATTTTATTGGGAGTGAGAATATTTCTTAATTTTTGTACTGGGGAGTATACTTATTATAAAATATTGAAACTGGAGAGTAAAGAAAAAGAAACAGGATAGAAATTGATACTTCGTTACACCGGTCTTACTGGCTGTTAGATTCGGTTCAACGGCTAGATTATCGTAGGTTGAACCGTTGCAGGGCCAATCAATCTATTGTTTCATAGTTGGAGTTCAATGTTTCAAGTCCCTCCGGCCCAGTGTGGTGTACTTTGATTTTTGTACATCACGGCTGATCTGTACAACCAAAACCACGTGGCTACATGCAATAATCTTAAAAAGACCGTCTTTCCTCCCAGCTGCCTGTAGCCCGTTCCGTATGTCTTGTTTAGCCGCTTCTCGCAGCTCTATACTATAGCGTTTTCCTCGTTATTCTAATGCGACTATCCCGCTCTGTCATCTGACTGTTGTGAATACGATGCCCATACTTGGAACCCGTTGTCTTCTGATCGCAGCCTCTCAGGAGCAACGTCCTCTCGCCGGCGCTGGAGACGTACATTGTCGAGCCTAGATCCTAACCTAACCTGTCTTAAGGGCTTTTGTTGGAGGGGGAGGAGGCGAGGGCACAGAGACTGCTCGGAAGCCGACGATGATCAACGAAAATGATTTGAATTCTCTGTGACAATAATTGTGTGAAACAGCTGCTTCGTTCATCCTATTAGCAAATTGTTATTTAACGCGAATACAGTCTTGTACTAGGATTGTAAAGTGGAATCGTTTGTATAAAGAGTGTTTGACGGAAGTCACTTGAGAACATTCGATTTTTAACGGTCACATTGTCAATTGTTGAACGTATTTAAGTGATTGGAATGAAAGTTCGAAAAAATACTTTTATCAACTACGGAATGATTTCAAGTTTTGACAGTAAGTAATTCATTATCGAAATCGTGCGTGCTACACGCTCTCTTTCTCCAGCTCTTTGTTTGCTGCATCAATTTGATTATATGAATGGAATTCAGATCTATATTAATGTCTTCGTGAGTATGAATTATTACTTTTATAGCATTTCACACCTTAGGTAATAGTGATGTGATCAAAAGCCGTCCTGACAATGGTGAAGTCGAGTGACAAGTCGGGAATGATCTCCTGTCTGTAGGGCCTACCACAAGTCCTCAACCAAAGATACCTGATGAGTGCATGATGATCAAATTACTAGAAGGGTCAGTTGACATTGTGGCGTCGCAACTGTCGTTAAGAGCTCGGAGTGTATGTGAGTCGATTTAACGAAATATCAGTTTCTATAGTGATGCCTTTTGAACGGTATGAGAAATCAAAATTCTAATGCGGAGGAAATACAGATATTTTTAATGCCTTCTAGATGGTAGCCTATAAGTAAAAACTGTTCAATTTATATCGCATAATTGTCAAACGTATACAACTAAGAAATCTGTTTTCTATCTGTTTCATATACGTTTGAAAATTGTCAATATCAGTTGATATTCAACTTATACCATCTTGGAAATATACAAAATATCTGCGTTTCCCCTCTATTAAAATTTTGATATTTCATACCGTACAAAAGTCATCACAATAAAACTAATATTTCGCTAAATCGACTCCCATGCTATCTTAACTGGCATTGAACTGAGAAGAAATAGAGTATAGAGCGACCTTATCTGTACCACTCGATTGTTTAAATACTTTTCTCTCATTTTCCACCCGACTTGTTCACGGTGTATTTTGTGTGCACCGGAACGGTGTGTGCGGTGTTTTGCTGCACGGGCGACGAGAAGTTGCATCAGGATGGCAATGCTTTTATACCCTAGCCTGGGGCGCATTCTTGTACAAGATGAACCCAGTCTTAAGGTGGTTTCAGCGATATTTCGGGAATAATTTGTGTACTAAAACAACATTTTTTAGCAACAAGTTCGTGAGTACCAGAAACTTGAAAAAGAGTCAAGACAATCAAAATTTAATGAGCTTTCCAACAAAATGGGTCCCAATTTTTTATTCTCATCGGTTTTTATTTGTCGGGGAACACAAAGTGTCAAAGTGTAGGTCAATTTCAGATAATTCCGGGAAGTCGGCGTGTTTGTTAACCGAATGTACTCATTTTTTCTCAGATTGTCGATTACTATTGTTTGAAGGTACGTTGATTCATAAAAGTCAATAGCTTGATTAGACAGCGAGATAAAAATTGTTCATTAATTACTGTTCTCTGCCGTCTAGTAGCGTAGTATTGCGGAATTTCGTCCAAGTGGCGAGTAGAGAGAGATAGAATGTGTATCACCCGTCAGGTAGATTCTTCTCAGCCAGGAGGAAGGAGTGGCGAGACGAGGGATTATAGAAGTGATTGACAAGCAATAACCACAGAGTATCCATTCAAGTTTCAATATTATTCGCAACACCTCAACAAAATACTTCAGAACAGTAAAATTTCGAAAAAAAGTCGAAGGTGAAAAAAAAGGTAAACAAATAAAGTTCGAGATATATTTGACTCCATAGGGTGTGAGAAGAATTATAAAATGAGGTATCATAAGACAATATAATAATTGAACTCCCAATTTACCAGTCTAGACACCAAATGAGGTATATTTATGAGGTACAAATGAGGTATATATTACAATAATTACAACACACACAAGTTCGTAGTTGACCAGTCATTCACATCATTTTATGAGAATATGAGAAATTGAATTTTCGATTTGAAATATTCAAAGAAGAAAAATATTCAAATTCGTATTTCATTTTCATAAAAGTTCTCACTCAGTGCGCTTCTACGCTCATTATCTGAAAAAATTGATGAACTATAGATTGAAATGGATCAACATGCTTTAATAACATTTAGGTTTTTTTGGTGAACAATTCAGTTATTTTTTCTCATATTATAGTAGAAACCAAGGGCTATGATAATCTTGAAATACAATAATATGGGCGATTTTCCTGGACATATTTTCTGGATTGTTACACTACGTCTACGAGTAGGGAATGTGGGAACTTCATAAAAAAATCTGTTGAAATAGATTCAATTTCAAAACA
>OZ023327.1:52567880-52612880 GCA_964007535.1 Brachyptera risi | reverse complement strand
TTGCCAAAATAAAAACTGTAACATTATAATTAATTTTTTTTCCACAGAACGTTTTTTTGTGTGTTCATAATATGTCTATTGAATCTCTAAAAAATTCAAGTGAATTTGACAATACTTCATATTGTTTTATCAATTTGAAATATGCACTTTATTACCCCAGTCTCCATGGGCAAAAAGTTCCCACCTGGGTGATTGTTTGTGAACATATTATGAATGTTTATTATGGATCGACCATACTCTAGAAGGTTCCTCTGCACGGTGTGAAGCGGTTTTACAACAATTCGTTCATCCGGAAAGTCACTAAGATTGTTTATGCTTTAGTTGATACTGAAAATGGTCTCAAAACATTCATCTCGCGTTACATAATATATAATTTCAATACTTCTTGAGGTATTTTATTGTGTATGGTATCTTCGTAAAACAACTGCCTCTGGTCTGAACTAAAAATGAACAGTTCAACCATATGCGCTTGGCATTCAAGACCAGTTAAAGTCATGCCATTTTTGTTGTGAATCACGGTAACAGAAACTATTCATTTTTATCAAAACGGTTAAGGGTATGCTGATGAAATTTAGTTCATCTGGTGAAGAAAGGTTTACCCAACCTATCTATCAATTGTCATCTTCATGCTAACTATCTACTGGTTTTGTTGTATGTAACGGTTCAAAACGTATTCCTCAACAATTTTTTTCAAAAATTTGCTCGGAATTTTCATTTTTTTTTTCATCTAAATTTTTTTTTAAATACTATTTAAACATCGATACATCAATAAATAACCAAAAATGTTATACATTTGTGAGGGTGGGTTCCCCTCAAACCGGTGCCAAACTTGTTCTGAAAAAACGGAAGTACTCCGCTAAAACCAGATTGAATCGTACTGGAAAAGTCTGGAATGCATCCCAGTGGGGCTTTTATCTCTTTTGTAATAACTATTAAAATAGCTGGAACTAATACAGATCTGGGCCCGGATTCACAAAGAGTCCTATCTTTAGGACGTCTCAAGTTGGGACCATTTTACTGAATTAGGACGAATATTAGTCTCAACTCAGTAAAATAGTCCCAACATGAGACTAATATTGGTCCTAACTCAGTAAAGTGGTCCCAACTTGAGACGTCCCAAAGATAGGACACTTTGAGAATCCGGGCTCTTGAGCAAAACATTAATGCAACGTAATTTAAAATGTTCTAGCCCATTTTTGTCCGGTCGATCGTGTGCAATGTCCGCCACTGGCCCTTTTAAGGGGGGTGTATTCAAAGTAATTTCCTCGAGACGTGTATTTTATATGTGCTATTACCGGCATTATTCACAACGTTTTCAAAACTATAGTAAAATATGCAAAACCAGTACTAAATGAATGAAACATCACCGAAACGGCGAAACTACATTTTATGCTACTCGAAATGCAAGTCAACTATCATACGCGATGTGCGTCGTTCGTAATACTTCTATTCTACTTCGAGTAAAGAATGAAATAATCACCGGCCAACTTTGACAATTAGGAATAATTAATTAAGCCTCGTTAAAAGTTTTAAAAAGACAGCATGACACTAATGGGTCAGTCGCTCTTTACATGACTGAAATATAAATGAATCTATGTTTGACCATTATTAAGTAATCGTCTTACTATTGTGAAATATTGTTTAATTTCTGCACTATATGCATGTTTTGTTTCGTAACAATACCGTATCAAGATTTTTGTCACTGGCCTACATAATGTATGCCAGTCTGTAGGCCTATAGTGTTGTTGACGACTCGATTCTATTAACTGTGTCGACGCTCAGTCAGCCTTTGAAGTTTTCATTAGTGGTTCAGTAAGCCATTATCAAACGTTCAGTTAATTGTTTGATCGCCACAAACCCAGCATACCGTATATCGGAAGTGTTTGCGGGCATTAGCAGTATAATATGACATGGTCTTACAACCCTATTATTGTCATCTCAATGGAGTATGCAAAATATAAATGTCCGTGAATCAGACGCCCCCCCCCCCATTCAAGCGTTAATCATAGCATGCGTGATACATCCCACCATTAGGAGCCGAATTAGTACTACTGAACTGAACGATACCAGATCGATAATCTCGATAACACATAATTAATTCGTGCTTGACATCAGGTTATTTTTCACATATCTGGAAAACGGTTATTGTGAAACCACCGACAAAAATAAAATGTCCTTCTGAATTTGAATATCTGAGACCAATAAGCATATTACATGTAATTTCTGAAATAGCACAAAAAGTTATATATATATATATATATATATATATATATATATATATATATATATATATATATATATATATATATATGTATATATATATATGTATATATATATATATATATATATATATATATATATATATATATGTATATATATATATATATATATATGTATATATATATATGTATATATATATATATATATATATATATATATATATATATATATATATATATATATATATATATATATATACACAGCTTGAAGATCACTGTTTCAATACAAACACAATACCTGATTTTCAATCTAGTTTTAGGGAAAAAACACAGCACTACTACCGCCCTAACCGACAGCTTCTCAGAGATAACGACAAAGGCCTTGTAACGTCAGTGGACCATAATCTACTCTTAGCAAAACTTTCTCATTATGGACTAAACACTATTGGAATATCTCTGTTTAGAAATTACATATTACGTAGAATCCAAAAGATAAGCATCGGAGACGATACATCGAAAGCGAAAGAGATTGAAGCAGGAGTCCCACAAGGATCCATACTTGATCCACTACTATTTTCTGTTTATACTACAGACATGTCTAACTTGAGTTGCAAATTGTAAAATTCATTGCTATGCAGAATATGATACATAACTTCATTACTGATACAAACCAGACGATCTTCCTGGTTCGGTTACTAATCTGATCTAATTGCGCTAGAACTAACACCAATCTGGCATGGACTCCAGTTAAATCCGTCCAAATCCATGGCTTTGCACTTTGGTTCATCAAATAATGTTAAACTTGCTGAAAATTGTAATGCTGAATTTATAGTTCGAGGTATAAAGTGATACCAGTAGTAGACGTTGAAAAAACCTGAGATTAGTAAACTTGGCTTCAAAAAACACGTCTCAACATTGACCCAGTCATGCTATGGTAAACTTGAACAGCTGTACTATTCAAGAAATATACTGACGCATAACTGACACTCTTATTCTCTCTAAATTTGATTATGTTGATGTAATGTACGGGCATCAAGATAGCCAAAACGTAGCTTAAATACAAATTGCTAAAATGCTTGTCTGCGTTTCATTTTGAATACAAAACGCTATAACGAAAATACTAGAAAAAATAATCCCTTATTCTTCATTAAAACAAACTAAAATAGCTGAAGATGACGCATAGACGTAGATTGCATTTAGATACATTTGTTAAAGAAATATTACTCACGGAACAGCCGAAATATCTCCGAGATCATCTAATACTGAAAGAAGACACATTCTCAATAAACTTGCGCAGTAAAAATACACTCCCATTCACTCTACAGCCATGTTCAAGAAATCATTCTCATACAATGCAGTCCAGTTGTACAACAGTTTAAGAACAGCTATCACATGTACAATAAATAGCATATTTAGGTTCAATCGGAATAAGTATAATCGTCTTTTGTTTCACTCTTTCTTTCTATTTTTATTTATAATTACTTCGAATACTGTTCTATGTATGAAGGTGTATTGCAGTTCAATTGCTGATATGATGGAATTGCCTATGAAAATTTATACCATTGACTTACTTCAAATTAAACTCACCATCTACTTTATGGACACTTTTGAAAATGGGCCAAATTTATTTGTACTATACAAAATAACATGCTGACATTAACAGTATCCTCCATCAATATATTATTACATCCTTTGTTAGTTTTATTAAATTCATTTCTACTGATGTTATATTTATATTCTCCATTCATTCAAGAATTTCATTAGAATACCTCTTGTTATATGAGGTCTTAATTAATTAGGTTCGAGTAAATGCTCATCACTTCATGTATTCTATTTGTATGTAATGTATTTAGTTCTAGTTTTTCATAGGATAGAGGGATGCAATAACGCCACTATTCATGACGTTATTGTTTCCTTCTACCTTGCACTTAGTTCTAAGAAATGATTAGTGTAGGCCTACAATGTATGTATTCAGAATTTAAGCGGTTTTGTGGAAGAAAAGCCATTGTGGCTTAACCCCGCCGCACAAATAAAGATCGTATTATTATTATAATCTGTGCTCCGATATTTCCCGAGATATTCACGTAAGCCTGTGTGTGTGAGGTGCCGGTGCCTTTCTCACGGAAACTTCTTGATAGAAATGTGTATAACTCGGAAAACATAGCTGATACAAAACATAGCGGATAGCTGTTCTTAGCTGTTGTTACATTTTGTGGGAGTAAGAGTCCTCCAATAGCACTAATTGGCCACTAAATACACTTTTTGTTCGAATCGATTTCGTTCGTGGGAGATGGGTTGCACCTCCTATAGTCTTGTAAGTGATATTAACTTCGAATGTAATGGAGTAGGCCAACTAATTATCGAACTGGTATCACTCAGAAGCACTAATTCGACTCAAAATGCGTGCCACGATGAACGCTTCATTTTTTTTTTTTGTCGGGGGTTGCCAGATTCACGAACCTAAAGTACATACATATCTTGCAAGATCGCGTGGAAAATATTATTTTCGTAAATCAGATTTGTTAATGGTTGTCAATTGAAACATTGATGACCTGTGCTTAAATTTGGGAGTCGTTTAATCAATGTAGGTGTGGCTGTAAGCAATCTTCACAATATACTGGTAGGATATTTAAATACAGGCTGTTAAATGTGAACATACACCCATATGCGTTTACTTGAACGTATTTACCGAAAATGAGTTTTGAATGATTACAACTGGTTTGCGTCCTATCACTATTAACACATCAATTAGAAGAATGCTGACGTATATTTTTATATTCCGTGTCTTGTAGATGGTGTATTCTTTATCATTCATACAGACAATAATTGATTGATGTATGAAGTATCTTTGTTAAGTATCCCAAAATATTATGACGTACCATATATTGTCAAAATCAATTGTAATTTCAATTTCATTTCCTTGAATGCATTTATATAGTGAATATCTTGACTGTTGAATAAGTTTTATCTTTGAACTAAGCATAGTGAGATTTTTTCACATTCTGTCTTCTGTTTCCTATCTCATCCAAAATTGTATGGAATGTTGAAACTGATATGAGTGTCGCTGATGGGCCCAACATGAGCATAGAGTTCAGAATGTCCCACTATCGATATACTGTGTACTTGTGCTGCTACTCGCATTGCATCCTGTTGCATGGAACTAGAAAGTAGATGTAATGCGTCCCCAGTCGCCATAGGGCTAAAAATTCCCACCAGGATGATTATTTGTTAATGTGAACATATTGTGAATGTTTATTATGGATCGACAATATTTTAGAAGGTATTTCTCTGCACAGTGTGAAGCAGTTTCACAACAATAAGTTCATCCGGCAAGCCACTACGATTGTTTATGCTTTAGTTGACACTGAAAATGGTCACAAAACATGCATCTCACGTTACATATATAATTTCATTACTTCTTGAGATATTTTATCGTGTAAGTTATCGATGTTTTCGTAAAACAACAGCTTTTGGGCCGAACTAAAAATAAACAGTTCAACCATATGCGCTTTGCATACAAGACCAAGGAAAGTCACGCCATTTTTTGTTATAAATCAAGGTAACAGAAACCATCTATATTTGCATTAAAACGGTTGTAGGTATGCTGATAAAATTTAGTTCATCTTGAAGAGGAAGGTTTACTCAAGCAATGTATAAATTTTCATCTTCATGCTAACCATCCACTGGTTTTGTTGTATGTAATGGTTCTACATATTTTTCAACTAGTTTTTCCAAAATGTGTTCGTAATTTTCATGGTTTTTCTTGATTTTAAATTTTGAGTATACTATGTCAACATTGATACATCAACAAATAACAAAACATTTTAATTTTGATACATTTTGGTAGGTGCATGGGTTCCCCTTGAGATTAACTTGACAATTGTCATCTTCCTGTTTTAGGAGTTGAAGGAGAGCTTCAACTATGGCCTGTTTTGTCCACCGGTGAACGGCAAAGCTGGCAAATTCCTGGACGAAGAAAGAAGGTTGGGAGATTACCCTTTCAGTGGCCCTGTAGGATATCTAGAGGTAAATATTCTGATCATCACTCTGACCTTTAGGTGGTCAGTGTGTTGTGGAATTATTTGTCAGAATCAAAGGTGCTTGCTATTCAATATGTTCCCATCAGTCAATCAATCCATCTATCCACCCACCCATCTATCTATGCATCCATTTCTGTGGAATGATAATTGATTTTTTGAATTAAACTCTAATTCAATTTGAAAAACTAGAAAATTGTTAAATAACGGTAGGGTACTTCTTCCAAGAAGAACTTTTGGATGGATAAGTGTGAAAGTATGATGAAAGTTGCCTCTTGAAAATCACTGAGGGACTCATGCTTGTGTGCTCCAGTGCATTATTGGTTATCATTTTGTAAGATTTTATTTAGAATCATGCAATTGAAATATATGTGGTACCAGTATGTGTTGGTCATAGTTTGAATATCAAGTTGAATAGTGTGATGCAAGTGAGTGCATTACAAGAAATAAAAGTGTTTGTAATTTCTAGGTAGCAATGAGAAAATATGTTACTTCCGAATAGTAGTGATTGTATTCCTGATAAAAAGGATGAATTTATTTATCCACTCGATATGTATATTTATTGATGTTATGGTGAAAAGTTTTCAATGGAAAGTTTGGATTAGTAGTTGGTAATAATATGGTATCTACAAATTTAAAGTTGAGTTAGCCCTGAGTTTGAAGCCCCAAAAATGAATCTCTATACCATTAGCACCTAGTGAAGTAAACTAAGTAAACTTTTCAGCAAACATTAACAGATTTGACTTTTCATGAAATCGCACATCACTACACATTTATGACATTGTTATTGAAATATCAGACTCTTCTGAATGAATAATTTAAAAATAAAATCAGTAAATACTCCTGTAGTAAGTGGTTTTTGAGAATAGTACTTGAATAAGTTTCTACCAAAGACTTGTCTGTACCATTAAATGTGTTCCTTGTTTGGTTGTCGTATAGTTGAAGTACAAACGACGTGTATACAAGATGTTGAATCTCGACGAGAAGCAGTTGAAGGCGTTGCATACGAGGGCAAACCTTCGAAGACTTCTCGATTACGTGGCCAATGGCCAGGTGGAGAAGATAACCAAAATGTGTTCCAAGGGGCTAGATCCAAACTTCCATTGCCATGAAACGGGAGGTGAGATACTTGGAATGCTCCGAGTTGAACATGTTCACAATTCTATGTTGATTAGCTTTTGATTACTGACAGCATCAATCTCACAGTATATATTGAGTGGAAAATATTACAAATAAGCTCCAGTTTCAGTATTTAATAAGTAGGGTTAATGTAACCTATACTCTGTTCAACTGTATGTTTCAACTGAAGACGACCTATTTTACTAAAAATTCAACCATTTTTAGCAATAGCATCTTTTGTCAATGTAGGGTTGCCTTTAGTAAGTCAGGTAAAATTTTCAGTTGAAACATACTGCTAAACAGAGTGTAGTTAAAATGTCTTGAGCGATTCAACTTGATTACATTTACCTGCAATAAATAAGTACGTACTTGTATAATTTTTCTTACCGTTAGTATTATTAAATCTATTACATTTTCAGTTAACCAACTTCAATTATTCGTATGTTTCAAAACAAGAACTCTACTTTTTCAGGTTGGATATGCATTATAGATAGAGACATGTACAAATAGCAATTTCTATAAAAGCGATGAAATGTGAAAGTGTTTTTTTACATGTTTTTGTGATATTTCTTCATGTTTCAATACGTTTGATGGTGTTCTATCATGTTTTTGAAAAGACGACAAAGCGCTTCAAACGTCTGAATCTGCTATGTTTCAATGTATTAGCAATATAGACGCTATATTCAGAATAGAAGCATTATAGATGCTATTTTTTCCCAAATTATGTCAATTGAGGTGTAAATGGGTGAAGTTTGTTGGGGAATTCGTAAAAAAGTGCAGTTGAAAATGCAGGCGGCAAATGAGGCGTCGGTTCAACCCGCTTGTGGGGATTATTTTTCTAGAAAATATCAATTGGGGTGTTTCTCTTTTATGCCTATTGTACGTTATGTGGTGGTTTCACTGTTGTTAGGCTACAGAACGTTGTTGGGTTACAAAACACGATGTTTCAAAATAATAGATGCACCAAAGTGCTACTTTTCAAATTCTAAATGCTATGAAAAGAAAAAATAGAAGCTATATTTACATGTCTTTAATTATAGATAAATAACTGTTATAGATAATTTTGGTGACAAATAAACGTAAGACATGTACAATCCTTCAGTACTATAAGTGGGATGAAAATAGTCATACACTAACTGTTCCTAATTATAACTTCATTAGATATTGTGTAGCATTCCTCAACTGGATTTATACATTGAATCCTCCATGAGTATGAAATGTAGAAAATGATTATCTCTGTGCGGGAATGCTTGTAACGAGTAATACTAATACAGGTGTCTGTGTATCTGTAGAAACACCTCTAACTCTGGGCACAAGCATCAAGAAGTCATGCAAGGTGCTCATGGCATTGGTGAATGGTGGCGCCATCTTGGATTACCGCACGCGCGACGGTTCGACGGCCCTGCATCGGGCAGTCGAGAGGAACAGCTTGGAAGCTGTGACCACGCTGCTTGAACTAGGCGCGTCACCCAACTATAAAGATGGGAAAGGCCTTACTCCTCTTTATCTTGGTAAGCCATGTTATTTACATTGTTTACGTTATTCCCGCGACTCCTGGAAACTGTTGTTGTGGACCTAGTCTAGATCTGTAGTATTTCTACAATACGCCATTCACTGAAGACGTAATGTTTGTTACAAATCTTCAAACTGCATTCGAATTGCTTTTTATTCACACTTTTCAGTGTTATGCTTGCCATCAGCTGTGTTGACAGATCCACATACCCAGGGGCAGATTGGCCATAAGGGCAACCGGGCAAATGCCCGGTGGGCCGGTCGGTCTGGACGTAATTTGGGCCGCTTATAATTTCTTGGAAACTTAAAAATAATTCTAAATTCCTAAAAATTACGAAAACTTTGGTACAACTGGCAGGCATAATATATAATAATTGAAGTTATTGTTTTTTTCGCCGTCATTGATGAAATTATGATTTTCTTTAATACAGCTGAAGGCACGAGGGCCGCTTAGTAGTCAGTAGGTTTAATTCAAATAGAGGAGGTTAGATGAATTATTCTTTGAATTTGGGCCGCATTATTCGTGTTATTCATCAGGCCGGCCGCCTGTTGTCTGTTGGTAGGCCGCCTTGTGCGGTGGCCTCTTTAACAGAATGATTTACTTGGGAAAAAGTGGCAAAATGGCAATTTTACAAAGTACTAAGGCCACGTTGACAAAAAAATCAATGACAAAATTACACAGAATCGTTGCTCCGAGTAGACGTTGGGTCGCGGGCCACCGGCCGGATTCGTTCGGGATGGTTCGGCGAATAACGTTGCTATGCAGAGTTATATGGCAGAAATAACAAGTAGCCGCAAATAATTTTGTGTCATGGGCAAATGCAAAAATGGTGATGTTAGCGACGATTCGGAATCGGAGTACGAAACAGTGGTTGTCGACAACGTTTTACCCAATATTCGAGTTCGATGGCGGCGAGCTGATTGTAACGAACGCACACCCGACGATCCTATCCTTGAGGCAAAGAAAAGGTATGAACTTGAAGTCCAGAACGTTATATTATATGAAGCGGTCGAGAGTATGCAGTCAAGGTTCCAAACAAATGGTGCTTTGTACGCTGACTTTGCCTGTCTAGACCCTAAAAATTTGAAGACATGATCAATAATTGTCCTAAAAACTCGTTAGAAAAACTAAGTGGCCTCTTAGTTGAATTCAACAAAACAGCTACACCGACCAATCTTTAAAACGAGCTTCAAAATAAACTGGAAAAATTTAAAATCAACAGTGCCAGAAACATATGCTTCTGCAGTGAGTTCTGCTAATAATGACGATGAATTCGACGACGAAAACGATGAAGACTGGATTATTGACAGCAAACCCATCAACAACGAGAGTTCAGCTGCAAATCACTCGTGCAGATCGTGTAAAAATTGTGCCCAGTGCGTTTTCCAACTTCTTAGGTGGTATAATTTATTTAGTGAAGCTTATAAGACCATTTTCCTGGCATATAAACTGTTATTCTCACTGTCTTCGATACAAGTAGCATGTGAAAGGAGCTTCTCAACTCTCAAATTTGTAAAAAAAAACGACATTGCAGCACCCTTACACAAGAACATCTTGAAGCTTTTATGTTAATGGCCAGCAAAAAATCAATATTAACACATTTGGACAACGACAACATAATTGACAAGATCGCTGCGAAAAGTAGTTTGTTCAGAAAAAAGTTACTTTTATAACTGTGTATACGTAGGCTACAAACCAGACATAACTTATATTGCATCTTAGATGAAGGCGATTCGGTGAGATTACACTTTATTATGAAAATAATGTTCAGAAAGTAAATTCACTATAAAACCAAGGACTTTTAATAGCAATTACTATTAAAAGTCCCTGATGAAACGTTTCTAATTTTTTGGTCGAGGGAAGGGGGGGGGGGGGGGGGGGGGCGCAATATCAACAAAGAGGCCGATGCAATGTGGGCCGCTTTTGTGCATTTGCCCGGGCTGCTTTTTTTCCCCAACCCGCCCCTGCACATACCCTCGACTGTTGGCGCTAATTGATAGAAGAGACATCAGTTGGTCTGCCAACTTGGCTGATGGCAACAATATTTTGTATTAGAATGTAGTGTTAGATTCAGTGGAATTCATAGCGTGCATAATTACAACTTATCGCACAAATTTGATTTAATCCATGGATGTAACATTTACTGTCCTTGATCTGCCATTATGTCCAAGAACATAAATATTTACCAAAAAATGAATAATTTACATACTGCAGGCTGATGACAATTCCCCCCTCCCCCCTCCCTCTCTCTTTCTGGGGTCCAGCTGTTCAGAAAATCAGAGCTTTCTCTGCCGGAAAGCGAATCATCAGATCTATTCTGGTATCAGGACTTGAGATTCCTGCAGACCAGTCTTTAAGCAGCTAAGCATACTTTCTCTCCCTTGCTTATATATAAAAGCCAACTGCACAGAGTGGCCGGTAAAACCACCTTTGACGGACTACCCCCCCAGATCGACTGACGAAAAGTGCGGTCGACTGAACTTGGCGGGCAAGTGTGGCGTTTCGGCCGAGAACACTGAACCCGATCGTTGGGAGAATGACATTCTCAAAACCCGATTTTTGAAAAAAGTCAGATTTGTGACTTGGCGGAGCCTTAACCAAGAGCTATCCGTAACTCTACAAGGACAACAGCCACCATAACCAAAGCACCAGGGTATCAACAAATCTTGTGTACAAGTAATGCTGATTGACACTACTGCTGGGGGGAGCGTCCTATCAGGCAGAAAATGTTTCAGTCATCTACCCACTGACATCAAGCTCCAGGAAGAGGACTTTACCACCGCACTCTGAATATATCTTCTTTTGCATTGTTTTTATAGTATTAATGAGTTTTTTAATTATGTTGAGAGCTCAACGGGACTTTTGAAAGTTATAACACATTGAGAAGCGTACTTTTTGGTTTTCTTCTCCTTCTCCTTCTCTTTCTTCTCCTTCTGTCTTCAGCTCAAGAAATCGGCTACAGGCCAAACGAATCGACCGTTTCTTCTGATTTTTTCAGGGAACATGTGGATTTATACGGGAATGCGTCTTTTTCTTTTGTATGTTTAAACCGGGAGTCACTTTCGAAAACCGGAATTTTTGTTATTTTACACTCTTTTTTCAAGGTTAAATTCATTTTTTGACAGATTTCAATAAAATTTCAATGATATATTTGTATAAATATTCCAAAATGATTGTGTGTGAGAGACTGGCCAGTTGCTAATGCTAATTACCAATTGCTAACTGGGCCTAGCTTTAAGCATATGATATTTTGCTCATTTTCTAATGAAAATCATAGTGAAATCACAATGTTTCATCTCTATATTCGAAGCCGATAGGACCTAATATAATTGGGTATCAGATAATTGTACAAGGGGCAACAAGGGTTGACTGGATCGTTACTGTCTTATAAGAACTAAGAAGTCACAGTTTTCCCTGCTAAAGTTAATAAGAGACTCACCATCCTACAATAGAGTGTGAGCGACTTCATTACTGGATAAAATGAATGAATTGAATCTTGTTACGCTCATATGATAATCAAGTTCTGATTCGAATAATGTGTCTTTGGATTATATTTGAAAACTTGTTCATTAATACTATCGAATATGAGAAAGCACAAAATGCTGTGATATCCCCACCAAAAACAAAAACTTGTAAAAACAGGGAGCCAGCCCTCACTATTCAAGCACTTTGGCATATAAAAGTAGTGATACAAAAAGTTTTGCCAAGTTATCTCTTCAAGAGAGGGAAAATACATGTGTGTGGATAAATATTGGTCATATAATGCAAACTTTCTGTAATTATGACTGGGCTTAATAGCTTTTGACATGTTGGACTAAAATTGCCATGCACATTTCATTACACCATTTCAAAAGCTATTAAGCCCAGTCATAATTACAGAACGTTTGCATTATATCCCCAATATCTATCCACACATACGTATTTTTCCTCTCTTGAAGAGCTAACTTGACCAAAACTTTTTATATCACTAGTTTTATATGCCAAAGTGTTTGAATGGTGAGGGCTTGGCTCCCTGTTTTCACAAGTTTTTGTTTTTGGTGGGGATGAACTATACTCAAATTATCATATAAATTATTATACTAGGAAAACGCCATATATGCGTTGTTGGACGAGCAGATAGTAATAGTATGTTGATTTTTCTGCCAAACTTTTGCCTGCATTTGCCAATTGGGTGACATTTAAGTTATAAATGGGTAAAAACTGCTTCGAGTAGTACCAATTTAGCACAATTTATGTTTTTTCTTCGAAATGGCTGACCTGATCAAGCTGAGAATTTCCAGAAATGTCTGAATGTGATTCAACTTCACACAATATTTCATCTTTTCAGAAAGTAAAAATATTTTCTTTTTTTTCCACCGTTCTATTCTAATGGGTATTTTTGAAATTTCTAAAATTCATTAAAAAAAAGTGACCACCCGATTATGCCACAAAACTACACAGATCCAAGTTAGATAAGGAACCATGGTGAAAAAAGTTTTAAGTTGATAGCTGTAGCCGTTTGACCTGTGGAGAACCGACAAAAAAAACATAAAAAAAAAAAAAAAAAAAAAAAGAACATAAAAACGAACACCAATTTTTTTCAGTATGTCAAATTGAATCCTCGCCAAAGCTCGTCTAATAATATCTGCCTGATGTACCTTTTATGGCATTGACACTTTGTTCATCTGCTTTACTACTTGACCTGGTTTATACATATTGTATATTGTATATTTGTATATTGTATGCATATTTGTATATTGTATATTTTCTATGAAAAAAAAAGGAATAAATGCAAATGGAATAAGAAAATACATGATAATTATCTACTAATATTATTATATCAGATTTTCTCCTTATTATCACCTTTTGTCATTTTATGTCTTCATGGCTTATAATGAAATCTTGATGGTGAATAATTGATACAGAAAATTTCTGTGCAATTCAAAATTTCTGAAATAATGGAAACTTAATTTTTTTCGTGTTAGTATTTTCATTCAATGGTGGATAATTTTGAAACCCATTTTTTCTGGGCAAAATTAGTTTAGTGTACCGTATGTTTTTCAATTTGCTTGAGTTTTCCAGCTTCTATGTTACAATTTGAAGTCCTTTGTAGTTTTTAACAGTCAGACTGTTATTAAACAACACTTCATTTTTGAAAACTCTGTTGACCCTGAAGTAGCATCAAGAACTGGCCTCTCGTATTAGTCAACGTTCTTTTTTTGGAAACTGAATGTCGTCGAACATGCTTTTGAGTCCCACGTAAGTCACGGGCTTTCATAATCATCTTTTATCCATCACCTGCACATGCGTAACCCCAAATAATCTACAATGAAACCTCTATCCATCGTTTCAATGGACCGGGAAAATAAAATCACCCATGCAGGAAAATGATTCATCCATAAAAATTCAACATTGTTTTTATGGGAGTAGGGTGAGATAAAATAAATGATGGAAGCAGGAAAACGATGCATAGATGTTTCACTGTAGTTGTTGGTTGAGCAAACAAAAATTGTTTATGAAATATTGGTTGAGAAAGAGGTGGACAGCACTTGCATGGGTCACACGGATCCTCTGTTGTGCGGAGTGTTGCCTCACGACTGAATGTTGCTTGCCTCTTCTACACAGTACTTGCATCCTATCGTTGACATGTGTCTTTGTTGCAGCCGTAATGGGACGCACAGACCCTCTGTTGTGCGAAGGCCTTCTTCACGACAGAGCGATGCTCGGGATACAAGATCTCCAGGGGTGGCAAGAGATCCACCAGGCAGCTAGATATGGTTTAGTACAGCACTTGGAACACCTGCTGTTCTACGGAGCAGACATGAATGCTAGGAACGCCTCAGGTACCTACTCTTTTTTACTGCCACTCTTCTATCTCGTGTTCATTCATGTACCAGAAGTCTACTTATTTTATTAAATTGTGTGTATGCATTTTTCATGAGAACATGCAATTTTGTAATAATCATTCATTACTTCTAATGAAGTTTTCATTCATACGGTAGGGTGTAATATTAAAGCTGACTGCATTGTATTTGATATTATATTTGCATTGTTTTTGTTTCAATCTCAAGTGAGACAATAAATATTATTTTGTATTGTAGATTGTGATTGGATTTTGTCTGTTGTGTGACATTTTGATCAAGCAATCAATACATAATATGGCCCCATCTAAATAGTGCATATATCTGGATAGGGGCCCTATCTGTTATATGTTTAATATAGGCGTACAATGTACTTTCACTACTTTAAAAATTGCAGTACTAATAATAAATTCATCAGATGAGAGGTGCACAACCTGGGACCCACCATACATCCTAATGATTACCTAGAATAGTGTTTTCAATGGAACATGATAAAATGCTTGAAGGCATTAGCCCAATTGTCCTATGAAAAAGCAGCATATATGTAGTAAGATGAGCAAGATAATTCATATGAATTCAAAATGAAAGCCAAACATATAACCTTGATTTGTATACATAGCTACTTTTGAGTCACTGCTTTCCTGTTTCATTAGATGTACCTGTTGATCATTTTAATCATTCTATGCTCTAATTGGATTTGCCTGTAGCTTCAATTGATCTGAATAGCTTCAATTGATCTGAATAATTTACAATCTATTTTTTTTTCTTAAAAACGACTGATCCGATTAATGTAAATCTTCGGAAAAATGCCTATCATTCATGTTCTTGAATTCCGTAGAAATTTGAATTCATTCGAATTTTTCCAAATTTAACCCTTCAGGTTATTCTTATTTGGGTTTTCAAAATTTCGAAATGGTTTTCCTCCGAAGTAGTTGAACGGATTGCGCCTCAAAACTAGATGTTATCGAGTTGGATGATGACATATGCGTGCCAAGTTTCATAAAAATTTGTGCTTTTGTTTCACCTGTGGAGCATAAACAAAAAAAGAAAACAATCTTCTTCCAATTAGATCTTCGCTTATACTCATCCAAAAATGTCCTCGCCTATATATTTAATGGTCAAGCTACGGATAAGCTATTGCAAGCTATGGTATACAAGTACCCTGTGTCTTCCAGGCAACACCCCGTTGCACGTGTGTGCTGTGAACAGTCAAGAGTCGTGCGCGCGGCTTCTCTTGTTCCGCGGCTGTGACCGCGACGCTTTGAACTACGCCAATCAGACGCCGTACCAGGTGGCGGTCATAGCCGGCAACCTGGAACTAGCCGACGTGATACAGGCTCACCGCAATGACAACATCGGTAAGAACCGTTCACGTTCTCATTCCGTGGCCACTTATGCATAGCAGAGTTGTGCATGCCAGACCTGGACCAAAACAAACAAAAAAGTTCAATCAATAAAATTCATGAAATGAATCATCAGAGGGGGAAAATGTAATGAAGGGAATAAAGGGAAATTGAGAGTAGAACTGTTGTCTGTATTTTCCATAATTTTTCAAGATTTGCTCAAGTACCAGTGATATAATTTTGATGTACATAAGTGAACAGTTTTATTTTCTCACTTGCTTACTCATGCAACAATGACCACCATAGTTTGCAGTTGTCATTTTCTTACGAATGGTTTTATCTAACACACACCAAGCGCCATGTAACTGTGGTTAACCATGTCAAGTGCATAAAACATTCATACAATGTATTACCTATTAATCAAGTCAATATACAGTATTTAGTTCTGCAAATTATGGTGTTGAATCTGCCAATTCTGTATCTGCATTAGCCTGAAACTTTTCTGATTGGTACTGTGATTTTCTTCCACTGATAATGCCTTGTTTTCTTGGAGAATAAACCTTTGGTTTCTGATAAAGACACAGTGTTATCCAAAATGCCAGTGGGATGTGCTTGCTAGTGGGATCTGAGTGAAACATTCCTTCTGATTGACAAAAGAGTTCATAAATGAAAGCCATTCTTAATGTTAGTTAATAGTGCTTGCTGTCTTCTTTAGATTGGTGGTCAGTGTTTGCATGTGTGTCTTGTGTCTGGTGTGGGTTCGGTTTGGTGGTGGTGGTAGTATTATGTACTACTGTACTGTCTTCTCTTGGCTTCTTGCCTTGCGAACAGAGATAAACCCAATTCATACATAGCTTTTAGGCGTAATTGCTTTCTTGTACGTCAATTACAGTACATCTCTTCTCTATCTTTAAACTACGCTTTTGGCTTATAAATATTACATTTTTCTGCTTTCAATACAGTCTCATCTTTCATTGATTCTTCAGTCACGTCGTATTACATTGTAAGGGATATTTACGCGCTATTGTTATATTCCTCACTGATATTACATTACATTATTACTTTATTTAACATTATTTGGTGATGAGAGAACTGGCAAAGGCAATATGCCAGCGTCAGTAGTGTTGTCAAGTTGAACCATTAAGGTCACTTTTCCGAAACACCCTTCAGCACGTATTTCACTGCTGGTGCATGACCAACATTTCAACTTCAATCAGTTAATATTAAATGATGTCCACCCTGCAATCTGATTGTTTTGATGATATTCATTGAACCAATTCAACATTGACAAGAAAGAACTTGTTATATTCCCGTCATCATAATGGTAGCTTCATTCTACTGGTTCCGTTCTACTGCCAATTCTTTTTTCTTGTAGTATGAAGTAATTTTACTTGACCGGTCAACTCCTTATGTAGTATTCCAAAACGCAATAGTTCCAAGAAGGCCAACATCAATCCCGGTATGCTGTAATCAGCAGTAGATTTTGCATTTCCAAAAATATAGTGCATTAGTTGAAATAATAATGTGTTATAATGGCTTTTTGTCTGGATTGTATTGGATAGGCTTTGTGATGGAGTGTTTTTTTGTGGTACTGTACGTAGAAACGAATAACAACAAGGCTTTACCCTTGGTCTCTGCAGGCAATAGCAATCATCAGTCATGACATGCACAAATCTCGGCTCTTTCAAATTCTAATTAAATGATTTTTTAATGAACCCTTTTTATAATGAAGAAGCCCGTATTGTTCATTATGAAGCTATTCAATAAATGGGCAGCGTAAGAGATGAATTTAATAATCATTTGGTCCCTTAACTTCAAATGATATAGCACACATCATTTCATAAGATTGTGGCTAATCAGAATTGGAAACACTCTTTTGAAGTATTTCTACTCAATAGCTAGATACTTTGAATAATATTCTGCTTCTGATGGCATATTAGGCCTATAAAAAATCCAATGGGGATCTTACATCCATGAAATTTTTTATTCATTTTGTACCGTGAAAACCATTTAAAAAATGCTTGAACAAATACACTATTTCATCTGTTACCTTCAAATGTTGCTGTTCCAATTATATAGCTATTATCATATCATATCATATTTTATTATATTATACAAATATCGTTCAAATAAAGACAGACATACATACATACATACATACAATGTCAATTTTTTTTAAGCGCTCGTGACATTAATGCGGGAGGATTGCTCGAGCCGGTATTTTAGTAATGATATTTTGGTAGTTGGCTACTCCCTGTTTGGCGTGTGATAGTAACTTGAACCGCTGATGCCATTAAATCAATTGAATCAATATCCCGATCACTGACATTGAAACTTTCTTGCTGATTCTCGTTTGTTGAGCGGTTGATGTGCGTGCGTAGATACCAGTTCTACTCGCTGATGGCGATACCAATGTTTGTTGCAGTCCCGTTTCGAGAGCCCCCCCGTTACAACCCTCGACGGAGACCCGGTTCAACCCTATTGTCCGGGCCCCACCTGACAGGGCGGCCCCCCTCCCCTTCCCCTTCGGGCCCCTTCTTCAGCTCGGCAGAATCGAGCGTCAGTGAGACCAGCAGCGATACAGGCACACAGCCCAGTACTGGCATCTCGGAAGATAATGTCAGCTACATCACAGGTATATTATTACAACCACCACTGCCAAACCACTGCTTATTGCAACTCTTATTAGTGTCTAGTGTTATGCATTGCCACTTATGCTATTTCAGCTGGAGGTAGTTGAAAACAACACATCAGGTAAGTGAATATGCCAACTGTTTCTTGCTACCCAGATTCAAACATCACTTTTCACTCGTCTTGAGTAATCATACAGTGGTATATATGTGGTGAATAAGCACACCTGCCATTCTATTGTGGTGTGCTCTTGAAAATAATTGTGTCTTACCGCACAACAGTGTTTAATAAGTCATCCCGTGAATAAATCACCTAATCTCTCGCATTATCCTTGAGGTTGAATTGTCTACAGCTACTTTGTGTCATAGTTCTAGGAATTGCACTCAATTAAATTAACTTGTGTTTTCTCTTAATGTGTGCTATGACATTAAAATACTCAATATATTTGAGGTTTTCTTTGCTAATCTGTGAACAATCCCAAGATTGAGAATATTATATACAACCCAACATCTAAAATGTCAACTTGAAATGTAAGAAAGTTATAATATTTTCAATATCAGCACATACAGATCCATCCTTCACACATCCTTCAACATGCGGATCTTCAAGAAATTCCATATGAAATCAACTCTAATATCTTGCTGCCAGCATTGTCATAACCTTGAAAAAAATTGCTCACAATGCCAGATAATTATTTCAAATATATTGTGCCCTGATTTATGTGTCAAGAAAATGATTGTAATTTTCATAGCTCAAACTAAACCTACTTCCAAGAAGCAAATAAGTTGAAATTTGAACTTATTTACAGCAAATGAAGATATAAAATATATGTATTAGGTCTACAACAATAAATGTTGGATAGTAAATGCTTCATGACACATCATTTTTATAATTTACGACAATTTATTGAAATATATTTCCTTTTCCAGCTCTTCTATGAAAAGAATAAGTGCTTGTAGATACTGACCGTATGTTCTTATTCACTTGTCGAGTTTTAGTATACCTTTTATGTGACATTGTTCCATCAACAATTTTCGTTTCCCCGCCCCTTTGACGTCACGAAACGTAACATAGAATCAAGTACGCTGTTTAAACTGGTGAAATTGAGGTATCAAATCACGGTATCTATAAATGACCACAAATGATATTATGGATCTAACTAGCCGATTGGTAAACTTTTCCTATATTTAGAATTTAATATAAAATTTGTGTTGAAAAGCAATAACAGTTGGTACTTTTCAATATTACTGTACATAAATTTCTCAACATTATACTCCTATATGGTGCATCATCAACACTAGATATCTGACTGACTGCTCGTGATTAGATTTATTTGATATGCTAATAACAATTCAATTCAAATGTTCAAAAGTGGACCTACAATCTTAGTGTTATCTACTTGCTTTTAATTCTGACAGAAAGCTAGCGAGGTTAAAATTGAACTATACCATAGCATCAATGACTCTGCCATGTTATTTCCGACTCGTCCCGGTGCTTTGTCGAACTCAAGTTAAGAATCACATAGCTACGGTAATCAGATGTTTTTGTTCACTAATACGTTTTCAAGAGTTGGATTGTCAAGGAAAGGAGTACTACATTTACTATATTGCTTGCGTATTAACGTCGTCCTGGAGTAAAGATTGTAGAAAATACCTTGGCAAACACTCGACATTCTTAGTGCCACTTTTTAAAAATGTTCAGTATCATCTTGTATTCTACATTTTTTACCTATTGAAGTATCTCAAAATCGAGATGTAGGCCCTATAATTTATTTTTATTAAATTCACACGAATTTGATGAAATTTATCACTCTGAAATCAGTGCAGAAGCTACTCCTGCAGATCTCTCTTCCTTTGAAGACAACTAAAAATTACCACGTTTTGCATGAAAAATGAAGAAAGTTGATAATCTTTCATAACCCTTGACAATGTGTGACTTCCAGATAAGAGTTTGGGTGACACGAGCGACATTATCAGCGACTCATCGGGAGTTGGTACTGCGACGTCTGACTCCACCCAAGGCTCGGTGACCCTTCCAGGGACAACTGTTGTTTGCTTGGAGAACTACACGCCAAACCAGTCTGGCCATCTACAAATCTTGCAGGGTGACATTATAGAAGGTAGAGTTTCCTTAGGTGACAAACAAACAATACTTGTTATTTAATTCACTTATTATATATTTTTATTCCATCATTTATTTTGAGTAATCTAGCCGAAGTGAAAATCCGAAGGTGCGGGGTTGCCAGATACTATGTCAATATACCATGCAATTCACTGGCATGTACCAACAATTTTATTACATAGTTTGAAATATACATGGACTAGAGATGAGACGTTGAGCTGAGGGGAAAACTGAAATTCAAGTTTGAAACAAACGCAGGTTTAGGGAGGAAATATTCTTGGTACAGCATTTTATTTCTTCAACATTTATTTTCAACATTTAAATGGTGGTCTAGTGCTGTAGGGCCATCTACCAGATGCTAGCAACTCGCAATCAACAACAATGGTTCTCTGTTTGGAACAGACGAGATGTCAGGGGGGGGGGGGGTCCAGGGTTTGATGCGTTTGGTGCAGCAAAAACATGTATAATTGCGATCTATTTTTGTGGGAGTTTACCTGGATAAGACCAAGATGGATGAGACTGGCAATTAAAAAATGATGAATAATTAGGAACTATGCGTTGTTAATGCTGTATTTCCATGACCGCAAAATTGCTTTTGTAAAGCTCATTTCTTGCCTCTATGCCATACATCTTGAAAATTCAACCTATCGGTGAAGATTGCGACATGATACATGAACGATGTTTGTTTCGTGTGTTGATTGGTTGGTTGGTTAGTTTGCTCGAATCGGAACATCACACTGCCAAATTGCTGAAATTTCACCAACTGTAGCTCTTAAATAGGCCTGGTAGTGAGTTGGTAATGATTCAGTATGTACACCTAACAGCACGAAATATTGTGATTTTTTTTTCACAGTCACCAAGGGGGGCATTCATGTATTTATTTATTTATTTATTATCAACTCTTGCAGTTGCACATAAATGCGTGGTGACAAGTTCCCTATCAATCCTATCCTATCGCCTCCCTATCCTTCTGACGGAATAGCTTCAACCCTATTTCATCCTCCTCAAGTATACTTCTACTAAGCCCATTCCAATCCCTACCTGTCCTATTCAAGAAAGAGAACTTACCGACATCTAATCTAGCCCCCTTTATAACTACTGCTCTATCATGACTTCGCCTACCCCCATACCCTGACTCATTCCTTTCAATCAACCTATTCAACTCTCCCCAGCCCCCTTCTCCTTCCATTACCCTGAAGAAATTACAGATCCGATCCTCCTTTCTCCGTATTTCCAATTCCCGCCATCCCAAGTCTCGGATCATCTCAGATGGACTCTCCAATATCCTCACCCTCTCCCCCCTTTCATTCTCCCCCCATTTCCACCTCCTAACCCTACCTGTAACCCTTCTAACTGCAATCCTTTGCACCCTTTCCACATCCCTTATCTCACCTAATCTATAAGGATCCCAAACTGAACTAGCATATTCCACCATGGAACGCACTAATGAGAAATAAGCCTTTTCCTTTATCTCCATACTTGTCCCCCTAAGCTGCCTCATTACAAAGTTTGGTGCATTTATACTCTTTTTTACTATTCTCTCAATCTGACTCCCCCACCCTAGACGTCTATCAAATACCACCCCCAAGTACTTGTAATTTTCCACTGACTCAAGTGACTTCCCTCCTACATCATACACTACATCAGCCCTCACTCTCCTCCTACCAAAGGTGACTAACTTACACTTCCCTTCATTTAACCCCATCTTGTTCAACTGAACCCAACAATTAAGTGCCGTCAAATCTGCCTGCATAGCTACTACATCCTCCTCTGTATTGATTTCCCTATATACCACACAATCATCTGCAAATAACCTTATTCTCGAATTAACAACCCTAGTCAGATCATCTATATATAAATCAAATAATAACGGACCTAGCACACTACCCTGTGGAACTCCTGACGTAACCTTAACCTCACTTGAAACCTCCGAACCTACTCGAACCGTTTGAACTCTATCCTGAAGAAAGTTTCCAATCCAATTAACTAACCCAGCATTCCCAATGTACAGTTTCAACTTCCCTAATAATATAGTGTGATCTACCTTGTCGAAAGCCTTTTCAAAATCTAAAAACACTGCATCAATACAGCCCCCCTTGTCTACTACCCCTGCCAGCTTTTCCGCAAAACCTAACAACTGTGTCTCACATGAATACCCCTTCCTAAACCCATGCTGCACTTCCGAAATACCCCTATGTTCATCTACTTTCTCCATTATTCTCTTTATAACTACCCTTTCCATCATCTTACATACATGTGACGTTAAACTGATTCCCCTGTAGTTGTCTACCCTGCCTCTTTGCCCTCCCTTTGAAATTGGAACCACCTCCGCTTTTTTCCAATCTTGCGGTACTCTACCTGCTGTGAGTGAGGCTTGGAACAACCTTAGCAAATAACCTACAACCCCCCTACCCGCTAATTTCAGGAGATCGCTTTGCACCCCATCTATGCCTGGTGACTTCCCACTTTTTAGTTTCCTTAATACATTCCACACTTCCCCCTCTGTAAGCAGGACTTCTTCCCCCTCCCCCTCCAGTGTTGTTTACCATTATATTTCCATTAATTGTACATTACATATGACACAGTGTGAGCACAAATGACAAGGTATGAACACAAACCCTTTAGGATATATACCATTAAGGGTGTATGGAAAGGTTTTTTACCATATATAACTTATTAAAAAATAAGTTAATAATATAATACAAGATAAATTATAATAATCATAACAAGTTGGTATAATAAATATACTGACATGTATATCATGCACCTTGACTGCTATAAATAAACGTTGTGCGCAGGCTACATTTGACTTCTGTAATTTAAAAGCAACTCTCAAACGTATGCTATATGCACCTATACACTACAACTACAACTCGAAATCTGTAAAGAATCTTCTCTCGGTCCTGCAGATGAAATGTTGTGTGAGTGCATATAACCAGTTGGTTCTACGAAAAATCAGGTCAGGACTTTTGGAATATAAACAAAATGAGTATATCACATAGCAGAGCACATATAAAAAGTACGTATTGGGGTGGGTCCAGAATATGAAAGCAATAATTCAATCAACCAATAAGCTGATGGCTAAAATTAGTCCAGAACCCACTACTACACAAGAAATGAATGTTGACTAAAGGACTTGGAAAGTCAATCCCAGTTTTTCTGCTGTTGAGTGTACATTAGGGCTGTGCGAGACTCGACATTCTCGAGTGAGATCGAGACTCGAACTCGCTCAAAAAGATTTTTTCCCTGACCGAAATTTCGAGTCTCGAAATACTTCCGGGTAATTTGGGGGAATATGTTCTCGTCATTGCTCAGAAAATATGTAGGCATATTTACACAAATTTCAGTTTTCATTTCTTCAAACGGGTACCGCTCTTGTGGACCACAGTATTGTGAACCCCGATATTCTGTACCCCAAGAAAAGGATAAAGTGGACCCCAGTATTGTGGCCCACACGTTTAAACCAGAAAATTGTACAAATACTTTGGTTTTGTGGTCCCCAATATAGTGGGCCACAAAACTAGAACATGGGGGTCCAGAATATCTTTTCCAAACGACCGAAGTGGTATTGTGGACCCCAATAAACTGATACACAGAGATTTGTCATTGTTGACCCCAATAAACTGAACCCCGATATTGTGGGCCACAAAAGTGTATTAAATGTCGTGTGGATATAGTGGACCACAAACTAGATATACTGTACCCCAAAGCTCGTTAGACATACTGCACCCCGGTATTCTGGTCCCCAATATAGTGGGCCACAAAACTAGAACACGGATATTCTGGACCACCCGTGTTCTAGTTTTGTGGCCCACTATATTGGGGACCAGAATACCGGGGTGCAGTATGTCTAACAAGCTTTGGGGTACAGTATATCTAGTTTGTGGTCCACTATATCCACACGACATTTAATACACTTCTGTGGCCCACAATATCGGGGTTCAGTTTATTGGGGTTAACAATGACAAATCTTTGTGTATCAGTTTATTGGGGTCCACAATACCACTTCGGTCGTTCGGAAAAGATATTCTGGACCACTCGTGTCCTAGTTTTGTGGCCCACTATATTGGGGACCAAATACCGGGGTGCAGTATGTACAACGAGCTTTGGGGTACAGTATATCTAGTTTGTGGTCCACTATATCCACACGACATTTAAAACACTTTTGTGGCCCACAATATCGGGGTCCAGTCTACGGGCTCCCCTTCAAACTATATGAATAACATTATATCTCTAGTTGTACACTATTATAAAAACTCGGTTAGGTGGACGTAGACTGCACCTCTCCCTTTTTGATGGTATTACCAATATTATCATACTTGGAAAATGAGGACTGTTCTATCCATGTATTAACTATTTCATTAAAATATTTGCTTTGAAATTGAAAACAGTCTAAACCTTGGAGAACTGTCGGTCTGCTTGTTTGGTCATATGGTTAGTAGAAGAGTGTGATTGCTTGTGTGTTCCAGTAACCGGCGCCACCGACAACGGGCTGTTGGAAGGCTATGTGCGAGGCCAGGCGCAGAGCGGCTTGTTCCCTGCTCACTGCGTGCAAGAGGTGCGATTGCGTTCCGACATGCTGTCACCGCCGTGTCTACCTCAGCCCCAGCGTACTTCCAGCAGAGTGCAGGGCCGCAGGGAGTCGATGAACAAACATTTTGCCACTGCACCACGGCTTAAAAAACAGTGAGTCGATCTTATTGTGAATCGACATGCTACAATGTTTCAGGGCGGGACGAACAAGCACGAATATTGAGAGATATAGTATAGCTACAGACCTAGAGTACATACTAGAGTGCCTAGGTTACTTACTAGAAGATGGTTTCAAGACAATGTGGGGTCAGATCAATATACAAAATACTGGTAGTTCAAAGTTTTTGGTGATTTTTTTTCAACTTTTCATTCTACCTGAAATTTTGGTAGTCCAAGTGCTTTCTGTGTGTCAGGGGTGGATTCAGGTCATATTGATGGGAAGGGCAATTTGAAATTTCAGTTTGGAAAAGAAAATGCCATATGAGTACAGTTGTGCAACGGCCTGTTATTGCGAAGCCGGCGATCCGCAGGGGGGAATGTCCCCTTCTGGTCCCCTGGAGAATTTTTTTAAATTACCTACTTTCAATATGGTTTAGCATGTTTCAGATAAGGTTCAGATGCCGAAATTATTTCACTTGATGAAATTGAAAATGGTGCCAAAACTGCTGGGTTTTGGGTCGTTTCAGCGGCCAGGGCAAGCACTCAATTGTGCACCCTCAAAACTGAGTGTGCATATTGAAGGTGAATGCAAGGAGGGGGAGCCATACCCCATAGGAAAATTTTTGATAATTTCCTTTTTCAATACGGTTTCAGGGTAAAATGATTACGGGTTTCAGGAACCACACAAAATTTCTGGAATACATGGATTCTTCGCTGTGATAACAAGACTAATTCTGCCAAATGACTGTCCCTAGCACATAAAAAGCTGAATTAATCTATCATTCAATAACAATGATATTTTAATAAGAACACTCACTCCATCCAGTGATGTGAATAGGATTAAATTTAATGTATAGAATATGATTACTGATAGAAAATCACTTATGGGTGCCGATAGCGCCCCTTAAATTTGGCCACCGAGCAGCCACCCTCTCCGCTCACCCCTAGAAACGACCCTCGTATTATCCTCGTTGTTCACTAAAATCGTAATATATAATTCACAACCTGAAAGAAGTACGGTAGTGCGTTGTTTGTTGATTCTTGCTCACTAAATTACATAGGCCTACTAGATTTGACGTTTCGTAACAGTACGTAGAATTGATTCTCAATGCAATTACGTAAAATATGAAATCGTGGCATGCATAGCCTTCAACGATATTTATTTATTTCCTTCTCCCTTCCTATTTTCTTTCTTTCTCCTTATTTTTGTCGCTACTAATTCAGGGGGGGGGGGGATCACCCCTACGGCCGCCCCCCCCCCCCCCCCCCTTTATCTGCCACTGCCGTGTGTTGTAGGAAGCTTTATTGTTATCTACAATGAGAAACATAACCAAGGAATTACCAAATCACTAATAAATGAGTGAGGAAAATACATAGCTTGGAATTTTACGAATGCTTTGTGAGTCTATTACGTTTTTTTTTCACTTTTTTGTGATGTATCGATAGAAAACTTGGTGGATGAAGTAAAAAAAAACACAGAGAGAAACACCAAATTTGTAGGGGTGTGCGAATCCATGTTTTCGATTTCGAACCGAATCCGAACCGAATCTTCATAAAAAATACCGAATCCGAATCTTTTTAACATGCATTGTGAAGCGTGATAATGGGACATACGACACTGCTGATCAAGTTACACTTGATCCAGGAAGTGAAAATCCTATCTCAGCATTCTCATAATGACTAGAAACTGCGAGGTATTCCACTGAAAACACGTTTAATAAATGTTTTATCATGAAGAAGCATTATTTTCTCAATTTCCATCATTTTTATTTAACGCGCAGTTATAAACATCGTAGCTGTTTGCTGCATGGCATCTGCCATCCTACTACTGCGTGGTCGTGACGTGTGTGGTCTAACCTTGACAAGGATGAGACCAAGTACTTTGACGAGACTTTCGTTCGTCCGACTCGAGACGGCCGAGTGCCAATCGAAGCCGGCCATATATGACGATCTCATCCACTTGCAGGCTAGTGCGCATCGCACTTGCTCACGCGATGAAGAAAGTTGACAATGCAATGTTGCCACGTTTTTGGCGTCAAGATTCAAAATTTTCGAATCTTTAATGTTGGACCGAATCCGAATCTGAAAGTGGATTCGGATTCGATTCGAATAACATGGATTCGCACACCCCTACAAATTTGACATTTTATTTAGTGTGCTTTAGGAGTTTCAAACTGATGTAGATAAAGTTGGCATTTCTAGTATTATTGCTTGAAACTTACAGTAACATGGAAATTCCAGGTACATCTCAAATAAAGCAGTTTTATCCATAAATGTAGGAAATGACAAATAGTTTTGTGACAAATTTCTTAATGAATATATTGTTGAAACAATACAAATCTGAATAATGAGAAAAGAAGAATAAACTGTTTCGGACCAACAGGGGCGGTTTTAGACAAAAAAAGTTAGGAGGGCCCATCCAAGTTTGCAATATTATATATTCACTTTTTTCATTGAGCGAAGGAATGGGAGGCAGTATTCGTTTTTTCATGTTTACAGAATCCAAATGGAATATTTGTAGAGCCTAACTGTATGTTGTACAAATGCTATGTTTTACTACTCACAGACATTTAGCATGAATTGCGTGCGCCGCTCCTTCATCAACCCTCATCCTTCATCCTTCTCCTTCATGCCACACTCAGTATAGTTATCGAAAAAAAAGCCGTAAAAACACTTTGAAACATCAATTTCTACACAGTTACACTCTACACTTATAGCAATGAGCACTGAGTTCACAAAATACTACAATAGACAAGCGAACTGTTCCATAGACTCATACACACTGACTAATGATTCTGGTGCTAAAATGCGATTTTTATTATCATTATTATATCACTCACTGTCCCATGCGCATAATTTCACGGTTTTGGAAAAGGTTGATGTTGGTTTTCCCAAACACATGTATTCTTGTAGGCCTATCTCAGACACTCGGATGTCGACATAAATCATAATCTGTCTGTCACACTACCTGCAACAATGTCTCAGAGTCTATATTGTCTAATTCTGAGAACTGTTTCCAACTTTTATCCTAGATCAGATCGGGTGGCTGATCATTTTACAGTCAAGTATTGTAGAGTTTTACTCCAGACAAGCTACTAGTCTTTCGAGAGTTTTTGTTGGTTATAGTTTTTGAATAATTGGCATCCCAATTTCCAACCACTGAAATCTGAGCAATTTACTTTCTTATTGGAAACAATTCACTCATATGCGGCCGAGACACGTTGATTCGAGCAGATGAATAAAAATCACTCCCACAAACATATCGACGTATCTCGGCCGCATATGAGTAAGTTTCTCTCAATAAAAAAGAAAACTACTTGGATTTTCATTTCCAATGCATATGTCCAGAATATTATGATCCCAATTCTTCGACGGCAATTTTAGATCATCTCTGTAATGATTCTTCAACTTCTATTGTTCCTCCGGCGCAGGTATAACAGACCCTTCTGGCTACTATCCCGTCAGAGCTTCGGACCTCTCACCCCAACAAAGTCGGTAGAGGAGTAAAGTACCGTAGTGCGGAAAAAAGCTCTGACGTCAGAGTCAACTCTCCCTGACAACTTCTGACACATTTAACAATATTGGAAATTTGAAAAATTAGCTCCCGCGTTTTTTTATGATGAAAGGAGTGAAAAGTCAGGGGGGCCCGGGCCAGCCTGGCCCGCCCTGTAGAACCGCCCCTGCGGACCAACTTGTGTTTACAACCTATTTGTTGCCATTGAGCTCTTTCTCACAGAATATCCGTGTGTTCTCTTGCCCTGTACAGACTCGCTCAAGAGCCGCGCACGGTCGTCCTGCATCGGGCACGGAAAGGTTTCGGCTTCGTGTTACGCGGAGCGAAAGCCACTTCGCCTTTGATGGAACTGCAGCCTTCGCAGCGATGTCCTGCGCTGCAATACCTGGATGACGTCGATGGTGGGGGAGTAGCAGACATGGCGGGTCTCAAAAAAGGAGACTATCTAGTAGCGGTAAGTAGTGACCATGAGCTTCATTCCTGTACGTTGTGATTGTCGTAAGTGATCACTTAACCCAACTGACATATCTTTTATTTCCTGCAATTAACCCATTTCATTTTGATTCAAAATTGATTTAAACCATTATTTTTTCTAAGTGAATGTGTATGTTTTTTCATCTACCTGACCTACAGTGAATGACAATAGTTGTCTCACGAAAGGCCTTCGAAGAGTTCAGTAAGTTTTTCACTTGATTAACTTTCTTCAGTGTGGTACCCTGTATTTGTATTTTATCATCGTCCCGTGGACCAGTACATCGTACAAAGTAGGTGTACTGAAGAGGTTCCACTGTAATACCCACTCATATTGTTTGCAATGATCATGATTATCTTTTGATATCATGATTATCATTTCCTGAGGTGCATTATTTCTTGTTTGTTGACAGTTGTAAATTGTAGTGTTCCATTGTTGCCAGTTGTAAATTGTATAATGTTCCATTGTGGGCTGTGTTTCAGATCAATGGCGTTGACGTTTGTTCGGCCTCGCACGAGCACGTTGTGGAACTAATCCGCCGGTCCGGGCGGTTGGTTGCCATGACAGTAGTCTCACCGCCCACAATGGGAGTGCCTAGCTCTAAGTCGTCCACCATGTTTCTTCCTGCAGGTGCCAATACAGTAAGTGGCACGATAATTACAACTGTTTAATGTGATGTACATTGAAACATACCTCTCAGGCACAGAATTTGTAAACAAAATTCATTTGCTAAATCTACATTGCTGTCTCAGGGAACTGAAATTTGAATAGAATGTTATTTTATTGCTAATTATTCCTAACTGTTCATGGATAACATTAGTAAAGTTTTATCTGGGTAAACATTGAAACAACGTCTACCCAATGGAAAGAAGGAGAGGAAAAACTTACATATCTATTTTAATCTCTCAGCTGATTTCAAGTTTTCGTAGAAGATGCTATTTAGTTTTATCCAGCCGCCGCGCAGTGTTTATATGTAAGTTCGTCTGTGCATCCACTGCCTCTTGCTCAATCCTACAGAGCTTCTCCTCCCGAGTCCATCTCAAGCATTTATTGGGTCGAGCACATTCTCTGTCTTCCAACCCCTGTGCAAGTTACAGAGACGAGTGAGACATGTCTCCAAGCACGGTGAACCTGATCCTACGTGTGTTTTGACATGCTATTGCTTCTGCTGTGAGAGGCTTTCAACGGACATGCTATCGTCAAAATTTTTCTTTTATTGGGTGATACCAAAGATGAAATTATTATTATTTAGATCTCTTGCAGTTGTACATAAATGTGCAGTGGCAAGTTCCCTACCCCTGTGATGAAGATGATTTGACCACCTTCTAACCTTTTGACAGAATTGTTTTACCCACATTTCATGTCCCTTGAATATATTGCTACTAAGCCCATTCCAGTCCCTACCAGTTCTGTTTAGGAATGAGAATTTGCCCACATCCGACCTAACCCTCTTGAGAACTTCTACTCTATTATGACTTCTACCGTCATACTTTGACTCACTCCTCTCAATCAACTTGTGTAACTCCTCCCAGCCCCCTTTACCTACCATTGCCTTGGAGAAATTACTCAACCAATCTAATTTTCTTCGATCTTCCATTGACTGCCAACCTAAATCATAAATCATTTCAGTAGGGCTCTCCAATACTCTCACCCTTTCTCCACTTTCATTTTCCCCCACCTCCACCTCCTAAGCCTACTCGTAACCCCTATAGCCACCATATTGACGAATATTGACCTTAATGAAACCTCCACCTATTGAATATAATCATATATGCACTGTAATTCAGTCATTGTTCTAAAATGTATTTGGGTGGCTTATCCGTGGATTGAGAAGGTATGGTCATACATTTCTGAGATTTGAAGAAATTGAAGATATGTGACCTAAAGTCCAGAACATAATCAGCCGCTATGAAAATGTCGCAGAGTGAAAAGTAAGAGAGTTATAAGCTTTCATTCAACTCTTTAACTATCTAGCCTGCCTAAACCTTTTCGTATTTTTTTCCGACTCTTATTTGTTGGAAAGTGTATCTCTTATAGTTACTAGTTATTCCTAGGCTTTGTTTTATATATATATATATATATATATATATATATATATATATATATATATATATATATATATATATATATATATATATATATATATATATATATATATATATATATATATATATATATATATATATATATATATATATATATATATATATATATATATATATATATATATATATATATATATATATATATATATATATATATATTAGAGATGACATCGATTCTCAAAATCAGGAATCGATTCTCTATGCTCCAGAATCGATTAAAAATCGATTTTGAAAAAAAAAATTGAAAAAAAAAGTTTATCCTCAAAAAAGTATTGTAATATGAAACTTTTTTTTCAACCTTCCCAAGGCGTTCACGTGAAAAATAGCTGCTAGAGAGTTCTTTGAACTGTACTGTATCATTTGAGTATTTCCGTCAACGTTCTGCTGTCAGATGTAACCGAAGGGATAGCTTTTGTCCAGATAGTAATATCTCAACAATACAGAATAATATAGACAACGAAATGAGCACTTATTACGACGTAAAGAAGTATAGCACTCACGTGAATATAATGAATGAAACGTGAAAATAAATGAATAAATATAATATTATAAAAACTCTGAAATATCATGTACAATTTTTTCCCTGCAGAGCAAATATTGAGGGGGATGTCCTTATTTCAATGTGAGTCTTACATATTTTCAAAATTGAGGAAAACGGAGAATATCGATGAAAAATAGGCTACAAATTGGTATTTTTTGAATATGAAAAACAATTGAAATTATTATATAAATTATTGCCAGTTCAAGTGAATTTATTGCTCAGACCTTTTTCTGTTTTTTTTTTCTCTTCCGTGGGCCTAGTGGTCAGTGAATTTTGTTTGATATCGGCACACATAGCTCAGTGCTAACGCTTCTGCTCCATGTGCAGATTTGACCTCTGTTCAATCCTTGCCACCATACACCTTGACAGAGGTTTTTCGTAGTTTCCCTCTGTAGCCTTTTCTACTATCGGGATGGTTCCTATAATATAGGCCATGACTGCTTCCTTCCCACAATCCTTCGTAATACCTATTAAATCTTCGTTTCATTTTCTCATCATCTCATTAATCATTCATTCGATCTTGGCTATCATTGCAGTGACGTTTACACCAATATAAATAAAAAATGAATGAAAACTATGTCCGATCTTTTTTTTGTGACTCTTAGCAGCCTACTAATACACAGCGTCAATATTCCACACTGCCGCGTAAGATGACCAATTGCGTGCCAGCCACTTTGGGCCGATCGCCCGCACCTCTGCCGCCGCGGCGAGACCCGAAGACCACATTGAGCGTGGGTCGGGCGCGGGCGCGATCCATGGTTGCAGGACTGGGTAAGTTTACACTCGTCATTCTTTTCAGCGGGTTCTAAAATTATTCCTTCAAAGAATAAGTCTGCAAGCGTCTGATAGTCGTGTCAGCTTTAATGCTGTAGATTCTCATGTCTGTAGTGTTCAAACTGCTCTTTGCTGATCAAGTGCAATTTGCTTCAATTTTGAAAGAATTGAGAAAGTAAATTAGTTATTTGGTCCCACGCTATCACAGTAATGTCAAAGTAGAGAGAGTAAAATAGTGTCAGCCATAGTTTTTTGCAGTTCTCTTTCATTCATATTGCAGGTTAGAAATATACCAACTTGATGTAATAAATATCATATTATTATTAAATGTTGTAGTCAAATTTGAAAACATTCTGAAGGATGAACTTGTTTCCAGAGGGTGGTGGTGAGAAAGACGAAGATGATTTATGTTCCACGGCAAAAAGCAGCTCTGCCGAGTCGATCCATCATTCCCAGCAGCAGCTCTCGGGTACGTTTGACACCGCCTTGAACGGTTTTTGTCTGCACACAGGGCAGTATGGGTGGTGATTGACATGCAACCTTATGGCTCAGTTCAGACTAGGCTAAGGCATACGTGGAAATCATTTATCCTGACACTTTTGGAAAAACAAATGTACCAAAGAAATCATCAGATGGGCCTACAGATGATGTTAGAGTTATTTTACTGCTTGTTATTATTTGTTTGATGTTTTTTCTTTCATTTTCCATTATCCATAGCTTTGACCAGTCTACTGTGAATGGGACATTATGTTGGTTTAAGCAATATAAACATTATATTATTGCCAAAAATGTGTTATGTTGATTTTTTTCTGTTTCTGTAGCACTTTTTTTTGTGTTGGCATGTTCTTCCTGTTGCCTCTTGAGTGTACATATGAGGTTCTACTGTCGTCAATTCTTTGAGGCGAAGCCGCCCTCGGTAGCTTGGTCAGCTGAGGTAGCTTGGTCAGCTGAGGCACCGTTTCAGAAACTGGTCACCGTTGGGCGTGGGTTCACATCCTTTCACTTATCATCACTTCATAATTGCATAATAACCTGCTCATTCATACCCCCATGTAACCTAGCTGTTAGTGGGGTTGTTAAGCAAACAATAATCATCATCATCATCCTTGAGGCAATAGAAATAGCTTGAACAAAAAACGAGTCTCCGAAGTAACAAAACCATTTGCGTAGCAAAAGTGTACATTTATCAGTCCTACTAGTAAAAGTCTCGGACAGCATTCAGATATACGTCAAATCAGTGAATTAAGGTTTGTTAGTATTAATTTGCCTGAAGACGTTCACACATTGGAACATTGCATTTAAATGAACATTTTTTAATATTTCCACAAAACTGACTATATTCTATAACATGAACTCAAATAATAACTTTTTCTTTATCATGACAATTGTTTTGTTTCAGGGAGCGGCTCTGGTACGCCCGTGCAGCCTCGGACTGCGTCAATCCGATCGCGCCCGACGTCAAGCCGCATCACCGCAGCCGAGCTGGAGGAGTTGTTTCAGAGACAGCAAGGAGCAGCCCAAGGTAACATTCAGGTCGTCTACTACAGGGCCTAGTAGAGCTTGTAACCACTCACATTGGCTAGACGTTAGCCAACGAGAGAACGTTGTATTGCTCAGAACTGTCAGCCATTGCAGTATCAATTGTTGATTATATAAGCTTAGTAAACATTCATATAATTTGTTCTGAAATGGGAAGAAAGAAATTGGCTCACCGATGGCAACCAAACGTTAAGGCCCATTGATGAAATATATATACCTACAAAAATGAATGGATTAGGTATATATAGAGACATGTAAACATAGCTTCTATTTTTTCTTCTCATAGCATTTAGAATTTGAAAAGTAGCACTCCCTTTGGTGCATCTATTATTTTGAAACATCGTGTTTTGAACCGCAACAACATTCTGTAGCGTTACAATACTACGGTACCGGTAAAACCACTAGATAACGTTCAATAGGCATACAAGTGGAACACTCAAATTGATAGTTTTAGGAAAATGGTGTCCACCATCAGGTTAAGCCTACACTTCATCTGTCACCTGCATTTGCAGATGCACTTTGGTTTTCAAAATTCTTCAACTGACTTCACCTGTTTACTCCCCAATTGATATATTCTGCAGAAAATAGCATCTATAAAACTTGTATTCCAAATATAGCGTCTATATCGCCAATTCGTTGAAACATAGTGGATTCAGATGTTTGTAGCGCTTTGTCGCCTTTTCAAAAACATGATTAAACAACATCAAATGTATAGAAACATGAAGGAATGTTGAAAAAATTCGCTTCGAGGCACTTTTAGATTTTGTCGCTTCTATAGCAATTGCTATTTTTACATGTCTCTAGGTATGTACGTAGGTAGAAGTGACTTTTTGGCTACTGCTCTAGTTACTGTAGAAACAAGACAAATATTTACTCATTCAGTGGTTTTAAATGAAGGTTTTATCATAGTGGATATGAACAGTCAAAGTATTATAACAACGGTCATGCTACATAGTTGACACTTGAAAGGATAGAACTTTAAGTAGGTTGAGGTGGGTATTATAACAGAATGTGATAGATAGCATGTGATTATTGCCTCAATCTGATGTATTTTTGTAATTTTTTTCAACTTTGTTTCCTCTTATTTCAACTTTTTTTATTTTCCATATATGTAGGCCTATTCGTATTATAATATTAATATCATCTCATAATTTTTGCTATATAATCTCATCTATGTCTGTTGAAGCAATGCCAATAGGCATATGTATTGTAATACATGTGTTGAAAATAGCGTCCATTGCTATAAACAAATATCTTCTCATAGTGCTGCTCAACACCATTCTACAGATGAAGAATGTCTTGTATTACGTCTCTCCTGCTCGGCCGTGTCTGACCGAGTGCACTTGTTTCAGGCTCCTGCTCGGAGGTTATGACATCGCACTTCCAAGCGACAACTCCTGGCGGCCTGTCGCAGCCGTCGTCGCCGGCTCGCACACCCCGCGTTTACGCCAGCGTGGCTGAGATGAAAAGGAGCCGCGGCAAGGTAGGCATCTGCGTTCACCAGGCCTCACACAAGGTGAATTGTGCTCAGTGAGAACAAGCGTTGCAGATTCACAGGATGTTACCGTCGTGTACACATGCTTATTTGTGATCCTTAGCTATTCAGTAGTTACTGGACAGTTTTAAATTCTTTCCGTATAGATAAACAATTCGAGTAATCGGTAACTTGTTTAAGTACAGTAATTGAAAAAGATAAGTGTTTCACATTATTTGTAACTTGCTCAGATACAGTCATTTAAAAAACTAAAACATGTATAATTCCAGTACATAAACTTGTGTGTTAATCTTTATAATCCATATACAGTGAAACCTCTATGCATCGTTCCTGGATCCATCATTTTCCTGCTTGTACCATAAATTTTTCTTTGCCCCACTCCCTTATAATACATTTTCCTGGATGGATCGTTTTCCTGCATGGATAGTTTAATTTTCCTGTTCCCTTGAAAAGCGATGGATAGAGACTTCACTGTACTGACAATTAACTTTGGAATATGGTGTTCACGAGCACATGTTGTTTGAAATTTAGAAATACACTATTGTCGTATTTAAGCGATTGTTTTTTGTTTTCTTCGTGTTCTGATTTCCCGGAAACACTGGTTTAGCCCAGGGAGATCTACAGCATTAGAACTCGAACAGTATTCAGTCATGGACTATTAGAGATTGTAGCTTACGTGCAGTACGTAAGTTGCTTGTATAAAGTTGGATCCAAATCACCATTTGCTTTCACTGTACATCAAGTAGGCTACTTGATACAATTTTCACAACTATTTTCTCAAGAAAAACGGAATGAATAACTTGAAAAAAGTCGAGTAAGTTGCCAGCCTGCAGCCTAAACATGCATTTGAGCTATCTGTGTTCTTCAGTACAACAATATTCTGTTGGCCTCAAATGAAATGTCATCCAAGTGTGTATTGAAGGAGATGGCAGAAAGCAGAAAATCCAACTGAGTCCGAGTCATTTGAATTCCTCAAATTGACACTGCCAATATTTTTTTTAAATGGTCTTATCTAGTTCAACTAGCTAAGTACGTTAAACTGCTAAACTTAACATTGGCCCTTTTAATTTCATCTGAACTTTAAAATTAAATTGAAACTGTCACTCCTAACAACTGAAATGGAAATTGTCACGGAAATTATGAAACGAACGCAGGTTTCTCACATTTGATATGTTTTTCCAGTCTTCTAACCGTGTCCGTTTCACTGGTTCTGAACTGCACCGTGATTTCCACTCAACGCCAGACTTGAATCAATCGGTGTCTGCCATGTCTGCACCAAGAGGCCATCATAGCCAGGAAGATGTAACGATCCTGCGGCCGCCACTTCCGCCGCCAACGCATCCGCCCCCACCACCTCCAGGGGGCTGTGGACAAATGGTAAACAGTAGTTTGCCAATTCAAGTACACATCCATTTTGTTGAATTCTTGCTTCAGGCGCTCTGTTCAACTATCGTTCTACTTATTTTATTTTCAAAAAGAGATTCTTCAATTTCTCCTATTATTAGGGACACTGAAAAATAGTGAATAAAAGCCCTTCATTTTTCTTCATGAAAAAAAGGCTTTGTCAAAGCCGTGTCAAAAGTGACCAAAATGTGAGCCATTTTGTCGCCAAAAAAACACCAAAGCGGTGAGAAGTGATTTAACATTTTAAAAATTAACTCGCTATCTCATGTTATTTATTTACATTTAATCATGAAAATGTTCACTACAAAGCAATATTGTTATATGCTAGACTTTCTATTCTTCTTGTTCTTATCTTTCATACTCAGTAGTTGGTCCAGTTATGAATAGCATCACTTGAGTCTTTCAGAGAGAAATATGAAACTGAATCCTCTAAACCAAACTAAAAGTAGAAGAAGTGGTAGTAACTTGTTTGTTAGCAAGGATGCTTTTTACAGACATGTCAATACAATTTTATAATACAATAATTAAAAAATCATAAAAATGAATGATAAAAATAAAATTATAAAACATGAAACATTAATACAATTGATACCGTGTTGATAGTTTCAATAACTTCAAACAAAATAGGATACAAATCATAAGAATAGACGATAGTCGATACTTCATGATATTATCAACTATATTTCACCATTTATAGTTTATTAATCTTTTTTTATTCACTAATTTTCGAGATCCCAAAAGCCACTCTTTCTCTATGGTTTTGGAATTAAAACACTATCTCTGATCAGTTAACAATAGGGTTGCCAACAATAATCGACATATCGATTTAGATCGATATTTTCTCAAACGATACGATAATCGATTCAATCTCGGCGATACGATATCAATATGATTATTTTCAATTATCGAAATGAACATTCTTTCCTTTTCAAACTTACTATTTTACCCTTCATGTAATTGCTCCAATCAGTGTATGTGGCGCAAAAGTTTTTGTTTTCTATTGGGCACTCAAAAGCCAATGAGAAACGCTGTTTGCTATGACGTCAGAGTTGATATGCGCAAGAGACAAAAATATAGACTTGGGCCTATCGCGCGGTTGGGTTTCAGACCGCGTCAGGGTACTGCGCGGTTAGGAACCAGGAAGACGCACGCCATGCAGCAAACAGCTCGACGTGCCATGTTTATTATTGTGCGTCAAATAAAAATGATGCTTCTTCATGATAGAACATTTATTAATTATTAAACGTGTTTTTAGTGGAATATCTCTCAGTTCAAGATCGATTCCGTTATTATGAGTGTGCGGATGTAGTAAGCTTAAGCCCAATTAAAATGAGCAAAAAACGTATTTTTGACCAATTACAGGCCGAGATTCGCATATAGGCCGAGGGTGACTTTTGGACTTGAAATTTCGAGAAAAACCCTCGGATTAAATTCGGGACTATACGGTATTATATCAATAGATAAATAATGAATTCCAGATGTATGTTGTTACTTGTACTTTTTTTACAGCTCAGAAATCTGCCTCTTCCTCTATCCCATTATCTTTCTACTCCTCCCTGCTAGGACCGAACTCCCGCACGTAGTCCAAGGTCAACCACTTGTCAATGAATCAATCAACACAGCTGCTTAGACCGCAATTTGTAACGCACAATAAATCCGATGCGATACGATATTTTGACATTCGATACGATTATCGATTAGGAGAAAAAATATCGATATAATACGATCAATAACCGATGTTAAGTAGACGATAATCGATACGAGTTTTCATATTGAACGGCAACTCTAGTTAACAACAATTTATTCTGAATGTAGATGCATTTCTTGCATCTCTCATTCTACTATGGTGTCTATTAAAAATTCTCATTTCTTTGTGAAAGATTGACATTTCTTCAGTGCATAAATAATTCCTTTTCATAAATATATTCCTACTACTTCTCAACCCTTTTAGTGCCACCAGATTTGATCCAAAATTTGTCTAATAATGCCAGGTAGGTTTTGACCGATTTACAGTGGATCACAAAAAAAATCATAACTTGCCAATCATTATATTGGGTTTTTAACGACGCACTGTAATGATTACTAAGATCTATTGGCGTCGGATGAATGATTAATGAGATGATGGGATGATGAGATGATGAGATGAAGGTTTTTATGGGTAGTGGGAAGGATAGTGGGAAGGAAGCGGTCGTGGCCTATATTGTGGGAACCATCCCGGCATTAGCCTAGACTACAGAGAGAAACCACGAAAAACCCCTGTAAAGATGGACAGTAGCGGGGATCGAACCGGGTCTGATATGTCCCTTCACCTCCCGGGTCACATGAAGCAAGTGAGCTAACCACTCGGCTACTGTGCCGGTCTTGCCAATCATTCGGTCAAATCTTATGAAATATTTTTTGAAATGTGATGGAAGGATGTACACTTGGATGAGGAATACTGTAATTCACATTTGATCTGACAATAAATAAAAAAATGACTTGTTTTTATTTTTTTCAACTGTCAAAATATTGGTTGGGTTTATACCAATGGTACAGATAACAAATAATTTTCAACATTATTTTGAAGAATTGCATGATGAAGAAAAAAATGTTTTGAGTAAGAATCATGAGTTTCATTCATTTTTATGTGGAATTTCAATCATTACAAACTATCTTCAAAAAGACGACGACATGACATGAACTAGGCCTACTCTAGGCCTAGGCGTAGGCCTAGCCACATTTTCATCAGGTACATCACTCTCTTTGCCCCTGTCACTCGCATCACTATTTCATCTGAAGATGGGATAATGCATCTTCCGAAAAGTCACTTCCTTCTTCCTCATCTGATTCATCTACTAAATCCCCAATCACTTCTTCAACTTGAAAATAATCACGTCTTCCACAAGACGCCATTTTGAAAACAAACTAGAATAACATTGTCATATTTCAGCCAAATGTAAACAAACATAGACGGCTGTGGAAAAATGGTAGAATATTGACCTTGGTGACACAAAATTTGTGTGAATAGCAGCTTTCTGAATATGTCACTACTATTGCTATCTTACAGAAACTTTGGGAACTACATCAGTTTGAAGTAAGAGCCGATATATCGGCTCTTGGCATTTCTCAAGCAAGATATTTGGAGCCGATATATCGGCTCTTGGCACTATAAGGGTTAAATTATACTTATCATTCAACTGTGCGTTATATACAATCTTGTTGCAGAGGTAGCTAGAAAGTAGACCCTTTGTGATTTCATAAATTAATGTGAGGGTATAGAGTAAAATTTGCTGTTTCACATTCAACCATGATAGTAAGCTGGAATTCGGCTTATGGTGTAACATTGAAATGCATACACCTTCAGCCAGAAACCGACTTCAAGTTCGAACTACGTCAAAATTCAGACTAACCGACTTTGGATTAACAAGGTATTGTTGTATTCTGTTGCCATCTTATCGAGTATGGCATGTCATTTCAGGTGATGGTGGACGTCTCGCGCTCCAACGTTCCCAGCTCCGGTGCGGAGTACGCAAACAATGGCGGAGCCACGCCCCAGTGTGAGGTGGTGTCCTCGTTCAGGCCAGCCAATCACGCGAAGCTGTACGCTTCTCCCGAAGACGTTAAGAGTGTAGGTTACCGATCGAGGAGCCTGCCTGCACATACCACTAGACCACATGTGAGACTTGCATATTACCATTCACCGGGCCGAATCAGTACAAACAAACGAGGTCATATTGTGATCAATTAGAACGTTTGATTCGTTTCGTCTGGATTTAAAGTATTGATGGATTGATTTGGTATTAGTAAAAACATTTACGTACGAGAACTTTGTCGAACAAGTTTCGAAGTAACCGAAGAGCATTTTTAAATGACACATTTTTAAAGGATAGCATCTTTTGGCAATCTCCCAATTTCAGATGAAAATTGTTGCAATAAAGTTACTTGGTTGAAATGTTTCCAGAACACCCTCGTCATGTCACTATTTGGTGATTATGACTACGGATAACTGAACTTACTGCTACTAACCGGATTAACGTTTACATGTACTAATACTCGGTGGTGTAGTGGGTGGAACCAGGGTGTCGCCTTGGTTAGTTCTTATTTGGTAGCCTAGCTGGCTGAATTGGTGTTGGCTTTTAATATCTGTATTATTTGTTTCTTGTTTTGTCACTTAGGGACTAGTATAATGGTGTAGAACTATTTAGAACCACAATACGTACCTGGAGTCGACAGTAATATTTCACTAACTTGTAGTGGGATGCTATCAACCGTTCGGAAAAAGTGTTCGAAAAAAAAGATGTTTGAAAAAAGTGTTTTGTAAATAAATGTGTTCAAAATTAAAGTGTTCGAATATGAAACTTTTCGAAAATAAAACTGTTTGAATAGTAATGTTATATTTTGATCATTCGGTCAGCATTGACAGAGTCAATTATTAAACGTCGTTATTTAAAAAAAAAAAAAGCATCAATTTATTTACATGGGCAGTACAATTTGCGAGTTGAATTATCAAACCTAATCTAACCTAACCCAACTCATTATGAGCAAAATATAACCAAACAGAAATATCAACGTACAACATTATTATTTGAACAGTCAACTTTTCAAACACTTTGAACACTTTCATCTCAACTTTTTTTTCAACTCGTCTTGAACTCTTTTTTTTAATAGTTGGTGCACTCCCACTTGTAATTATGTAACGTGTGGCTGCTTAATGTTGAATGATTGATTCCTTTTGTCGTGACAGTGGCTCACAGAGAAGTCTACTTGCTGTTAACTTGCAGTGGTGTTAGATTGGGTGTATAGTGAAACCTTTATGCATCGTTCCTAGCTCCATCGTTTTCCTGCTTGTATCATTCATTTTTTCTCACTCCACTCCCACATGACCAATGTTACATTTTCCTGGATGGATCATTTTTCTGCATGGATGGTTTAATTTTTTGGGTCCCTTGAAAAATGATGGACTAAGGTTTCACTGTAGTAGCAATTTGAAAATCTAGCACGTTGCTGGTAGTGGTAAGTCTAGCCAGGCATTATTTGTGCAAGTGGCGTTCTGTTTCTTCAAACTAATGTAGAGCTGTGTTGGGAAACTTACTTTTTGAAAGTGTCTCTCTAAAAGTCAAGTTACTTGGTTAAAATAAGAACTTTTTAAAAGTTGAAGTTACAAAAACTGAAAGTAACAAAAGCTACTTTAAAAAGTCTATAAGTTACTTTGGAAGCTCAATTAGCAAAATACTGGGAATCAGAAGCTAAAGGCCCCTAATTATTAAAAACTCATTTACGCACCATCAAACCGCAAATGAATGTTATACTGAAATAATTTAAATCTAGCATGTTTGTTTTATTCTAGTGCATAATATTATTCAGATCAACGCCCTCTGTACCCAGTCAACTAAGGCACCGCTTTAGATATTGAAGTCCCTGTTGGGCGTGGGTTCGAGTCTCGCATAAGGCATGGGTTTCTGGGTCCTGTCCCCATCTCTTCACTTTTCATTATCACCTGATCATTTGTACTGCTATATAATCTAGCTATTGATAGCCTGATAGTCTTCAAGCAAACTAAACTGAACTAAACAATCATATTGTTTAAAAATATCGGATCAATTAATCGGGAAAAAATGAAAACACCACCACGACCTACGCTCATCTAAATATCAACGCACTGGAGCGTTATGAAGCGCACATTGCTATACGTACTTTCCTCGAGCATAAAAAACGTCTTGGTACTTTTAAACATACTTGGAGGTGTTGCCCCAGTTTGATAAAGATAAGTTAGAGTCTTAATTACTTTTCTGGTGGGCATGTAGCACACACAATTTACACACTACTTTGAAAAAGTCACCATGAATGTCCTCCGCACTTGACGTAAAATATGTCTCTATAATTATTCATCCATGGCAGTACATCACCTTCTTCACCTACCGACATTGCTTCACTCTTCTTACCTGTACCGTACTCTACTTTACAAGCCAAAATTGTAACAACGATGTTTTGAGGTTAACGACTCTACACTCTCAATAACCAACAAACTTCCCCTAATAATGCTGTCCAAGTGATGGGCTGATAGGCTGTGAGCTCGATGCGTTGTCGGTTCATCTTCAGAATTGACGATTATCTAATGGCCTGTCGGCTGTCCACAGGAAGCAATATAAAATGGTGATATATTTTCATCTTGGCCTGTCAGTGTAAACAAGCCCAAGCCCAAAAATAGTGATGCCCCACATAACACATAAAATGCATGAGTAGTTTTTGGTGTTGATGGTATCAAAGTAACAACTAGAAGTAACTTTTCAACTCTTAATAAATGATACTTTTAAAAGTAGTGTGTAAAAAGTAAACGTTAGCTCTATAATGAAGGTGACGCCGTTACCAAAAAGTTTCTGAAAAGTAATAGATAATGCTCTACTTCTGAAAGTTACTTTCCCATCATGTACGGTAAAACGGTGCTAGCTAGAAGCTACTCAGTTTAGTAAAATAGTTGAAAGTATGAAGCATATCTTGTGAAGTAATTGTGAAATTATTCATTTTATTCTAATGTTCGAGTTTATTTGATATTTTCACATGCAGGATGCATTTGCTGAATTCCTTCAAATTTTCACCTTTTGGCTATAGAGGATGTGGTAAAAAAGGGTGGGCCTATTAAAAGGTGTGCTATTTTAGTGTAGGTAACTACAGTAAAAGCAGAGCAAGTGGGTGTGGTTAAAGTAGCTATAGCAAGAGCATCTGCTGAATTATTGCTTACTTTTTTTATTATTATAGAAAGTCTTTATTTTTCATGTATATAACAATTCCGTCATAACAATCGAAAAGGGCGAGGTTCGATCACATGATCGTTCTTCCACCTAACCTCTACATATAATAAGAGAGAAATAAAATAAGATAGCACTATCATTTAGTTGGACATAATGTAAAGTAGATAATATTATTACGATTAAGATATATTCTACATGCTAAGATAAGAATATCTTAATAAAGATCAAGATGAAACAATTAACTCATTTAATTGACTGACCACTGGTTTGACCAACCACTGAATGGTTGTACATTTGTGGTGTAATGAAATGTTTTACCATTTTTTGGCAAATCTATTCTATTCAACTCCATTAGGATGCCAAGTTCAAAGTTCCAATTTTTAATTGGTTCATGAGACATCATTATTCAGCAGAGAAGATATAAGTTTATTTGAATGATGAATTGGTAGATCGCAGGCGTAGCATTCACACTTCTAGACCATATTATCGTACCTTTTTTCTTTGAATCACCAGACTAGGAATCACAGTTTACAACAATTACAGCAATAATGACTTGCATACAAGTCAAATATTCCACTGGACAGGCAATAAATAAAATTATATGAAAAAATATGATATACAGTGCGATTTATTTTCAAACTCTAATGCGGTAATTCTCTACTTGAAATGCTGCCCTCCATGGCCCAGCCAACTGAGGCACCGCTTTAAAAATTGATGTTGTACCGAAGTCCCTGCAAAAGCCATGGGTCATTGTAAATGACCTTTCACTCATCACTTTCTAGTTACATTAATACCTGCTAATTTGTACCTTCAAATAATCTAGCTGTTGGTTGGGTCATATAGCAAACAATAATCATCATCTTCTACTTGAACTAAGCCCCATCATATATTTGTACCTCATTCACTTCTGAAA
>OZ023327.1:52505380-52562880 GCA_964007535.1 Brachyptera risi | reverse complement strand
TAATGGATTGCAATTATATTTATTGCATGAGTAATGCAAAGGAAATCATATTGTACCCAACATACGGTATAGTGTGTGCAAGAGAAAAGACTTGAGGGGGATGTGTGTACATTGATGTGAGAAATACCAACGGTATTAGTTTGCTGTCAATTTTGTCTTATATTAATGATCGAATTCTGGTTGACCATTTTGGTCATATTGCCAAGATTATTTTATTAAATAATGAGTTTATCTCCGATCAATAGCAACTTTGGTTTATTATATGGAATGCATGTTTTGTGTGCACATGGCAGATTTGTAGTTATTTATATGATTGATTTAAAATTAATTGTGATTTCTGTAGACTGGAAGATGTTTCATTCCCTGTACTAATACACCCCTAGTATCAAAGCTGTACTTTGCATCTACACAATTATCTGATTTGGGCATCAGAACTTTGGTGTGATTACACTCCTCTACTGACTCGTAACAAATGAGATGCTTAAAATTGGATAACGTTTGTGTACCCTAATAAGGTTCGTAGTTTTATTCATAGATCAACTGATAAATCTGTGACAGCATTTGTACACCAATAGTTGATTGATTTGGCAACAAACCTTGAATGAATGTAATCCTAGTTTTGTGTGCGTAATAATGACGTAAATATGACCTACAGCACAAGCATTGTAAGTCGAATGATGGAAGGGGATACAATTTGTAAATACTGTTAATAGTATTGTATATTCTGATAATTAAATTCATCCTCTAGTATTATTGTGGTCTTGTAAAGCAGATAATAATTTAGCTGATTTTTGACCATTGTATATTGCCTAAAATTTATAAATATAATACTTATAATATATGTGCATGCCTACCATTGTTCTGAATTTTGATTTACTTCATTTAAAAACATATTTGTAGGTTTACATATCAGAATAAATTATCTCAAGTGATTTCTTTTTGTCAGTAATTAACCTTGAACCATCTCATCATTGTACTGCCACTAACAGGCACAGATGTATGTCTTGGCTAACTAGGCTTTATTTCATTTACCCAGGGGGGCTCAAACTGTCTTGTCCATTAAAATATACATGAAAACAAGTTGAAGAGAAATACTGAAACCCAAATAACCCAACTGTTGGTGAGGTTGTTTTTGCAGCAGTGAAAAATGTTGGGATGCGCTTTCATTTTTATTTTTTTCCGATCATTTATATATTTTTATTGGATCATTCTCTACATTCAATATAATATAACCATAAATAACAACCAGTGTTGGGTAATGAACTTTTAAAATGAACGTGTTTGTATTTTCTGAACTTTTCAGTCAACTTTTACAGTTGACGATTTTGAACTTTCTTCACGTTCGATTTTTCGGTGATCTTAAACGGAATAAAACGTTCATATGAGAGTTCATAATTTTAGATCACTCATAATCCTATTCGACACAATCGCACTATTCGTTCTTCACCGTCCAAATTCCGAATGAGATAGACTATTTTACGGCCTATCTCGAATTTCCTGTTCGGGATTTCATCATGTGATCACTTAATTGTCACCAGGCGAGCCGGCAGCCACGCGTGGTCAATGTTGACGTGTTGTGATCAATAGTTGTTATCAATCACTATTAAACTCGAGACTTTTACCGTAGAAAATGTATGTGTAGGCCTACATAAATTATTTTTGAGCCCTTTTTTCCATATAATTTTCATGGTGAATTTTTGAAGGAACTTATGTTTTTATTTGAACTTGAACTTTTTACCGCAGAGCCACAAAAACGAACTGTGAACATTTTAAAAGATCAATTTATTTGACATGAACTGAACTTTTCGAAAGTTGTATTGTATTGTATTGTATGTCTTTATTTGAAAGATATTTGTATAATATAATAAAATATGGTATGATATGATAATAACTATACAATGATTGTTCAACATAGGCGGGGTTCACTGCAGAGAATGGTCTCCTTCTAGAGATAAGATATTGTGATAAGATATAGATACTAGATACTGATATATAGATATAGATAAGATATTTGTGAAAAGAGGTTGGTAATGATACAGTTTCATAGTAGTAAGTAGAATAGCTTGTGATAGTTAAGTATAGGGAGAGAGGAATTCTTGGAGGCTGTAAAAGGCATTCAGGAGGAGGAAGGATTTAAGGGATGATTTTAATCCCTTGAAGGAATGTAGGAGACGGCTTAATATGACTAGGAAGGTTGTTGTAGATAATGGAGCAGATATGTTTGGGGCTTTTGGTAGTGAGAACAAGGTTGTGGGGAGGGATGAAGATGTTGAGGTTGGAATGGGTGGAGTGGAAGTGATTTGATGAGCTAAAGGGGAATTGCTTGGGGTGGAGACGTACATATGTGGCTGCTTCGTGGATAAGAGTGGACGGTAGGGTCAGGATGCGAAGGGATGTGAAGTAGGGTTTACAGGATTCGAGGCGTAGTGGATTCTGACTACTCGTTTCTGCAGGATAAAGATGCGGTTGGAAGTGGGAGAGGAGCCCCAGAATAAGAGGCCGTAGGATATGATAGAATGGATATGAGCGTGGTGGACGGAGAGAAGAGTTGGAGGGTTCACGATGGGGTTCAACTTGCGGAGCATAAAGCACCTGCTGAAAATTTGGGAGGATGCACTATTTATGTGGTTAGATCAGTCAAGGCTGTTGGCGATGTGTAGTCCAAGGAATTTGGTGGATGAGGTGGAGAAGATAATATTCCTTTTATATGTGAACTTCCCCAACACTGATAACAACCCACATATGGTATACTACTTGTGTGTAGGATTTCATTTATTTTAAAGCTGTTGTTTTATTCTTAAATTATATTAATTTACTAATTTGATTGAAGTATGGGCTTCGAGCTAAGTACAGGTTAGTCAAGTGCACTGCATCTGTAAAGAATTGCTCGTTATAGTTGAGAGATAAGGTGTCGATTCGTTCCGTTTTTTCAATATCTTGTCCCGGTGTCCACAACTTTCATCCTGGACGTATTTTGTCCCATTAAAAATACTGTCTCGTGAGGGAAGTGCAGTACACTATACAACTGATTTTAACTCGAGAGTTTTCCAGTCAATGTTTAGCTGGATTCAATTTAATTCAATATTGAGGTTTTATGGTAAGTCAACGACGACGTGGTTATTTTGTGCCTGTGGACTTGAACTGTCATTCGTTCTTCATTATGTGAGCGTTGCTGTTTTACTCAGATTCAGTGACTAAAGTGGGACGTGACTCAGTTATAGCAATTTTAAAAAAGTATTTTAGCATTTATCTTGTTATATACAGTCTTTTAATAGACCTACTATGATGTGAATACAATTTTTTTTTATTAATCATTTCATCATTCATTTTTCTCTTGTGTTATAATTTGGATGAAAGGTGCTGCAAGTTCACCGACTCAATGAGCAATCATTTTTTTCTTCAAGGGATTGATGGAATTAGGTCAATATTGAATGTATGCACTTGAAGTTAGTGTTGAGAAGCAATTGTTAGAACCAAGATTATGACTAGAATAACATTTAAAACATAGCAAATTCACAAAATTGCACTCTGCGAGTGTCCTCTAGGGTCGCCAGACGATCTGCCGAGATTGGTATTATGTTTTCAATCAAATTACTGTTCCGTGCTTTCACTTTTCGTAAATGGACACTAAGTATATATTGAAATTACATATTCCATCTATACAGATGGTTGGTAGAGCTTGACTCAAAAGTGGAAGTCTGTTTTTTGTTCGTCTGATACCTGTTGTTCAAATCCTATGCAATACCACAAGGTTGACATGTTTAGCCAGGTAGAAAATATACTTATACTTCTGGTCCAAGCTGCTCACAGTGCAGCTTGACTTATACACTTATCCTAATACAATCTTCATGTATTGAAACTGATATTTCATTACATCCATCTCAGATTCTCTTCTGCTATGTAGTGTAGTGTAACCTAAGGGCTCTAAATGGAAAAGGCATGACTTTGGCCATTAAGCTTTACGATTACACATTATAAAATACAAAATATCCATCACGAGATGCAGTTATGGTTGTTATCGTTAGCTGAAGATTTGTTTACTCCATAAGTCCATTAGACCGAAGTATAGTACATATTGTTATATTCACAGACATAGGCAGCATCGAAAATATATGTAAGCCTACCGGCACTAGTAAATTGAAATGCACATTTTCGATTCATTCTTATTTCAAACACATGACTCCAATGTACTTTTTAAAATGTGTTTGAAATATATATTTTTGATATATCTCTTATTTTCATTCAACAAAATATACTTTCTACAAACACAAATTACTCAGGCAATTTTACTATATTAATGTAATTTCTATAAAAATGACAATACAGGCTTTTTCGGGGGCAATTATTTTGTTCATTTTTGCAATAATTTTATTTCTGCCGTCTTATTATATTGTTCAATGTCAGGCATTCTCTACCCCCCACAATTTGAATTTATTTTCTATATTTATTTTTCCTTCTATATATATATTTCTGTATCCCATATTTATTTTCAATATTTATTTTTCTCTGTATGGTATTATTATCATTTTTTTGTGTGCTATTTTCCTTCATTTCTTGTTTTAATTTTTCGAATATATTTGAATTGAATTTAGCGGCAGCGCGCGGCTGTTGCGTCTCCGATAGATTTCTGCCCCACGCATGCGCCGGCAGCTGCACTGTTGCGATTAAAAACATCGAAAACGTAGGGCTATCTTTCGCTTTTTTTTCGATCCGCCAGGCGTCAGTGTTGATTGGTATTCTTGTGGATGTGTCACTGTCAGCTTGTGTCAGCTGATCATGGGCACGTCAACAGTATTCTTATTCTACAATCTACAACATAGTTTCGGCAGCGTTAGGCTAGGCCGAAGCTGATTTTATACCAATATAACGCTATTTTTTTATACATCTATTGAAATTAAAAGTAATTCATTTTTTTATATATGCCCTAGCGCACAACATACAAAAAGAAAAATGGGATAGACTTGATGGGTTATGTTACAACCATAAAGCACAGGAGAAAGGTCTTGAGACAATACCTTACCTCGTCTAACCTTAAAATCCAGACAGTCTTCAAGCTGGTGTAGGGCTAGACATAACTTTTTACCAAAATGTTGAAATATAAATCGTTTCTCCATCTTTCACAAATATTTTTAATACTCTACAGTATCAAGTTTAGCTATGGTTTATCGAAATTCGACAAGAAGGACCTGGAGAACCTGAGGTAATATATTGTACGCACATTATTCTAGTAGTTATTTAAGTTTGAATCGCACAATTTTATAAAATATTCTTAGACAAGCATGATTTTGTGGACTGACTCGCATGTTGATAACATGGTCAATATTTGTGATTTCTCTTGACAGACACAAAATTTGAGAAGTGATTCAACAAATATTGCAGCGTATAATGGTGACATGCTTTTCAAAACAAGATTAAAAAATTGTATTACCACAAGGATATTCATAACAATGCTGAGTATTTTGAAGCATGTAACCATATTTGTATAAATTGACAACTTTGTAATTGTAATATTAGCGGCTTATATAGGTTGGGGGGATTATATGTCTTAATGTGTTGATTCTGACGCCTCACTTTATGATAACTCTTTGTTCAAATTGACTGTCCATATACTTTCTTTCATTCAACATTATGTACATTTACATTTTATTGTAAAGTCCTTTGCACGAAAATGATAAATGAATGATACAAAAATACGAAGTCTGTGTTGTCTAGGGTTATCAAATTTAAAACATCTGGGACAATGCTGAGAAGTTCAAAGTCCAAATCATTCTACGCCAAATTGTGTGGGGGCGGGGAAAATCAGGAATCATTAACGCCTAGAGCAAGAAAATGTTTATATATATATATATATATACATTTAACGACGCACTAGGGGGCCTATACTGATGGTTACGATCTATTGGCGTTGTTGGATGATGAATGAGATGATGGGATGATGAGATGAAAGGTTATTTCATTAGGTGTTTTGGATGGTGGGAAGGAGTCGGTTGTGGCCTGTTGTTAAGTAAACATCCCAGTATCAACCTGAACGACAGGGAAACGGAAACCACAAAAAACCCCTGTCAGGATGGTCGACTATGGTGGGAACCAGACCCTGGTCTCCCAAATGACGGTTCAGTGTGTTACCACTCACCCATGCGTCTTGGTGAAGAAAATGTTTGGAATGTGAAGTCTATAGTTGTGTTTTGGGTGTTTTTTTAATATGATACTAATAAATCATGGATACCGTAGATCTTTTCTATACAGTAGTTGCTTATACCAACAACTTTATGCCCTGTAAGATAGAGCCCATTACACTTTAATGATATAGTAGACCCAAATTATTTGAAGTGAAATTTGAAAAGTGATTCAACAAATATTGCAGCTTTTTTCAAGTAGGCCTACCGTATGGCAATTCTTTTTGTAAATTACTGTTTAGAAAATAACATACTTGTCCTCATGATTATATGTAAATATTCGCTCACACTACACAGACACTGCGAACTTATTACAATGCGGAGGAAACAAGATGGAGAAATTTATTGTGAAAAATGAAAAATGCAAGGAGTTATGGTTCTGACTTCGGAGAGAGAACCTACATTATTGCGTAGAGGTTTATGATCAACGATCCCTTAAATTCTACAAATTGACTAGTAGGCCTATAATTTCAATAGCAATTTTCAAATTCAGAATGAAAATAAATTATAAGGATTATGTTATGTTTGGACAATGCCCACAAAAGTTATAGCAAAAGTTATGTAGGCCTATATTTTCTCTGATTTGATAAAAGTGGGACATTTAATGGTCCCGAGAGGATTTTTCGAGCTGCCGGAATAGAAAGCTCAAAACAGGGTCAATCCCGGGAAGACCGGGACGTCTGGTCACTCTAGAGTTGTAGAACTTGTTTCAGCGAGGCTGCAGACTTATTTGATGTAGGCTTTGATAAATTTAAGGATAATACTTATGGTTGTGGATCTTGAAGATTGTGCTGTGTAGACCTACAGCACAAAAGCATCATTTCACGTTTTTGATGTTTTGTTACTTTACTACCGGTACTTGGCTCCCAGCTAGCTAGTAGTTAGTGAGCACACTGGTTATTCTATTATGATGAAGTTTGTTGATATCACCACATCATGACAGAAGTATCACTTCCATTGGTTAAAAGGATATTTCATTAATCAGAAAAGGAGGTGATTCTCTGGAGGACAAATAAATAAATGATAATTTCTGACATTGAGATGATAATTTCTAGTTTTCTCTCAAATTAGGGAAGAAATATGATTATTCATTCCAATCCAGCACCAGGTTTGTGATACTGATGTCCTTTAAATAATAATTGACCCATATCACTATCAGTCACGTACAAGATTAGTTGCATGGAATAACTGCATCCAAGAATAACTGTATGCAGTGCCAGACAGGGCAATCAGGCAATACCCGGTGGGCCGCTGTTGAAATGGATATCAAAATGGGCCGCGGTCACCCGCAAATATCTTTTCATACATCCGTACTTCAACGTTTCACTCTCATACAAGGTTTGACCTGAATGATAATAACTTGAGCAATCAAAACTGACCATCCGAGCATTTTAAATATAACTCGTTATTTTAGAATATGATATTATTGTATTTACAAATATTATTGGAATCTATTTTATAGTTAGTATAGATATTTTTTCTAACTCTAATATTCTAATATGTTATTTCATTGTTATTCTGTGTCCTATGGCCAAAGACTATGGTCCTAAACCAAGAGATTATGCCACAATTTCAACTTACCAATACTCTAAAGTACTCCCTTTAAGAGTATTATTCGCAAAAAATCTCTTACTTCATATTTTTAAAAACCTTCCTAAATTCAAAAACACAGACCACCTACACACTACTAGAACATTGACTTACAATATAACAATACCAAGGAAAAACACCTCCTTTGGACAAAGACAATTGGACTACCTCGGTCCAAAACTTTTCAACTCGCTCCCTATAGATACTAAACTTTCCACTAATTACTCTATTTTTAAAAAAAAGATACTCATATGGCTATCAAATCTACCTTTAAACCACTGGGAAAATCTATTCAATAAAAACCTGCCAGATTTTTACTCAAACGTATTTACCTGAATTTATCCACACTATAGCCAAATTACCTCCCTCTACACATTTAAATTAGACCTCATTATCATCTAAATTTTTGCATAAACTTATCTCAACTAACTCTCAAGCCATCTTGAAATCAAACTACATTATTTCTTCTACAAATATCCTCTCCCACACACGAGCACTGCTTATGTGGTATTCCATTACTAATTTTCTACATATTAATTTGATCACTATTATTTATCATTGTATTAATCATCTTATATCTATGTAATATGTATTTGTGTTATAACTATGTATATGTAACCTTTGACTAGGCCTATCAATAACACTAGTTGTCTAGTTGGTAGCCATAGGCTTACTCATGTATTAATTACAAATGGAATAAAATAAATGAATGAATGAATGAATGAATATGGCAACCTTTAAGGCAAAGGCAGAGTCTTTATTTATTAATAAAGATATATATATATATATATATATATATATATATATATATATATATATATATATATATATATATAAAACCTCGATGAATTAGATACCGTTGACAAAAAATTGATATACAAGAGTATTTTGTGATAGTCACTCAATCAAAATTGAGATTTTTATGATTATGTTGTTTGATGAAACCGAATTTCGAAATATATTCTTTCAATTGTGATGAGCTTGTAGTTGGAATGAAATGTACAAAAAATGGCCCTAACTTCAACCTCTAGTCAGGACTATTGCAATAACAGCAATAATCATAAGTGTTGACGTCTACTAAAAATATCAAAATATGCACACAAAATGGACAATTTTTCAAAAAATTCCATGTGGGGCCGAATCCGCACGCCCGTCGGGATAGCAATTTTATCCGCGCTATATTCAAGCAAATCTCGAAATTTTCCAAATTCGCGGTACCAAAGAATATAAACCTGTAATTATGCCTGCGTGGGATACGAGACATCGGCTATAAAGTGTGAATTATTTTTCTTTACGAAAATGACTAAATAATACGATAAAGACAGACTTGAAGCAAACGACGGCAGGAGAAAATGTCCATGATATCGATTGATTAGGTCTCAATTCAAATTAGGAAACAAACATAATAATTCACCTAAATGAAAATTCATTCACAGTATGGGTTGTCACTTGTCTGCAATTATGCAATCACTGACATTCAAAAAACAGAACATCTAATATACGAGAGAAGATTCACTGGGTCAAATATTGAAGAAATGGCGTCGGTATTTCCTTCAGTATTCTCCTATTCAACCGAGTGATATTCGATGAAAATTGTTTTGGACCCCTGACACCACTAATCAAAAATTAATTCTACTATCAACGCTTTTTTCGCACTATTCTCGACTATTTGTGTAATCTTCATCAATTCCGGAAATTCCAGTGAATTCACCAAGGAGTATTTTTCTTCGTCGTAATTTTCTTCGTGCCCAATTGTCGGTCATTTGGTAATCAAAAATCCATAATATGAATATAATATTACATGGATGCCAATTTGGAATTTGTATTTTTCCAATGTATCAATTGAAATACTGATATTTCTACATCACCAATTGCACTTGACCTATATACAACACCACTACATTTGAAAAACTACCTACAATAACAAAATTGTGGGCTTATACCAATCTTGAGCTAAGTTCGCTTGGAATCGGAAATGCAAACTATATCTCAATCACAAAAACATTATTCACGCCCCCCCCCCCCCCCTCCCTGTGGGCCACTTTTCTGTATTTTTGTCCGGACCAGTTGTGATAGCCAGTCCGGCACTGACTGTGTGGCTGTTGATAGTCAAATCTCGAGATCGATGTCGTGGCTCGTTTTGGTGTATTTCTGTAAACCTGACACATTCATATACCGATACGCTGCTTCAATTTGCTAGAAATGGATCAATGATTCAAGTACCTATGTCAAACATTTGCCCATAGCAATGAATGAATATTAGGGTTTTAAGGCGCATCGACAGCGAGGTCATTTAGCGCAAATAGCAGTACATTATATGTTGTAAAATATAAAAGCGATAATTAGGGATGAGATCGTAAATTTTGACGTACCTCTCCAATATAGGCCTACCCTCCAGTAAGAGACGTTCTAGTGGAGAAACATTGCCTGATTACCTCAAGAAACACTGCCCAAGTGAACCAAATGTGATAATAGAAAAATGTTTTTCTGAATTTATTTCGTATTGTTGTCTTACTCTGGTCAGTCTTAGATGTAATTTTTTACTGTTGCAGGGAAGAAGTTCGCCAAATGTTCCAACACGCGTATGACAGTTACCTCGACTACGCTTATCCGTACGATGAATTGAGACCATTGAGCTGTGACGGTGTGGACACCTGGGGCAGTTACTCGCTGACTCTGATCGATGCACTGGACACTCTGGCTGTCATGGGCAACTACACTGAGTTTCAGAGAGTTGTCAATATTGTCACTGCAAATGCAAACTTTGATGCTAACATCAATGTATCGGTGTTTGAAACTAACATCAGGATCATAGGTGGATTGCTCAGCGCTCACTTACTATCACACCGGTTAGTATGTTTGTGGTTAAGAGTTTCATTTTTTTCCCATTCAGAGAAGTAGATTATCTTCTAAAATTTAGTCGATCCATAATTAACATTCGTACAGTAGAATGTCGTTTATGTCTTGAAGGGGATGAGGAATATAATCGTATGAATGATCATATAATAAATCCTATAAATATATCAAAAATGCATATTTCATGTTTGAACAATGTGTCAGATTTTATCAACAAAGATGCAAAATGTCATGTATGTCAGTATAATGTTGAAAACAGCTATGTAACATGAACCAGGGTCAGCCAAAAGGTTACCAACTTGCTACTTGAAAAAGTCTATCATATGACACTTTGCTGTTCAGCTTCATACAATTTACTGCTTGACAAGTGAGACTCTCAACAATCAAACACTGCCATTGCGGCTTTGAAATGAAATGGGAAAGACTAACTCGACCACACTATCACTATCGTGCTTATCACTACTGTCGTTTTCATTGTTCTGAGCCAAAATGTCATCAATTGATGCTAATTCACTTGTAAGTTGTAATAATATTACTGTTGATGTTCACACAATCCTTTTACCACTCGCCATTACCAAAAACAACCACTTTGCGTAAAGGTCACAAGAAAAGTGAACCTAATCAGCTGTTGCATAGATACAAGCGCTACGACGCATCTGATTGGTCAACTGTGATGACGCGGCTGATTGGCTAAATATAAATGACGCGGGACGCCATGATGGGGTGGCAATGTTATTAAAATAAAAGCAGGTGTGCTTGCACTTGCAGGTGGTGGTTATGTTTTTGAGATTTACCTAAGCTTGGGTTTTCACGACTCTTTAAGACGAACACCTGACTGGGATTATTGAAAATGTGGGAAGGGGACAAGAAATTGAGGCGAAGATACGAAAAGTAGTGAATAAATGACTATGAGTCGTATTACTGAGGAAAATCAACAAGTAGTCCTATATGGAGAATGGTTGGGACCACTTAGAAAGTTGTATAAATGTAAAAATCGTATAAATGAGAATCGAATAAAAGACGCTCTACTGTATTAGGTTACATCTTATTGAATATTACGATCTGTGGTGAGATAAAGCTAGTAGGCAAAAATATTTGTTTTTTCTGTTACTGGTATATACATTTGATCTTTCCACTTGTGTTTGTATATCATTTGACTCATTAACATTTTCGACAATTATCAGATGAATTGTGTGACGTATTTATTAAGTTCGTATCGTGCACTGTTAACGTTTTATGATCACGTCTGACTGTAAAATCATCCTTGGGGACTTTTTTTTCCTGTTGGTGAGAGAGGATCATGTTGAATGTATTGGTACAAACATTGTTATTGATATATTGTAGTGCAAGTAGTTCCGTTTCGCTACGACTGAGCCAGCAGGCATGGGCAACAGCGATAGCCAAAAGTCTTCGTTCTGTCACTCCTCACTGTTGTTGCCAGTATCAGTCACTTGCATCAGAGACATCTAGTGGTTGCCAAGGCAGAACTAGACACTTTTTGCAAACATTGGTGTGAAGCCATAATCATAATTATGTACACAATGATAGCTTGAACCCATCTAGTCACTTCATCTTGAAAAATCACCAACACTAATTACTTAGTAAAGATTTACATTCAGAGAATATACTACATACAGAACATATTTATTCAAATATTCCAGTCAAGTTATGCTAATAGGGGGGTTTCAAAATTTCAACCTCATTTTTACAAAAAAAAATCTTCAATTTTTCTGCGGAACTGGTGTACGAAGAAATTTTTACATTCTATCTCTTTTGGTTTTTCACTAACTATCATTACTAGGTTAGAGTTTGAACAATTATACATCTCGGTGGTACTCACCATTATTCATTCACGATGTAAACTCTGACAATTTTGTTTGAACCACGACTAATCACAGTATTGTACATTATTTAGGATTGTAGGTTGATTACAATGATTCTCTTCTGCAGGGCAGGTGTGGCAGTGGTACCAGGTTGGCCGTGCAATGGTCCACTTCTGCAGCTAGCCGAAGACGTGGCTAGGAGATTGATAGCCGCATTCGACACGCCCACAGGTAGACAAACTAGACTTATTCGAATATGTTAGCTGATCAATTATCATTATTGGATTGATCCAATTATAACTTACTATCTACGCATGCGCTTAGCCTTCTTGTATTAAAGCTGTATCGCTATGTAGCACAAGTATTGCTTCTTGTAAACTACCTAGATGTTATTAGGATTTCAAGTTACAGCAATAATTGTCAACTGCAAACGACACTTTAGTGCATCAAAAAGTCCTACTTATAGGCCTAAAGAAATATATTATTTTTATAATAATAATAATTCAATTTATAGTGCATTCATATGAGCCAATCCATGGTTTAAAAATTATAGAATTTTCATACCAAAGAGTGGATTGAACTTTTGTTTGGAGACAGGAAGCAAAACTTTCGTTCTACTATTCTCTTTTTTTACCTTTGATTATTTTGGCCATATAGAATGTTTTCTATTACCGGTATTTGGTAATAGTGACATGTCAGAATCGAGTAAAAAAGAGCCAAGTTGGCCAAAAATATGTCACGGCTAGATCAGCTAGCTAGCAACTCTGGAAGAACCATAAGCATCTAGCTGCAAAACTAATGGCAAACAATCGAATAATTCCATTCACTCGCACAATACTAGAAAAAACAAAGATATTTGCATATAAAAATAAAAAACACTGTAATTTGCCGTTGAGATTTTTCTTCACTCTACATCGACATATAATATAGTATCACTTCTGAAATATCTAAGCCCACAATTTTTTGTTTGATCTGCCTTGTATTCATCCACAGGTATCGTTATTATATTTCATTCTCATACTTGATTTGCATGTTATCCATTTCAAGCGACGTCATGTTATTTTAATTGGCGGTCAAAATTAACAAAGCTAGCAAGTTGATAACTTTTTTTTTCCTGCTAGATGCGCTAAGTTGGCAAACTTGGCAAGCTGATTTCTGGAACTATTTGATAGATTCTAGCGGTGTTAGTGGCTTAATATTAGAACGTCGTTTTGACAGCAGTGCTAGCTTAGCGCTTGATTCTAGAACTCCACTATTGTGAACATATTTTTACCAGCAAGACAAAGTTCAGATATTCACAGGGCCATTTCAAGACCTTCATCTAATCATCCCATCATCTCATTCCTCCTTCACCGTCACCGATAGATCTCAGTTATCATTACAGTGTGTTATTGAGATCAATATAAATAAATAAAATAAACAAATGATAGGTCTAGTTTTGAGACTAAATGGCCATCGTCTTGGATGGTGATGAACTTGAACTGAAAGTGTGGTTGTGTGTTGTACAGGCATGCCGTACGGCACTGTGAACCTGCGCCATGGTGTGCCAGAAGGTGAGACTACAGTCACCTGTACGGCAGGTGTCGGGACGTTTATCCTGGAGCTGGGAACACTCTCGCGGCTCACAGGAGATCCTTTATTCGAAGAGGTAACTTTACTTGGATACCTTATTTCAATCACTCGTGGCTATAAAACTGTTTTCCCTTTCTCTGAGCTTTAGTATGAGACATTGTAGGCCTACATTTTCATCTCATTAATCATTCATCTGATGCCAATAGATCCTAGCTATCATTACAGTGCATTGTTGACCCTAATATAATGAAAAAATTGTATATTTTGTACAACCCGTATTGAGATTTTTGTTTAAGAAAATTTCAAGTAGGCTTATACTGCGTGCCTATATGTCAGAATAGGCCTATTGCCAGGATTTTACTTACTCATCATATATTAGGGTTGCCAATCGATAAAGAAAATATAAACAATACCGAAATGTGCCATATCGAAAATCGATCGAAAATATCGAATTATTGGGAATTCCATTTGATATCGAATCGGAATGATGGTATCAAATGCCGATCAAAATCATCGAAACGTTTTTTAGGTCTGAATCATGTTTATTTTTAGTTGTTTGTAATCAATTTGTGACGCGTATCATCTGCCTTTGCCTTCACATTCACACCACAGCTTGATTATCTGTGCTCACACTTCAAGAGTCGGCTGAAGATTGAGAACCACGCAGAATAATCACAGTTATGGGGTAACTATTGGTTGTCATAGGGAAACACGCAATGATCATCCAAAGTATTCCTAATACAAAGAGTTTTTATAATATCTGACAAGACCATTCATGTAAGGGTATCAGATTATAGTCTGGTATGGATATCACTTTCACTTGATTAGTCACACTGTCCCAGTTCCAAGTCCTCAACCTTCCTCACACAATATACTTGCTGAGGAAGATGTTTGTGTTGTGGTTGAAGTGTTTTAGATATATGCCAGATGTGTCAACTCTTGTTAAGGAAGGGGGGGGGGGGGGACCAACTGCTGTCTACTGATGATGAATTAATCAGTTCCTAGTCAGGTATTTACTTTCACAATTTATATATTTCAGTGAGAAAGATGATGGAATAAAGAATATTCTGTCTGTTCCATCTTCTGAATTTAAGAAGTTCACATGATTGTGAACGTATTATCTCATTAAATATTTATTGTTTCAGTTTGTATTTTTGTATTTTTATTCATATTGGGTGACACACTGTACTATGGTGATTGATGAATGCAATGACGAGATGAAAGCTTATTTCATTAGGTGTTTTTGAATAGTGGGGAAGAGTCGGTCGTGGCCTGTTGTTGAAGAACCATCCCAGTATCAACTTGAACGACAGAGGTGAACTTCGTAAACCTCCTGTTAGGATGATCGACCATGGCAGGAATCGAAACCCTGTCTCCTAAATGACGATTCAGTGAGCTTTCCACTAGACCAGTTGTCATAGTGGTTTACATTCTTCCTTCATTGATTGTTCCTATTGCTGAAACTAACACGGCAGTCGGCAGGCGTAAATAATGAGACATGGGAGTCACTTGCATGTGGGTTTATTAGGTCCGTGAAGGGTTCGTGTTGTATTGAATGATGACATATATTGTTGGGACAGGCTGGTTGTTGACAGGCTGGTTTGTTTGGCTTGCTACTTGTTCTTTCAAGTCCGTGATATGGCCGATTTGGCCAATCTGACACACGACTGGCAACCCACCGTTTATTCATTCGATATCGAATTCACTTTCGATATTGCAATAATCGGAAATCAAATGAATGAATTTTGATTTTGATCGAAACCTTGAAATCGAAAATCGATCAAAATATTTGATATCGATTGGCAACCCTACTTATTATTCACTTTTGACCGAGTAGACACATCAGTCTAATTCATAGGCTAATCCATAAAATTACTATGTACTTTTTGCTTATTAGGTTCATTATGTAGGCATGCCAAATAGTATCAATATCAATTACAGTACAGTATATGATTTTAAAAGAAAATTACAGTATTATGAGCATTGAGAAACCATTTTTGTCACTCACGTACACTATGAGGTGTCCTGCATGTCGTCCAATGGATCAACAAAAAGACTAGATATAATAGCCATCAGGAGTGACAGGAAAAAAGTACTCATTCTAGATCCAACGATTCGCTTCGAGACGCATGGGAAGCAGGCTGAGGAGGTGAAAGAGTAGAAAAGGAGCCACTACTTACCTTGTATTCCCGATCTATCAAGAAGATACGGTATCGGGGAGAGTCAATGGGATGTTATTGGCCTATTTATTGGAGCTCGAGCAGCCATACCATCCTTCTTCACCGACTTTCTCAAATCATTCGCCATTTCATCTTCACTTTTAGATAACATTATCATTTCTATTTTGAGAGACTCATCATCAATCGTCCATAATCATCTGTATAATAATATAAATTACCGGTAGTTTAACATCATTTGTATTTTTTAATCATCAACTTCACTTCTTTTATTTTCATTTCATATTGTTAATTTCGTTTTATTATTTCAATTTTCAATTTTTTCTTCTTTACTATTGTATATTTTTATTGATCAGCAAGCTGGATCCCTGTGGTCACTCATGAGTACATGATCAGTAGCCAAATAAATGGATTTCTCTCTCTAGGTCCAATTGGTCAATTGACATCAGCTGCTTGTCTGACTTGGTCTGCCGGGACTCGGCCTTGGAAACTGAAATCAAGTTGAGTGAGGGTTCAACTCCTGCATAAAGTGTGGCCATAGAATGAAGAGTTATGTTAATTAATTTGATGCCAATTAATTGAAAACATTAACAGCTCCAAAATGACTGCTTGCAAAGCCATCTAGGACTATTGGTACAAAGTTATCGCATTTACCGCTGGTGTCCATGTACTCAAATTTGAGTTTTCAGACAGTTTTCGATGCACCGTAACTCACAAAGTATTTCACCCAAAGTGCTACTATTTGGTATTAGTGCATTCCGTGACTGGTTCAACTTTTTGATTGAAAATCGTCAAAGTCGGTCAAGTTTTATTTGGCCTCCGGCTTGGTTGATTTGACATGGAATGACCCATATGGAGATTTGATCAAACTCTTCAATACTTGTCACTGCAATTCTGGGTGAAGGCGTGACTAGTCAGTGTGAAGGAGGTGGGTAGGAAATAGATAGGGTATTTAGGGCGCCACGTAGTTGCGGGATATGCATATTGAGAGCACAACTACAAAAACTCTGAATAGGTTTAGAGACAAAGTAGTTTGATTAACTTAGCAAAGATTATTTATCACTGCAATACATTTGATGGGTGGTGACTGCTATTTAAGTATGCCGTATATAATGATAATTATAACAAATGAAAGAAACAAATATTCCAGGACACACTGGCTAAGCGGTGATTTCAAAATTGATAACTTCAATGAATTGTCATGATTCAAATATACATACACTCCGTCGATTGTGTCCATTCGATAGCGTCCCTTACTGTAATATAGAATGTATGCAATATTCGTAAGAATAATTTGCCAAACATCCAGACTATGAGCATTGTACTTACGAAACCTGTTCGATATGTCTTCCTCATTTGATGCAAGATTTTCTTGGGGACTCACGGTTGTGTTGGATTATCGTAGTCGGTACTCGTAGATGATGGGGAGAGGGGACACTATAGTCTTCTTGGGAATGTCGGATGTATGTATATTTTGTAATATAAAAAAAATGTAAATAAACTATTAAGTCAAGAAAGACTCTGAACTTGCCAACTAATATGCTACACTCGGGAGCCTACGCTCGTGAGTTGTATGATTCTCAATCACAATCACCAAGTACTTCTTCTGTCCTCGGACCTGACACAACTCACTACATCGGGGATCATCTCGCTTACATTCTCGTGGAGGGGTGGAGGGAGGGTAGGGAGTAGGAAACAACCAGGTTTTAAGAGAAACCAGTCAACAGTGGTTGACCGCTGTGGTGTCACGATTTGACGTCACACACTTTAAACCTTTGTGTGTTAGGTTGCTATGAATGCGCTTGATGCGCTCTACCATCATCGCTCGCCGATCGGCCTAGTGGGGAACCACATCGACGTTGCCACGGGTCGGTGGACGGCGCAAGACGCAGGTATCGGCGCAGGCGTTGACTCCTATTACGAGTATTTAGCAAAAGGAGCCATTCTGCTTCAACGACCGGAACTGATGCATATGTTCAATCAAGGCAAAGCAGCCATTGAGAAGTACCTCAAACGAGATGATTGGCATCTGTGGGTGTCGATGACCAAAGGGCAAGTGACGCTACCAGTATTTCAGAGTCTGGAAGCATATTGGCCAGGTGTATTAAGTCTTGTTGGTAAGTTCTTGTGTAAAGTTATTATGTGTACCTTTCTTTCTTTCAAGTATCTTCCTATTTGTAGCTGATATTACATTAAATGTTTGGCTCAGTAAGATGTGTTATAGTAATGGTACGCGAGCCATTAAACATTCGCCATGTTTTTGGAGAGTCTCCTCCCAGCTGAATTGTTGATATCAAAACTTTGTTATCAAGGTTCAATTGTGATAGAGTTGGGATTGATTGATAAAATTGATAGATTATTATGATGCTGTCATAATGAGAAAGATAAATCAATGATAGTTCAATCAACTTGAATGTTCACAATAATAGCGTTGCTGTCACCAATGTCTTTACAGACATAATTACAAAGAGCGGTCGGAATTCGAAGGAAGCATGGGAACGCCCATAACATTAAGCTGGGAATTTATTTTAAAAAACTCGAGGTTTCAACCATCACACTGAACGAGGGTACAAATGTGATAGTCCAGTCACAGGAACAATAGTAATATGGGTTTTATGGCTTACCAGAGAAAGAGACATACTTATTCCCAAGTAGTTTATTATTTATTGTTATTCAATAACCGTAATTAGTTGTGAAGAGTAGAAAATGATCGAGTAGTAACGTAAATATACTTATATCGATATATTGATGACGTCTAGAAAGACATAGTTCGAAATCTATTTCGGTCATGTTGAAGTGGCGAAGAGAGAATCTAGATGTCTCAAGATTAATAGATTTATGAAATGGATGATAATTAATGTCAATAATATCAAGGGTGAATCTTGTGACTTGAAAGTTTGTTTACCTAAACTCATGACTAAAGTTATACAAAACAAAGGGTGTGTAAATACAAACTACAATAATATGTTATTGCTATGGAGTAGAGTATTCTGGATAAAAGTGATTAATTATTTATTTTGAACAGATAATGAGTTGAATGCTTGTTAAATGTAATGACAAAAGTTTATACAGAACAGAGGGTAGGCTTATGTAAATATAAAGCACAATAATATGTTATTCATATAGAATACAGTCTTCTTGGTAAAAGTGATTACGGTAGTTAGCTGTTGTTGTAAACAGATAATGAGTTAAATGCAGAATTATGTATCAATGCTCTTCATATTAAAATGGTTTCTAAATAATATAGAAAAGTATATTCTAATCGATTCACCAATTGATATAACATTGAAAAATAAAAAATGAGCGCTTTATGACACAATGATAATAGATATGGCATATAATAAACAAATGGCAAATGTGAAGCAGTTACAATCTTGCATCTTTATACTTTCGTATATGAAAAACCCAAATTATAATGGACCTTCTTTCATTTATTAGGTGATGTGAGTAAAGGGATGAAATCCCTTCACAACTATCATCAAGTGTGGAAGCAATATGGATTCACACCTGAATTCTACTATATTCCTCAGGTGAGTGCATTGGTCTTTGTATAAATGTCAGTGAAATTCCTGATGCAGTGTTGCCTCTTGGTGGCATTGCACCACTAGCTCGGAGGAATTGTGTAGACAGTTTCCAAGGTAGGGAGAGGGTAAGGGTTGTCATCTAGTGACCAAGGGAGAAAAAGGGAGGACACCTGACTACGTGTATAATTGAAATTTCATTTCCACATTTTTATGTTTGTACCTCTACTATTCATTGTTCATACTTACCGGTATACTAAAAATATACCGAGTTATTGTGAAGTGTACTCACTTTTTTTTTAATAATTCAATAATTTCATTATATTATGCGTGTTCTCTCCAGAGTTCTCATTTTTTTACCCTGTTTCTCACCAAAAAATAGTGTAAGATGTTTTTCTTACGTTGTATGAAAAATACTAGAAATATTTCTAATATTTTTTCAATTGATTAAATATAGGGTTGCCGTTCGATTTCAATATTTTCCAACGATTCAATATTGAATTGGAATATTCAATGTTTGATGAATTCAATATCGAAACAGTGATCGATATCGAGTGAAAAAAATAATAAATAACTGATAATAAATTAATAGGTAACAACAACCTTAGAATAAATAAAATCATACTTCAGAAAAAAAAATACCATACCAGTATCACTGAGTCATTCGGCTTTAGTCCGTGATCATGGTCGAGGAAAGAACTAGATCGTGCAATGCCAATCTCAAATTTTTTTATTCAAACCAATATTGATTGGAAATTGAAAATTTCGATATATTTCGATCAATATTCATTATGTATTAGGCCATTATCAAAAAAGTGCTAATTTGGGAAAAACACATTTTGAAAATACAGCTGTTCAAATGTTTCATCTCTGTAATAGATTCACTAAGAACAATATATGAATTTTCAATTCCCCAAAAAGTTGGAGCTTACACATTATGATTAGGGTTGGTCAAACCAGTTCAAATTCGAACCGAACCAAATCTTGAAATGAGGTTCAAATTTCGAACCAGCTAGGTTCGCAAAAAAACTTTATTAATGGTAACTTCATCAAGTCAAGTTGAAATACATAAATGTTATACATTGTTGTTTATACTTCAATGAGATAACAGATAACTGATAAGATATAATCCAAGGAGGTATAAAAATAACCTGCAAATGTTTCAAAAGCTGTCAGTGCAGTGCGCAGGACCTATCAGCTGTTTGCTTTTATCGATTTGATAGGTCGATCACCGATCATCGAACAGACCAGAACTTTAGTTTAAGGGGACATCCATAAATTATGTCACACTTTTTTAGGCCACTTTGAACCCCCCCTCCCTACCATGTCACAGTTGGTCACAAAACCTAGTACCCTCCCCCCTTTAAATACATCACAAATTCTCATACACCCCCCACCCCCTCTAACAAAAAAAAATGAAATTAACAGGCGGCAAATGTACAACAAAGTAATAAAATAAAAATGTTCATTTCTTAATGTTTGCTTTTTGAGTAGTTGAACTTTAAAATTATTTGATATGCATCTACTCTTTCTAGGGTGGGTATAAATATAAGAATCTATAAGAATAATACATAGAACAAAATAATGGTATGTCACACAGTTGCTTCCCCCCTCCCCCCCTTGTAACACCTCGTCACAAATCTTGATAACCCCCCTCCCCCCTGAGCTGTGACGTAATTTATGGACGTCCCCTAAGTGGCTGTGTGTCTTGTGTGACGTAGTTTAATGGAATCGACCAAACTGTGATGTATTAAATATGAAATCGTTTTCATAATTTTGCATGAATCGACGTGATATTGCTCTTGAAACTAGGCCTTCACCTGTTTATATCACCTGTTCTAGGTTTCTACACTTGCTTCTGAACTAAAACAAACCCTGAATTCATTTACTGAAAAACTGAAATTATGTCATAAATGCCACAATTTTGTACTGACCCAGTCTGTCTTACGAATCTACGACGCAGTTTTACTTTAGGCCTACTACTGAAACTAGGCCTAGTACTTTGATTGGATGTACTTGGCTTGTATTCTTGGCGGGTCTGTACCCTATTATGACTGAGTTACATTTCTGTTCCAAATGAGTTTGACACCGAATCTGTCTGTTATATTTACGGTAGGTCTGAAAAAAAATAAAAAAAGTTCGGTTTGAGGTTCGAAAAAAACGAACCTTTTTGAAAGGTTCGGTTCGAGGTTCGGTTCGTGGCAAAAATCAAGGTTTGCCCAACCCTAATTATGATTTCACATTTTATGAGCTAATTCAGACAATGCAAAGAAAAATGTCATGAGTGTTACCAAGACTCAAAAATTGATTGCAATAGTAAAATTTTTTGTATGTATCAAATATCAATCCATACGTCACTTCCTCCTAGGTACATATTGTAGTAGCACAGGTACATACAATTTGAATTATTTTTTCAATTTATTACTCAAATAGCAGTTTGTTTGTCATGATGAATGTTACTTTAAGAAATAAAATGTCTTGGAAGCTGAATATGTGTAAAATGTGTAACTGAGAATTGATATTTTACATAAGAGCGTGCAGAAAGTTGCCTGTTATCAGTCCAGCCATTATTGAACCCAATTTGGATGTACATTTATCAAAAGTTACCCAAAATGACCCAAGTAACATTCATGACAAAAGCAAGAATCATGACTGGAAAGAGAAAAAAAAATTTCTTAACTACAGTAGTGTTTACTTATATTTTATCATGAAACAAACTCATTTTATTTCAAAAAGTCAATAACTGCCGGAAATGTATATCCTAAATCTCGCGCGCCAGGGTTACTCAATGATGGATTGGGTAATATGGCCAGCACTTGATTGTAGGCAGCTAAAGATGTCGTTCTCGTTGATTGTAAAAATATTTTCATTGTACTGCTCTATGAATAGAACAAACAATTCTTAATTTGAAAATATCACATCATTACTTAATACTTGAAAACACGGATCACATTGGTTGGTGAATGTTACTTCTTAGGCATGACTGCTACATTAGAAAGTACCAGCTTAAGTAACGGCTTAACTTGGCCAAATTCCAGAAAAGTCATGCATGAGGCCAGGAATATTTTTGACGTTGTGTAAGATGAAAGCTACTTCATGGTTCAAGACAATACAGCAGACTAAATGTGGAATAAAATATTTTTTTAAATTACCAGGTAACACTCATGACATTGCCCAAAAATACGCACCTTTTTATTCGTCTTTATGGATTTGTTGTCAAAAATTTTAATTCTAGATATCTGGCTCCAACGCAAGTGCTTTTTGCAGGCAAAGTGAAGCTCCTGGACATATATACTGCCTCTTGCTCTTTCACTCCAGTAAATCTAAGCCTAAAAGGGCCGTAACCTCAAACAAATTGTAACAGAAAATTTTATCGTTGAATTTTGATTGCCTTAAAATTTACAACTGAATTCTAAAAAGTTTACTCAAATCGAAGTCGTCATTTTGTTTTTAAACGAATTTTCATGAAAATCTTGTTTATTTTTTATTGGCCGTTGTTAGTGAAACACATTCCTACATTTTATTGTAAAATCACGAAAAAAATGTTTCACATGACACCAGAATGAATTAGAATAATTGGACAAAAATTGCTATGATTTTGTGATTAAATTTAAATTAATGCCAAATTTCATTAATCAGATCTAGTGAACAGGGTTCAGGAGTTGAAAATGTAAACTCAACGAAATCTCATTCAGATAATTATACATAAATGCTACAAGTAAAGTTTGCTCAAATTGAGGCGGCCATTTTGTTTTAAAATACATTTTTGGGAATTAATCAATTTGATTTGAATAGTCGGCCATTATCGATGAATTGTCAATTTTTTTTCAACATCATTAACAATAAATTTGTTATATAATAAAAATACATGATTAGGATAATTTTACTACAAATTGAATGAATTTTGAATTAAATTTGGATGAATATAATTTTGTGAAATAGGCTGTGGGGAGCAAGCTGTGAGTGTTAAATATCTCAATTGACCGGTGAAGTTATCTTGTAATTATATGAAACGACTGGTGAAGAGTTTGCCGAAATCAATGGTTAATTAAAAAAATTGCATATATAGTCAATATGTGGAAAAAACATTTTTTACGTGTTTTATTCCTTGATTTTCATAGGAGAGACACATCTGTGGAACAACAGAAAAGGTATAACTTTGATTATCCAATATCAATAATCCAATGTATTCATAAACTCATTTGGTATCTCGCAATTTGATCTAGAAATGTTTCAAATTTGAAATCTCAAGCTCGCACTTGGAAATGGTCGAGCATCAAGCCCAAGCTTGAGCAATTAAGCTTGTACATCTCTAACAATCTAAATCGACATTTGAAGGAGAAGCAATGGAGCAGTGGATGCTTTGCTTTGACACAGTGTGTGTGTGTGGGGGGGACGGGGGGTGTGTATGTTACCGGCACATGCAGCTCAGTTGCTAACGCACTCTCTCATGTGATCCGGTAGGAAAATGAAATTTCGGACCTGGTACGATCCCCCCGCCACTGTCCATCTTTACATGGGTTTTCCCATAGTTTCCCTTTGTAGTCTAGGACACGACCGCTTGCTTCTCACTATCCTTCCCATTGCCCAAGAGACCTTCATCTCATTATTTTATTTTTCATACATTCGAAGCCAATAGATTTATATTATCATTACATCGCGTCTGTAAGCCCAACATAAATTAATAAATCATAGCTCAGTGCTTTGCTTTGCTCCAACTCTTAGTTTTGTTGTTCAAATGACAGACATATCTCACGTTTTTTCTCACATAAGAAGGATTTTTCGTTGATACTATGTGTATTGCACATAATTGCCATGTGGATATCAGATATCAGGATATCAATTGTGTTTTTTTTTTCATGTAACACATATTCTGCGACGCTTATAAGCCTACTATTGCCAAAGAGACACCATTTCCGTGATTCTATCACGGCAATCCTGCATTCTCATTAGTTGCTAAGGCAATCTGAGTCTCATTCGGCCCACTCAATGCATGGTTGATTGATTAACGCCTCTCCCACAAACGTCCTACAAACGGATGTACAATTGCTTTTACTTAAAACGGTTTCTACTTATAATGTGTTCCGGACTTTCGGAAACTGAAAGACTGTTATCCGCGGCGGAAATTCATGGTTACCAACGGTACACACTCCTCGTGTTGAAGTTCATTGGTTATAATCATTTAAAATGGGGTGGTAAGATCGCCCTTGTGGTGCCCCGTCCAAACGATCCTACCTTTCATCCTTAGCCTCTATTGGGGAACAACGATTTTGTATCAAGTTTCGATGTTATTAGAAAAACAAAGAAAACAATTGCTTAATTGCTGAAGATTGGGCTTGATGCTCGACCATTTCCAAGTGCGAGCTTGAGATTTCAAATTTGAAACATTTCTAGATCAAATTGCGAGATACCAAATGAGTTTATAAATACATTGGATTATTGATATTGAATGATCAAAGTTACACTTTTTTCTGTTGTTACACAGATGTGTCTCTCCTGTGAAAAGCGAGGAATACAACACGTAAAAAATGTTTTTTCCACATATTGACTATTTTGGGGAGAAACGAGAGAGGAAGTGCAGTGCAAGATTGATAAGTGGAGTGAAGAGACGTAGAGAATGGGTTTGAAGATTAGTGAAGAGAAGAGTGAAGCAATGACAATGGAAAGGAAGAAGAATAGACACGGTAATGCTCGGATAAAGCTTAGAGACGGATGGTTGAAAGAGGTGGAAGAGTTCAAGTACCTCAGAAGCCTACTCACCAATGAGGCCAAAGTAGATAGAGAAGTGCAGGAAAGGAGAAAGACAGCAGAGTCATTTTATCAGGCAGTGAGGAAGTTGTGGAATGAAAGATTTCCAAAAGTCTGTAAATTATTGATGTACAAGATGTATTTCCTGCCAATTCTAACGTACGGGGCAGTAACGTGGTCGGCGGGTATTATGGAATTGAACCAGCTACAGGCAGCTGAGATGAAGTTCTTGAGGAGTGTGAAGGGGATTACGAGAATGGATAAAGTTCGAAGTAAGCAGATAAGAAGTGAGCCAGGAGTAGAGAGATTAGGGTTCAAATTGGGAAGAGAGAGGCTTAGGTGGTTCGGTCATATGAAGAGGATGGGAACCGAGAGAATACCAAAGCGGGTATTCGAGGCGGCTACAGTGGGAATACGGAGAGTGGGACGACCGAGAGAGAGGTGGATTGGGCTGATTAAGGAGGATGTACTGATGAGAGGAGGAAGGTGGAAGGAGTTAGAGGCAGAACGTCAGTGGGAGGAAAGAATAAAATGGAAGGAATTGGTGGAACAATTGGAAGTGGAAGAAGAGGAGGAGGAAGATGAGGAGGAAATGCCAGGCGTGGCCAACCGGTTTCCAGGAGTCCTGCGGCCCTAGTGATGGTGGAAATACCCACCCCCTGACCCAATGTTTCAGTTGGAACCAGGGACGGATTATTATTATTATTATTGACTATAGGCCTATATGCACATTTTTTAATTAACCATTGATTTCGGCAAACTCTTCGCCAGTCGTTTCATATAATTACAACATAACTTTACCGTTCAATTGAGATATTTACCACTCACCGCTTGCTCCCCACAGCCCATTTCACAAAATTATATTCATTAAAATTTAATTCAAAATTCATTCAATTTGTAGTAAAATTATCCTAATTATCTATTTTTCTTATATAACGAATTTTTTGTTCATGATGTTGAAAAAAATTGACAATTCGTCGATAATGGCCGACTATTTAAATCAAATTGATTATTTCCCAAAAATGTATTTTAAAACAAAATGGCCACCTCAATTTGAGCAAACTCTACTTGTTGCAGTTACGTATAATTATCTGAATGAGATTTCGTTGAGTTTACATTTTCAACTCCTGAACCCTGTTCACTAGATCTGATTAATGAAATTTGGCATTAATTTAAATTTAATCACAAAATCATAGCAATTTTTGTCCCATTATTCTGATTTATTTTGGTGTCATGTGAAACATTTTTTTCCTGATTTTACAATAAAATGTAGGAATGTGATTTACTAACAACGACCAATAAAAAATGAATAAGATTTTCAGGAAAATTCGATTAAAAACAAAATGGCGACTCCGATTTGAGCAAACTTTTTTGCATTCAATTCAAAATTTTAAGGCAATCAAAATTCAACAAAAAAATTCTCTGTTACAATTTGTTTGAGGCTAAAACTTAGTTTCACTGGAGTATTTGATTAAATGATTTTCAACTTGGTAACACTAACAGTCATAACAAATCAGGGGGACATAACTTAAACTAGGGAAACTTGTTAAAAATATAGAGTGGATTTTCTACCAAGATACAAATTAGAAGACCTCTGTTTAGGGTATGTAGGTAAACAAGAAGACAAACATTTCTAAGTGATGAATTTGTTAATATTTCATACAAACATAAGCCATTATGTGAAAGGTGACACATGATATCACACTATTCTCGACACAAAAGTGTGATTACAGCTTAATATTTATACAATTAACTATGGCTAAGCAGGGGAAAGTATCACATATACGGTATACCTCAGCCTTGGACTATTATGTTAATTTCAGATAGATACTTATGATACTCTATCTTTAAAACAATTATGAAATAGCTAGTTAGCATATTAGCACTTTTCTGATAATGACCCATTTGTCAATGTCATTTGCAATTTACATATTGAATGGCAACCCTAATTAGAAAACACATTGATTTGTATTAATGTGGAAGGAGGATCAACATCTGATAATTTGGTGACTTCATGTAAGGGCAAAGAAATGTCCTGAGTGAATCATCTGTAGTGGCAACAATAAAATCTGTTCTATTGACATTTTCATTGACATTCTCTGAACGCCGTCTACAAATCTGTGTGCTTATTTCTAGGTACTCCTTTAATACTCCACTTTGCTGTACTGCAGATAGAACTCGTAGTGGAGTACTTCCCCAGCGCTTATTCTAAAGTTAGACTCTTTCATTCAGACACTCCCATGTCAGTATTCTATTTTTGTTTATACGTAATTCACAGATCATTGCCAAGAAAGAAGCTTGTCTTAATTATGAACTTAGCAATTTGTTTGTAGCATCATGAAGAGATGTGATATGAAAGTGTTTATCTCGTAGAGTGAGGTCGGTATAAACCGGGAGAGCTATCCCCTCCGACCTGAGCTAATCGAGTCTGTCATGTACCTGTATCGCGCTACTGGTGATCCATATCTCATTGAGGTGGGGAGAGATATCTTGCGCAGCATACAGCATAGTGCCAAAACACCGTGTGGATACGCAACGGTAAGTTATGTTTATATAGTGAGAAAGAGACTGTGCTGGGAGATGATTAAGTACATACAGACGTCTAGACTTCGTGAAGTCATGAAGTCAAGAGTTCATGTGTACTCACATGAACTCTTGACTTCATGACTTCACGAAGTCTAGACGTCTGTATGTACTTAATCATCTCCCAGCACAGTCTCTTTCTCACTTTCACATATTTCTGGTTTTGATCAACTCTGTTCTTCATCTACTGACTTTTTTTGCATGTGAGTTTTTTTCTTTCAACCCACTCTCACGTACGTAGTAAGTCTTTCCACGGCAAATTTCCTTCATTCACGTACAAGAGAATAAACCGTGGTGAATAGCAAATTACGAAATCTTCCATCTTTCTCAATCTTTTGTCATTAATGTACTAGTTATAACAACATATTGTCATGTATGCAACATAACATCTATAATGTAGGAACTGAATACTAGACATTTCAATTTTACCAATTTAAACAGATAGAAATACTATTTAGACTAGCATACCACAAAGAAACCTCCATCCATCATTTTTCAAAGGACTAGGAAAAATAAACCATCCATGCAGGAAAACGATCCATCCAGGAAAATTTAACATTGGTTTAATGGGTGAAGGGTGGGACAAAATTAATGATAGAAGCAGGAAAACAGTGGATTCAGGTACAATGGATGGAGATTCCACTGTACCAGTAATTACTTGGTATTTTCTTAGGCCTACTCTGAGTTGTAGTTGTTATATTATATTTACCTATTAATATATGTTAACGACTGATTCCTTGCACATTACCGGCTTATTACAGCCAAGTTTTCTATCGGGTGCGTTGGTTCACGTTCATTGTTGATCCCAAATAACATAACCTCAGTGATGTACTGTCGCTCTGTGTCCTCACTTAGAGTACCGGTATATTATTACGTTGATTCAAGTATTTGTACATGATTTGGACATTGTGGTACTTTGCTAAACAAAAATCAAAGAGTTTATATTTTCATTAAATTGGCTGAACTACGGTAATTTCAATGAATTTCAAAATAACCAGTTATCTAAATCTAATTATTTTATTATAGGCTAATTTTGAATATTTTCTCGTTCAGGTCAGTGACGTCAGTCACCATTGAGGGTGATTGTGTTGTTGGGAGCTCTTGAGCTCTGTATTAGTGTTATGTTTTAGTGTAGTGTATGTCTGTTGAAATCGTAGAAATTGCTCCTTAGAACTTTTAAAAGTTATTTGAATATACTGTATTGTTGTGAAGAGTTATTCTAAGTATTATTTGGCTATATATTGTCACAGTGCACAAAGAAACAATGGATTTCAATCAAAGTATATTAGTTCACAGCATACAGTTTTGGAAACAAATCAGATAGTGTAACATTTTTCACTCCCTCTCTTTCTTCTGAATTTTTCCCATTCACTCGCTCTCGAGTGACCAATCAAAATATTGGACATTCAGTCTCGTAAGAACAACATCGCTATCTACGGTTGTCCAGCAGATGGGGTCGAGGACTGGCAAAACATGGAAGATAAAGTGAGAAATATAGTTCATCAGCAGTGTACTGGCTTAGTTCCTACTTCCTACCAATAACATTCAGCAAGACAGAGATCTTCTAAAATTTCACTTCATCCCATCCAAAAGTAAAGGTTACGAATCATATATAAAACAGAGTAAATTGATAACTAATGGTCAAGAGTGGTCTGTTGATAGGTGTAAAGAATTGGACAGAGCTCGCACCCAGCTTAAAGAGGAAAAAGAAGAGGAAGAGGGAGAATTCTAGAGCAATCGCTCCTAAATTGAATCTCAACTCGGACTCAATATGCATTCCCTTTGACAACAATCAAACAAATCAAATCAATCAACAATCAAAGACCAAACCAGGAAATGCAATCACAATACAGTCATCATCCACTACAGTTTTAGAAAATGAGGCTATCCCTTGTGTTTACAGGGTTGAACAGTATCTTGAATCTTTCGAAAATCATATAAATTTGTCCAAAACAACACCCACCATTTTTCCCATCACTACCCCACTTTCAATTGTCAAGTCCAGAGTCACATAACTCTGGCTTACCAATAATGTAACAAAGCAACGTCCATCTGGATCTCTGGCATTGCAAAAAAGGTCACACAACCGACCAAGCGCTATTAGTAACACAACCCTTCCTGCACCATGTGCTGCTACCGAATCGAATGCTAGGCAGGGGGACATAAACATCGCAACTTTGATATTCAATAACTCTCTTCCAATATCAAAGAAGCATTCAGCCAAAAAAAGACCATAAGAGGCGATTTTGTACACAATGCGCCCTCAAGACTCAGCATCTCCAAATCCCATTACATCGATCATCTAAAAGTGCATCTGCTTTTTCAATAGCAGGACCCCGTATTCGGAACGATTTACCACAAAGTTTAATAAATTCCACCCCAACGAATGAATCTCACCTGAATCTAGTAGTTTGAAGTCTGAGTCTAAGAAACATTTGTCATCCGTCCAAAAGGCAAACACTAACAAATTTTGAATACTTACGAACAAAATTAAAATTACATTAATTCACAATAATTTTCTCTAGAGTAAATAATTCAAATACATTGATTTTAGGTGATAATATTACCATTATAGGAGAGCGTATAGAAATAATCTTCAACATCGTATACAGTAATTAATATTTTGCACAACGTGGAAGAATATGTGACTTATACTAATGCAGTAAATGAATGTTGCCCATCCTCCTGCCGGCTCATCAAAACTTTCACAGTTTGGCTCGAGAGCAGCCTGGTCTCCATGTTGCATCATTATAGGCATACCGGTATCTTATAATAATGATTGTATTATTTAGTTTCAGTATGTATTCTTAGTCTGTGTCTTAGTCCTCGTTTGGCACTGTCCTAGTTTAGCAAGGTTAGATGTAAGAATGGCTACCAGGCTAAATCTCTCCAAATAAAGTTGTTGATAATAATACTAACAATAAAAAGTGCTAATCTGTCCAAGTTGAAATATATATATATTTTTTTTAATAACATCGAAACTTGATACAAAATTATTGTTTTCCAATTAAGGCTAAGGATAAAAGATAGGATCGTTTGGACGGGGCACCACAAGGGCGATCTTACCACCCCATTTTGATTATTCAAAACTAATGAACTTCAACACCAGGACTGCGCTGTCTGTGACCATAATTTTTCGCTGCAGATAAAAGTCTTTCAGTATAAACACACGAATGTTGATATCTTCCACTTTGAACTAAGTCTCTTGGGCAATGATCACTTCTTTCCATTGACAGCAGATGTAAAGTTTTAATTATTATACACAATCGACAAATTGAATTAGTGATAGGCCTATAATGTTATAATTAGGCCTATCACTCTACTGATTAATGGTCGTGGCCAATTAGTACTTCATCCAAGCATTTGCTTCGAGTACTGTGGGAAACCACGAAAAACCAAGTCAGGATGGATAAACAAAGGTGTCTGTTGGTCTTGAGCTTTTTCTTCCAACTTCTCCTCTTCTTTTCTTGTTGTGTTGTGTTTTTTTTCTTTTCTTCTTTTTTCTTTTTTTTTCTTCTCTCTTCTTTTTTCTTCTTTTTTCTTCTTTCTTTTTTTTTCCCTCATTCATGCATTCATTTTTTCTTCCTCATTCCATTTCATTTTCTTTTTCTCCTTCATCTTTTTTTTTGACTCATTCATTTTTTTATTTTATCTTTTTTTTCATTTTTTTTTCACTCCATCATCTTTTTTTTTTTTTTTTTGATTCATTCTTGTTATTGTATTTGATTATTATTATTTAAACTTTTCTTTTTTTTCTTTTTTTTTTATTCCGCTTTTTTTCTCTTTTTTTCTTCTTCTCATTCTTTTCAATGTTATATGCTTGTGAGTTCTGGGACGTCTGAGGAAAACCATGTAAAACCACCAATCAGGATGAAAAAATGTCCCAAGTTGTTGAACATATACGTAGGGTATATAAGAATAATGATAACAATAATACCGTAATAATACTAATGTGAGTAAAGTAGGCCTATATTTATTTTAATGAAATAAAATCTATGTTTACGTCATCATACGCCAGTACAGTGAAAACTGAATGAATAATGATCATAATAAACTGCATAAACATCCAAATAATTAAGAGTGCGTGTGCTATCATACCTTACATAAATATACACAAAAATCTCGACCTGAATGGATAATCCAATTAGTGATACAGTGAAACTCCCATGCATCGTTCCCGGATCCATCGTTTTCCTGCTTTTTTCATTAATTTTTTTGACCCCTTTTCCATATAATCGATGCTAAATTTTCCTGGATGGATGGTTTTCCTGCATGTATGGTTTTATTTTCCTGGTCCCTTGAAAAACGATGGATAGAGGTTTCACTGTACAGTATATAATTTAAATTCTCTGTAATTATAATTGAATTATATCTGAAAGGTACTCTAATTAGTAATTACCCAATCTCTAATTAGTGTTGAAAAAGTTTCTCAAGTCAGTTCTGTGTTTCCTCGAGGTTGCAGAATGCATAGGGTACAGTCTTGAAAGTAGATAGGCATTCAAGATGACTTCAGTCAACAGTGTAGTTGATCCCGTGCCATGCTACTTTATCAACATTTTATATTGGCGTAAACCCAGATTTCTATTTGGTAAAAAATGAACGAAAATCAATTTGATATTTTAGTACCTATGATCATGAGAATTTGGCGTGGAAGGATACACGCATAGCAGACCCCTGCAGTCTTGTATTTGCTATACCTTTGTTACTCTCTATTTGTGACAGATTAAAGATGTCCGTGATCATCGCAAAGAAGATCGAATGGAGTCCTTTTTTTTGGCAGAGACTACAAAGTACTTGTACTTGTTATTTGATCCGGATAATTTTATCCACAACCGTGGCCAGACTGGCACAGTCGTGGAAACACCTTGGGGAGAATGCATTCTAGAGGCTGGTGGATATATCTTCAACACTGGTAAATACTAACTAGCGTTTGTTAAGTTTTGGCTAGTTTCATTTTAAGGGGCAGTGAGGTGAAACTGAAAAGTCTCTTAAATAGGGGAATAGAAGAAAAATTCACTCTGAAACTTATTTGTAGTAGAAAAATGAAATTTTTCAAATTAAAAAAAAATTGAGGTCCCAAAATGTGACATTTGAAATAAATCCCTACTTCTTTCTCAGTTTTCATTTTTTTCATTTTTTTTTCAATTGTTCACAGCACTCTAAGGTTTGAATCTATGCATCGTTTTTTCCAAAATAATTCTTATTTGAAACACGAAGGAAAAAACAAAAATGGTTTTGTTTTTGCAGCAGCGCATCTGTTCACCTTTTATTAATTTGCAAGTGTTGAAGAAAAAAAATGGAAAAACCCATTCTTAAATTTGTTATTGATTGTATCTTGAACATATCCTGAAAATTTCACACAAATCCATCAATTATTGTGGAAGGAGTAGGATTTTTGCTTCTCAAATTATAGTAATTAATTGTTCAGAGTTATTAATGCTTGAAGTTCAGGTATAATAATATGTTTCAATATCTTTTTAGATAGCAGTTCCACACATTGGTATACTAATTAATTTATTGCTAATCACCTTTACATCACATATTATTCATAATAACATATTTGAAAAATTGATAGTCTAGGCTACATGAAGAATTAATAAAAAAAAAACACATAATATTCAGTTTTCATGGTAGTTTCACCTCGCTGTCCCCTTAAAGCTTCAAGTGCTACAGTTTGAAGTTTCATTTTATGACTAGCATAACTATGCAATATTAAATAGGTTTTTATATATCACCCATATTAATAGGTGACTAATGAGATCGTCTCTTATATTGCTAGTTATTACTTATTAGATGAGCCTAGCGAAGATTTCCATTCCATATACCGGTACCGAAAAAAATTGGGCTTCGTTTTTATGTTTGTTCGTTTTTGTTTTTTTGTTTGTAATTTTGTAAGCGACATACCGATCAGAAAAAAAATCAACTTGAAAACTTTTCTGCATATTGGTGTCATACCAGAATAGGTTGGGATTGTGTTTCAGAAAAATTGGTGGAATAGCTTTTCCGGGAAAAATCAGAAAGTTTGGAAAATCCCCATAAAAATGACCTGGAGGAAAAATACTTGGAAAACCACAATTTTTCAAAAGCTCTCTAATTTTCACTAAACACCTATGAATAAAAATATCATATGCATTTTCAGTGATTTTCATAACAATTGGATGAGAAATAATGAAGAAAACGCATTCATAATGCAATTTTTTCACATCAATCAAACCTATTAAGAAGCATTTTAAGAAAAAGCAACGAGTGTCACCAATTAATTTAACGTTTGAATGAATCCAAGGTCTGTAGATGTAGTTTGAGCTGACAATATTTTTCTTTCTCGATTTCTATACTTCTAATCTCATCTCACAACGCATATACTGAGTTTTCCTAGTTTATGACATACAATATAGGTATTAACAATGGGACCAGCACTGGTAGCTCAGTGCCAAACTGCTTGTTCCATGTGACTGGGAGGTGAAGCCAAATCGAGCCTTGGTTTGATACCTGCCACTGACAATCTATGTAGAGTTTTTTCGTGGTTTCTCTCTAGCCTGGGTAAATTCGGGGTGGTTCCTACAATATAGTCCATGACCACTTCCTTCTCACTGCCTCACCAAAGAAACCTCCATGTCATCCCCCCTCATTAATCATTCATCGGACAACAATTGATCGTAGTCATCATTACGGTACTTCCTTGAACCCGATTGAAAAAAAAAGTGACGATGATGGTAATAATTTTAAAAAAAATTTTAATTGGTTCATCAAGAAAGCAAAAGATACATTTATGTTGACAACATCCCGCAAAGATGCTTTATGCATCTTGTCCGCAGGTAAATTAAACAGATAATTAATATTTGTATAATAGTATCTAGTCTACTCATCAGCTTGAATCTTCTCGAGTCCACTGAAAATAATAAGGAACTTACAAACCAATATCAAAAAGTTACAAAATAATATTCAAATGACGAAATAATCTATTCTAACGTAATTAACCATAGCTTAACACTGCGCTTTATTTTGACCATACATTTTAAATTACGTATATTTACAAGCATGTCGTTGAATAGAGTTGGAACTGATATCTTTAATAGTCTTTTAGTAGTAGTAAAGGTTGTTTATTTATCATTCATTTACATAAAACATTAGGTTCACTTTTTCCACAAAGCCTAGCACAAGGCTTATCTGTGGATTAGACAAAGAATAATAATACGAAGAAAGAAAACACTATATTTGCATATAAAAAATAACATTGCGCTTAATTAAATTAGAAAGGTAGAATATTAGGAAAAAAGTAGGATATTGGTGGATACGAATTACACATTAAGTGACAAAAATTCCATTTGCAAATAATTACAAAGTACCACTCAAGGAGTCTAAAAGCCAGCACTTGATTTCTTTTTTGACAGAACTTATGTTATGAAGTTTCAATAGATGTTGAGGAACAGAATTAAAAATAAATGGAATGGCTTACATCAACCGCCTTGTACCATGCTCATTATTATAGCGGGGAATTACATAGCTAATTAAGTTATTTGATCTGGTGTTTAAGGTGTTTGTATAGAGAATTTTGAATTCATCTAAAAAATAGAACTTGGTTTTAAATTTAGACAAGAATAGACTTTGTACAGCAGGCAGTAGCATAGAATATTGATACAAAGATTCAATTGTATTATTGTATCTCAATTTTAAATCAAGTGGTGCAATAGAAATGATCATGTTATTTTGAAGTGAAGCTATTTTATTAAAATAGTTGGATGAAGCATTGCCCCATGCAAGTAAGCCGTACGAAATCAGAGACTCAGCCATAGCAGTATATATTAAACGATTCACATGAGATGGTAAAACAAATTTTAGATTAAATAATTGAAGAGCACAATTCTTAATTTTTTACAGTAGCTGTCTATATGATCCTTTCAAGTGAAATATTTATCAATTGTAATACCCAAATATACGTGACTGTCCACAACATTTATTTCATCAGTACAAGAATTTCACCTCAGCTCACTTAGTCCTATTGAATTGTGAAGACAGCTATAATTATGATGAATGATATCAACAGATTCAAGTCTGAAGTCATTGAATGAGGAACAAATATGGATAATTTTAGTTTTGCTTGAATTTATCACTGAGTTATGGTCGTGAGTTCATTTTAAAATATTATTGAAATCTGCTTGCATATTGCACTCTGCAATCTTGAAATTTTCATAAGACAATCAGACAATAAGACAATAAATAAGACAGTGTCATCGGCATACAAAAAAACCTTACAATTCACAGGACAATTTACCATATCATTAACATAAATTAAATAAAGAATTGGTCCCAAAATTGAACCTTGTGGCACGCCACTTTCACAAGTTTTAATATCACTAAATTCATTGTTAACTTTGACTAAAAAAGTTCTATTCGTTAAATAACTTTTGAACCAATCCAACATAGGGCCTCTAACACCAACATTATCAAGTGCTTTTAATAATTTACTGTGGGAAAGAGTATCAAAAGCTTTTGAATAATCAATAAACATAGAAATAATGTGCATATTATAATTCAGTTTACAGTTGACGTAATCCGAAAATTCAACAAGGAGGTCAGAAGTGCTTTTTCCTCTCTGGAAGCCAAATTTGCTGATGATATTATATTTTTTTAGATAATTTGTTAAGGTTATTGCAACACACCGCTCCATTATTTTATCAATTAATAGCAACAATACTATTGGTCTATAGTTTGAGTATAATAAATGATCACCTTTTTTATAAACAGGACGATTTACCGCAATTTTCAATTTATCTGGCACAACACCATGTTCAAAGCATAAATTTATAAATTTAGATAAAATAGGGCTAATAACATTACTTAAAAACCTTGAATTACGAACTCTTTATCATATCAAAACCGGCTTGTTTATTCACGTCTAATTGTTCAATTATAGATTTTATGAGGCTAGTAGATACCGAAGGCATGAACATAGACTGCACTTGATTATTAAGTGTAACCAGGGGTGGCTCGTGTGTAAGTACTGCTGAAAGGCAGCACTCCCCACGATTTTCCGAATTCATGCTATTTTTCAAATAAATTCATCTTGAATAAATAATTTTTTCTAGCAATTATTGTTAAGAAAAATACAGCTTCATAAGAAGTATTATCAAAATTAACGTAATTATTCATTATTGAACGCCCGCGGCTACAAATGCATCAAAATATCTACACGCCGCTGAGCGCCTGCAAGCGAGCGGGAGGGAACCTTTGATACAGGTTCCGGGACTGCACGACTTGCAGTGCATGATTCCTGATAGCTGGCCAAAGGATGATGGTAAAGATGGCACGCAGAGAGGGGGGGGGGGGCGTGACTTTAGCCTGTAAGGCGTACTGCATGAGGGACAGCACCTAGCATGAATTTCTCCAAACACTGCGAGACGCCGTACACTCATTGCTTTCGTGGCCGGGTGTTTTGAGCCGATTGACAAGTTTCACCACTGTAATTACCAAGTTCCATATATTTTACACCAGATTGAGTTGATTTTTTCATCATGGCCTCTCATTACCCACAGAAAAATGTAAAAAATACATGGTTGCATATATTTTTTTTCAAATTGAAAGTTAAAACATGTATATTTTTTATTGACATGGAGACACTTTTTCTAGAAAGCGGCCCGGGATGAGTTGAGCGTTTTTTTTTCTCTTGTTGGAATTACAAATTAATTAATCTCACACATATTTTCTGATCCAAGTTATTCGATAATTTTTCTATTCAACAATTACTTTAGCATGCTGTTTTCAAGATTTACTGATAATAATGCACAACTTAATTTATTATCTAGTTCATGAAAAACACACAAAAAATGTGAAAATACAAAATAGATAAAATAGATTTTATTCACCTTTTCATTCCAGAATATGTTGAAAAAAGATGCCAAGGAAACGGCCATCAAACTTTATACAGTACCGGTATTCCGTTCTGAAGCGATTTTGGTTCGCCACTAGATGATTCAATATTAAAAATATACCAGTGAATTAATTCACATCATTTCTTCAGTATCCCCAAAAAGATGACTGAAATAAATTAATCGAACCAAAAGAGAAGGTAAATTCCAACAAATGGACATATTATCAGTGGTGTCCTTACTTAATAGTCGGGATAGTTTCGTACTAAGCTTTTGGGGGATGGCATTACGTATAGTGTCACGCTGAGAAATCATGGCTGAGTTATATAGACCCACTAATCATGTGGATCGATCGAATTATAGAACTTTTAATTTCATAAAACTCGATTTTTAAATTATACTTTCCAAATAAATACATCGAAATATTCAAGTTTTGGCAGCATTGAATTCAAGATATCTTTTTTCAATAAATCCGCAAGGACAAGGTCAACAGATTATGATCGAGTTATGAAGAGAAATAATGTTGAGATCTGAGTATGGATGTTAAATGAGAAAATTGCGTCTATGAGGGTAAAATATTTTGCACAAAATAATATTTGAGAAATAAAATATTGGCGAAAAATATTCCCTATAGACACTCATTGTTCTGTGGCTTTGTACCTTTGTACATCATTTTTTTATCAACTGCAGTACTCCCTATTGTTAGAGTCACCAGCCGCCACTGAGTGCAACTACACGAGACGTCATAATGTCACAGTTATGCATTATAGATTTAACATCATTAACAAAAGAGGTAGCAAAGTTTGCAACAATCCTATCACTTGGAACTATTTTTCCTATGTATTTAGATATAACGTCATAGACAGAATCTATTTTTTTTCTTCTTTTCTTTTTTCTTTTCTTTTACCATAGTTATTAATAATAATAATGATGATTAAATATCAATTTAAATAATTTAATGAATAATAATAATAATGATGAAATTAATAATAATAACAATAATGATTTAATAATAATAATAATTTTTTTTTTTTTTATTGATTCCGAATAAAAGCGTTATAACAATAAAGGGTACTCTTGTGAGGTTCCACGAAACCCTCATGGGGTTTATCTGTGGAGATATATAATAACAATTCACTTAAATATAATGCAATGAAAAAATTAAATACCTTCCTGATAACAAAATATAATAACGATACAATGAAGCACATTGACGAGAACGTGTAAGAATGAACAAAATAGGATAAATCAACAAAATTATATTCGAATTGCAGTTGTAGTGAGTAGAGAAAAATGCAAACAACATAGGAAGAGAGAACTCGAGGAAGTGAATAAAATATCCAATTATACAATAATACATAGTAGAAATAACCAATTCATATGACACATTCACGAGTTTAAAAGTATAAAGACAAATATAAGCCGGTTGAATTAGGTCAAATAGTAACAATAAATGAGAGAAACTTATTTTGATAATAATGATGAAGATAGATTAATAAAAATATACAATTATCAGATTATTTTAAATTGATAATTCAATCAATGAAGCCATTTACATATGTATAATAATAAAAGAGCAACTTGCCAAGTCGAAAGAAAATCAGTATAACGAAATAAACCTAAATAAACCTTATATTGAACATTTGAAGTTGAGATATTGCTCATACCATAATCGAAAGTAACCATTTTTTGACACATACTTTCAGCTCGTTATAATTGTTGACATTTTTCAAATTAATGGGAAGTTGATTGAGGTTGAATGGGATTATGTATTCCAATCTTCTCTTACCATACTTGTTAATCCAAGAAGGAATCTGAATTTGTATCGATTAAGGCTAATCTTGTGTTAACAGGGTGAACATTCATTATTTGATAATCCTCTTTGAAATAATATGAAAGAATTAATCTATAAGTATACAATTTGGTGATCGAAAGTACATTGCAGTGAAAATAATATCTATTCAAGTTGAAGTCTAGATTTTGTTTAACATGATGAGGTAACATTGACTTAATAATTCTATCTTGCAATCTTAGAATGCTATCCAGATGATAATGAGAGGCATTCCCCCAAGCCAACAGACCATACAGCAATAGGGATGTTCCTAACTCATTATAAACAGTTCTTAATAATTGAAATCGTAAAATACTTTTGAGATTATAAATGCGAAAAGCTACGGAACGTAGCCTGTTACATAATTGATCGATGTGTGGCCGCCACGAGAATGAACTGTCGATGGTTATTCCCAAATAAACATGTGTATCTACTATTTCAATACCGGTTTCACAATCACAAATATAGACGGGAGTACTACATTTCAAGTTGTGAAGACATTCATTTGTATGAAATAATATTTTGAACGGCATAGATCTAGAATGATTCAAGGGTGTACAAATATGCATGACTTTAGTTTTGCTAGCGTTTATAATTAAATCGTGATCGTGAGCAAACTTCAATAAATTAGAGAAATCATTCTGTAAATTTTCGACTGCACTATTTAAATGTTTATGAGCCGATACAATCAAGGTGTCATCAGCGTACATATAGGTTTCACAATTATTCATATGTTTGAACATTTCATTCACATAAATGAGATACAAAGTAGGTCCCAGAATGGATCCCTGAGCTACTCCGGTTTCACACATCTTAGGTTCACTGAATGTATCATTAACTTTTACTAAAATAAGCCTTCCACTCAAATAGCTTTCGAACCAACTAAGCATAGGTCCTCTTATTCCTATATTGTCTAACAATTTGATTAATTTGGTGTGATTTAGCGTATCGAATGCTCTCGAAAAATCAATGAATAAAGCTAAAATATGCATATTGTCATTCAATTCAGAGTTAACAAGATTCGAAAACATGGCTAGTAAGTCATTAGTACCTTTCTTTTTCTGAAAACCAAATTGCATTGAATTTACTAGATTGTTTGTGCATAAATACTCAGATAAAATATTAGCTACACATCTTTCCATTATTTTATCAATAATAGATAATAGAGCAATAGGCCTGTAATTCGAATACAATGAATGGTCACCCTTCTTGTACACAGGGCAAACTACTGATTTCTTTAATATTGGTGGAATGACTCCACTCTCAAAAGACAGATTACAGAGCTTAGCAATTAAAGGACTTATTTCATTGGATAAAAGTAACAAGTCTTTTGATCTAATACCGTCAAATCCAGCCTGCTTATTCAAATTCAAGTTTTTTATGATATCTTTGATTTGATCAACAGTTACAGGAGGCATGTACATCAACCGCGGCTCATAATTAGAGACCAAGACGTCACAAGTAGACACATTACAATCATGTCGAATACTCGCCACCTCGTTTATGAAACAATCAACAAATCCATTTGCAATCTCCACACTTGAATATTTCTTACCCAGAAATTTATTAACCACTTCGTCTACAGAACATTTTGTTTTTTTCTCAATGAATAAGTTTATAGTTTGCCATGTTTTTTTAAGGCAACCCTTCGATTCTTCAATGGAACTTCTGAAATATTTTATTTTGGCTTCCCGTATTGACTTTCTTACTTCGTTTCTACTTTTTTTCGTAGTCTTCATTGAACAAAATCTTCAGACAAGCATTTTTACATTGTTTCCATTTAATGAATAATTTGTCTCTAATCTTTATTAATTTTAAAATAACTTTAGTTATCCACAACTTATGATTCTTACCACGTTTAATAGATACATTGATTCCATGCCAATAAGATGCCTTATGATAACATTCACTGAAGTTATCAACCATTTTGTTATATAATTCACAGCAATTGTCTATTTCATTCATGGAGTTCCAATCACAGGTTAATAACATACGTCTAAGTAATTTTTCATCAAATTTCACTCTAATATATTTAGATTCAACAGTTTCATCTCGAGTCGAGTCATTAACTGTTTTACTGTAAACCACTTCAGTTATGACCATATAATGATCCGACAACTTGGATCTATAAATCGCAGAATTAATGTTAGTATTTAACAAATCACTCCTTATGAAAATATAATCCAAGCATGAACTAGTTTGCACATTCATTCGAATTTCATCTCTTGTAATCCCATATATACATTTTGTGAAGCCATTAACAGCCAAAACATTATCATAATTACAGATATAGTTGTTAATAGTGTCCAAAAGATCAAGATTAATATCACCAAATATGATAGCATTACTGCTTGGTAAGTTTTCTATGTAAGACTCTAAATCAATTGAAAAATTATTTTTATCCTGATTTGGAGGCCTATAAACAGCTGTCAGAGAAAGAGTTTTGATATCTGTAATATTATTCAACACTAAAGTTCCAGTGATACTTTCGAAAGAATCAAATTGATTTGAAATGGGTGAAAAGTCATGCTTTTCTTTTATGCATAAAACCAGCCCCCCACCTCGGTTATTTCTTCTTAGATTGTGGAAAACATCGTAGCCTTCGAACGAATAAACCTGATCTAGTTCATTCAACCAAACCTCAGTCAACCAAAACGCCCTACTTGCTTACATAGAACTACATTTAGTTCATCCCAATTACGTCTCAGTGATCTAATATTCAAATGTATAAAAATACAACCACATTTAAGATTGAACCAGTCATCCAAATCATCGATATGCGATTGATTAATAAACTCCTCATCAATATCAATGTCATCAAGCCAGGTTGTCATAAATGAGTCAGATCAGGCAACAGTAGTTAGACAATTTTATTCTCGATGTCACTAGAGATCAAAATATGCACTACCTGCCGGGTGGTTTCGTCCTTGCGCACAAATATACGACCTTCCTTCACCCAAACAAACCTGTAATTTATCGCTCGAACTTGTTGTTTAGCGCGCCAGAGAAGTTCACAATTAAAAACGGTCAAGTTTTCATTAATGTATACTCGCTGACTTGAAGGGTTATTAGCACCAGTGACTTGATTGCTGGACAAATTGTAACGCTTTTTTTCTAAAAACTGATTACGTTTCTTCCTTGACAGCAACTGCGCTATTATTCTCGGAGGACGGTTAGTTGACGTTCCTTTTGGCTTGATACGATGAGCGGCGTCGATATCTTCCGATGTAATGTCAATGTCTAAGAGTTCGGCAACTTTTAGAACAATTTCTTCAACGTTCTCACTTTGAATATGGTCAACTTTATCAATTTAAAGGTTACGATTTCTACCGTACTGTTCCAGTGCATTTAACTGACCAGAAAGATTCTGTATAATAATATCCTTCTCCACGATATCTTTCTTCAGTTTCAAGACAGTAGAAGTCACGTCCTTCAATTCGCTCATAAATTCTTCCTTGAAAGTTTTCAATTCATCTGCTAATGTCTTGAAATTAACTCTTATTTCCTTACTCAACTCACTGTCTCCAAAGTTGAAACCACTTGCAATGTTAATAGGCGTATTGTTACCTGAGTTTTTGGCTTCTCGACAGCTAACACATCTCCACAAGCTTTTCAGTTCTTGCGATTTACAGCTGTTGGTTTCTTTAGAAAGTCCAGAACACTTTGTAATGGTAATCTTTATTGCAACCTAAACACGATACATAATCACCGTTCACTGGTAGATCTCCCTTACATTTCCCGCACACCATAATATTTACAGCACACGCAGTAACACAACAAAAACAGAGCAGGAGAGAAACACGTCTTCTCTGTACGAAGTCACAAGAGTGAATGATGATAATAATAATAATAATAATAATAATAATAATAATAATAATAATAGACCCTTGTCAAGTAACAACTATTAGTTTGAGCCGGGCCCCTGTGGGTCAGTGAACTATCGCTCACTGCGATAGAAACTGAAGTCAGTTTGGGTGTGGGTTCGAGTCCCATATAAGGTATGGGTTTTTGTAAACGTCCTTTCACCTATCATTACTTCATCGTTTCATAATCACCCGTTCATTCGTTACCCCGTATAACCTAGCTGTTCTGTTGGTAGGGTCGTTAAGCAGCATTCAAATGAAATGAATATACTATTGATTTGAGAGAGACCATGTATAACATCTATGCATTGCTGTATTTTACAGAAGCACATCCCATTGACCCTGGAGCTCTTAATTGCTGCAGTGGTCCTCGACAGTCGGATGTCCAAGATGCGCTTCGTGAAACAACAGACTCGAAGCTTTATAAAGGATTGCCTTTGTCCACACTTCGTAAACCCAAGAACACAGATTCTCAACAACACAGTACAGAATCGACAGACTCCACTGCTTCCATCAACAACGATCGTCTATTGTCTGAAGCACAAGTCGACAACGATAAACGTTCTGTTGTGCCAACTCAACAAACCAGTAAATTAAGTATGAAAGATGATTCAGATCGTGGAACTGATATGAATAAAGTGTCGCGCAATATCGATAGTTATCTAGAAAAATTAATTGCTGACTTGGGCGGAGCAATTAAAATTGTCTCGGTAACAGAGGTAGGTGAGGAATTGACTCCGAAGAGAGAAGACGTGAACCTTGAATTGCACAATGCTGACACTACTTACGAAAAGAAGGATGTGAATTTAAAAGAAGGTGTTTCAGGAGGTAATAAACGTGTGAAAGATAAAAATATTCCAAGTTCAAGTTTCTTAGATAATGACTATGAAATTGAAAAGTTTGGGTTTGGCAATTTACAACGTATTATCAAAAAACAACTATCAGTATTGCCATCTATTGAAAATGTGATACAAGAAAACCTTGATCTAATAGACAAAAGTTCTGACCTTAAGAAGACCATCGTACAGATTGATAAACGCACTAATAGAGACAAGAAAATTATAGGTTTTGTACGAGTTTCCAAAGAGAACCACAATATTGATAATGCTAATGTTGGGGAATATAAAGAATGGGAACAAACTATAGATGATAAAGTTACCAAAGAAAAACAAGTCAAAGGAGAACACAAAATGAAAGAAATTCCCAAATCAAATGCACACTCAACTTTTAAACCACATACTTTTGGTCGAGACAAATTCGAAATCGCAAATCCTGATATTTTAGAATACCGTGCTGATGACAGTGACCGAGTTTATCCAATCCGTGATCAGAATTTCATAGACAACAGTCAGTCTAGTGTTCAACAGACCAATTGTGTAGAAGATTGGTCTGTACAAAAAACTAATAATCTCCCAGAATTTGTGAAACAGTATCTTCTTTCTACAAGTTCAGGAAAACCTAAATTTGATCCTCAGGATTTATTTGAACGATTACTTAAAGATGTCAAATATGAATGGAATGCAACATGGGCTACAGATTATGAGATTTTATCTTGTCCCTCACAACCATTTTTACAACGACTGTCACTATCGGGAGAAATGTTTGATCTTTGAGTAGGCCTACTGGATGAATATATATAAACTTATGAAGCTCATTTTAGTTTCCCAACGTCACTGTGAATAATTCTCTTAATTCTTCATGTTCAAGATGTTTTGGTTATTGAGAAGTACACGTGCATGGCAAGAGAATAGCATGTACAAATGTTTACTTCACTTTCTTATTGGTCAGTTTTAAAAAACTGTTTAAACCATTGAGCTGTTCGTTTGGAGCGTGAGAAAAGTAATCGATCACACTTTGGGGCAAAAAGACGAAGGCTCGCAGCTATAGAGCACTAGTTCATTACGTTCAAGTAACATAATTTCATGTCAACTGTGATATTCATTTTTGTTTTATTGCTTCGTTATTGTATGGCTCCACCAACAGCTAGGCTATGAGGGGTGGCTTTGGTATTGATGCAAGAAAAGATCTGTTGTTATCATTACAGTGCATCATTAAACCCAATATAAAAAAAAGATTTGTATTGAAATCGTTGCAAACTACACATGAGAAACAATTTCAGTTACCTACAACTATATTTAATTGATTCATTTTAGTATACCAATGGCAAATGTTCTAGTAGAGCATAGTGTGGTTAATTTCTCTTGAGGAGTGTAAACGTTGATGTTCTAGTAATAACGTGGCTTGTTTCTGTCAACGAGTTCACATGTTTGGAGGTGATATCTGTGACAAGTATTGTTTACTGAAAAAGCCAGATATAAAATGTTATGTTCTTTGTACCCTAGGCCTACTTTTAAACAAATGTCGCCAGTGACAATAACAAGTGTATGATCCAGTACGCCTTCGCACTGGAAAATGGTCGGTCCTAATCTTAGATTGTATTCGAAACTTCTGGTTTGGGACTTGATACACTTTGACATTCTTAGGGTAAATTTCACCAAATTACTAATTAATTAGTGAGTAAATTAGTGATTAGTGAGTAAAAAATAACATTGGTATCCAAGTTGATCAACAACATTAATCTGAAGTCTCAATGATCCAAGCTTGATGGCAACGCTAACCAATAGAAAGCCACACAAAATTTTGCTATATGAAAAGTGAAAACCCAAGATTTCGGCGCGTACCTCAACACACCCGGGCTTTTAAATTGATGGGCCTCATGACTCTTGGCTTCCATGGCGTCTTGGCTTTTATGACCTCTGTAGCCTATTGACTTTCTACTTCTGTGGCATGAAGGCAAATATATATTCTTAAAATATAAGAAGAAGATTATATGCCTGGAATATGATTTAATAAAACAAACTTTTTAAACAATCACGACGACGAATTGAAAATATATTTATAAAAGAAATGAAGGAATTTAAACAAGATGTTTTGGAGGTGCTTGGACCTACCCTCGTTCCCTCTCCCCTTCTTTCCCGCAAACCTGGTGAGTCAACAACGATCAATAATGAACAATGTGAATGTAGAACAGCATCGAGATGATACAGAGAACCAATCTGAATCAGAAAAATGTACGGTACTTTACCAAATACGGAAACAACAGCATCACCTAGATTAACAGAAAGTGTGTATGTAGATGGTTAAAGTACAGACTAGGGATTATTTATATACGTATTACATATGGATGTAGTATGCCATGATTAATTGAAATCACAAGTGGTTTGACTGATAACATTATTGGCTAATTGCTACTACAGTAGAAATAAATGCTGATTTAATAAAGTTTCTTTTCACAAAAATATTTCACCCATGATTTTAATCCTGTTGAAATGTTGGTAATTCTCCCAAGCATAATAGGCCACTAAGGTAGAATGAACCCTTTCATTATTAACATTAGTTTCATGTTTTTTTCCAATTCCGACTTCTATAGAAGGATGACCATATTCAAAAAGAAAATCTGGGACAATGCCAAGAAGTGCGAAGAAGTGCGTGCTCCGCAGGTATTTATTGGAATTTGTGGTCTTCTAGTAGTCTTCTTTATTTTAATGCTGCGTAACGACCCCACCAACAGCTAGGTTATACGAGGGTACGGATTAGTGGGTGATAATGAAACGACGAAGTGACAATAGGTGAAAGGACATTTACAAAAACCCATACCTTATGCGGGACTCAAACCCATGCCCAACCTGACCTCAGTTTCTAACGCAGTAGCGATTGTTGACTGAGCCATGAGGAGGGCGACTTCTAGTCATGTTTTGGGCATTTTTTTATAATTAATCATATGAAATCATGACTATATTATTTTCTATGTAGTAATTGCATACAACTTTTCATCATGTAGGATAGAACCCACTCAAGTTAATGATAGAAAGTGAGTCATTTGAATTCGATGTAAAAGTTGAAATGTGATTCAACAAATATTACAGCCTTTTCAAGTAGGCCTATGGCCTACTTGAAAAGGAAGTGTAATCGGACCCTAACTTTTCAATATATTCATCAACGACATAGAAACTGGTATCAATTCTAAAATCCGACTATTTGCAGACGACTGTGTTGTGTACAGGATAATTGAGAGCCAGGAAGAGGCAATGCAACTACAAAGTGATTTAGATAAAATTAATGACTGGATGGGTCAATACAAATCTAATGGGACTTAATGTAGAAAAATGTAAGGTAGTCGAATTCTCCAGAAGTAAAAAGAATAAAGAAGTGACATCATTTAGGATGGGAGAAAGCATACTGGAGCAGGTTGATGGTTATAATTATCTTGAATTATACATGCATAAAAACTTGGGGTGGGGGGATCATATTAGAAAGTTGTCAAAAAAGGGGATTAGATCATTAAATTTTGTTATGAGACAGCTCAAGGGGACAGGAATTGAAATCAAAAACAAAGCATACAAGACACTAATTAGACCTACACTGGAGTACACTAGTCAGGCGCGGCTCGTGAATGTTTCTATGACTGAGGCTCAAAACAAAAAGAGGGGGGGGGGGGAAGCCCTCCAACTGAGCCCTGCAGGGAAAATTTCGAATTTGGGGTCTTTCGTGTGATTTTACCGAGTTTTGGAATGATCTCGCAACTTTATAAATTTACCAAAATTGACTAACTATTATTAGGTCTATTGTTATTTCATAACATTCATCCATTAAATATTAATCAAATTATTAGAGGTAGGCCTATATGACATGGGGGCTACTCGCGCTTTCGTTCCTTATGGACGATGTCTAGCAAGATATTGCAGGGCGAGGCCTAATAATAATAACAATAATAATGATAACAATTCAATTTATTACTAGCGACTATACATGATACAGTATGGTAAGCAGTCGTGATTCTATTCATAATGAATCAATTCAAACTGCTGAGTATGAAAGATAAGAACCACAATTAGGAAAACACGTGGGTGGTCTAGTAGGTACTCGGTAATGCAGTCGCCCCATCTACCGGTCTATTAGGATAATTAGCTGTTGTTCAAACTCACCGGCCTCGGGCCTACATTTCACGCTTTCTACTCGGCGCAAACGTCCTGCGCATCATTCTGCGGCCTCTGACTCTGTTGCAAGTTAGCGGTTTCTTGACAATTTTGCTAGCAGTAAACGGAGAAAGATGTAGCAATGTTACCGCACGGCTTCTTGTACAAGCTTCCTGAGCCAGGCCAGTGCCACAGTGGCCTCACACCAACCCAGCACAGCCCACGCTAGCCCAGGTTAAAAACATTTTCCTGAACTTCGCAAGAAAACATTGACCCTCAAAAGAAAATGAACCTTGGTCCTTGAAGTTTTGAATGTAGTACGGTCTTCGGATATTACGGAGACTGTATTATGGCAATATGTTTAGCATTTAAATATATATATTTTTTTTTTGCAAGACTCATTTTTTCAGACTCAGGACTGAGATTACGCCCGAGGCCTGGCCTCATTGGCCTCACCTGATGAGCCGCGCCTGACGCTAGTTCAGTCTGGGACCCTCGGGGCACAGGATTGATCAAGGCTGTAGAGAGCGTACAGAGGGTTGCTGCGAGGAGGGTATTGGGGAGAGTCAAGAGATGGGGGACCATTAGGAATAGTAAGGGAGTGATACAGAAAGAACTGGAAAGACCAACCATAATGATTGAACAACTGAAATGGGAAACCCTGGAAGCAAGGAGACGAAGGACTAGACTGCAACTTCTTCAAAGCAAGACACAACTGTACTGGATGGGAAGAACTAGGCAGAAGAGTTGGAAAGGGGATCCAAGGAAGTAATAGGGGAGGAGAAAGAATGGAGGTGGAGAGAGTTTACTCAAATATAGGGAAAAACGGTAAAAGACGGTATAAGGTATAAGAGATTGGAATGAGCTGGAAGAAGAAGGAAGAACTGCAAAGAAATTATTAGAATTCAAGAAAATGATCCAATAGAATAATAATATCTTGCCACCGTGCATCTAGCACGTCTGCAAGAATGTTTACAAAATACCAAAAAAAATACAAAATTCTTTTTGTGAATTATCGTTGAAAACAAATTTTTGTTTCCTCATGATTATATGGCCTAAATACTTGCTCACACTATAAAGACACTGCTAAATTGTATGATGGTTATAACATATTAGTATACTAATAACAACATGGAGATGATGAGACAGAAATTGCAATTGCAAAATGCAATCTGGCAATGGTTGGCCTTTGAGATAGGATAGAAAGACAACAAAAGTCTGCGTTGTAGTGGTCAATGGCAGTTTTTGAAATGAAAAACGAAAATTAAATAGTAGAAGAAGAATTATAATGTATTATAATACCCATGTTATATATATTCCTTCCAATTGGACACAACTGAGACATTTGGTCGCCCCGTAAACATTTCTCGGGACGCCTGGATAGGAAGTTCACAACTAGGGCAATTCCGTGAAAACTGAGACGTCTGGTCACCCTATCATATGCCTAATATGGTTTAATATCAATTTTAGAATATTATGAATAAAAATTTAAACTCGTCACCAGAAGGCAAGCAGTTATTAAAAATATCTGCATGTGAGTGATGTGTAACACGCTGAACCAACATTCAGGAGACCGGGGTTCGATTCCCAATTTTGATCGGAATTCTAAGGGCGCTTTTACCCCTTCTCCATTTTTCACGGACTTGGCTGTAGCATCTTCTCTTTGCTCCCATGTTATTGCACAAAATGAAAAAATCATGCGACTCACAAACACATTGTTTAGTCGATTGACTAAGACGCTACTGAAGTGTGAAATCATGGTATTCTAGCTCATAATTGCGGGAAAATTTACCTACCAACCACGAACACAAAATTTCAGCCTGTTTCGTTCAAAAAGGTTTGGAAAAAATCAGGAAGTAAGTAATACTTTCTTTCTGTAAGGTTGAACGACGTCACATTTAAAAATACGTGGAACAAGTATTCAAAACGCCTCAAAACTATACAATATCAAGTTAGATTATAATGCCAAGTATCATCAAAATTTTTGCTTCTGTTTGAAGTATGGGGTGCGAATAAAAAAAAAACATTCTCGTTTAAACAGGTACGGTAGAATCACATGTCCGATTACGCTCATTCAATTATTTTTTTCTGAAACTACGAATTTATTCATAAAAACATTACAGGGTTGTCGTTAGGGGGTCCAAGGGAGGATTATGTCTAAACTCATCCATTGAAAAGCCCTTGAAGGAGTAAATGAGATGAGTTCAGAATGAGATGAGTTTGGAAAGAGATGAGTTTAGAATGAGATGAGTTTAGAATGAGACGAGTTCAGACAGCCAATATATGGATTCGTTAAAAATGAGACGAGTTTGGAAAGAGACGAGTTTAGAATGAGATGAGTTTAGACTGTCCAAACTCGTCTCATTCTACAATGTGTTGAGCGTGAAGAAATGCATGCTGTTATAGCAACTATGGGCGGGTATAATCACAAAGGGCGTGTTTCATTGGGATGGGTCTTCACGTGCATGTACACCCGCATCAAATTATCAGGCTACCTTACAAACCGTGCAATCAGTCATTTTATTGGCCACCTTCCGCCGCCATATTTGATCTTTATACAATACTCTCAGTACCTCAGGCTCATGTACACTTGACAGCAGAAAAACTGGGATTGCCGTTCTATCTCTTTGCGTCAACGTTTATTTCTTGTGTAGTACTGGGTTCTGAACCAGTTTCAGCTATGAGCTGATTGGTTGATTGAATTTTTGTTTACATATTCTGGATCCACCCCATACACGTGCTTTTTACATGTGCGATACTGGATTTTGTTTATAATATTTCCAAGTTGAAACCTGATTCATCGTAGAACCAACTGGTTATTGGCTTACTCACTCGATATTTCGTCTGCAGGAACGAGAAGTAATTCCATATAGATTTTGAATTATAGTTCTCCGTTAACAGTTACCTGACATTATACAAGAGTCAACTCATTTTTTCCGTAATTTCGAATTAGATTATTACGCCAAAACAAAATTTGGCATGTGAAAACGTGTGCATGCTTTAGTAACATGACCGGGACGCGTGGCCGAGTGGTAACACACTGAACCGTCATTCGGGAGACCGGGGTTCGATTCCCGCCATGGTCGACTATCCTGACAGGAGTTTCTCGTGGTTTTCCTCTGTCGTTTAGGTTGATACTGGGATGGTTCCTAAACAACAGGCCACGACCGACTCCTTCCCACCATCTGAAACACCTAATGAAATACCCTTTCATCTCATCAATCCATCATCTCATTCATCATCCACCGACGCCAATAGATCGTAGCCATCAGTAAAGTGCGTCGTTATAACCCAATATTATTAAAGCGAATAAAATATATTCTAATGTTGAACATATCTGATAAACTCATTGCTTTTATCACGGAGCAAATATATGTATGATGTAGGAGGCCATAATAAACGACACAAAATGCAGGACGGCACATGATAAATAACAAAGAACACGATGCTAAAATGTTTCCAGTAACTTGGGTCGGCCAAGAACTTTAAAAGTCCTATCAATTTGTCTACTATCGTTTTCCAGGATTTTCGAGAGAGTCGTTCATCGACAACTGTTGCCTGATGGTCGTATATTTATCACATTCAATTAAAATGTGCTTGATGGTCAAAATTTGTCCACATAGTTATCACACCTTGGGAGCTATCTTCTCTTGTGTGAAGAGGTGTGCATGTGTGAGCAATAAATGGCCAATACGTGAACGTGTTAAACGGTGAAAGAAAAATTGTAAAATATTTTGGAAAATTATATTAGCTGTTATTCCATGGAATAACAGCAAATGGGTTTATATGCGAAACATCTGACTGGAAAAACAGCTAACACTCTTATTTGCTGTTATTCCACTGAAATGAAGCAGAACAAATCATTTGCTGTTGTTCCTTGGAATAACAGCAAATATACTTTATCGTTCACTTTTGAGAAGACCAAGTTATTCACGATTTATTCGACGTTTTTCCATTTTCTGCTATTCCGCGCCATCATGGCTCGTGAGATTGGGTAGGAGATCGTTCTCAATCTTGTATAAAGTAATCCTGAACAACGAACAAACGAAAGAATACGCACTCATTAGAGTCTACGAATCGGCCTATACAAGTTGTGACGTCAATACTAATAGTTAACCATTGCAAAGTGAATCATGTTTCATTCGAAACACAACTTCATGGAACAAATGTTTCAAAAACACACGAAAGATGTCTTCATTCACAAATATGCATCATGTAGAATGAAATTTGAAATCACACACACATATATATATATATATATATATATATATATATATATATATATATATATATATATATATATATATATATATATATATATATATATATATTGTTACAACCGAAATTTGGATGCCAGGTTCTGAATAGATTTAGACGAGGGGTGTAGTCAATAATTTAGAAATAGTGGCGCTTACTTTTGAAAAGTGAGAGGTTGGTTGTAGGATCGTGAAGGTATAAGTGACGTAAACAGTGATTTAAAGGACAATAGATATTTATTGATAGTGATTTAGAAACAAAACAAGATGATTGAAACAGTTAAAAAATAAATGTGACGTTTGACGAAAAATGAATTTACAGTGGACCGACGATCTTACAATCCAGGAAAGAAATTAAAACGGTCAACTGGACCGATACTTAGCCCAGGCGAGTACGTCGATCGGGGACAGCGGCACGCGTAAGATGTTAATAGCGGCCCTGTCCCTCACGTCGTCTGGTGGCTTCTCAAGAGACCGAGTTCTCTTATCACACACGCTTCTATACACACACCTCACTTGCTGTTGCTATGTGTCCGGTCTGTCGGTAGGGCCGTTTACGCTGACCAGGTAAATGTATAGGTCATTCTCCCTAACGACAGACGTCGGAGCAATCAGTTGGATAGATGTTGATCAGTGGTTAATGGTCGATTAGAATAGAACAAACATTATGTATGATAGAAAAACAGTGGTCAACTGACTACTGTGACACACCCCGTTTTCCTTTGATACTCGACCCGAGTGTCAGGGGTGGAAATGAAATGAAAGAAAATAAATAAATTCAGGGACAAAAAAAATGAAAATGAATAAATAAAAATAAATAATGATATTCGTAATCAGTTTTCCCATTAAAAAGTGTGTGTGCGTGTGCGTAGAGGTGGCGTTCTCGGTTCGTACTCTCTGAGACTTGATTACTCCATGTGGCTTATATTGGAATGGACACGGATCAGAAGTATGAAGTGGAAATATTGGAAAGAGTATGATGTAAGACGTCAGTCCGGTCAGTTTGATCTCTGATAGCATCAAGAATCCAGAAAAGTAATAATCAGAAATCCAAATAATAATTATGAAGTTAAAGAGCAGTAATAATAAGTGATGATAATAATAAGCAATAATAATCCAATACATAAATGAGCTGTCCATCGAATTCGTTGAAATTAAGATGTGTATGAATAATTAAAATCCAAATCTAAACATTAGCTAAACCTTTTATATTTTAATGCACCATTTCGGATTATTATTGCTTAAAAGATGATCGCACGCTTCGGTCTTGATCCTTCAGGCTCCTCAAAGGTTGGATTGAAGATGGTGATTGATAGGGTCACCGCATCTTCTCCGCTCGGTGGAAGTCTGCGTGTAGACGAAACATGATGTCCTAGCCGAATAGCTGACTCGTGTAGACTTATACCAAGGAAAGATGAACAAAGTATTAATAACAAATATCACAAATCCTGCCAATCCAAATCAACATAAATACTTGAGTTGTCCTCTAGCAAATATAAATATATAAAAATATAAATAGTAGGCCTGAATATAATGAAATCCAGGTGAACTGTATACAATGATGAAACAATCCAAATATTAGCTATCAATAATAATATTTGAGAATAAAGAAATGAATTATCGATGGTACCCGAAAGTGTACCAGCCGCCTATCTTTGCCGAGTCGATCACAAGCAACTCAACTACACTGATCGACCACTGACCCTCGATTTGCTCAATTGCATTTAGTTTGTTCATTTAAATGTCCACTGCCATTCATTGAATAATAAAATATGATAAATAATCAGTCAACGTTTTTACTCATATCTCAGCATTTCCGGTTCATTGAATGTTGCTCTTTAAATGACACTAACGTAAGGTGAGGCAATTCGAGCAAACATCCGAGGCCTGACATCAGCTGTTTTAGAATCATACGAGTATTAAAGTTGTGAGACGACATAAATAAAACGAAACAAGCTGTTAAAATATTCCCTCAATTAAGTGTGTGAGAAACTTGAACTCGGAGAATGTATCAATCAATAAATGTATTGAATACGTTTCGAAATACACCCCTTTTTCCTTTGACCCTGAAGGTGATAAATGCCCCTTGTCTAAAAATCATTATGGAAACTGGGAATAAAATAAACCATTTTATCTAAATGATTGAAAAATACTGGGGAGCCATGCACCCATGTGAAGTGCACATGAAGTTTTTAAATCTTCGCATGAAACCTTTAAACTTTGGGGGTGTCTATATATCTTTGGCACTGATAATACTAAAATTAAGGGCTTACAGACTAAACTAAAATTACGTGAGCGGATGTGACTTATATTTCCCCCGACAGTTAGCAAAATCAAATCAATCTTAAATACAAAGTTATTGACTATCGCCACAATCCGTGGGGCAACTATTTCGCAATTTAATGTCGAATTTGGGACCTTCACATACAGGACCCTCCTAAAGTTAAGTGTATGCATCTGTTATTTCCATTCGACGTTACATTTCGAATGTTGTTATTTAAATAAAAACGGGAATCTTAAATTTAGAACAACCAACTACGTCGTGAGTAAGTCAAAACCGCTCTTGGATAAAATATATCCAACCATTCATCAGGCCTGAACACCCCCAAAAAACCTGCAATGACCCTGTCATGCGTTTAAACCAATGGGTGTAAACCTAGGTTTCATGTCACTAGCCGATTCAAAATGTAACCTCAATGTTGCACCATGTATATATTTAATTGAGTTATAATTTGGCTCCCCGTGTGTATTCAAAAACCCAAGAATCAGTGGAAATGACATTCTCCTACTCTTTCTTATAATGAGAAAAAAACCAAAAAAAAATAAATAAAAATAAATGAATAAATAAAAACAACACAAGTAAAAAACAAGGAACGAAACGAAAAAAAACATCGCAATTGAGCACCAAACCGAGATCGAGAGGTCAAATCGAACAAGAAGGAAACGGGGAAAACAATATTCACCCGGTGATATTGATGAACCGCTCATAGCGTTGTCTCTCGTAAGACGAGGACGTATAGCGATAAGCGATGCATACGCATGCATAACAATAAGAATGCTGTTGATGCGATGCACGCGTAACAATAATCAGCAGTATCCCTTTAAATGACAGAACGATGAACTTTCGAATAGCTGATCGTATGCTCTTCAATTACTCACGTTTAACGAATGATTTCGAATAGCATTATAACATCGTATTAAAGTTCACATAATTCATGTGGAGAACAAGAGAATCAAAGTGAACAGAATTAGGACAAATTAAATTTCACAACATTTCACTTGAAAAAAAAAAGAAAAAAAAAACAAAAACATAACGGAAATAAACAAGAATTAACAAACATACAAACGAACAAACTGAGATACAGAATACCATCTCTCACCCTACGTCGTCGGTCCACTAACTTTAGAAATGAGCATAATGTGATAAATGAAGAAGGCGGAAAAAAAACACAAAAACAAAAACAAAAAAAAACAATAATGATAAGACTTTTGAAACACAAAAACTTCGCTTGGAAGGAAGTTAAGCTTGCACCTCCACCAATGTTACAACCGAAATTTGCACCCCTTTCTGAACCTAACAGAGTATCGCAATGATGAAATTCAACGAAAACCCGCACCTCCACCAATGTTACAACCGAAATTTGCACCCCTTTCTGAACCTAACAGAGTATCGCAATGATGAAATTCAACGAAAACCCGCACCTCCACCAATGTTACAACCGAAATTTGCACCCCTTTCTGAACCTAACAGAGTATCGCAATGATGAAATTCAACGAAAACCCGCACCTCCACCAATGTTACAACCGAAATTTGGATGCCAGGTTCTGAATAGATTTAGACGAGGGGTGTAGTCAATAATTTAGAAATAGTGGCGCTTACTTTTGAAAAGTGAGAGGTTGGTTGTAGGATCGTGAAGGTATAAGTGACGTAAACAGTGATTTAAAGGACAATAGATATTTATTGATAGTGATTTAGAAACAAAACAAGATGATTGAAACAGTTAAAAAATAAATGTGACGTTTGACGAAAAATGAATTTACAGTGGACCGACGATCTTACAATCCAGGAAAGAAATTAAAACGGTCAACTGGACCGATACTTAGCCCAGGCGAGTACGTCGATCGGGGACAGCGGCACGCGTAAGATGTTAATAGCGGCCCTGTCCCTCACGTCGTCTGGTGGCTTCTCAAGAGACCGAGTTCTCTTATCACACACGCTTCTATACACACACCTCACTTGCTGTTGCTATGTGTCCGGTCTGTCGGTAGGGCCGTTTACGCTGACCAGGTAAATGTATAGGTCATTCTCCCTAACGACAGACGTCGGAGCAATCAGTTGGATAGATGTTGATCAGTGGTTAATGGTCGATTAGAATAGAACAAACATTATGTATGATGGAAAAACAGTGGTCAACTGACTACTGTGACAATATATATATATATATATATATATATATATATATATATATATATATATATATATATATATATATATATATATATATATATTTATATATATATATATATATTGAATATATATATATATATATATATATATATATATATATATATATATATATATATATTTATATTTATATATATATATATATATATATATATATATATATATATATATATATATATATATATATATATATATAT